>VDFB02105785.1:129775547-130173681 GCA_007258455.2 Sequoia sempervirens | reverse complement strand
AAAATTAGATGGACAAATTAAGTGGTTGGTTAGCTACACCAAGTGATGTAGACTACAAGGATGTGTTAGATCTATAGGATGCCTACCAAGATGCATCAAAACATTCCTACATGTTAAAAGAATGGCAACAACATCATGAGGAAGGATGGAAAAGATGCATGTGGATCACTTAGTAGAATGACAACATGAATTCAAGGAAGCACTCCTTGAGATACCAAGTAAGCACTCCTTGAGATACCATGTTTGAGAGAAAATAAGATAAATCAAATCAACATGGGACTAAATTACTCAAATGATACAACTCATAACTTAAATAAGGACACTTAAGAGATATTAAAATACCATGGTCATTAATTAAAAGATCCAATAAAAATAAGGCATGAATGTCACCCACTACCCTTTAAGGAAAACAATATTTTTTTCAACATGGAATAATGGGACAATAGAGTGGGATCTAGGGCCAATAGAGAAGCACTTTAGAAGTCATCCTACACAGCAATAAACAAGTCAACACAAGAAATGCAAATTGACATATTAACACAATAATATCCAACTAAGTTATTGAAAGCCAACTATTGATACCTCGTTCTCCATCCATATTACAAAATCTGCACACTTTTTTCTTTGTAACTTTTCCTTTTCAAATTGCTTTGGATGCCAACCATATTTCTCCTCCTTTCAAAACATGGCACTTGGACTAGTTAAACTAATTAATATGCAATCATTTACTTTTTTCCTAGGAAATTAAAAAAATATCATTTAACATATGGGTGGGTGCATGAAATTGGGTTACACTTTTGTGGCCAATTCCAAAAAAAATTGAAAATGACATAACGTGAGCACATTATAACGCACTCATGTTATGGAATTTTAAAAGCAAAAAAGCGAAAGTGATTCATTTTCTCTCGCTTTTGTCAGCTTTTTCTAATCACTGGCTTTCAAAAGCTCTCATTTTCGCTACTACATTCCGTGAGGAGAAATTTACAAAATTCATCAACAATAGTTGTTTTTTTGCAAAGATGCTGCCATGATGACGGAAAGAGGCGTGAGAGGTAAGTATTGTTTATATTTGTTTTGAATTTAAGTTTCAGTTTGTTTTATAGGTTAGATTTTGATCGGGCTTTTTTAAAATTCTATAGGAGATGCAAATGATCCCCGAAAATCCTCAAAATCCTTAACAACAAGAAGAACATGCAACTCTCAACAACAACAAAATCAACCTCCCCACCAACTCCCACACCTCCCTGCACTCAACAAAATTTGAGGAGTGAACCTGAGAACAAAAAAATTTGAGGATCTCATCGCAGAGGGTTGGAGTGGGATCCAAACATTCAACCATAGGAAAGAAACTAACCTTGCAGTGTTCCAATGAAAGAGATGTTAAAAATTATAGATTCAATAACCAAACAAATAATAGGATGGAAAGATAGGAGGCAGGAAGCTAAGGAATATTATGCAGATAAACTATTATATAAACAAGTAAAAGATTTAAAATTACTAAAGGTGATTTTTGCTCTTTATTCACAACCCTAGAACAACTCTCTAAAATCTTAGCCCCACTCTTGAAGAGGTTTCCTATTAATTGGTGCCACCACCAAGAGATTAGGAACCCGGTATGTGCAGGATCATCATGGAAAAAATAGGCTCCTTAAGTGGGAAAAAAATTAGAAAAATCAAAGTTAGGTAACTTGACATAAAAATTTGAATAAGTTATCTATATTATTTCAAAAAATATGTAAGAATAAAATCTTTGTAAAATTGAATGTATTTTCTAAACTACTAGGTTTATTTTAAAAAAAAAAAAATTATTTGATGAAAATTTGAAATTTCAATGCAGGGTACTTAAATTTCAGGAAAAAAATAAGAAGTAGGTGTCTGTCTGACCACCCTAACCACAATAAAATGATAATATTTTTTTCTAATATTTTAGATATAAGTAGAGGACTCATGTCCAAATATGATGCATATATTTTTGTAATTTTTTTCCACTTAAATAATTAATTATGAATTTTTTATTACAAATTTAAAAAAATATAAAAACTTGTGTGTCTAACCACCTTAACATAGTCAAAACTTCATTAAATTCAATTTTTCTTTTTTTAATCATATATTATGTGAAGCATAGAATGTGACACATGTTTTGGATTCAAAAAATGTGATACCATTTGAAAGTTATAGATATTTTTCAATCAACCTATCAATCAGGACTTTAGTCGTAATTCAAATAGAAAATGAATAATAATTATTTATTAAATTTAAAGTATAGCATAATTCATATTGGTGGAAATTTGAGAATCTCCTTTAAAAACCCTTTTCATTTCATCAATTTTGGGTAAAAAAAAAGTTGTCAGCCACATACACTACACATACCCATCATATTGCCACTTTTTGGCCCATCATGATCCTGCACATACCCAACCATTTTTATGATAGGTGGTACTTGTTCTTTGATTACCCACCGTGCAACAATTGTGAAGTCCCCCAATATTTTCTTAGGAAACTATACAGTGAGTTCGTATTGAACCAAATCCCAAATTATTTTGATATGAGGGAGTTCTAGGGGAGAGGTAGGGGGTCAGCTAGGGATAGGTTTGGTGCATAGCTAGATCTTGTGTGGAAAGGGAGAAGACCTCTTGCTAGGCCACCTCATGAGCACATTATTATGCCTACCATTGTGAAGGAGAGTGTCAACGTAGAGACATTGCAGGTGATCAACACTTTGAGCTAGAGTGTCATCCATCATACTAGCCCTATTGTACAGCGCCATTCAGGGGAGTCTTTGGGTGGTGGCCTTCAAAGCCATGTGTGTCGATCTTGTGGGGAAACTTGTTCATATGACCCCACTGGCACTCAGGAGGCTGCTACGCAGGATCCATATGCTGCTATGCAGGATTCGTATGCTACTATAGGGATGGAGAGGACGATTGACATTTTGCATCATGTATATGGCATTGATAGTGAGATAAAAGTCAACATGTTCATTGAATTTAATTTCTTAATTTTGATTCTGAAATGAAAGATTAACTAATATAGTTTTATTATTTTAATAAAATTGCAGGGTCACAGTGTTGAGACTCGATACACCGATTTTTCACCTACTTATTTCTCCAGTAAACCTATTAGTGGGGTATGTAACTAGTAAAAAATTATAAATTTATTACATGTTAATAGAATTGTTTTATGAATGGTATTTTAATATGTGATTTTGGATGTTGAATAGGCTAATATTGGAGGTTTCAAGCAAACACCTCCTAGTGCCAGTGGTTTTACTCAAACATACACAAAGGTAATAGAATAAAGAGAACTTAACTAATGAATTCTATTTAATAGATTTGTGTAGTTCATATTCATATTGTTGGTTACGTTGCATTACACATCATTCAAAATCAAAGCATTACTTCAAATTCCATAACTAATAACTAGATGTTGATAGATGAAAAAATTTCAACTGTACAATATAGTTGTTTAGAAAGACAACATAAGCAACACGATACAATTACTTCACATGGAGGCATGTGCTTGCAAAGGTGCATCAACGTGACAAACTATGGATGCTTGGAAAAAATTTATGAAACCATAATAGTAAGCAATAACATAGATAAGGCAATTAGTGATGCATAGCATCATATCAAAACACTCAATCATCAGGGTACATCTAATGTAGAGCATCCAAAAAACACCATCAACATCATTTCTTCAAGGGATTTCAATCCCAAATAGAATCAGGAGAAGATCAAATATAATTTCATCAGAAATCTACTTTTCATTCAACCAAAATCAACTCAAATTCTCTTAGCCATTCCATAGGCCATCATTCATCATTCCACTAATCACTATTCAAATTGACTTGTTCAAAGAAAAAACCATATTAGAAAACTTTGACTTAATCAATTAGATTCACATCATTCTTAGCCACCATAAAAATAACATAAACCTGATTATTGACACTTGAACAATTCATCCTTTCATTTATTCACCAAGGAAACAAATCAACTAAACCATACCTCACTGTTATCAGTCCATTATCAAGCACTATGCTCACCATATTTTGACTGCAGTAGTCTATTTACAGGTTACAAACTCCTGCTACAGTAGAATCTTGATTATCATCTTGTGGTTAATCACCAATTTTCTCAAAAGGCTTCATAATACTCACCCATCCAACCATCAAAGTCAACAAACATGTCTTATTCACCTTAACAAAATTTAGTAACATCAATCATATCATTAGTTTGATAGTAACCAAGCACTTAATATCATCCTTTCCATTGTTTCAACAAACATCTTTGTTTTGATCAAACAATACCATATTCCTCTAGTAGGTCTGTCAACCATTGAATCAAGTAGTTACATTCCTATCTCAAAGCTTATTAAAAAACTCAATGCACATTTAGAAACACTTTCCAGCATGTCACAACATATCAAAGTTCTTAGACATTTGACATAAAGAAAATCATTAGATTTCAGACTGTCCTCTGAAGAAAGGCTAGTAGATTAGGCCTGTTTTACAAAGGAGACCCCTTCAAAACCATTCCAAATCACTCAAAACCTCCAAAAAGTATTCAATCATGTCTTATAACTCAATATTTTACCATTTATAGGGATTGAAAACCATGAAAATGTTATGATCCAATAAACCCTCATTTATAGGGTGTAAAAGTACAAATCAAGGAGGGTTTTGTGAAAAATACTCTTGCAAACCTCTATTTCTCTGTCCACCACCTGGAACATGATTTTTTATGTCTTCCAAGGCCTTCTACATCATTTCCAAGCCTCTGCAAGCTTTATTTATTCAGGACCCATGACTGTAGGATCACTTTGTGTAGGAAAATCCTTTATTTTCTAGTGTAGCAATAACTCCACCATGGTATTCTTGCTTTTCCCTACACTTACAATCATCAAAACATGCAAAATATCCTAAAATTAACCTACTCCACCAATTTACTTGACCTACATTGGTTGAGTAGTGAACAAAAAACCTATTGGACTCTCAAACTTACTTCTAAAAGGACTTTGTCGGGCACTGAAAACTACCTCTTATTCTTTTGTTTTCTAAAACTAACCTTCCAACTCTTGAAATTGGAAAATAACTCCTCTTTAAATGTATTCACACTATTATTTAACTTTGGGTGTTCGTAAACTACCAACACAAGAAAAAAAATAATGGAGTAATGTTGCAAACTCAGAAACAGGGAATTTTTATTTCAAAATCTAATTACAAGAACACAAACTTCTACTTTTTCTTTCCTTTACATTCCTTTTAAAGATATTTCCTTTTCCATAACTATCTTTCCATTGGTTGAAACTACCCCTTTTAACCCTTAATATGCCTGATTTCCTTGTTTTTGTCAATTTAACAAGTTTTAACAATATTACATTATTTCATTGTTTGCATTTTCCCACTTTGACCACCTAGAACTTACCCATAACCTTAAATACATTCAAATAAGACCTCATATGACCTTGAACATGATTTACATCATTTTTCCATGACCATTTTTTATTGACTCAATAGAAATTTGAACACTCATCCCTTTTGCAAAATTGAAAAGTATTTGATGACCTAGGTGTTCCTACACCAACATCTGACCCAATTGAATCAGGAGAAGATCAAATTGAATAAAAAACTAAAATTTATTTCTCTTTTCATCAAAATTCACATTGTTTCATTTGCAAACCACAAGGTAACAACAAGCCAACTTATTTCAATACTTCTCATCATCATCAAGCTTCAAATATCTCATTTATCAACAAAAATGACTAATCCGTGCGCAAGAAACCTAATTAGAGTCACTAAACAATCCACTCTTTCATCATTCACCAAGGCACCCTCCCACTCAATTTGATTTACCTAGGAAAAATAACCAAAAACCAATCTTTCATGTTACAACCTATATCCATTAGATCCTAACACACCTTTGTTATCATCAATTTATCTAAATTCAAAGCAAAAACCTGATAAAGAGCTCTGAATCTTTCAATTCCTTAAACAACTCACCAAATTTTCACTTTTACCAACTACTTCCTCAAGACCAAGATACTAAAATCAACCATTTACACCTCAATCATTTCATTTGACTTCCAAGACATTACTCACATCATGTTTTTGACTAAAACAAACCTGGTTCATATCCACATAATACTGATTTATTAAATTCATAAGTTCTTATGTAGTCAAATTACCATTTCCACCTAGGGACATATTGCTACAACAATACTTTTGATGTATGTAAAGATTCTCTTGACTTCATTAACATGTGATTCTTTAGGTTCTTCTTGAAACCTAGAGACCATACAAACCGCTTGCATTATATCAAGCCTAGATGCAGTTAAATATATAGTAGACTTCCAATCATAGATCTGTATGCAGTCTGATTTGCATTCAGTGACTCATCAAATTTGCTCAATTTGCAGCCTATGATCATGGTTGTACTAACTGGTTTATAGTCCTCCATGCTAAACTTCTAAAGAATTTCTCTTGCATACTTGGTTCGAGATATAAATATACCTTTTTTAGCTTGAGTAATTTGCAAATTAAGAAATAAACTTAGTTCTCCAATAATGGACATTTCAAACTCATCTTGCATGGTTGTAGCAAATATTTTTCACATTACATCACTGCTGCCACCAAATATAATGTCATCTACATACTACAACAATGATCATATGCATACCTTCAAATTTGAGATATAAATTTCTATCAACACAACCCTTCTTGAATCCTTGTTGTTGTAGATATTGATGCAACCTTGAGTACCAAACTCTTAGGGATTGATTTAAACCATACAATACCTTTTTCAATTTGCAAACATAATCATTATTCTCTGATAGCTGAAAACCTTCTAGTTGCTCAATATATACCTCCTCTTCTAGGTTTCCATTCAAGAAGGTATATTTGACATCCATTTGATATACCTTGAAGCCTTTGTAGACTAAGAATGCAAGAAACATTCTTATTGCTTCCAACCTTATGACAGGGGAAAATGTTTCCTCAAAGTCAATCCCTTCTACTTGTGCATATCCTTCGTACACCAATCTTGCCTTGTTTCTCACCACTGCACCATCTTCATTTAGTTTGTTTCTAAACACCCACTTAGTTCCAATTACATTCTTGTTTGAGGGCCTAGGAACCCGTTCCCATTTTTTTTCTTTTCAATCTGATTTAACTCCTCTTCCATGGCTTCTATCCAGTTATCATCTTTGCTAGCTTCAACAAAGCTTTTTGGTTCAATCTGAGATAAGAGGGAAAATTTCACTTGTTCTTTATTCTTTGCATGCCTTCTTCTTATCTACACACCATCATTCTTGTCACCAATAATCTATTCTGTTAGATGATCCTTTTGAACATATTTTATAGGGGGTTGGTTAACTTCTTTCTCATTCTCTTCTTGTTGTTGTTGTTCTTCTTCTTCAACCCACACACCTATGTCATCCTCATCTAATTCACTTTCTAGATTATTTTTGCTAGGCTGGCCTTGATTTGCACTTTCATCAACCCTAACATCTACACACTCTACAATTTTATGTACTCTCTTATTGTAGAATTTATAAGCTTTTATTTGAGATGAATACCCCAAAAATATACCTTCACCACATCTTGACTCAAAACTTCCTAAATCTTTAGTATCTCTTTTAATATAGTATTTATTTCCAAATACTTTGAAGTTCTTGACTGAGGTAGGCCTACTAAACCATAATTTATATGGAGTCTTACCACTATTAAATCTGATAAGAGATTTGTTTTGAATGTATATGGAAGTTTGTACTACTTTTCAAAATGTTTCCATTAAGTTTTCCTCATTCAACATGGCTTTAGCCATCTCCTTCACAATCTAGTTTATTTTCTCTACCACACCATTTTACTGTGGTGTTCTTGGGGCTGAATACTGGTGTCTAATTCCATGGTATTCACAATATTCCATGAATTATCTTGACATGAATTCTCCACCTTTGTCTGATCTAAGGCATTTGATTCCTCTACTAGTCTCATTTTCTACTAGCATCTTGTAACCTTTAAATGCTTCAAAGGCCTCATCCTTCTCTGTCAAGAATGTGGCATATTCCATTCTAGTATAATCATCAATCAAATATCTTTCTCCTTGAAATTCCTTTTTCCTCATTGGTCCACATAGATCAGTATGAACTAACTCTACAAGTTTTGTAGTTGAATAGTCCTTAGTGGGAAATGTAAACTTTGTTAGTGTTCCTTGCTGACGACCTTGACAAATGATATTGTTAAGGTTTGCAATCTTAGGCATATTTATAACCAATCCTTTTGAGCTTATCTTTACCATATTGTCAAAATTTACATGTCCTAGTCTTCTATGCCACAACCAACTTTTAGATAGATTATAGAGATTACTATCATTCCTAACTCCTTGAGTAACTATTTTATCATTCATCCCTATCTTGTAGCCTTCAGAATCAAATACAACTTTGTATCCATTATCACACATCTTACTGACACTAAGAAGATTTTTTATTATTCCTTCCACATAGAGCACATCTTTAGTTTTGTTCTTTCCATCAAAGCTTAGAATTCCTTTACCATGAATCTTGACAGTAGTGTTATCACATAGGCTTACTTAGCCTCCTTTTATCATTTCAAGTATGATGAATTTCTTTTTATCTACAGTCATGTGCTTGCAGCATTCACTGTCAATTACTCACAAGTCTTGTTCTTTTGCATGCAAGGAAGTTTGAGAAATCATTGAATGAGTAGGAATCTTCTTTTTCTCCTTCCATACCTTCTTAGTTTTATTTTCAACCTTTTCTTCCTCTACCTTAATGACCTCGGTTTTCTTTTCATCTTTAGAAGATATAGTTTTCTTCTTCTTAGATTAATTATTTTTCCTTCTAATGTTTGATCTACAATCTCTAGCTATGTGACCAAAATTATTGCAATTGAAACATGCAACATCTATATCAATCAAAGGAGAAAATGGATTTTTACTCATGAAATTTATATTTCTCCTTGGATTAACTTTGCATTCTCTAGCCCTATGACCAAATTTTTTACAAGTATAGAAATACCCATTAAAATATGATGAGTACCTGGTCATGGTGTATCTTTCGGTCAGATTAGGATATCTTCTTTTTTTAGGCTTCCTTAGACAGTGTACTCTTGTGAAATCATTATTGTCAATTTTCTTAGGATTTCACTTCTTCTTTTGTTGATCTAGATTTGTCCATTTAACCTTCTTTTCTTCACTTTTTTCTTTCTCTTTAATAGATTTCTCAACTATAGTTAACTTGTTTTCATCTCTGGAAGCATCTTCTTTGTTATATTTTTCTTCCTTGGAAATTGATTTTTCTTCCTTGGAAATTGATTTTTCTTCTACTCTAAATCTTTCATAAAGCTTTGTAGAAGTATCAACAAATGAATTCATTCCCTTTTCAAGTCTGAAATCAGATTTTTATTTACTAGTTGGCTTTTGTGTACTTAGTAATTCATCTAGGATGTTAGTACCACCTTTCAACTTTAGACTTATACTAACCTACTCATTATCCTTCTCCAACTCTTTTCTTAGGGAAACTATTTCTGCCTCAAGTTTTGAGCATCTCTCCATCTTTGTTTGCAACTTACACTTCATAATATCTTCAACTCTCTTGAATTCCTCTATTTGAACTTTCAAACCAACTATCACCTTATTAGATTCCTCAAGTTCTTGAGTTGCTATGTTAGTCTCTTTTTGAGCATTCCTTTTGAGTTTCTTGTTTTCCATCTTGAGATCATCATATTTATCTCTTAACTCCTCAAGGTCTTCAAAAGCACTAATTAATTCTCCTTCAAGATCAACAACTGCTTCATCTTCCTCCTCATGTAAGTCCTCAACCACTGTATCTTTCAAGTCCTTAGTTTCCTTAGCCTTCAATAGAAACTCTTTCTTGTTTTCTCTCATAACAAGGGCATAGTCATGATCCTCTCCTAAAATATCACTAGCATCAGAAACTCCACTTTCTTCATTGATATACAAGCTCTTCTTCTTCTTTCCAAAATTCTTCCTTTTTGGATAAGCCATTTTCTTCATTTTGCTACTTTCTTCTTGCTTGGAACTATCCTCTTTACCATATGGACACTTTGAAGCAGAATGCCCTATTCTCCTAAAATTGAAACACTTAAAGGGGAGCTTGCCTTTGTACTTATGGTACCCTCTCCTTAGTCTTCTTATGAAGTTAGCTTCTTCCTCATCAATTTCATCATGATCAAATGCAATGACAACAACTTTATCTTTCTTATCAACTTCATATTTCTCTTTCCTGACCACCTTAAATGCATCTTCTCTATAGGATGATTCAACACCAGGAATTCTCATCTTATATGCAGTAATTATGCCATGCACTTCATCAAGAGTGAGTTTATCAATTTCTCTACCTTCTTCTATCGCACAAATCTTGGCATCATATTTAGTTGTCATAGACCAGAGAACTTTCAACACAACATCTTCTTTGAGATCTACACCATATCCTTTAATGGTATTTACCAAATCATCAAATCTTTGAATATAGTATGCAATCTTCTCTTCTTTGGTCATTTTCAAGCCTTCAAAATTTTTCTCTCAATACTTGTAACTTTGCTAACTTCACTTTGGTGTCACCTTCATAGATCTTCTTCAATTTTTCCATGACATCATAAGCAGTTTTACAATGCATAACTTTTCTATGTACATATTCAGATAAATTGTTCATAATCATGAACCAAGCTATCTTATTGTCCTCATGAAGTTTCTTTGGTACTAGATCAGTAGGAGTTGTAGAAGGAATAGTATATTGGGTCTCTATAGATGCCCAGACTTTAGTTTCAATAGAGCTAAGTAACCGTCCATCAATGAGCTCCATTTAGCATAGTTTGTTCCATCAAACCTAGCTGTCTTGTTTGAACCTTTCTAAAGTTCCATTGTGTTCACCTATCCTAGATCAACCTGAGCTGGTTGAGCTTCTCATAGGGAAACTAGGGCTTTGATACCAATTGTTGGAACAAAATGATCTATTGAGAGGAGGGTGAATCAGTAGATATTAAAAATTTTAGTATTTAAAACCTTTTTACAGATTCAACCCTAAACTCAAATATGCAGATTGAAATAGTAATAGATATAATAACCACAAGCACAAAAGAGGTCAACACATAACATAGTATGTACATGGAAAACCCATGATGGGAAAAAAAATAATGAGAAATGTTGCTAGGATATACTACCTAATCCATCCTCACAAGCATTAAAGTTTGGTTACAATGTTTAGGGTTACAACCCAAAGAAGCAACAACTCCCTATTTAGAAGCTAAAACTTCAAGGATGCTACAACATCCTGAACTAGGCTGCAACTCAATACTAATGGAGGCTACAACCTCTCTTACAAATATTTTCAATCAACTATAATCAAATTCTTACAAACTCTCTTACAAAGATGCATAGCATGGTTCTGATCAACCTATGATGCGTCAATTCAGCACATTATACATTTTTCTTAGTTCACTCTCACACTACTATAATCAAATTATTATATTTTTATGATTCTTCTTCTTTGTTACAGTTCTCTCTCACTTGTTCATTTCAGCACACACACACACACACTCTCTCCTTTCTAACTCATGCCTTTGTATATTTTCTACAAGTCAAACCCCATGTTAGGTTTTTCACTTGCAACCTGTTAGCTCTTAAAAACATAAGCGAGATGCCACAAGAGGCTGCCAATCTCTTGATATGCTTTAGGGTAACAGAAAAGGTCAAATGAATTAAACCTTTCACTCTTCAGGTGCTGCCAGACCTAGGCGGGTGTACCTATCTGAATGAAGCAGACTTGACTTATGATTATTCTTCTTGCAATGATTTGTCCACAATGGCAGATGGAAGTGAACAAATGAATTCAAACTTGATTCAAATAGCAATAGCAATCTTCTAAAATTAAAATCCTAAAATGCTCAATTAACAGATGTAAAGAAACTGAATGAATCCAAATGATGAAGTGCAGAGACTAGTGCCTTATTGGGTATCTGAAGTCAAATGAAACAGAAGTGGGCAACTTATTCTGGCAGAAACTCAAATTGTTGGCATATGTTCTGTTTATAACTTGTATAAACATGCAAGATTGTGACTACTAAGCTCTACTTTAATAATCCAGATAAATATCCCTGATTGTTGTGATCAACTAAAAGGATTTAATCTCTCCTTGAAAGATCCAATCAATTAATCACATAGATACAACAAATGTGAACTGATAAACTAAAAATAATCTTGTTATATCAATTTAAACAACCAGAAAGAATCAACTTGGAGACAACTTAGCAATACTTTTCAATAAACTCAACAGACAATTGAAACCCAAAATAAACTGCCACACCAATTTATTTTCATTGAAATCACCATTTGAAAACATGCATCATAGTCTCTGATATGAGAACTTTATTCTACTGTATCCATTCCTAATCTACCTACTGTAATCTAATTTGATCTGATGATTTCCATCCACAATCAGGAATGAATATTTATACATATGAATCTGAACAGACACATCATTTCATATTCCAATGTTGGCGAATAGTTGCAATCAAGCCAATTAATCATCACAGAAATAGTCGCTGAGAAAAATCATAGTCATGCTGAAAGCAATTATATCACTGTCAGTCACCCTGAGTTCCTTGCGTTTCACCGTGACCTATCAAAGTCAAGGAGACCTCATGTAGATTACTTTATGTTTCCCTGGGATGTGTTCTTTCATTCCACATGTATCACTGTAACATTCTGCTCATTGTGCCGAAGTCAAGAAGTATCCTTTTGTCCCTTTATATTTCGTTGTAGCCTTGTGATATCAGAGAGACATCTCACAAAATACCCCAAGTGTTACAGATAGCCCTCGTGATCAAACTTCTCGCCATGACTTATTGCTATCGGGGAGATGTCATATCAATTACCTTATGTCATGTTGAGAGTCTTCATCCATCTTGTGTGTCGCTGAGACAAAAGCATATTTTCATCTAGATGTATCTTTTTTGTTTCATTCGCTTTCTCCAAGACAATTCATAATCGGGGAGAGGTCCCAAAGAATCCATTGAGTCATACCGAAACATCCTGTGACACCTTCATTTCACTAAGACAATACCAACCTCTCACTGAAAACCATTCATTAGACTTTGTCGGCAAGACTTGACGGGTTCACTGAGACAAATCAATTCCTATACTGACATAGTCCTCATGTGTATTATCAGCGAGACCGGAGGTCACTCGCCAAGACCTCACCCCGAAAACCTTTTGTTATATCGATATGCTTTGCTTTATCGCCGGTCGGCAAGACATCTCGAATTCGCTGAGACCTCATATCGCATTCCTTTAGTCTAGCTGAAATGTTTGCTTGGACCCCGATAGTCGGTAAGACAATAAAACTTCGCTAAGACCTTATCCCAAATACTTTTTTTTTGGTGGATAAATATCCACGTGCATTATTCAGTGAAACATGACTTACTCAGTGAGACTACATATCGAATACAACACTCCTACCGATATGTTCCTTTTCTGTCACTGAAACAATGCATATGTCCTGCCGAATGGTGAATGCACATGAATTGTGATCGTTGTGACATTGGATGAGTCTTTTTGATAGGAAACACATACTCATATTAACAAGACTATTCAATGGGTCAGGGAGACCATAACTAACTCATGCCGATATAGACCATACTGAGAATTATTCAAGACTCGATGGATAGTATGGGGCTATGTGGGCAAAATATGGGTAAAAATATCATGAAGGGAGGAAAATGTGCTCAAGGTAGGACTCAATTGGAAAATTCATGGGTATGGATAACATAAAAATTCATCAAAAATTTACAGTTCCAACAGTGGCTCCATCTGGGGATGAATGATAGTAAGATCATTACAAGGATCCAAATCTTTGGGTGAGCAGACCAGATACAAAATGATAATGAACAGTGAGCAAAAATGCCATGAATGGCAATGGAAATGAATGCAAAATGGAGATGAACAAAACCCTAAACTACTATGCATGGAAAAGAATTTTAATGAGGATAAGCAAGAGTTGTCCATGCACTGGCAATCCTTAATCCTCAGTGTTTCAACTTCATCAGTTTTGAATGATTACGGTCTAAAACTCAAACCATACTTTCTCTTGTCAAATACTTGGTTTTTCCTTGAGTTCATCAGATTCCTCTTGAAGATATTCATGTAGTCTTCCCTGTCACTGTTACTGAAAGTTTTCAGAGAATCATCATGGGGAAAATCTATGTTATCTTCAACATACAAAGTATATGCATATCCAACACAAAATTCCTCATTATCGTTCTCACTGTTATGCATTATAAAACATTCTCCCAATTGTACTAAAATTTCATCATCAAAGTGCTTCTCTTGAGAAAAAAACAACTATGTCATATCAACATTGTTTGAGACAAACAAATCTGAAACCTTTTGCACTTCTTTGGTATCATCATTTGGAGACAACACTGGATTATGACTCATATCCTCAATACCAAGCATATATGAACCAATCAAAACTAAACTTCTATCATCCTTGGTATGCAAATAAATATATTCTCCATATGAGTTAGAAATTCCAAAATCACATACCTCTCCTCGAATGAACACATGTATTTGGCCAACACCAAAGGTTTCTCCATCATCTCGAGAAAGGAATTGGGAGTCATAAGAATCATTACACAGAGAACTTTCACTGCCAAAAAAAATGTAAACTGGACACAGGACTTCAGGATCACCATCATGTGCACATCTCTGGTATTCAAAAGTTATCAAATCTGAAATTTGCTCACTGCTGAGGGAACAAGTCTCAACACTTTCATCACTACAGTTGTATTCTTCATTTTTGTCATCATCAAAAAGAGGCCCAAGATCATCAAAAAAGGAAAAATTAGAAACATTACCAGCGCAATCATTTATTCCATCATTTTGTTTGTTTGAAAATATTTCCTCTTTATCATAAAGTGAATTTGAAAATACTTGAAACTCATTCATGGACACACCTTGGAAAAAAATCATCTGATCTTCATTTAACTCTTCATCATACAATGGGTTTGGAAAAGTTTGGAAACCATTTTCAAATGTACAAACCTCTTCTTCATCAATTGTATCTTCGTAGCTTTCAATTGTAGCTGGAGATATTATTTCACTGTCGAATGGACCTTCATTGTCCATTGCTTCTTCCTCTCAATCACCACACGAAGTACAAGAATCACCTTGTCGTAGATCAAAATCCATAGCTTCATCTTCACAATCTGAATACTCATTGGATCCCTCATAACATACACTGCTTTCCCTATCACAATCAGCTATACAAGAGATCTCTTGTATCTTCATCTTCCTCATGCAAGCTATCACATGAATCATATTGACTTGCACATGTCTCATCTTCTATTGGATTGATCTCTTCATGCTCATCTGTGATATCACCACTATCTTCATACCTTTTCCCCTGCATGATATCAATAAATTTATTTACTAGATCAAAGGTATGTTGTTTTTTTGGCCAATAAACTAATTTAGGCTCCACTGCTCTCACAAAATTTTCAACAAATAGGGCCCTTGTAGGCATGCAATGAGAAGGTATTTGCATACAAATTTTTGTCATATTATTAAACAGAGAAGTCGAATATTCTCCTTCATAACTCCTTATGTCAAGAAATGCATCCAAGGGGGAAATTCTACATCCTGATTCCGTGATGGAGTCCTGGCTTTGAGCAAGTACATTCTCATCTTCTTCTTCAAATTGTTGATCCTGGCATACATATTGCTACAAATTCTGATTGATATCTCCAAGTGGATTAGAATTGTGCTACACTTGACATTGATCACATTGGCATTGCGCTTGACACTGATCACACTGACATTGCACTTGACACTGATCATAATGACATTCTTGATAACTTTCCAATCTTTGTCTAGGAGGGACTAGATAAGCATTTACTTGCTTCGACAGTTGTGGAGAATAAGTGTTCTGCTATGCATGATATGAACTGCCTTCATTGTAAAAATTTCTAGTTGTACTATTAGGCGCTTGAGGGGCCCAATACCTTATTGCATTTGTGTATTCATCCCCATTGTGGAATTCTCCTAATTGTAACGATTGTTGATCCAGTTGCAACTTTTTCTTTTTCAATTCTTCAATTCCTTTTATCAACTGCTGCTTCTCAAAATACTTTTCTGTTCCATACACAAATTCCATTTTTCATCAATTTTTTTCAAAGTCGCCACCTAATTTTCTTAAAGTAGGAAAATGTTTCTTTTGAAATAACTATTTCTAATCTTCTCCCAGTAGAATCACCTTTTCTGAACTTCTCAAATTATAATTTTTTCTTCAATGACTCTATATGATAGTCTTCAACCAGATTTTCTAAAATAATCCCCAGTAGAGTCACCAATTTGTTAGCTCTCAAAAATGCAGGTGAGATGCCTCAAGAGGCTACCAATCTCTTGATATGCTTTAGGGTAACAGACAAGGTCAAATGAATTAAACCTTCTACTCTTCAAGTGCTGCCAGACCTAGGTAGGTGTACCTATCTGAATGAAGCAGACTTGACTTATGATTATTCTTCTTGCAATGATTTGTTCATAATGGCAGATGGAAGTGAACAAATGAATTCAAACTTGATACAAATAGCAATAGCAATCTTCTAAAATTAAAATCCTAAAATGCTCAATTAATAGATGTAAAGAAACTAAATGAATCCAAATGATGAAGTGTAGAGACTAGTGCCTTATTGGGTATGCAGAGTCAAATGAAATAGAACTGGACAACTTATTCTGTCAGAAACTCAAATTTTTGGCATATGTTCTATTTATAACTTGTATAAACATACAAGACTGTGACTACTAAGCTCTACTTTAATAATCCAAACAAATCTCCCCGATTACTATGATCAACCAAAAGGATTTAATCTCTCCTTGAAAGAACCAATCAATTACTCACATAGATACAACAAATGTGCACTGATAAACTGAAAATAATCTTGTTATATCAATTTAAACAACTAGAAAGAATCAATTAGAGAAAACTTAGCAATACTTTTCAATAAACTCAACAGACAATTGACACCAAAAATAAACTACCACACCAATTGATTTTCATTGAAATCGCCATTTGAAAACATGCATCATAGTCTTTGATATGAGAACTTTATTCTACTGTATCCATTCCTAATCTACCTATTGTAATCTAATCTAATCTGATGATTTCCATCCATAATTAGGAATGAATATTTATACATATGCATCTGAACAAACATTTCATTTCATATTCCAATGTCAGTGAACAGTTGCAATCAGGCCAACTAATCATTACTGAAATAGTCGTTGAGAAAAATCATAGTCATGCCGAAGGCAATTATACCGCTGTCAGTCGCCCCGAGTTACTTGCATTTCACCGTGGCCTATCGAAGTCGGGGAGACCTCCTGTAGATTACTTTATGTCTCCCCAAGATGTGTTCTTTCATTCCACATGTATCACTATAACATTATTCTCATTATGCAGAAGTCAAGAAGTATCCTTTTGTCCCTTTGTATTTCGCTGTAGCCTTGTGATATCACAGAGACATCTCACAGAACACCCCAAGTGTTACGGATAGCCCTCGTGATCAAACTTGTCTCTATGACTTATTGTTATCAGGGAGATGTCATATCGATTACCTTATGTCATGCTGAGAGTCTTCATCCATGTTGTGTGTCGCTGAGACAAAAGAATATTTTCATCGAGACGTATCTTTTTTGTTTCATTCACTTTCGCTGAGACAATTCATCATCAGGGAGAGGTACCAAAGAATCCATTGAGTCATACCGAAACATCCTATGACACCTTCATTTCACTAAGACAATACCAACCTCTCACTGAAAACCATTCATTAGACGTTGTCGGCAAGACTTGACGGGTTTGCTAAGACAAATCAATTCCTATACCAACATAGTCCTCATGTGTATTATCAGCGAGACCAGAGGCCACTCACAAGACCTCACCCTAAAAACCTTTTGTTATATCGATATGCTTTGCTTTATCGCCAGTTGGAAAGACATCTCGAATTCGCTAAGACCTCATATCGCATTCCTTTAGTCTGGCCGAAATGTTTGCTTGGACCCCGATAGTCGATAAGACAATAAAACTTTGCCAAGACCTTATCCCGAATACTTTTTGTTTGGCTGATAAATATCCACGTGCATTAGTTGGTGAAACATGACTTACTCGGTGAGACTACATACCGAATACAACACTCATGCCGATATGTTCCTTTTCTGTCGCCGAAACAGTGCATATGTCCTGCCGAATGGTGAAGTCACATGACATGTGATCGTTGTGACATCAGATGAATCTTTCTGATAGACAACATAGACTCATATTAACAAGACTACTCAATGGGTCAGGGAGACCATAACGAACTCATGCTGATATAGACCATAATGAGAATTATTCAAGAGTCGATGGAAATTATGGGGCTATATGGGAAAAATATGGGTAAAAATATCATGGAGGAAAATGTGCTCAAGGTAGGACTCAATTGGAAAATGCATGGGTATGGATAACATGAAAAATCATCAAAAATTCACAATTCCAACACAACTGACATCAACAAATATCATATTCTTGAGTTGACCACATACTATTATGTGCATTAATGATGGTGTCAAATCATATTTTCCATATCTTACATTAGGTTGCACACCAATCAGCCTCGTTATCAATAATTTACCAAATTTAGCTCTCTTTTCAACCCCAATGTCCAATATGCATTTAATTTCCTCTTCTATTCATTCAATTAGATTTGATCCTAATCGAGCATGTCACCTTTTTAGTGTCATCTTTATTAAATGTTCACATGTCAATTAGTTACGTGATCAAATTCTATTCACATGTCAGTCACTGACTTGAAACCCCTGTTCACATAGACCAGACCATTTGTAAACCTTCGAGTGTGAACACTAGCCATCAATCATCTTGTGGACCAATCAAAAGATAGAAACATGATCAGGAGACATCCAAAAGCTCATTATAATAACCAAGAATCTCAACACAAGCTCTAAGAACATTATCTATAGGATTTATCAAACTGGACCACTTTAAACAACACTATCATAAAGAGGAGATCACTTCCATACCACCAAACCAAGAGCCATTTGATTTTATGGAACATAACAATATTACAAAACTAATTCCAAAATCGTAGACCAAAAAGTTTAAACACAGAGGAATGTAGAATAGAATACATTCTGCCAGTCATCACCAAATGTCTAGAAAAAGAAATTTTCACTCTAGTGAACATAACTCACTCAAATATTCATACCGGAGGCTCAAACTTGGAACATACTATCTTTAGAAATTCCTCTTAGAAATAATTTACAATCCATAGACAAAGATATTCAGTATGCAAGAAATGCAGAGCAAGCTACTGGACCATTCTTACTGGAGGATCATTCAAATCTTCATACCAGAGCACCAAACCATGCACACTCTTGAAGGGACATAGATGCCACCATTATTAACCTTCTTCTAGATCTAAAAGACATAAAATAAACTAGCTCAAAGGATTGCAGAGTAGATACATTTCTCCCAGTCCATAGATAACCAACTTTGTTAGACAAGTTCATAAACTGGTGACCATAACTTTCACTCTTCATCAAACCAAAAATTGTAATCTAGGATATATCACCCAAAGATGTCCTTAAACAACACTTCAAATCCACACTAGCATAGTTTCAACATAGAAGAAATACAGAGTATATACTATAGCATAGTTGATAATAATGACAAGATAGATATGTTGACATCAATGACAACACTAGTTAGACACATATTTGCAACATATGATCCTTCATAGAATATGCTTCAGCTCATCATTTGTCTTTGTGTATCACTAATACTTATCATGTCTTGTCTTTGTACAATATGCATATTTGGGTCAATCCTTCTTGGATGAGCCCCCTTTAGAAGAGGAACAAGAATCAAAGGTATCATGTTAATTTGAACTATTTATTTTCTCATGTGACTTGGAATCATTCTATTTATGTTTCTTTCCTTTACTATTTAAAACCTCCAAATATCTAGTGCTTGGTGATGTAATACGAGATTTTGATTTGGAAAACTTCAATAATCCCATTTGTACAAACATTGTTTGGTCCTGAGTGAGTGATAGAGAAATCATCAAGTGAATGCATAGTGAATCTATAACCAAGTTCATTTCTATTCTCATAAAAGGTTAATTTTTTTGAATAATTAGGACTGAACTTGGCAAGGATGGAAAGTATCAACAAAGTGTCATCTTTATGAATACCAAATTATTTCAACTATAATCTGAGAGACTTAAGTTTTGTGAAGAATTCTTGGATGCTATCAAAATATCTAGGAGTTAAACCAATAATCTTATTCTCTAACTAAAATCCTCTCAAATTATCCTGCTTCTCAAACAATGACTCCAATTAAGTCCAGATCGAATGGGTGTGGTGCAAGATTCAACATGAAAGAGAAGATTAGGAGACCTAGACATGGATAATGTACCAAAAGCCTCATCACACCTATTAAACAAATTTCTCTTCACTATAGCTCATGTAGGTCCATGTTTTATACCCATGATCACTCTATGTAACTTTGATTTCTTCGAATGTATCTCCATTTTTTTTCCAACCATATTAGTTGTATGGAGTGGGAAAAGAAATATGTGTTGAATCCAAGATGAAAAAGTATAGAAATGAATTAATACAAAATTATAGACTCAATTAATGTAATAAAATTCCCATTTCATCTCAAAAATGGCATGTTTGCACATTTTCTAAGAAAAAACTAAAAAAAGAAAAAATTGAGATCTATTTGAAACAAAAAATACCTAGTTAATTTTCTAGAAAAATAGGCCTGAAATTTGTGAAGAGGATTGAATCAACTTTTTGATGCTGCTTGAACTTTGAAAATCCAATAAGTGATTCAAAATTTATTACCTCCTAAGAAAAAATAGATAGATTTGAATTTAGAGGCCTATAGAATAAATAAAAATAAAATATTAAATAAATTCCTACACTGCTAGATTGGCCTTAGAATTTCCTTTCCAACAATATATAGATCACAAAAAATAGAGTCTTGATGCCCAAGTTACACCCAATTTACTGAATGTTATCCATTTTTTCCTTAAGGAGAAGCAAGGGGCCAAAAAAATTAGCCCCTATTCCTATGGCAGACCAGGTGGCTAGTTCTAGAAAAGGCCCCTAGCCCTTGATCACCCATGTGACTTGGACAAGGCACTAGTCATTGGAAGGCCGCAGAGGGGTAGTGGCACCGGTTGGGTGGTGTTTCAATTAAGGAGAGGTAGAGTTGAGATAGGTGCAAGAGTATTGGGTAGTCGGTGAAATATTCAAAGAATATTCCATCACCACAAAATAGAAAATGTACACCAATACATTTAAAACCACCACCAATCTAGGTGTTAGTGAGTATTCATGCTTGTGCATACACAATACATGATTGATTGGATTATTCAATTTCACCTATTATTTTTGTATGATGTTGGAATTTTCCAAAGAAACCTACCACTACAATTTTTTTACCTTTTCAGATTTCTTTTCTATCTACTAATGCCCAAACATGTGCTTTTTTATGACCTATGAAAACTATAAGTTAGCATACAAACTATATGGAGCCATATGTACCCATATAGTTGTACATAATTTTTCATTGAAAAAATGTGCCTTTGAAACAAAGAAAAATAGAACCCTAGGTCTAATGTGTAAACCTAGGATTCAAATTTTGTTTGTGTGGTGTTGTGGGGTCCTTTTTATTGTTTAATTAAGATGGAGATCTTAACAAGGTGATTAGATTGACTTTAAACAATGAAGGTGATCCAATCAGACCTAGAACTACATATTTTTGAGTCTTGGTCCCTTGGAATGGATTGAAATTGAATTGCTTTGATTAACCTTTAATTAGACTATGTACCTTAATATGAAAAATGCAATATTTTGGCATTTAATAGACTAAAACAAAGACTTCCAAGTAGATCTAGGAAGGGTAGAGTACTTTGTACCTTTCCTAAAAGTTTGATGTCAGTCACTATTGGAGGAAAGGGTCATGCAAGGGCATGTGGGTCCTTGTAAGGGTGTCCTATTCTGTTTTTCAAATCCTCTAGTGATATATTTGAGATCCCTATTTCTACTTGTAAACTTGAAAAATCATTGTCAAATAAGTCTATGAGTTTTTCATTTCTTGACAAGATGTAGGGTTTCAAATACAACAATAAATGATCTTCAAACTTCCCTCAATCCTCTTCAAATCCAAAACTTGCACATTCAAAGAGAGAGGAAATGTTGTGCCATTTAGGGGCTTTCCTTAGTCAAACCCCATGTTAGTATTTCCACTTCCACAATGGAAATGTCAATGATAAAAATGGATGAATGATAGGAAGTAATAATGAAATCATGAAGTGATGCAACTCACCACCCTTCAATGTATTTCTTGAAGGAATGAAGTCATGCACATCACTTCAAGGTATTGGATATTTTCTTGCTTGATTGCTTGGAGACCTACAACAAGTGTTAGCCTTCATAAACAATGATAACATAAATATGCATAAACTCACATAATACTTGACATGATGTTTGGATCTTCAATTGTTGTAATAAATTTCTGAAATGTATCTCTTGACTTGCATGATGGTGCTTTTGATCATAATTCTTGATCGTAAATTCTCCTTAGATTTGAAATGATGTAATAACTAGGTATTTATAGGAATTTATTTATTTTTCCATAAATTAGATTTCAATAGCAAAATTTGCAATTTGAATTTCAAATGTTAAAATGTCAACACCGACATATTCAAATTTAGATCTTGAAAAAATAGGGGGACTCAAACACCCAAAGGAATCCTAGTCTTGGCCCTATTTTCTAGAAAATATGGTGTCAATGGAAAGTCACTAAATGAATGTATTTTTTATACACTTGCAATTTTTTGGAAAACGATAAAAATCAGCTATAGAATGCATAATTAAAGAAATCAGGGACTTAATTAGACTCAAAAATTTAGGGAGAGAAAAACATAGAGGGTGACAATTTACAATGCTACATTTAGCCCCCACTTTAGTGGGAGTATGAACTTATTCTTAGACTCATAGTAAAATAGAAAATATATGTCAAGAGAGGACTGATTGTCCAAAAATTGAAGAGATAGGATGACTAAGGATCAAGGGGGAGTTCATAAGTCTCTAGGATCCAAGATCCCATGGCAAGACAACATAAGAACAAAGGAACAAACACATGTATGAATTGCAGCAAGACAAGATATACAAACATACATGTTAGAAAACATGAAGCATACATGGAAAAAACACATGACATAACATGTATATGAAAAAAAAATGAACACAAACATGATACAAACACAATGCAAACATGAATAAAACATATAAAATAAATACACAAAAACACGGTTAGTACTAGAAGGATTTGAGTCAGTAAGGAAAAGAGACCTCAACCTTAAATTATCATAAATACCAAAAGTCATCCATCAAATAAAGGAAAACTCCCATGAGGACTAGCAAGTTGCATTATGCCAAATCACTCATGAATTGCATGTATTTATTGGATATAAAGTTGTGTTATGATGGGTGTCTATGAAATATGATGGGTTCCCTAAGGCTAGCATGTTGCATTATGCTAAACACTCATGAAACACATAGCTTCATTGATAAGAAAGGTGTGTTATGCTAAGTGGCCATGTTAAGGCATTCATGACTCACACAATAGCAAATTCTATTATTTTCTAGGTTAATCACAAACTAGAAGGAAACATGGTCTAGTGAAGTCCAATAATCACTAGGTGAGCCCCCCAAGACATCATAGTGTAATGAAGAAGAAGAGTCTCCCTTTTACTTTCTTGATTTGGGAATAATTAATGATAAATTGGACTTGATATCACGTTAATCTAGTGTTTTGATTAGTTTTACACATCCACATTAGGTTTTGGGCCCTTCTAAGCTAAATTAACATAACTCTATCCTAATTTAATGGTGCAAAATGTATTTATTTACACTTTCACATTAAATTTAGGGGATTGTAAATCAAATGGACCTAATCTAGTGTTGTAATGTTTTTTAGACATACACATGGGATTTAGGGCCCTTCTAAGTTAAATAGACCTAATTTTTCCTTAATTTAGTGTTGCAAAGTGTATTTATTTACACTTTCACATTGGATTTTGGGCCCTATTACATTTATGACCTTTATATCATCATTAATAGGCCCCTATGAATATTGTGCATCCCAAGGCATATTTTAATCAAAAACTTGACAATATCAGCATATCAAATTAATTAGCACACTCTCCAACACTTTAGGACTAAAAATAGCCCCTATGGGACCCATTCACCACCTTGGTTGAATGAGTCCCATCTAGGTGGGACTCATTCACCTAGAATGGCGAATGAGTCCCATTTGGCCTATTTTTAAGGTTCTGAGTAGGAAAAATGGGTTTTTAATTCAAATTTCTTCCATGTCAGCCTTGGCAATCAAATTAATAGTCATTTGAGTGGATTTACTATATAAAAAAGCTTCCAAATCATTATTTCGTCAAGCATTCATGTTATCAAGTCAAGCACTCAGGAGTTAAGATTCCAAGACTTCACAAGAGCATCAAGAGAGTTCGCAAGATCATTTCTAAGGCATTCAAAGGTAGATTCTTCATCATTTGTTGCAATAATTCAAGATCCATCATCATGTTAAAGATTATCTAGCATCAAGAATGTTAGTGAGGTAGTGTTTTGATGTAGCATTGAAGATCCAAGATCAAAAATTGTTCTACACCTATTGTCAAGATCAAGATATACATCCTTCATCGCCATTTCATGTTGAGTTGTATATTTACAATACATCAATCAAGGCATCATTGTTCATGTTTCATGTTTCATGTTCATATTTAATTATTTCATCATTTGGTTTAATTACCTACAAGGGGTTTGACCAAGGCAAACCCCTATTCACTAACAATTAATAGGTTTTCTTCTCTTTTTGTGTACAATTGTAGATCTAGGTGTCTTGCAGCTTGAAGGTTCATTGAAGATTAGTTACAAGCTTGGAGAAAATTTTTGGAGTTGTCTCCCCATTTGCAAGGTCATAAAATTCACCAAAAAGTTACCTACAACTCTGAAATCAGAGTTTCGGATCTGGAAACACAGAGGAACGGAAAGAGTAGACTGATATGTGTAAATCAAAACTTTGAAGTTCTAGAAAATCCAAACTGGACTCATTCACCAAGAGTGGCGAATGAGTCCCACTACAGGTTTTTTTCAAAAAAAAAATTGTGGATTTGGACACCCTTTTGCCTGAAACCTGCATCAGTACCAAAATCCAAAACTAGGACTGATTCACCCAAAATGGTGAATGAGTCCCACTAGATCCAAAAGTTATAATTTTCAAGGTTTCAGACCTTCTTCCAACTATTTCCATATTTCCAAGCGCACACCATTCATCTTATTGCTTTTCTATTGAGTTTCATTCACTTTTCTAAGTCATTTTATAGGTCATTACACTCAAATAAGTTTTTGTATTGCATCTTATGTTTCATTGTCTTTTCCAAGTCTAAACTTGGTGGTGAACCCCTCAATAGATCACATTCAGCCCCTAGGACAACCCTTAGCAAGATCCCATCTCCTTTGCAAAGAGATCTCAAGGGTTACCCTTGAATGAAATTGGAAAAGTGTGGGTATGCTCTATGTCTAAAACCATATGATAGCATTACTAACAACTTTTTCATCATTTTAGGTTGCAAGATGAGTTCAACATGCTAGGTCTAGTGAAGTCTACTATTCACTAGGTGTGCACCCCATGCCAACCATACCAAAAGTTATTCCAAATTCACCTAAGGATGCACATAAATGATGAATAGATAAGACCAAAACCTCAAGGGAATTTATAAAAACACTACCAAGAAAGGTGATTTACAAAAACAACAAAGGGGTTTTGCTAAATATATAAAAGGTCACACCTTAGGGATCATCACACATGACATCACCACCAAGAGAGGACAAATCATGGAATAGACGACTCACACCTTAGGGCATACTAATCATAGCATCACCACCAAGAGGAACATCATATACCAAGAAATTCCTCGCTTAGAGGACATCAAGCACAATATCACCACAAAAAAGACAATCACATAGATCAAGAAGGCCACACCTTGATTGACAAGGTCACACTTCCTAGGAGATGCATGCTATCATCACTAAGAAGGGACCATTTCCTATGTAAATGATGAGCAGGGGACTATATGCCCCCCCTTAAAATGTTAATATACTTGTTACACTAGCGTTTTAAGGAGAACTAAGGGGATCACTTTCTAGAAGGAATGTGCCTAACTCAAGGGTACCTAACCCATTTCCCCCCAAGTGTAGTGATAAATATGAGCCAAGACGGATGATGATATGTTGCTCCTTGAAAGATAAAATATGATTGCATAAAGCTTATATTTATACCCCATGCATGGTAGCGAACATGTTGTGATACTACAACTACCACATGGTAAGGAGCAACAACTAATGTTATTTATCTCCTATATGACTAAGTGGAGGTCTTTTGATGCTTTTGTTATTTTTGAAGGACACTAACCAAGATATTTTGTTTTTTCAAGTACATGTTGAGCTCTATGGGGAAATGAATGCCTTTTTCTTTGATAGCACATCCTTTTCCATTATAGCCAAATTATTTCAAAAGTTGATAAACTCTTGAATAAATGGCTTATATTTCTTTCAAAGAAGGTGGTTTCTCATAATCACTTTTAACATATTTAGATGTGTATTTTTTGTTTTCCTTCTTTCTAAAAATTGTGGAATCTAGTGTTTTTTATGATTCAATGATAGGTTGTGTTGATACCATTGCAACTTCTTTCTCATTTCCCAATTTTGATGGTGTAATCTTATATTCCCCCATGAATGTAGGTGTAAACTCTAATGAACCACAAACATCATCCAAAAAAATTTCACTAATGAAATACATTCATCTTTATATTTAGGTTGTAAAGGTTCCACTTTTATAGTTGGTGTTAATTTTCTCAAAGGGTTTTTCATCCTTGTGTTAGAGTGTAAGGAATTTTCAGATTTTGGGTCAAATTTTATTACATATGTAAACCTTATTGATTTAAATGTATTTCATTAGACGATGAAGTGTTGAAGGCACTCCTTTCATCTCATGAATCCATGGTCTACCCAAGAGAAGATTGTATGAAAGATCATGGGGCATGACATGAATGGGAGTTTGCAACACAACCTAACTAGCTTTAACGTAGGTAACGTTATCACACCAAATGGTTATCTTTCCACATTATCAAAACATTTGATTGAAATACTATAGGTTTGAATTAAATTTTTATCTTCTCCAATTATATCCAAAATATTTACACTACAAACATTAATCCCTAAACCATTGTCAATAAGGGTACATCTAAGCCCAATCTTGTTAATAGTAGCTAGTATCATCTAGGCATCATTTTATTTTTGTGTTTTCAGAGGGGGTAATTCATTTTGATGAAATAAAATGTCCATACTAGGTGAATTCATACTCTCAATCAAAGCTTCCACATCATTTGGTTGTGCACTAGGATGGACAACTTTTTGTAAAGCATTTTGAAGAATGTCATTATAAATAGGTGATATTTGAATTAAATCCCACAAGGAGATCTTAGCAGGAGTGTTATGAAGTTATTCAACAAGATCATATTCTTTACAACTATGTTGTTGAATATTAGGTGTATGTGGGAGGTATGGTTGAGTCAATGGAATGGATGTTGGAGTTTTTTTTTTTTTCTTATTGTTTCTAGTGTTATATGTGTGAGCGATAGTATGATAACTTGGTTGTTGTGACATATGATTACTAGTAAGTTGTTTTCCAAAGCTTAGGAAATGGCCATGAGGTTTAGAAGGTCCTATAATGAAAGGTGACTTAGGAGGTCCAATAATTAAAGGACTTTTAGCATATCCAAAATGATTTTTATAAGGTCCATTAATCAAAGGACATCTAATAGCCAATTATGGATTCATAACCTCAAAATATTTGACCTCTTGTTGATGATCTTCTATCAAGCAGGAATCTAATTTCACCTTAGTGTCTTCATATATGCAATTAATAAGTGTATCGATTATTTCATCCTCTTGTGGCATAATATCTTCCCGAGTAGAAGTATTGGGAGAGAAAAAAACAAGACCCTCATGATGCTCAATGAGTTGATCCTATAACACTAAGATACCTTCTTCATAAGTAAGTGAGATATCTAGAGAAGAGCAACTATGATTATCATGATTTTTAATGATTGCATCCTCTTGCACCAAAACATTCTCACAAGTAGGAGAGATGTTGGGAGATGAATGAATATTAGGAAAAGTTATATTAACAAGTGTTTCAGTGATTTCATTCTCTTTCACCAAGATAATATCACAATTAGGAGAGATAGTGGTAGAAGGATCAATGAAAAATAACAAAAGAGGAGAAATAAACCCATTTTCACATGCTTGTATCAAAAATTCCTTCAAATTCTGGACAAGATCTGACAATAAAATAGCATAATGACAACAAAATATTTTTGCAATGAGAAAATGATGTAAATAATTGTCATATAGATATGATAATTGCCAACACTGAAATGCAACAATTTTTCCCAAATTTGCAACAAATCAAGTAAAATGTCACCTTTCTTTCAAATGCAATAACACCCTTTTAAAGTTCCAAATTAGAAACTAGCAAGGAGAAACATTTTGAGCACACAAAGATAGAGATTTGGGTGAAATTTTGTTTACCCGAGAATAATAGGACAAAGGCACCCAAGGGAATTTATGTATTGGATAGAGTTTTTGAAAACTGAAAGTTTGACTATGTATGATGTTGTTTGAGGAATGTGGGTCTTCTTGCAAACAAGTTTAATAGTGAATATTTTTCTAAAATTTTCTTGGTTTATGCCAATGTGATACAAAATGTAAGTGTGCAACAATGTTGAAGATATTTCAATGTAATTTCTAGATCTAAAATGTATTAATTGATTGATTCTAAGATTTCAAAATTTGAACTAAATAATGCACTTTTTCCACTTTTTGAACTATATGAAAGATGCCTAAATATATTTAATTAAGAATTTTAAATCAAATATTGACAAGCACAAACTGACTGAAGACACAAAGATAGATAATTATGAAAAGGTTTATTGATCCAAATGTAACAAGACAGAAGCGCCCAAGGGCATCTATGTCCTTGATAGGTCTTATAAAAATTCAAAGTTTGGGTGTTTATTGGATAGTCTAAGGGTTTTGATTTTGTATGATAGGGTAAAAGTACAACTTGTGTCACACTTTTATAAAGGAACTTACCAACACTGATCCAACTTTTAAACTTGAATCACTAAAAAATGATATATATGTTTTGAATTTTCAAATGATGTAAACTAATAAAATATTTATTTTTTACTATATTTTATGTTTGTAATTTTTTGAAAAAATTAAATAATTATTTGAATATATTTTTTTATAAATTAACACTATAATTCAAATGTTGATAGAATGCTAAAATATAAAGTTACATGATACGTCAATCTTTATATAGTAATTTTTCTTTCCTTCAATTTTTTTGTGTGTATTTATAAATTGAAACTTTAGGGCATGGATATATTTATTTCCAATTTTGATAAATATGTATTTTTAAATAAATATTAAAATTCACATGTATTAAAACTTAGTTGTTTCAAGTCGACGTCAACTTTCATATTAATTATTTATCTAAAATAAATATATATATACCATCTTGATATAGATTCTTGTGTTTAGGGCATCATATTTTTTTCAAAATTTTCTAATAAGTTTTACTATTTTTCCTTGACATGTTAATCAACCTAATGTTTTTTTTTGTTGATAACCTACATTTAGTAAAAATAAAAAGGAAAATATAAATAATAATTAAACTTTTAAAATATATGCATTTTTGAAAACTAAACTTATGGATCTACAAAAGGGTATTTTTATATTTTAAAGAAAATATTTTCTACATGAGTTGAAGTTGTTGAAACATCAAGTTTTTTAAATAATTTTATTTTTTTGGTAAATTTAACTCAAAGTGGTGCATTTAGCCAACAATTTTGGTTGGAAAAGTTGTGGACATATATAACTTAGCTAGAATGAATCTTACAAGATCATATGTTTTACCAAAATTATTTTTTAGTTAAAAATACTTAAATTCACTTGTGTTAATAAATTGGCCAAAAGTGTGACACAAATTTTTACTGATACGGATAACAATTTTGATAGTTAATATTTCTCCATAATTTGTTAAATTTAAGATAATGTGATTCAAATGCAAATGTGTAACAATGCTTGAAAACAATTGACAATTATGAATGCAATTTTCAATGTAGATCTGACCTAAATGGCTGGAATAAACCATAATGCAACCTATGATGCAATATGATATGCATTTTTTGAATTTGTATGTCTTTTTGATAGAAAAATATAACCCTAATAAGAAATGTAAAATAATGCAATACAAAACTTAGATCTAGGGTGAATTTTAGAAGTTATATAATGTTAATAGGTCAAGTTCACCAAAATGAAATAAAGAAAAATAGAAAACTAGGTCTAATGTGTAAACCTAGGATTCAAATTTGGGTGTGTGGTGTTGTGGGGTATTTTTTTATTATTTCATTAAGATGGAGATCAACAAGGTGGTTAGATTGAATTTCAACCATAAAGGTGAGCCAATCAAACCTAGATTTGCAAGTTTTTGAGTCTTGGAATGGATTAGAATTGATTTTCTTTAATTAACCTAATTAGACTATGTACCCTAATAGGAAATATACAAGATTCTGAACAATTAATAGATTGAAACAAAGACTTGCAAGCAGATCTAGGAAGGAAAGAGTACTATGTACCTATCCTAAAAGTTTGATGTTGCCCAAGGGTGCCTGGGTCCTTATAAGGGTGTCATATTCTATTTGTGCAATCTTGTGATGACAGATGTGAGATCCATATTTTTCACTTGCAGACTTGTCGGATCACTATCGAATAATTCTATAAGTTAGTTTTCGTAGCTTGACAAGATGTAGGGTTTCAAATGCAACAATGAATGAATGATCTTCAAACTTCCCTCAATCCTCTTCAAACTTGAAACGTACACATTCAAAGAGAGAGGAAATGTTTTAACATTTAGAGTCTTGCCTTATTCAAACCTTGTCTTAGTGATTCCACTTCCACAATGACAATTTCAATGATAAAAATGAATAAATGATTGGAAGGAATGATGAAATCACAATGTGTTACAATTGACCACCCTTCAATGGCTTCATTGAAGCACTGAATTCATTCACATCACTTAAAGATCTTGGATCCGTTTTTTCATGATTTCTTGAATTTTTTGGAGACCTACAACAAGGGTTATCCTTCAACAACAATCATAACATAAGCATGCATAAACTCACATAAGACTTGACATGATGTTTGGATCTTAAATTGTTGCAATAAAGCTCTAAAATGTTGCTTTTAACTTGCTTAATAGTGCTCTTGATAATAATTATTTCTCATAAATTCTCCTTAGATTCAAAATGATGCAATAACTATGCATTTATAAGCATTTATTCAATTTCTTGCAAATTAGATTCTAATAGCTAACATTTGCAATTTGAATTTCAAATGTTAAAATATTGATACCGACATATTCAAATTTAGATCTCAATAAAATAGGGGGACTCATATGCCCAAGGGCATCCCACTCTTGTCCCTATTTTCTAGAAAATAAGGTGTTGGGGGTAAGACATTAAATGAATGTATTTTTTATATGCTTGCAATTTCTCAAAAAATGGTAAAAATAGGCTATAGAAATCATAATTTAGGAAATTAGGGACTTAATTAGGCTCAAAATTTTAGGGGAATCAAAAAATAGTGTGAAATTATCAAGAGCAATTTATGATGTTACACCCTCAAGAAAGATTTTCCCAAATTTTTACTTTTTTTATTTTTGTGGAACAATAGTTGATTCTTATGTTTTTGGCCACTCTAGAGGCAATGGCGAGGTCCATTTTTCTCCAAAAGGCACCAAATTTTTTCTCAAGGATGGATCCCTCAAATTTTGAATAAGAGGCTACAAATCTAGAGCTTTGATACCATGTTGGAGTTGATAGTGAACCCCACAACTCCCAAAAATTACTTGCAACCAAAATTTTGATCACAAATGAGAGATCAAAGCAACTAATTTTCTATGAAACCAAGAGAGAATTGAAGGGAACATAATCTAATGATATGGGGGTGAATTAGTAGATAAAATTAATTTAAAACTCTTAACTTCTAAACATGAAACTTGAATCTTCACTACTACTAGTCAACCAACAATCATGAGCATGCATTCACACAATAGAATACCTGATGTACATGGAAACTCAAGATAGGAAAATAGGTATGCGCAGGATCATGATGGGCCAAAAAGTGGCGATATGATGGGTATGTGTAGGGTATGTGGCTGACGACTTTTTCTTTACGCAAAATTGATGAAACAAAAAGGGTTTTTAGAGGAGATTCTCAACTTTCCACCAATATAAATTATGCTTACTTTGAATTTAATAAATAATTATTATTCATTTTCTATTTGAATTACAACTAAAGTCCTGATTGATAGGCTGATTGAAAAACATCTATAGCTTTCAAACGGTATCACATTTTTCAATTTGAAACATGCATCACATTCTATTCTTCACATACTATAGGATTAAAAATAAAGTTGAATTTCATGAAGTTTTGACTAAGTTAAGGTGGTTAGACATATGAGTTTTTATATTTTTTAAAAGTTGTAATAAAAAATTTAATAATTATTTACTTGGAAAAAAATTACAAAAAAATATGCATCACATCGGGACACGAGTCCTCTACTTATATCTAAAATATTATAGAAAAATATTATCATGCAAGGATCATCATGGAAAAAACAGGCCCTTAAGTGGCAAAAAAATTCAAAAAAATTAGATTAGGCAACTTGATCAAAAATTTGAATAAGTTATCTATATTATTTCAAAAATATGTAACAATATAATTTGTAGCAAATTGAATGTAGTTTCTAAACTACTAGGTTTATTTAAAAAAGAAAAATCTATTTGGTGAAAATTTGAAAAATTCCAATGCAATAGTACTTAAATTTTAGGGAAAAACTAAGAAGTAGGTGTCTATCCTGACCATCCTAACCACAATAAAATTATAATATATTTTTAATATTTTAGATATAAGTAGAGGACTCATGTCCCATGTGATGCATATTTTTTTGCAATTTTTTTCCCACTAAATAATTAATTATGAATTTTTTATTACAACTTTTAAAATAAAAAAACTCGTATGTCTAACCACCTTAACTTGGTCAAAACTTCATGAAATTCATTTTTCTCATCCTATAGCATGAGAAGCATAGATCAGGACGCATATTTTGGATTTAAAAATGTGATACTATTTGAAAGCTATAAATATTTTTCAATCAGCCTATCAATTAGGACTTTAGTTGTAATTCAAATAGAAAATAAATAATAATTATTAATTAAATTCAAAGTAAAGCATAATTTATATTGGTGGAAAGCTGAGAATCACCTTTGAAAACCCTTTTTGTTTCATCAATTTTGGGTTAAAAAAAGTCGTCAGCCACATATCCTACAAAAACCCATCATATCACCACTTTTTGGCCCATCATGATCTTGTACATACCCTAGGATCACCCTTTTATTGTGGTTAGGGTGGTTAGACAGACACCTACTTCTTATTTTTTCCCTGAAATTTAAGTACTACTGCATTGAAATTTCAAATTTTCACCAAATATATATATTTTTTAAATAAACCTAGTAGTTTAGAAACTACATTCAATTTTCTATAGATTCTATTCTTGCATATTTTTTAAATAATATAGATAACTTATTCAATTTTTGATGTCAAGTTGCCTAACTCTAATTTTTTTGAATTTTTTACCACTTAAGGGCCTATTTTGGCCATGATGATACTACACATACCCAAACCACAGTGAGAATAGCTTCTTGGATCTATTGTCTAAATCTAGCCTCACAAAGTAATAATATAATAAGGGAATTTACAATATCAAGTAGGCACCAACCTACCAGAGACACCAGTCCCTAAATGCATTTATAGGAACCAACCTACTGTGGACAAAAATCCCCAAAACAATTATGTAAGAACTTGTTCTATGTGTAGAACACCAATCAGGTACAAAATTACAATGATAGAGTTTACATACCTATAGTAATTAAGATTCTTCACATTGAATAATACATACATGCACAATCATCTCCTTATATATTCCCTCACCATCTTCTCTTCAATTATACTTCACATTATGTGTCTACATAGATGTATGATTATATACAAGACATTATATTAACTTTACTCCATGTTAGCCAAGAATCTACATTTAACCAAGATGGCATAAGATGGACCAAAATTCAAATTACATGAAACGTGTAATAGGTTAGTCCTAAATCAATTTTTTTTCTACCAAAAGAGCATGATGTGTGCCTCCATTTGAACGTTAGACAGGTCCTATCACCAAACACTAAATTTGAAAGACACATGCTACTAGCCATTACCTCATAGTTCTCAAAAACCAATTGATTGACAAACACATACAAAGTGTCTTCTATAGCTTCAAACATCTTACATTCTTAACATATCTTCCAAAAACATTGGAATATGATAGAACATGTGTAGACATACTCTCCATTCAAACTGTAGAGCCAAACAGGCCTTTAGGAAAATATACTAAACATAATTATATTGCTAGAGAAATCACTTTGTCTTGAGTAATAGACCTGAAACATTCCAAATAATACCTCTAGATCACTACTATCAACATGAATACATGTAGTATGATACTAAAAAATGGTCTTCAACTTATTTTGTCAATTGAAACATAGAAAAAAGGATAGGGGAATTTCCCAAAATGGAAAAGTGGATCCAAAGAGGGAAAAGTGGTCCTACTTCTCTAATTTCATTAGGAAATGAGACCCACACAATGAAAGGACTATCAACCAAAAGGAAAATCAAGTCAAAGTGTGAATTTGCAAATTTACCTTTTTTGGAAGGATGAGGATATGAGTCAAACAACACTTTGGGGAGAAAGATTAAAAATAGAAAAGCCACTCCAAATTTCAAGCTATAAAGTGCATTTAGAAGATTAAGCATAATGTTGATGGAACCTACAAAGCATCTGGACAATTTTGAAGGGATAAATATTGTGTACCTCTCACAAAAAGTGTTTTTTCAAGGCTAATAGAGGACTCATTCACCCTATGGTGAATGGGTACTGGCTAGGGCTCTTGAAAATCTATTTCTGGGTTTTTTTCTCCTGTATCTAAACTCCCAAATTTTTGAATCTCACAATTAGAAAGAAAAAAATGAATTTTGTAGGTCAATTTCTGTGATTTTACAAGAATGGTGACAACAAATGCAACTTTAACAACTTTGCAATTTTTTTTCTTCAATAGATCTTCCACCTAAAATTTGCAAATGCACATCAAGAGGGGAAAATTTTATTTGTTAGGTGAATGGGGGTTTTCCTTGGTCAAACTCGGTTTTGGTAATTAAACCTTGAAATGAATGAAAGCATGAAATTAATGATGAATGAACAACTCTATGTCACAACTCACCAAACCCTTGGATGACCCTTTGGTGATGGAGGTCTACAACTTGCATGAAATGGATTCAATAGATGTGGATCTTGAATTTGAATATTTTCTTGAAATGATTCTTTGAATGCTTGATTGAATCATGAAACCTCCATCAACATATTAGCTCCAAAAACATGCATAACTCCACATAACTTTGACATAATGCTTGGATCTTGATTGATGCAACAAATGATGAAGAAATTCTCTCTTGAATGCTCTTGACAATAAACTTGGCTCTTGGAATTGATCTCTCAAAAATCTAATCTTGATTAAAGCTTCTTGAAACTTAGACTTGATTTGAAGAAATGGCCTTGTATTTATAGTAACTTTTCCTTAATTCAAATATCACAAGCTGACATTGAAATATAGATTTGAAAATATTAAAATACTAACAAAAATATAATTTAAATTCAGGTCCTAGGACACTTACCTAGGACACACATGCTCAATGATAAATGTTATATTATGGCATTAATGAATGCCAAGTTTTACTCTTCAGAAATTGCAATTAATTAGGCTTGGATTTGAATTAAAGAGGACAATTAAGGAAAATTAACCTCAATTAATTAATAAATCCCTACATAAGTTTGAAAGTGTAAAAGTACACTTTACAACACCAAAAAAAAGGCACAATTAAGTCCATTTTATTTAATAGGGCTCTAGAAACTTAATGTGAATATATAAAATACATGCTACAACATTAAATTAAGGCATAATTTAACTCATTTTATGATTAATTATTCTAAAATTAAGTGTTAAAAATGGATACTTTTTCCTACACTACATCAATATAGATAGCAATATATACTTTTGCAACTGAAAAATATATGGTAGTACATATACATTTAGTTCTCACTGATCTGAAAAGATTCCTTTCACAACCATAAACTCCTTTGACATCAATGATAAAATTTGTTCAACAAGAATGATATTTGATGCACACAAGCATCTGATGTTGAGATTAGCTTGTAATTGTATTGAATGTGAATGCATGGATGAATGAGTACAAAGTACAATAATGCATGCTTATAAAATTAAAGATCTTTGATGAGGATTTGATTAGATTGTGACAAGTTTCATTATCTATGAGACAGATTAACCTATAAATAGCCCAATATAATAATAAAAACACTCATAAGTGGAGCATAAATAATTAAAGTAAAAGACGTTGAATAATTAATTAATGATTAATTAATTATTAGGTGATGACCTATTTACACAAACATATCCTACATTTTGAACCATAGTATTTTAGTATCCTAGATATTATTTGGGTTTTGATTTAAATCATATATTTTTTGTTACTTATTTCAAAGTAGAGAGTAATAATTATTTTATGAAATTAAATATGTTTATTTACCTTTATTTGATAAATAAATTAGAGTGATAAAAGAGTAAACACATTCATTGAATCTTATAAGACAACATAAACTAAAACATAATTACATATAATTAAAAATAAATAAAATTATAAACTAACCTTTTATAAATAAAATAGTTTTGAAATAGTTCTAAAGGAAATAAAAATAGTTATTCAGTAAACTACTATATATATTTTAATTGTATAGGGGTCCATTTCAATTTGTTTGATTTCTGAATAATTTTTTAAAAAATATTTTCCCTTTCTAAGTGAGTGGCAGGACAAAAAAATTAATAGGCTAAAATATTTAAAAATTATCATTCTCAATTATTTGAGATTTTTTTATTTACACATTCATTCCACATGAACAATGTAATCAAATCAAAACAAAATAAAATAAAGTAAAAAAGTATGAAAATAAATAATAAAATGAAACTGAAATATGTTTGAAAAATATATAAACTACAGTATTCACATATATTTTTAAAATAAAATATATGCTATAAATGACATCTTGAAACACAAATGTAAAATATATAAATATGAAAAGAAAAAGTTAAAAAAAAAATACAAAACTCAAATTATAGAATTCTAATAATAACATTAATGATAAAGCAAAGTAATAAAATAACCTTTAAATGAATAAATAAAATAAAATATTTCTAAATAAAATATAATAATTCTTCAAATAAATTAATTATGAACTAAAAACATTATGACTAGCATAATAAAAGTTAAGTTTTCTTCTTTACAATTAATTTGTGTTAAATTTTTGGTTAGCAAATGATTTATTCTTATATAACCTTCATAGTTTGATTCATTCATTTTGAATTCTATAGCCCAATAAAATAAAATAAAATAATCCATCAACAATTAAAAATCAAAGAAAATAATTTTTAAATACATGAATACTTGAAAAATGGCCTTCATGGTTAATTTTTTTGATTTATGCTATTCTCAATTATTGAAAATAAAGAGATTTTCACAAAATAAATTAATCACTTTTTTATCATTGTTGACCTAACGTTGCCTTCAAGATTGAAGTTGAGCTTGTTTATTACAAAAAAAAATATAGATTTTTTCTCAATTGAATACAAAACCAACCAATCAAACTACAACGACTTTTTAGAAACAAATCATTTGTTCACTAATATTTATTCTTATGAATAAACTCAACTCAAACTATGGTACTCATAGTTTTCAATACTATCAGTCAAATTTGAGGTCAATATCAACCATAAAAACTATAATATTAATTTACAAAAAAAATGTTGATCTCTACCACCATACCTTTAAATCATTTTTGTTGGAAAAAGTTAGAACGAGAAAGTCTAAATGGGGTTATAACTAGAAACATAAAACATCAAAACAATATTAAAAATTCCATTACGTGGGAGAGTAGTAGTAGATAGGGGATGGGATGGGCCCCATCAACTTGCCTCATACATCAACAAGGTCCAAAGTGTCTATGGGGACACGGGGATTCATCCATCACTACCATCTTTCTCATTAATTCTTGGTTTATCTTTAACAATTCAGTTTAAAAAAAATTGAAAAAGGTGTACAGTGAATTGGATAACAAATATTCCATGATTAAGGCTAAACATGATAAATTCCTCTCAATATGCTTAGAATGAATATGAACAAATGATGTGGACGTGGGCTTCTCCAACATATGACAAAATGAAACAAGTGGACAATAGGAGAAAAAAAAAGATTGTACCACATTCAAGGAATACCAAAAAAATAATGTAGACATGTGATCATATCCAATACATGACAAAGTGAAATGAATGGACAAATGTGAAAGAAAACAAAAAATGGTACAACATACAAAAAATATCAAAATAAATGATCTAGACAGGGAATCATATGCAACACATGACTAAATGAAATGAGTGAACCAATAAGAAAGAAGAGTAAAACAAAGAAAACAACAAAAATACAAATGGTCCCACCCCATCAAATATAATATTAAGAGATAAATTTTAATTAATTGCAATAAATAATTATTTTTAAATATGAATAGATAAATTTAAATTAATTAAAATAAATCATTTTTATTGTTTTTATATATATAACACGTAAAATTATTGTTAGCTGTTAGTTTATTGGATTCAATAATATTTAAATAAAATGATATTGTGGTACTATTTGGTTTAACGGTTGGAATTTTCTCTTAAATTTTATGAAAAAGTTCATAATTCTTTTTGTTTTGTTTAGAGACTTTTAGGTCTTGCCTTGTTTTTAAAATACATCGTCTGTTTTTAAAAAGATACAAACATGTCACGTCAGTGTAAAATCAGTTTTATCAAGGTTAATAGCACTTACATAGAAATAAGAAATTTATTGCATTGTCTTCTATTAATTTTGATTTTAAACTTGATAATTATTTGTATCTTAAATATTTAAGAAAATTGATAATACTAAAAATAATATTAATAATATTAATATATCAAGTAAAATATCAAATATAAGTAAAAAAAATAAATATTTTAGTATAATATTAAATTCAATAAGATAAAATAATGAGGCTTTCACATACTAATAAGTATTGATCTTCCTATTTATTGATTTTTTAGATGACTTGAAAGTTAAGTTTGGATACTTAAATTTACCACTTTGATAGGTGTTTTTTGTTTGAGTTTCAATTACTTGCACCAAAAGAAAAATCACAAAACTCTAATCCTATTCTTAATAATAAAATTATTCCCAACCTTAATCTTCATTTTTTGTTTAACCTTAACCCTCACCCTAACTGTTAACCATAACCCTAAACCCAAGCCTAAAGCTAATCCTAATAATAACAGTAACCCTAACACTAAAATCTAAGAATAACCCTAATCCCAATACTAATGTTAACCCCAACCTTAACCCAAATTCTATCTCTAACCCTAACCCTAACTTTAACCATACCCTTCATCCTAATTCTATGTTTAATCCTAACCATAACCCTACCCAAATTCTAATTCTATCTCTAATTGTAATCGTAACTTTAACCCTAAACATTATCCTAAACTTTACCCTAATCCTAACCCTAATAATAACTCCAACCATAATACCAATTTTATCTCTAAACCTAACCCTAACCCTATTCCCAATAATTAAATTACTCCCAAACCTTAACCTTCATTTATTGTCTAACCTTAACCCTAACCCTAACTCTTAACCATAACCCTCAACCTAACACTAATGCTAATCCTAATAATAACACTAACCCTAATGCTAATCCTACTAATAACCCTAACCCTAACCCTATTCATAATGTTAACCCCAATCCTAACCCTATCCTAATTGTAAATCTAATCCTAACCCTAACCCTAACAATAATAATTTTGTCATCCATGTCCCGTTGCGAATGCTACTAGCATATATATATACACACAGAGATATCCTTCTAAAGGCATCTATTTTATAATGAGATACATAAAAATGCAATAGATGCCTTAGAAGGATATATCTTGATGTATTTTATATATTATTTTAATAAATAATATATACATGCTAGTATTATAATATAATACCATAATAGTAAAATAATTTAATAATTGTACTTATGAATTAATATAATATTAATTATAAAATAATAATATAAATTTATTTACATAATTTAACAAATATTTAATAATACAATATAAGATAAGATAAGATAAGATAATACATGATAATTTAATGTAATAATAATTATAAAATAATAATATAGATTTAATTAAATTATAAACATAATTAATAATAATAAATATCATAATAATAAATAGATAATAACATATAATTATTTTATTATAATAATAATACTATAATAAAATAATGTTATAACTTAATAATATAATTTAACATAAAATTATAAAATAATAATACAAATTTAATTACATAATAAAATTTATATTAATAAATATAACATATAATAATATATTTTGATAATTAATTATTTTATTTATTTATTTAATTTATAATTATTTTATTTTATTTCAAAATATTTTATATATTTAAAAAATATTCTATTGAACTTTATATTCACTTAAAAATTGATATATTTATTAATATATATTTCAACGGCAAGTTTTTAAAAAACTAAAATGTTGTATGCTTTTATTTATGTTATGATTTGCTTAGATTTGCAAGTGAAATCATTAGTGGCCTTGTTGGAAGAGGGGAAGATTGCTTAAAAATCAAGTTTCATATCAGAAAAAAAATCAGCAAAGAGTTAGAAAACAACAAGAAGTAATTGGTGGAGTCAACAATTGTTTTTTTGTTTGAAAAAGATAGTTTCATTTCATTTCATGGGTCCCATAGACTGGGCGATCTTGCAGACTAATTAAAAACACTCATTCATGATGTTGCCACATGCATTTTTGTACTTAACGTAAAATGTTACTTACCTTAAGGCTCTAAACTACAACTAGCAATTGCACCTTAGTGTTCAATGGGTATGCCAAAGACATATGGAAGGCCAATTAGGATAAATTTTGGTCTATTTTTTGGCATACATTTATGTAGGGAGGTCAATAATCTACAACTAGTAATCACACCTTAGTGTTGGTCTATTTTTTGGCATACATTTATGCAGTACACGAGGTCAATAATCTATAACTAGTAATTGCACCTTAGTGTGCAATGGGTATGCCAAAGACGACGTATGGAAGGCCAATTAGGATAAATTTTGGTCTATTTTTTGGCATACATTTATGCAGTACACGAGGTCAATGGAGAAGTGATAACTGCAAATCAACTATGCATCCTCTTATAGGGATCCAAACATGATTGAAATAAAACCTATGAATCAAGAAGATGATTAGGCTCCATTACCAACAAGCTCATGTTATGTTTGCAATGCAAAGGGAGAGAAAGAGGGGGGTAGAGATAGGAATAGAAAGGGGGAGAGATAAGGAGAAGAGAGTGTGTGGTAAGGAGATATAGATAGAGGGGAAGATAGAGATAGAGATGGAGATGGAGATGGAGAAGGGAGAAGGAGAGGGATATGGAGAGGAGAGAAGGAGGGGGAGATAAAGAGAGAGAGGAGAGAGGGATAGATAGAGATAGAAGAGATAAATATGTAGAGAGGGATGTATAGAGAGAGGGAGACATGTCCAGAGATAAAGAGATTTGATGGCAACTTCTTTTTTCATTTGCATTGAATTTGTATGCAAATATTTCATAATCAGATAATACTTAATTAAGAAAAATATAGATTTTTCTAAATTTACTTCATTCCATTATTTAGCACTTAGTATTTACTCTCTGACATATTAACATACATATAGTTTTTTATTGGCGTAATCCTTGAACCTCCTTTAGGTGCAAGTGCTAGCGAAACGAAACTAATTCCCAAATTCAAAATGCAATGATTTAAATTATTTTTAGAGATTAATTCCAAAACTTTTATGCACAAATTTTAGTATAATATTTAAAGCTCAAGTAAAGACTTTGAAATTAAATGCATATTGTAAATTGATCAACAATTTCACTCAAATACATTCAATCATGTCATAAATAAATTATTAATTCAATAAACTAAAAGATTTAAACACTTTATTGCTCAGACAATTTATTAAGCTTTGATACTTATCTTTGGAAATGTGCAAAAGAAATCTCCAACTATTGCTGGAATGGTCCTTGATTCAGCCTCTTCCGCCTGTGAGTAGTCTGGGAGAAAAGCAGACTTTGTTGCTATACACAAGTGCTAGTTCCACCGGAACAATGCTCAACACCCGTGCCACAAAACCATGCCTTGGCCAGGACCGTCCTGAGTGCATGCACTTGTACCCCAGGTTGGACACCCACTGTAGGAGGAGGGGAGGAGTGCCCCTTCTCTGTCCTAGAAGGGGAGGAGTGCCCCTTCTCCGTCCTACTCACAACCTGCTAACCTTGAAACCCTATTCCTGCAATGTGCTCCACTTGATTTTCCTCTCTTTTTTTTCATTTATGTCTTACTTTCCAAGTCTCACATGAATTCTTATATAAGCCTTAAGGGGTGGTTTCCAAACCATCACACCCTTTCATAAAGGCTGCATTTAATTATTTAAATAAATAATTATGCTTTCACCTTCTTAAGAGAGTTTTTACATATATGTTTTATTAATATCTCTTTTAATCAAAGGATAATATCCTTTATTCTCCCTTTAATTTTAAAGGATTATTTCATAACTTTCTCTTCTCTTGGAGAAAAATTCACATAACAACTAGTATATATACCTCTCTCTATATAGAATTGTATGCCCCCTCTATCTCTCTCTATTTTTTCTAATCCCTTCAAAGATCAATTAAACTACCCAATTTTTTATATATTAATTTAATTTATTCTATATAAAAATATATTAATTATTAATTATAATAATTTCATATTTATATGTAATAAATTTTTAATATAGAAAATAATATATACTATTATATATAATAATAAACATAATTATATTATATATCATGTAATCTATTATATAAAATATATATAATATATTAATTCTATTTTATATTATATAAAAATATAATAATTAATAAATATATTATTTATAATTTATTTTTTACTAAATAAAATATACAGTATATTTTAATTATGCTAATATATACTTAAAGGAAGGGATGCCGTAATGTTAAAAGCTAATGTGCTCGTTATTAAGGCCGTAATTTTCATTTTAATAAACATACTCTAAAACCCTCTTCAAAACTTATTTTCAAACTGCAGCTCGCCAAAAAATACCAGCGAGGAAGAATTTGGAGGAGCAGAAACCAATAGCAGCGGGGAAACCAGAGAAAAACGGCAAAAAAACAGTCAGAAAAACGGCCAAAAAATACAGCGAGGAAGAGTTTGGAGGAGCGGAAACCAATAGCGCGGGGAAAGCAGAAAAAAAAACAGCGAGAAACACCCAGAAAAAGGACGAAAAAGAACTGGAAAAATGGTGGGAAAATTCAACTGACTTACAAGGCTTGTCTCCTAATGTCCGTCATTCATGGATAAAATGAACTCGTTAAGTTCAAATAAACAAACGCCTTGAACGTAAATATATATATATATATTTTTTAAAGGTTTTGACAAAAAAAACAGTGAATATAAACTACAAATATCGTTATTCGTAGATTTCCTAGAGGAGAGAAAAAGGAAGCTAAATTACAAATGATGTGTACGTGCGACCGTATTCTTACAAAAAGAAATGACTGGACGATGGCCAAAAAAACAAGGGATACGGTAATAAATACAAGTGGCCATTTATAATGTGGTCCCACCATTGAAAATAAAAAAATTTCGATCTGACAGGGAGAAATAAATAATGGCGATTCAGCGGTTATTCTTCGCAAAATAAGAGAGAATGGTAGTTGCGCGTTTTGCATATGCTTATTCTTAAATATCAACAGGTTAGTTTTGATTAATAAAAATAAAATAATTGTTTATTATCTTTTATGTATATAAAATGTAAAATTACTGTTAGTCGTTACTTTATTAGATTTAATGATATATAAATAATAACATAAAATGATTTGATTTAACAGTTTGGAATTTTCTCTTAATTGTTTTGAGAATATGTTGGTTAATGTGATGTTTTATCGCACTAATAACAGTACTCTTATTACACATTTTTTCTGGTTTTAGAAGCTTAGTCATGACTCGTTTTTAAACAGAAAAGAAAGGAAGGAGTTTGGTGCACTAAATCTGAGATGGAGAGGTCTCCTTGCAATTCAAAAGATTCCCAGAGAAGGGCATGGACTGCTGAGGAAGATTTCACTTTAGTTCAATATTTAAAAGCCCACGGCGATGGTGCGTGGAATTATGTGCCAAACAAAACAGGTGATACTATTGTTAATGCCCATTTTTCCTATGAAACTTGTGCTTCTGTTAAATCTTTTTTAATTAGATGAGTTAAATCTTTTTTAATTAGTCATTATCTATTGATTTATGATGAGTTTAATATTTAGTTCATAGGTTACATATAGTATGAGATTTGAATTAGTGTAAGATATGATTCTGAAACAAGTTTCATGTCAGCAAGTTATCATTGAGAGTCATCGGAAAACAAGTTTTAACTGTCCTGTAATAATAAACTAGCTGTCATTTAATGGTAAAAGCCTGAAAAATCTCACTTATCACGTAAAAGTAGGTAAATATTGATTTTCCAACTAGATGGAAACATTTTATTTCCATTTGCAATGTTTTTTGTCAATTTGATGGCAACTTTCTTTCTTCATTTGCATTGATTTATGTTTTAAATATGTATGCAAATATTTCAAAATTAGATAACACTTAATTTATTCAAGGAAACAAATTATATTTGTCTAAGGAAACAAATTATATTTGTCTAAGTTTATTTTATTCTATTATTTAGCACTTATTATTAATTGTTTAATCCAACCACATACAACTAGAATTTGCATTACATGGCATCCATACACACCCATGCACAACACACATACTCTCTAACATATTAACATACATATAGTTTTTTATCCACGCAATAAACTTGTATTTAAAGATCAATCAAGCTAATTCATTTCATATTATTTGACAATTTAATTTAACATATATCTAATACGAAATTTTTTAAATTTCAAACATATATTTTAAATTTACCTATTTATAGCAATACTTTTTTTTTTTGAAAAATAAAAATCAAATAATTTCAAATCATTGGATGCCTACCTCAAACCAAGGAAATTCTAAAAATATTTTTAAGACTTGGCTTTGTGTGCGAGGATTTAATTTTTTTCAGGAGACATATTGTTACATAAGAAAATCCATGAAATTGGGAAGTGTGATGATTAAAGACCTTGATCTTCTCTAGGATAATGTATCGGATCAAAATAACCCTCTTCGTGTGGACTTCCTTGATCTCCTAAAAATAATGATTTATTTATAATTTTTAGTATGAAATAATGTATAAATAATGTGAAGATTTAGAAACAAAATTCTAAATTTCTTTTAGGTCAGTATTTCGTTGGATGGAGTTTGAAAGGTTTCGATATTTACAATATGTGAGTTGGTTTTAAGATTCTTTCAAAAGATATATTGGAGGTTAATAAATCAAATACATTGGAAAAAATTGGAAACTTAAATGTTAGCCCAAGGTTAATTCTTTCATGTGGCTTGTAAATTTCCTCATTAGAATAATCTTCAAAAGACATGGGTTGTTGATCTAAATTTTTTTTTTTTTTTCTTCAAGATGAAGAGTTTGGTAGACATCTTCTTTTAGCTTGCACCTTTGCCACTTTTCATCACCATTTATGATGTAATTTGTTGGAATTTTTATGGAATAATTTTGAGCCTCTTCAAGACTCTTTTAAATTAGCACTAATATTCTTTGAGTATAAAGCCCTTAGTATTTTGCATGATATCAATTTGAGAGTAAAATTATAATATTTTTAATGGTACAACAAAATATATGCCATTTATAGGGTAGAATAATGGCCAATCTAAAAGAAACTTATCAAGTTTGAACTCAAGATTATCAATTGAATTCTTAGTAGGAATTCATAGTTCTAATGAGACCTAGTATTCTTAGAGTATCTCCCTCTTTACCTATTATATTAAAAAACCTCACAATTATCAAATTACTCTACCATAGGAGGTGTTTTTCATGACCATAATGGTAGAGTTAAGTTCTACTTTCAAGTAGTCTTGGTGTTGGTTCTCATAATTTTGCAGAGGCTATGGCCATTTGACAAGCTATTTTACATGCTAAGCAAAAACATTTTACTAATTTTATTATAATGTCTAACTATAACATCTTTGGTTGATCATTTCTAAAGAAATTTGTCACTTCAAAAAGTGGCATTTTAATGAATCTAATAAATATATCAACATCCTCATTCATGGTTTCAATGTTGTTGAGTGGAACCATAATAGAAGGGAAATAAGTTGAGTTGCTATTTTTTTGGATAAAATGACTTTTAACTAGAATGATACTAAGGTTGATACTAGAAATGACCAAGATATTCCTTTCGAGGATACAAGCAAACTCTTTACTAATTGTGTGAATGTTGATTACTATGTTTCTTAGGATTCATGATTCTTGATGTTGTGTCTCTTGCTAGAGTTTAGATTATTATTGTGTTCTTCATGCTTATTCCATTATGATTAACTTTAATATTACTATTTTAAAATTTCTTTCATATTAGTCTATTTTTTAAAACAAAAGCGAAAATATTATTTTGATACTCAAAAGCATGTACAATCTTTAAGGGAATAAATGATTATGCCCTATCATGGGGTGTAGGTGTTTCCTTCTCTCTTGTTGATTGTCTATTTTCAATCCATCTAGATTTTCTTGATTCTCTATAATTGATGTTCCATGACTCTTTTTAAGAAATGAAGACCTACTTTACAATCAATTTTTTTTTAATATATATATTTTTCAATTTTATGTTAAATAAATGTATGGCTACTAGAGTGTAGAAAAAGACAATAGCATTAAGAATTACAAAATCTCCTAAAAATACGAAAGTGTTTTCTACAAGAAGGATTGCTCTATTGAATGTAGTTTAATGTAAAACACCATTTTTTCCACTACTTTGAGACATGAAGCCCTTTGATCAAAGGTGATGCCCTACACACTACATAAAACTACTTTGTGCATTCGTATACTATAAGAAGAATGTTCTCAAGATTTCATTATTTTTGTTCTTTTAAGTTCTAAATTTGAGAAAAAGTATTTTGAGAGAGGTTTTCTTGCTATATAGAACATTACTTAAAAATTATCCAATTCATTCATCAACAATTAATAATGATTTTACGAAATTGTGAAGCTTGATTTGTTGGAGGTTGTCTGTGAATCTTTTCATAGCAAACAGATGCTTCAGGCCCTGAATGCTACTTTTTTAGTCCTCATTCCTAAGAAGGAGGGTGCTGATAGGTTTGAGTTTTTTTGACCTATTGCGCTCTGCAATGTGGTGTATAAGATTATTACAAAGCTGATTGATGAGCGGCTTAAATTTGGCTTGCCTGTTGTCATTTCTGAGGAGCAAGGCAGTTTTGTGGCTGGTCGTCAAATTTTGGATGGGGTGGTGATTTCCTCTGAGGTCATTCATTCCATGGCAATCTCCAAGGATAAGTCTATGTTCATCAAGCTGGATATGGTAAAAGCGTATGATAGAGTTAAATGGAGTTTCCTTCAGAAGATCCTGTTGGCCTTTGGGTTTTCTTCTGAGTGGGTGAGTTAGACTATGAGTTGTGTGACTTCCTCCTCATTTTCTGTCATTGTGAATGGTGAACCTTCAGAGCTGTTTGGTGCTACCAGGGGCCTTCGTCAGGGGGACCCACTCTCTCCCTATCTGTTTATCATTATGGCTGAGGGGCTGGGTCGCTTTCTTAATTCCTGGGTCTCTCGAGGTGTGATTCATGGTTGGCAGTGGGGGATGGGTCTGCCTACTCTTTCTCACCTCCAGTTTGTGGATGACACCTCTCTTATGGGGTTGGCTTGTCTTCGTGAAGCTGAATCATTTAGGAAAGCTTTGGACATCTACCTTGCTGCTTCGGGTCAGAAATTTAATGAGCAAAAGTCTTCTATTTTTTTCTTCAATACTCCTTTGGCCATCCAGAGAAGGATTGCGGCTATTTTGAGGTTTCAAATTGGATCTCTCCCCTTTGTCTATCTGGGGATTCCTATTGCTGTTGGTCGTCAACCTAGATCCTCTTGGCAGATGTTGCTTGATAAGTTGAGAAGAAGGTAACTCATTGGACTCATCGGTGGTTGTCTACTGCTGCTAGAGTTACCCTCCTTCAGTCTGTTATCCAGGCCCTTCCCATCTACAGGGGCTTTGTTCAATCGGCCCCCATGTATTTCCTTCGTGAATTTGATGCTCTCTCTAGGAAATTCCTCTGGAGTGGTAACTTGATGACTTCTAAGTGGAGCCTTGTTAAATGGGATTCTGTGTGCAGACCAAAGCAGGAGGGTGGTCTCGGGTTACGCTCTTCTATTCTGAATCGGCAAGTTCTTGCGGCAAAGCTTTACTGGCGCTGGTGTACTAATCAACACCAGTTATGGGCTCGTGTTCTTAACTATAAGTATCTTCGTGGTGTTGCTTCTCATGAGGTTCCTCGCTATCCTTTGGAGGGGAGTGGTTCTATGATTTGGTCTACTTTGAAAGTGGGAGCTCAATTGATTAAGCATGCCCTCTTTTGGATTTGTCATTCGAGATCTCAAGCTCTTTTTTGGTGGGATTCTTGGGATGGTTACCCAACTATTCTTTTTGCTTTGCCTCATCTTCAACCCCTCTGTGATGTTTTTACTGCTGCTGGTTGGGACATCATTGAGCATTATAAGATTGTTGAGCATTGTGGCCCTGTTGTTTCTTTTCACTGGAAGTACCCTTCTGAGTGGCCTCTTGGGGGCTCTGAGGGGGATAGGCGGGAGCTTGCTCAACTTTTGGCTTCCCGGGCATGTAATTTGTTGAGGGGACCTGATATTCTGGCTTGGGATGGTTCTGATATGTCTGGGAAGTACTCTGTGTCTACTGTTATAAGCAATTGGGTCGACAGTTGTTTGGGGATATCGAGGTCCCTTGGTGGAAGTATGTTTGGCATAAGTTGTCTTGGCCCAAGTGCAATTTCTTCATGTGGTTGGTGGCTCAAAACCAGTGTCTTACTTGGGATAGTTTATGCAAGCGGGGTTTCCAAGGTCCCTCTTTTTGTGTGTTGTGTTGTGAGGCTGAGGAGTGTGCTTCTCATCTCTTCTTCCAATGTTCCTATGCTCGGGAGATTTGGCATCTTTGGTGGCGGGTGTGGAATATGCCCTGCTCGCATGTGTCCTCTTTTGCTAAGTTTGTGGCTCGGGGGAGTAGGGCCCCTGTTTCTACTTCCTTTCTTCAAGCTGCTTGGGCGATTGGCCCATCCTTCATTATTTGAAATCTTTGGTTGGAGAGGAATTGGCAAATTTTTCAAGATGTGAGGATGGGGGCCCCTCACTTGTGGTGGAAAATTTTGCATTCTTTGGGAGAAACAATCGCGGCTAAGTGTGATCTATCTGATTCAATTGCGCCTGTTGATGTTGCTTATTTCAACCGCCTTCATCTTCCTTCTTCGCATCGGCAGCTTATGCGCAACAGGTGTAGGCATCCAACTCCGCAGGTGAATAGGGAGGGCAGATGGTCTCCTCCTCCTCAAGGCATCCTTAAAATTAACACGGATGGCTCTTCTTGTGGAAACCCTGGTCATGCTGGTATTGGTGGTGTTGGTCGAGATAGTTCTGGGGATGTTCAGTTTATTTTCTCTATTTATAAGGGTCTTCATACTAATAATCTTATGGAGGCTCAGGCAATTTTATAGGCTGTGGAGCGTGGCAGTCAGTTGGGGTGGCGCATGATTATTTGTGAATCTGATTCACAGGTTGTGGTGAACTTGCTTAATAGGCGAAGGGTAGATGATGTTAGTTGGCACCTGGCGTTGATTATTGAACAAATTCTCAATCTTTGTGATCCTCTTGAGTTTGTTACTTTTACTCATATTCCTAGGGAGTGGAATGGTGTAGCTGATTGTTTGGCTAAATGGGCTTCTGATCATATTCATGATTGGAATTTGGTTGATCGGGGTCAATTACCCCCTGAGTTGTCTCATCAGTTGGACCATTTGGTGGAGCTGGATAAGGCTCTGTAATGACTTTGCTCTGTAATTTTTTCTTGTTTTAATAAATTTTTACCCCTCTTTTATGTTAAATTAATAATGATTTTACACCTTATTCAAACAAAAAAAAAATATTTATCCTATCTTTATTGATCAAATTTAACTTTTAACTATTAAATTGGATTATATTTAAAAATAACCCATAAGAACCTGAACTTGACATCTGATCTTTCAGAGCCATGGAGGGAGTTTAACCGATCTTTTTCGTTCTCGCTTGTATTTAGTTTACAAGTCATGTTCTAAATCCATCTTCCTTAACATGCCTAAGCAGAAATTGTTAATTTCCTTATTTTATTTTTCATTTAAGTCTTACTTGCTGTTTCATAGAAAAGTAAAATATTATTCTTCTTAGCTTATATTGTAATCCTAGAATAGAATAATAAAACATCGTCCTCCTTATACTACATCTGAGCAATTCTTGGATGATTGACTGTTATGAATGGCAGATGGGCATTGATAGCGAAACGTCTTCCTGGGAGAACGGATAGTGAAATAAAAAACTACTGAAACGCTCGTCTCAGTAAGAGGGCCGCAAAATCTCATAATACTAATCGAAACTGCAGTCATTAAGACAAATCTTAGAATTAGAAGAGGAATGATATTATTCTAGTGTTCCATTATTTATTTGACTGTGTATCATACATAATTTAGTTGTGATGCACCTGATTTAGGCCAGCGGAAAGACGATCAGAAAACTCTGAACTTCGTATAATTGCAGTATTTTTCATCTATCTCAGTTTCATATGAACAAATAAGCCATCATTCGAATATTCATTGTCTTTGGGTTTCATTTGTTCTTAGTTTCTACCTATGATTGGATAATTTAGTTGGTTTTTAATAAATATCTTTATTATTATTGTGTTTCTAAGTAATGTAGTTTAATGTATATCTATTTTAGTATATTTAGTGTCCCTACCAAGACCAGAGAGTGTTTTTTTCACAGGCAGTGAACAACTTAATAGTTATGGATGAAGAATATTGTGTTTCAAACTCAATAAAAATATTATAGGAAAGGATATTTTGTTTCACATTCAATAAAAATATTATAAGATGTGTTGGTAGAAGAGATTTAAAAGTATTTTTCACAAGAGTATAAGGGGATATATATATGTATGAGTTTGTTTTGATTAGAGGTAAAAAAAAGGGGTTTTGAAGGGGTCTAGAACCCTTTACAAAAAGGAACAGCTGACACAAAAAGGAAACATCAAGAAGTAACCATCAGCCCAACGATAGCAAACCACCAGCCAAAAAGCAGCCAAAAAACAACTCATAGCACTACATATTGTTCAAAATTTTCACAACTTCCATCTCACTAGCGGCAAGCTTTTGTCACTTAACCCAGTATCAGAAACCTCCAAACCCGAGGCCCCAGCCTGATTTTTCAGTCTATTTCTAGTCCTAACCCCAGGCCCACCAATATTTACCTTAGAGCTCAAAACAAAACCTTTAGCAGAGTCCTTAGCAGCAACATAATCCTCCCCAGTCTGCTTACCCTTAGCAACCATATCATCAACAGAAAAAAATTTCTTTCTCTTAATAGGGGGAAAAGCCACTCTTCATAACCATGTTCCAAATTCTATCAATTTTCTCCTCAAGGGAGAACATTCTAACCTCCATACTCTATTTTAGATTGGCAGTTTCCTTCGCCACAGTATTAGCAACAGTATTGAGACCAACCATTAAATTATCAATTTGGCTTTGGATTGTAGGATCCTTAGCCTTACAAGAAATACTTCTAATGTGAACATTAGTCCTATTAATCTCATGAAAAAACCATTTAAAAAGTTAAAAAAGAACATTGGCACTATCACGAGCTGAACCCAACACATCAGAAAGATCCTCCCTATCAAATTTTTCAATGCAATTTCCCACAAAAACATCCTCTTTAGAGGAAATCTCATGGACCTTTTCCTCAGAGGCATCCTTACCTTTACCAACAGTCATAGGAGACTTCATCCTACGAATGGAGTTAGCAAGTTGCTCTGCAGCAACTAGTCTCTTCTGAATCCTCTCCATGTTTGCTTTCTTAGCTCTTGTAGCTTGATCACCACCCACAGCTCTATCCTTTTTCTTAGACAACCCACAACCCATTGAAAGTGCTCAGAACATCCCCACCATGGAAGCCACCAGCCACAGAGAAAGGGGCATTCTTCAAAACCCTTCTCTTTTGACTTCCCTCCTCGGGATCCTACACAAGTCTAGATGCAGGGGGAGGAGAAGAAGCTTCCCCGTAAAGCTTATTTTTGTGTATGTTCCCCTTTAAATGAATAGTCACCTCCAAACCATCACTGCAAGTTGTATAGCCCCCTTCCTCAATCAATTTCCTTTTCCTAGATTTACCCTGAATAAGGGATATGGGGCCCTCCTCCATAGAAGCATACAAATCAAGGGCATAATCAACATCATCCCTTTCTGACTCAGAATATTTATTTAACATCAGCCTCCTCTTCCTCGGTTTCTTAGAAACCCTCTCCTCACTTGACTCAGTATCATAACCCTCCCTAGTTTTAGCTTTCGGAATGACCAGAGTCTTCTGGACATCATGAGCTTTAACATGTTCATATATTAAAAGAATTAGCCCCGCATGCAATATAGGGTTTTTGGGGTTCTTCCTGTGCTCTTTAATCCCACAATTCATCGATACCAGCAGATAATACGGAAAAGACACCCATTTTTTGTACCTAAAATGATTAAACAATGGAAAATGGTAATTGTCAATGGCTGTATACCTTCCTTCCAGGGTAACATACCTCATAATTTCTTCAACAACATCCCAGCAGAGAGCCTTCAAGGAAGTTCTAAGATACCCTCCACTCTTCGCAGGCTTCAAGTCATCACTCTCATTCTACTTGAAGAAAAGAGACATCACGGCCAGTGACTCTTTTTTATCCCTATACACCTTCATGCCCTTAATCGGAAGGCCAATAATCTGAGCTATAAACTCCTCATCCACCTCAATTTCCCTGCCGCCCAACTCCAGGATTCTCCCTTTCCATCCTTTCTCGACTAGGGTAGTAACTTGAGTATTATTTCCATGCAGTTTCTCCATGAAGGGAGTTAGGCCACCCTTCTCTAAAATCGCCCACACTTCTTTTCTCTACTTCATGGTGTCACAAGATTTAGGCTCAATGTGGTTTCTATCCCCACCCATGTTGATGGAAAATAGAGACCAAGAACTCAATAGGGAAAAGCAACAGACACCACATAGAATCAAAAAATCCCACAGAAGACTTTGGAAACTAATGCAGCTAACACCCACAATCCGTGCAAAGGCAACCATAGGACAAACAAACCATAATGAATTCAAACCCCACACCATATGATAGCCTTTCCTCAAAATCATAACCATACCCTCCTTCCTAATGATATGCCACCACATGAGGAAGGATGTGCACAAAGTGTAGAATAAATTAAATTTCATTTATAACAATAGTGGTGGCCTCATAAGGGAGGGGATCATTTATCCCCTCCCTTACTATCTCTAACACCAAAGTTAGCGAAGAAATCAGCTAACTTATTTACCTCTCTCAAAATATGCGAAATATAAACATTATCAAAGGATTTAATAATTTCAATGGAATCCTTAATCAAGGCCTCAATCGTCCAAGATGGAGGAGATAAATTCTTCAAATTATTAATAATGTTCAGAGAATCACCTTCCAACCAAATCTTTCTATACCCTCTTCTCTAAGCCAGAGCAAGACTATGATAATATATATGAGTTTGTTAGAGATGATAAAACTATATATTTTAGATTACATTAAAAAACTTTAGGTCTAAGGATTTAAATTTTTTTTCTTTAGATAAAAGTTAATATTTGTCTATATATATATATATTAATTGATAAACTACATACATAATATAGTTTTTATATGGCAATTAAAAAAGGCATAGAGTCTAGTAATGTAACCTGTAATAGCTGCTATCTATACTACTATCTATATGCCCACATCTGTAATTTCAGTAAAAACTACCCTTATCCCATTTACAAATACATATTGTATTCCCACATATCTGCTTAAGAAAGCATATTTTAACAGATTTTTAACCCTAGCTAAACATTGCTCAAAAAAGAAATTTTGTAATGACTAAACAATGTTGCAATCACTCATCCATACTCATTGGAGAATTTTCACCTTGACTCTCTTCCTGATCCACTACCATGTACCCAGGAGACCCTTCATCAGCCAAAACCAATTTGTGACAAACCATAAGATCAATATAAGCCTAAGATGCAGCTTGCAGACTGGCCAGCTAAGGGTTTCCATTTCTAAGAAGACATACATGCAACCTTAAGAATGCCACTGCAAAATAATTATCCTTTATATCTGCTTCCAACTTTGCACAGAGATAATCTTTATTCTTCCTCAGAGCTTTCAGGAAGATTCTATCATTTTCATCCTTAGAAGCTTGCTTAATTGCATCATAAATTGCACAAAAACCCTAAAATTTCCTACAATATTTGTGAGGAAATAGACCCCCTAAATACCCTTTTCCTTTGAAAAAATTATAGCCTTGAATCGCAATTTGTAGAGCATTACCTTGGATAAACTACTTACTAACATATCTATCCACTATAGCATGCAAATTCCTTACCGACTGACACAAGTCCATGAAATTTGACAAGAAGATAGACAACAACTGCACTTGGGCATAGGAATCGTACAAGACCTTTGATTGAACACCTCCATACCAAGCACATAGTGAATACTTTCCTCCACCCTCGAACATTCCACATAGAATAGAATTGCAAGTACCTCACATGATAGATATCCCTCAAAAGGGTCCTCCCAAACCTGCACCTTCAAATTTATGTAGAGGTTCCAAGGGTGATATTCCATTTACAAGTAATAGATCCAAACTTAAACAACATAGCTCCTACCAAAATTTCCACCTATCCTTAATACCTAACATTGTCTACAGGCACACAACATCAACTATTTTTATGTGAATGCAAATGACGCCATGAAAATTCTGATTTATAGAACATAAAAGAAAAGTTAATAACCCACCCTCCTCATGGACCAATAACCACCCCTCTCTGGATGATCATGTCATAATTGCTCTAGGTAGAATGGTACATCTCCATCTATTACACATGTTAGGAAATAAACAGTGGCTACAAGCACCCTTCAGTTTCACATGATTCATCTATCGTGGCAACAAACACCACATTATAACATGGCACTCATAGCAAATGCACTTTGTTTTCTTGTAGTTTATCTCACTGCCAGGTAGACCCAATCCGACCATACCTCCTTACAACAACAAGACACATGCACCATACACACTACTCATAGTTTATAATGAGTCATGGGTAATCTTTAATTCTAGACGAGGATAATTTTTATTTGATCCACATCAAATAATTAAACTTCATGCCCTTCGCTCCCCATGCTTTCCAAGACATCTGTCACCCCATTACCCTCCCTATAAGTATGCATAATAATGAAACCTTGGTATCTATCCAATAGCTCCCAAACATTTTGCAAAATATACTTAAGGCTCCATTTTTGCACTACCCTATCCTTACATGAATTTATAATTAAAAGAGAGTCACCTTCCACATGTAATTTTAATATTCCTAGATCCATCCTAATCTACAAACCTAACAAAATTTCTTGGGCTTCTGCCATATTGTTAGTGCCTATTGGAAGCCACAAAGACCTTGATGCTATCACAACACCCTTTGAATCATGAATACAAATTCATACCCCTGATGTTCCTAGATTACCCTTAGATGTGCCATCAAAATTAAGCTTCATAAAGTCTGAAGATGGGGGCTTCCACTTTATCTCACTTCTATTTATCCTAACTTTATCTAACTTCATCAAACTACCAAGAAAAGGAAATATTATATTCTTCCAAGACTTCAAGATAGAATCATCCCAACTTGTAAACAAGTCTGCAATATTTTTATGCATCTGAACATATGAATTAACCACTTTCAAAACATCATTTTCAATTTTTAACTTAATGACTTTTGCTAGCAAAGACAATTTCCTGAATATTGCACTTATTGCATTCCCACCAGATGTTCCATATGACTAGAGAGGGTACAACCTGCCAAATATATGAGAAGAAAGAAGATTTATACTATAATGGCCAAACTTGAAAGAGTTCCCAAATTGTGTTTGGCAAAGGGATAAACAAATTCAACTTTGCTTTTATAAAGATATTTTAATAAATATTGTTTTGAATATTTAATAAAAAAATTGTTTAACATTAAATATAAATAAAGTTAATATATTTTAATTTTGAAAGAAATAAAATGATCAATGTAAATGAGCAATAAGAAATAAAGTGTTTTAAAATTAAGTAGTTGATCTATGGTTATTTGATCATACAAGTATGTTGTTTATAAATGGAAAAAAGGAAATAGGAATTTAGTTTCACATGTGAAATGTGGAATTTTGGTTGTGGATTATGTTGAGTGATCTTGTTGGTGTAAATAAGTATTTTACTTATTACACTTTACTTAAGCTTACTTAGGGAATTCATATCATTGTACCTAGTTATTTGCATCTTCTATCTAGGTTTGTGCATACATTGAGAGATGTGATTGAGACACTAGGGAAGTGTGTGTAGGAGAAATTCCACTCTTTGTGGTGTGATCTAGCTATCACATTTTTATTTCCACTTATCATGGCATGATAATTCCACTTTAGGTGGGTGATCCAACTTTTATGGAATTATCTATTATTTATTTCTACCTACCCTTGCACATGATTGTGACACTTGTCTCATTCATGGCCCTTCCTCGAGTCCTAGCTTGCCTTTATAAGCAAGCCTTGTACATACTTGTAATTAATCATCTTCATCCTTATTGAGAATACAATCATCATATTCTCTTATCTTCTCTCTCTCTTTTGTGTTATCTTTGGTCTTTTGATCCAATTTTTTTTTATAAGTTCTTACATGGTATCAGAGCGGTTGGAGGTTCTTTGCATAGCCAATGTTGGGAGATCTTAGTTCATGTGAAGGTGGTCAAGAGGCAAATCAAAGGAGCAATGACATTTTAGTGAATCCTAGACTAGATTTGACCTCAAATTTAGATTCAGAAGGCTGTTTATAGTTAGGATAGCATTTCGTTTCATCAAAATCCAACATCATGGTTCAGATAAAAAAAAATCGCCTATTTGGGTATTTTTTCAATTTTTTGAAAATTCCTATAGTTCTGCAAAAAATTATTTTTGCAAAAATTTTGTTTTAAAAAAATAGATCATTATTTTTTGCTATTTTTTTAAATTGCTTTGAAAAAATTTTGCAGATTTTTAAATTGTAAGGTTTTGATTTAAAAATTAAACTCAAAAAATATATATTTTAGTTTTCTTTTTTAAAAATAAAAAATAAAAACATTGTATCGGTTGATATATATTTTCAAAAGTTGATTTGAGATATTTATTTTAAAAATTAAAAAAATAGTATTTAGACTATAAAGTCTACAGATCTTGCAGACCTACCCGTGTAGGTACGAGTGTACTCGCGGGCCTAGAGGGCACCACACGGTGTCGTTCCATGCACCCACGTAGGCCCCCCTCATTCGCCACTCCATATACTTTGGTGGCCTCAAAAATAAAAAAAACTAGCAACTTCTAACCTATAAGCGGTCAGACTTCTCTATTGCCCAGTGAAAATAAAGAATCTGGTAGGTACGAAAGAATATTTTAGAGATCAAAGATTTTGTCAGAAGATTCTACTAGCAAAAGCATATTCTGATGATGCAAGAATATCTGGCAAGGAGCGCTACGATAGTGATGGGCATGAGACTGTCAAATTTAAGCTAATTGGCAAAAAAATATTCTTGCAGCAAGGGGATATTCTTTTTCGATGAGTGTTAGCACGTCAAATTTAATAGCTTAAACTACTGACATCAGCATCACATCAGTGATGATGTCAGCATGCTTTTGAAAAAATTTGGACCCCCTCTCTATTGAAGGTTTTCATTTTGCAGTCCAACTTCAAATGCCCATATCTTGCTCATTTTAGCTCCTTCCTTTGAATATTTTTTTTTATTTGTGCTAATTTTTTGTGTACTTCATAGCTGTGTAGTTAGTTTCTAATTTTGGTGGATAGATTCTCCAAAAATTTTAGTTTTTCAAGACAATACCTAATCAATCTTCATTTCTATAGCTTTCAGGGCTCTATACAAGCACATATGAACTCCTTTTCAAGTGTCATTTTTTTAGAGTGCATGATTTTTCGTCTACTTCTTGAATATAAAATTAGTTTGAAGTGACTTGGAGTGGATTTTTTACTTTCAACATATGGTCTTTTTTGGCAGATTTGGCACTTGTATTGCATAGATACCAATTTAGGTCTTTGTTTCATTGTTCTAGTTTGTTCTCAACTTATTTGTGGCAAGTTGTAAATTAGAGATCATAAGTCCACTTAGCAAGTGGCCTATTGCACACACACTAAATTATAAAGTGCCAAAATCATCCTTTTGGGTGGGGGGTACTTTGATTGAGTGAATTTGGGGGGGTGTCACTTGTGTGATTGTGCTTATTTTCTCTCTTGTGCTCTTGCATTCCATCATGGGTTCATCTAAAGTTCCACTCTTAACTACACATAATTATGCTACATGGAAAGCATGTGCATGGAGTAAACTAATGGAAAATGGTTTAATTTGTACTATATTGATGGAACCATAACTACACCTACATATCCTAAGGCAGATGCAACTGCATATATGGATTGGCTCACTAAAACTTATATGGAATTGGGTACACTTAGAATGTTCATTTCAAATTCAATCTCATTTTCCATGTTGATAAATGTACTACAACCAAGGAAGCTTGGGATAAGCTTGCTACTTTGTATGGAAAGGTTGGTAAGGTTAAGGGATACAAGCTTTAAAATGATCTCCTAAGCCTTGATCCCAAGAATTTTAACACCATTCAAGATTATGTCACTAAGGAAAATGAGCTAAGAGCACAACTAAAGGATTGTGGTATTGAGAAAGAGGATGATCAATTGGTCTTCAACTTGTTGGACAAGCTTCCAACCAAGTATGTAGCCTTTGTTTCAAGATTTTAGACCCAACGATTGAAAATTATCAACTTCACATCACCATCTTTTGAGGCTCACACAGATCTTTTGATTCTTGAACAAAATAAGATGATGAAAATGGGCATTCTCAAGTCTTCAACTTCAAAATCATTGGTGGTCAATCATGTAAACAACAAGCAAGGAAATGGAAAAGGCCAAAAGCAATCTTCACCAAAGCCACAAAGAGAGAACAAACAATTAACTCCTCCACAACAAGGCTCATCATCATCTTCTTCAAAGAACAACAACACAAGCAAGAAGGAGAAACCAACTTGTGCATATTGTAAAAATATTCAACATGAGGAGCATCATTATCATTCCAAACAAATTGATGAGTTTACCAATATCATTAAGAAGAACATCAATTTTCCTAATGCCTATAAGAAGGACTCATCTTTGTCCACTTCTACTTCATCTTAGTCTAAGGGAAAAGGGAAAGCTTTCATGGAAACATTAGGTTCATCACAATAGTGGATTCTTGATTCATGGGCTACTCAACATATGTGTTCTTTAAAGGGAAAATTTTACTCCTTGGAGTCCTCTTCAATGCCTCACATCTTCATTGGTGATAATACACAAGTGGAAGTTGAGGGGAAAGGTTTAATTGAGATGGGTGATGTGACATTTGAGGATGTTCTCTATGTTCCAAACTTGAGCACCAATCTTCTCTCTATTGGTGTTGTCATTGATGGCAACCCTAGTCGCTGACAGATCTACATAACATCATTTAAATATACCGACAGTCAAATTGAGGATAGTCAGGAAGAACAGAACATCCGGTAGTTTGGTGATTATCAATTCACTTGCAAAGTTGTAGTTGTTATTTTGAGTTATGGATCTCATCAGTACATCTAATGTGTTGTCCAAAAATCTCAGTGCCTCGTATTAAGTCTTGTGTGAGTTTGAAGATTCAACTGGTTACTTTTCTGTTTATCAATATTTTGGGGCTGACTTAGTTGATGTAATATGTTGTGGATATTCAAGGAATGCTTTATCAAATATTTTTGTGTTTAGTCATTATGATTTGGGTCCAAGCTAAGTTGTGGACAATTGTTGTGGATGCGCATTGGATAACTCTTAAGATTTGAGCTGACAAGTAGCTAATATTTTAAAGTTTTATTTGAGCCAACATGTTGCAATTAAATTGCTAGTCGCATATATATATGTATGATCTCTTATATCTCTTTAGTGTGTGTGTGTAGTGTGTTGATGTGTACTGCGATTATCAGAAGAGTGTTAGAAAAATTTTATGCACAGTTTCACTTGTGCATAAAGATTTTGTAGAGCGAGTCAAAGTAGAGCAGAGAAGAAGTTCAGTATTAGTTAGAAGGATAGAAGATTGTCAACCAAGCTTAATCAGAACTATAATCAAGCATTTGTAGATGTTATTCCTTCAATTCAAGGTATGTGCAAGATCATCATGGAAAAATCAGGCCCTTAAGTGGCAAAAAATTCAAAAAAATCAGAGTTAGGAAACTTGACGTAAAAATTTGAATAAGTTATCGATAGTATTTAAAAATTATGTAAGAATAGAATCTATAGCAAATTGAATGTAGTTTCTAAACTACTAGGCTTATTTTTATTTTTTAAAAGTCTATTTGGTGAAAATTTGAAATTTCAATGCAAATACTTAAATTTCAAAAAGAAGTAGGTGTCTGACCACCCTAACAACAATAAAATGATAATATTTTTTATAAGATTTTAGATATAAGTAGAGGACTCATGTCTAGATGTGATGCATATTTTTGTAATTTTTTCCTTGTAAATAATTAATTATGAATTTTTATTACAACTTTTAAAAATATAAAAACTTGTATGTCTGACCACCTGGTTTAAAACTTCATGAAATTCATTTTTTAATCCTATAATATATGAAGCATAGAATGTGATGCATGTTTCAGATTAAAAATATGATACCATTTGAAAGCTATAGATGTTTTCAATCACCTATCAATTAGAACTTTAGGTAATTCAAATAAAAATGAATAATAATTATTTATTAAATTCAAAGTAAAGCATAATTTATATTGGTGGAAAGTTGAGAATCTCCTTTAAAAACCCTTTTTTTTTATCAATTTTGGGTAAAAAAATAGTCGTCAGCCACATGGGCCATCATCACTTACATATTGCCACTTTTTGGCCCATCATGATCATGCACATACCCTTCATTCTCTTGGATCTAATCGAAATCTCTATAAGGTAGTGTTCTTGAATGCAAGTGCATTCCCATATTATAAACTTCTTTTTGAGTATACTTAGATTATATTGTGGATTGGCCATCCACCGTGGTTTTTCCCATAATAGGGTTTCCATGTAAAAATCCTTGTGTTATGGTGTTGTGGTTATTTGCTTTCTGTTTCTGCATATCTCTCCTGGTTAAATATTTTAAGTGGATTAATAATCAAAATAATATAGTAGATTTTTGCAGAACACTTATTCACCCCCCTCTTAGTGTTGCTTGTTTCCAACAATTGGTATTAGAGCTAGTTCCTTGAAAGAAGTCTAACAACTTGGGTAGATCTTAGAAAGTGCTTTCAATGGATACAAGTAGTCCTCAACAAAAACTTATAGTGGCCTTGGATGATCTTGACCAGTCAAAATCTGAGAACTAGGAACTTTAGGAAAGTCTTGGGAATGCAGAAAAATTCATCCAGACATTGAAAGACAAAATCAATGAATCAGGGGAGAAAAGAAAGGAATTATGTGATTAGCTCAAGTAGAAGAACATAAGCGTGGAAGATGAACAACTCAGTCATGCCTTGAAGGAGAAAAAAAAAGAGTGTGAAAATTGTTCCAAAGAAAATGCTGCCCTGAAGTGTGAGATGGAGTCTATCATGATGAAAATGGCCAAGGAAATTGAAGATAGAAAGAAGAATGAAGAAAAGCTTTCTCAATCCTTGAAGAAAAAATATGAATAATGCATCCGATTGAACAATGAATTAGAACAATCTAAAAGCAATGAGGAAACACTTGAAAAAAAGCTTGATGATCTAAGAGATGAACTTATTACTGCAAATGAGTACAAGGGGAAATTCAAAGCCAGATCAGCCAAACTTGATGAGCTGATTAAAGGTCAAAGGACTGATGGTGATAGGCGAGGTCTTGGATATGAAGAAGGAGGAAGTTTTGGATATGGACAAAGGAACTCTGGACAAAGGAATTCTGAACAAGGAAGATTCTGACAAGGAAACCAAATGAATGGAGCTAGAAGAAATCCGGTGAGACAACCAAATGCTCATAAATTCAATGGTTATTGTTTTACTTGCAGCAAATTTGGTCATATGGCTTCTTAGTGTAGAAGCAAGATGAATCCAAGTGGACCATCATTCTTAGGTCAGTGCTTTAATTGCTATAAGTATGGTCATGTAAGTCAAGTGAATGCAGAGTTGTGATTAATAAATTTTATAGAGATGTTAGATGCTATGCATGCAATAGATTTGGGGGTATGTGCAGGATCACGATGGGCCAAAAAGTGGCGATATTGTGGGTATTTGTAGGGTATGTGGCTGATGACTTTTTTTACCCAAAATTGATGAAATGAAAAGAGTTTTTAAAAGAGATTCTCAGCTTTCCACCAATATAAATTATGTTTTACTTTGAATTTAATAAATAATTATTATTCATTTTCTATTTGAATTATGACTAAAGTCCTGATTGATAGGCTGATTGAAAAACATCTATAGCTTTCAAATGGTATCATATTTTTGGAATCCAAAACATGCATCAAATTCTATGTTTCACTACTATAGGATTGAAAAAAGAAAAATTGAATTTCATGAAGTTTTGACCAACTTAAGGTGGTTAGATATACAAGTTTTTATATTTTTTAAAAGTTCTAATAAAAAAATCATAATTAATTATTTACTTGGAAAAAAATTACAAAAAAATTTGCATCACATCCGGACATGAGTCCTCTACTTATGTATAAAATATTATCATTTTATTGTGGTTTGGGTGGTCAAACAAACACCTACTTCTTATTTTTTCCTTGAAATTTAAGTACTATTGCATTGAAATTTCAAATTTTCACCAAATAGATTTTTTTTAAAAAAAAATTAACATAGTAGTTTAAAAACTACATTCAATTTGCTAAAGATTTTTTTCTTACATATTTTTGAAATAATATAGATAGCTTATTCAAATTTTTATGCCAAGTTGCCTAACTCCGATTTTTCTAAATTTTTTGCCACTTACGGGCCTATTTTTTCCATGATGATCTTGCACATACCCTTGGGCATATTGCTAACCAATGAAAATCAAGGAAAAATCAGTGGAACAATTGGTCTAATAAGAGAAATGTTGTGTTACAACTACAACAAATTTGGGCATATTGCTCGATTATGTTGGAATAGAAGAGCTCTGGTAAAACCAAATACACGATAGGATGTCAAAGGAAAAGGGAAAGCCACTACAGATGTGATCAGAAGGAAAATGCAGAAGAAATGGATGAAAAAAAATCCCTCTATTGAAGGAAATGTATGAGAACCAGAATCTGCTTCTAGGGTAATTCCTCCAGGAATTAGTTTTAGGTCCTTGGCTTGGGGGAGCTTTCAGAAAAATCCTTCAAACCCCTTGCAGGAAAGTGATACTAGAATCTGGACCAGTCAAGTAGGTGGATCAAAGCTTTTTAGATTTTCTTTAACTAATGTGGAGCTAGTATTGTAGAATTTTGGAGATCTACTGAAAAATCAAATATGTCTCAGTGCTTGAAATCTGAGTAACCAGATGAACTAGGGTTAAGGCATTTATTGTGACAAAAAGGGTTAGTTGTGCAAGTGATAAAAATTCATTTTTATCTTTCATTTATCACTTTGCATCTAGAAGGAAAACAGTTTGGAGAGCCTTGGAGTGAACCTTCTCAAATTGTGGAGAAATTCAAAGTGTGGAGAAGAATTTGCAATTGAACCTTGATCCGATGGAAAGGTATTGCTCGAGAAATCTATGAATTTGTGAATTTCCAATCATGGCCATTGCTTTGGTAGTCAAAGTTAAATACATAACACATCCTAAATTTAAATGGCATCCCTATAAGTCTGTTGAGACTAAGCCCTTAGGAGAATTTTCATCTGTGTTGTATGGGGTTTTGCACACTAAGGATATTAGGGAATATATTCAAGTGAACATTGAAGAGTTGTGCACCTCTAAAATAATGAATCTGTATTCCCATCATAAGTTGAAGACTTTAATGTAAAACCAAAATTTCAAACCCTAGAAGAGAAGAAGTTTGCACAGTTTGCAAGATTTCCCATTTTTGAGGAAAATGAATGGGTTAAATACATTTTGAGTCGTGTTCATGTTGAATTCATGTGGCTAAATATACCCTTCAAAATGACAAAAGAGGCTATATGTACAATAACAGGTTAGAATTCCATCAGTAGACTTCCAGTCTTGAAATCTGTAAAGAATGAAAAAGTTATTGAGGCAATAGGCTTGCAATGGGATAGAAAAGCAATAAAAATAGAAGACATTGCTAAAGTGGATGTGAAATTCTCATCAATGGTCATTGGTTACAAGATATACCATTCTAGCTAGGATAATTTTGTATCTATTATGACCATCTAGGCAACTTATGAAATGGTAAAGCAAAATGAAGAATATGACTTGTGCGAGCTGCTCAAAAGTTAGTTGTTGGAGAATCTAAGCAAAATCAAGAAAGACAAGAAGAATAATTTTAAATATGGTAATCTCCTATTGTGCCTATTTTTCTATTTCATGAATGAGGTTTCGGGTATTGGAAGTGTATATTGGAAAACTAATGAGCCTGTAGTTGTTCAGATAAGGAACATGTTATTTGGAATGGGTGATTGTCAGGTTAGGAATACTACCCTTTGGGGGTACTTCAAAAATTTCTAGAATATTATGCATGCCAGGGAAAGAATTCCCACCTCAATTGTGGAACAGTACAAAGATACTATCTGCTTCATGGTGGATATTGACTAATGTCATATGGAAGCTGCTGATCCTAGAATAATTTGGATCATGCCAATGGGATACAAAGTAGAGGAAAGCATTATGAAGATGTATAAAAAACACTTGCTGAATTCACCTCTGGATCAAGGAGAAGAGAGGTTTGGAACATATGCAAAGAAAAGTATGCAGGTTCATGAGGAATTGAGAAAACCGGTGATAGTCAAGAAAGTAAGAAAAGAGACAAAAGTTTTTGCAAAAAGGATGGGATTACCTATAGAAACCTTGAGAGAAGCAAGAATAAGGAGAGATGAGGCATAATCAACAGAAGTAAAAGAAAAAATAGTCTGCTAGTCCTAGTGCATCCTCTGCCCACACTAGATCTACAAGGAGTTCCCCTGCAGCCAAGCCAGCTCAAGACAAGCCTTTTGGTAATAGGAAAAAAGAATAAAAGTATGAGAACTTATAAGCCTATTTTAGAAGATGAGGAAACAAAATCAGAAGAAGTATTGAGAGAAGTAAAAGCTACCAGAACTTAGGCAGTCGAGTTAAAAAAGAGTAGATCTTCTAGTAAAGAAGGCTAAAGTTCACAAACCTAGTATGTCAGTTGATGAAGCTATCAATGTAGTTGTCAATGATGGTAATCTCAAGCCCCTCTATGACTTGTATGAAAAATTTGATGAATTTTCTCAAAGAGTTCTATAAAAAGCTACAATAAAACATTTGAACATTTTTAATAAAGTTCTTGTTGAAATTATGTCTGGCCTAGACCCAAGAATCTGTATGATATTTTGGAGTCAAGAAGAGTAAGTGCTAGAAAAGAAGAAGAGAATTTGAGGAAAAGAGTTCTTACAGATTTGTGCCTAGAAATGCCAATTGAAGAGATGGATTTACTCCTTGAAAAGGCTAAAAATGAATTTAAGAGCAAGACAAGGGTGAATAAACTCATGATTGGTGAAACTAATGATGTTGTTAGTGAAACTAAGGAAATTTTGGAAGAGTTTATATCAAAGAATAAGATTAACGTTGAGGAAATGAATATTGAAAATGTTCTAGAAAATGAGGAAGTAAATGTGGAGGTAAATGTAAATGAACAAGAGAATGTGAATGAGGAGAATATGAATGTATCTGGTCCTCCATAATTTGAGGATATTTTGATTTTTCCCAATGTGGAAAATACAGAGACACCTAGATGGAAACTAAAGTTCCTAAGGTGGTTCAAAATGAAAAGGTTGAGGCACTCAAAGTCAATCTACAAACAGTTTTTGAATAACCCAAGGCTGAAGAAGAAAAAGTTCAGGAAATCAAAGTGGAGGCAAGAGACACCCCCAAGGCAATGAAGAGATCTATGATGGAGCAATAGGAAGATTTTGATCCTAAATTGGATGAAATTTCAATCAATCTATGGGTATGTGCAGGATCATCATGGAAAAAATAGGCCCTTAAGTGGCAAAAAAATTAGAAAAATCAGAGTTAGGAAACTTGATGTAAAAATTTGAATAAGTTATCTATATTATTTCAAAAATATGTAAAAATATAATCTATAGAAAACTGAATGTAGTTTCTAAACTACTAGGTTTTTTTTAAATCTATTTGGTGAAAATTTGAAATTTCAATGCAGTAGTACTTAAAATTTCAAGGAAAAATAAAGTAGGTGTCTATCTGACCACCCTAACAACAATAAAATGATAATATTTTCTTATAATATTTTAGATATAAGTAGAGGACTCATGTCCCGATGTGATGCATGTTTTTTTGTGATTTTTTTTCAAGTAAATAATTAATTATGATTTTTTATTACAACTTTTAAAAAATATAAAAAAATAATATGTCTAACCACCTTAACTTGGTCAAAACTTTATGAAATTCTTTTTTTTTTAATCCTATAGTATGCAAAGCATATAATGTGGCATATGTTTTGGATTCAAAAAATGTGATACCGTTTGAAAGCTATAGATGTTTTTCAATCAGCCTATCAATCAAGACTTTAGTCGCAATTCAAATAGAAAATGAATAATAATTATTTATTAAATTCAAATTAAAGCATAATTTATATTGGTGGAAATATAAGAATCTCCTTTAAAAACCCTTTTTGTTTCATCAATTTTGGGTAAAATAAAGTCGTCAGCCACATACCCTACACATACCCATCATATCGCCACTTTTTGGCCCATCATGATCCTACACATACCCCTATCTACTCTATCCCCAATTCAGATGATGAAGGTTGCATCAATTGCTCAAGCTAAGGCCAATGAGAAGATTCTGAAGTCTCACATAGAGGATAGTGAATTTCTAAGCCTTACATCTGGAGTTCTATAGAAATTAATTCCAACTCATGTCATGGATCCATCAGGTTCCTCTTTCGGTGAGGTAAAGAAGCTCATAAATGCTGCAAGAACTCAATTTGAGTCTCTTGAGAAATCTGTTGAGATAAAGTGCAAAAGGAGTTTAATACGAAAAGAATTAGTTAGTTGAAGGTAGTGATTGCAAAGGATAATTTTTTTTAGCTACTTGAATAAAGAACACTCAAGGTTCTATATCTGAAGCTAGAAAAGCCTATAAGTCCTATTTGATTCTATCCAAGTTTACTTAAGGTAATGAGAAAAAGGTGAAGGATCTGGAAAATCAATGAGCTACCATTTCTGCTACTTTTGATCCATTAGTTGGTGATGTGGTTCAACAAGAAGGTCAAGTAATAACTCTACTTGACAAAATAAGATGTTTAAAGAATGAAAATGACAGAATTTTTGGGAGAGTATGTGAACTCAAGGGACAATTTTGTCTAAAAATTGAGATAATGATGAGTGCTTTGAAGGAAGTGAAAGTTGTTGTAGCAGTTAGTGACCCGGATAATCTTGAAAATGTAGAGGCTCAATCCTATTTACTATGTGGTCACATAACAATTTTGGAAATTCTCAAAAAATTCTATGATGACAATTTTAGAGTTCTAAAACAAGATTTGTAGATATCTTCAAATCCTTGTAAGTTACAAGTTCATGCCTATACAGTTTTGGAGATTTTATTTCGGTTTCCCTAGTTTTTTCCATTGATGTCAAAGGGAGAGAAGTGTATAGTGAAAAATGTATAGTCATCATAGGGGAAGTTATTTTCCCAAGATTGAAGTTTCTTTTTGAAGTTTTGAGATGGTAGTGTAACTCATGCTGGTTTTGATTTGACACTTAGTCATTTTTCACTAAGTGTCTCCATTAATGCCAAAGGGGCAGATTGTTGGCAAGAGACACTACAAATTATTTTTGGTGTTGTCTTTGATGGAAACCCTAGTCAGTGACAGATCCAAATAACATCATTTAACTATATCAGCAGTCAGATTGAGGATAGTCAGGAAGAACAGAACATCTAATAGTTTGGTTGCCATTGATTCACTTGCAGATTTCTAGTTGTTATTTTGAGTTGTGGATCTCATGGGAGGTCTATCAGTACATCTAATGTGTTGTTTGAAAATATCAATGCCTCATATTAAGTCTTGTGTGAGTTTGAAGATTTGGCTGGTTACTTTTCTATTTATTAGTATTTTGGGGCCGACTCAATTGATGTAATTTATTGTAGATATTCAAGGAATGTTTTATTGAATATTTTTGTGTCCGGTCATTATTTTTTGGTTCCAACCTAAGTTGTGGATGATTTTTGTGGATGCACATTAGATAACTCTTAAGATTTGAGCCGACAAGTTGCTAATATTTTCAAGTTTTATTTGAGCCGACATGTTGTGATTAAATTGCTAGTCATGGATATATATGTATGATCTCTTATATCATTTTAGTGTGTGTGTGTGTGGTGTGTTGATGTGTATTGCAATTATCATAAGAGTGTTAGAGAAATTTGATGCATAGTTTCACTTGTGCATAAAGATTTTGTAGAGTGAGTCAAAGTAGAAGATCAGTATTAGTTAGAAGTACAAAAGATTGTCAACTGAGCTTATCCAAAACTATAATCAAGCATTTGTAGATGCTATTCCTTCAGTTCATTCTCTTGGATCTAATCCAAATCTCTATAAGGTAGTGTTCCTTCCTATTTTGAGCAGTGAGCTATAGGCAGTGTGCTAGAATGCAAGTGCATTCCCATATTGTAAACTTATTTTTGAGTATACTCAGATTATATTGTGAATTTTCCATCCACTGTGGTTTTTCCCCTAATAGGGTTTCCACGTAAAAATCCTTGTGTTATGGTGTTGTGGTTATTTGCTTTATGTTTTTGCATATTTCTCCTGGTTAAATATTTTAAGTGGATTAATAATCAAAATAATATAGTAGATTTTTGTAGAACACTAATTGACCCCCCTCTTAGTGTTGCTTGTTTCCAACACTCTCCATCTACCAAATCACACATCATGGAGATGGTAAGAAAGTTGAATTCACTCCCAACATAGTTGTGGTAAAGGAACTTGAAAATTATGATACTTTGGTTGCAATGGGTCGAGCTAATCACAATGCAAGGCGTTACTCATTCTCCCATTGGGTACCTTATGCACCTTCTACAACATTGATTACTCATTCAATTTCACAGAGTAAGATATGGCATGAGCGGTTTGGTCATCTCAACTACCGCTATCTAAAACAACTTCACACCAAGGAAATGGTCAAAGGGCTACCTCAACTTAGGTTTTTTGAGGGTGTATGTTAAGGATGTTCCATGGGCAAGCATCCCGAAGAGAAGTTGGATAGAGGGAACTCTTGGAGAGCCTTGGATCTTATTTAGCTTGTTCACAATGATGTAGCAGGCCCATTTCCAACGCCATCCTTTGGAGAAGCTTGTTATGTCCTCACTTTCATTGATGATTTTTCATGATACACTTGGGTCTACTTCCTTTGTCACAAAATTGAAGTATTCAAAAAGTTTCTCAACTTCAAAGCACATGCTGAGAAGCAATCCGGAAAGCAAGTCAAGGTCCTTCATATAGATGATGGTAGAGAGTATGTGAACAATAGACTTGAGTAATTTTGCACACTTGAGGGAATTGACTTACAAAATTTTGTTGCCTACATACCCCAATAAAATGGTGTGGTAGAAAGGAAAAGTAGAACCCTTAAGGAAATGGAAAGTTTCATGATACATGCCAGGTCTCTTGGTCCATCTTTTTGGGTAGAAGTAATCAGTTGTGCCACCTACATCCAAAATCGAGTTCCTCATTAAGCTTTGAGGGTATCACTCCTTTTGAAGCTTTGTTTGCTAGGAAACTAGTTGTGAAACACTTCAGAGTGTTTGGGAGTCTAGCATGGGCTCATATTCCTCCATAGAAATGTAGGGCATTGGAGCCACATAGCAAACCTTGTATCTTTGTGGGATATGCATATGGTGTTAAGGCATACAGACTGATGAATCCTAAGACTCATGAGATTTTTTTTGAGAGGAGTGTACATGTTGAAGAAATCTTACTTAGCTTTGACTCTTCTCCTCCTCCTCCCTCCAAAGTTGACAATGATGATAGCAATTTAGATGATGATGACTCTTCTTCCTCACCAACTTGCAAGGTTACACCTTTGCAGGGTCCACTTCCAGTTGAGGAGCGTCACCCTTCTACCCCTACTAGACCTCATTAGCCTCATCAAACTCTTGAGACAATAGGTCTGCTTGTTGGGGATCCTTTGGATACTCAAAGGACTAGGTCACAACATGAGCATGAGCCTCTTCCACATGCTCTCATTCTGTCAACTTTAGATCCACAATCCTTTAAGGAAGCCTTCAGGGTTCCTGAATGTGATGCAACTATGGAGGAAGAGTATAGTTCCTTGATGATGAACAACACTGGAGAGTTAGTCCCTCTCCCTAAGGGTAGAAAGATGGTTCAATGCAAGTGGATCTATCAAACAAAATATGCAATAGATGGTAGTTTTGATAAGTATAAGGCATGACTTGTTGCTAAGGGTTTCTCACAGGTTGCAGGAGTTGACTACACTAAGACCTTTGCACCTTTTGCAAAGATGACTTCCATTCACTTGACACTTTCCATTGCCACTTTGCATGGTTGGGTAGTACACCAGATGGATGTTAAGAGTGCTTTTCTACATGGGGATCTTGATGAGGAGATCTATATGGAGTAGCCACAAGGTTTCATCTAGGATACCTCATTGGTTTGCAAGTTGAGGAAGTCCTTCTATGGCCTTAAGCAAGCCCCTCGGGCTTGGTATGCCAAGATGGATTCCCTCCTTCTCTCCATAGGATTCACTAGGTGTCATTTAGCTTAGAATGTCTACATCTTGAGGTAGGATGATCTGCACATTTGATACTTATGCTCTATGTTGATGAATTGATCATTACATGGAGCACCTCATCCATCATTGGTAGTGTCAAAACTACTTTGCAGGACAAATTTTCCATGACCAACTTGGGCCTTCTTCACTACTTTCTTGGCATTGAGATTCAGCAATCTTCATCTGGGATTACATTGTCACATCCCAACTATGCTCTTGATCTTCTTTCACAGTTCCACATGACTGATTGTAAACCTACTCCTAATCCCTTTCTTTCAAGAGTCAAGCTTGAGGCTAACTACTCCACTCCACTTGTTGATGTCACTTTGTATCGTCAGCTTGTTGGAAGTCTCATCTATTTGACTCATACACATCCTAGAATTTCTTATGTGATTGGCATGGTCTCCTACTTTATGTAGGAACCACATGAACCTCATTGGAAAGCCACCAAAGGGTATGTGCAAGATCATGATGGGCCAAAAAGTGGTGACATGATGGGTATGTGGATGACGGATTTTTTTCTCCCAAAATTGATGAAACGAAAAGGGTTTTGAAAGGAGATTCTCTATTTTCCACCAATATAAATTATGCTTTACTTTGAATTTAATAAATAATTATTATTCATTTTCTATTTGAATTATGACTGAAGTCATGATTGATAGACTAATTGAAAAACATCTAGACCTTTCAAACGGTATTACATTTTTTGAATCTGAAACATGCATCACATTTTACGCTTTACATACTATACGATTAAAAAAAAATGAATTTCATGAATTTTTGACCAGGTTAAGGTGGTCAGACATACAAGTTTTTATATTTTTTAAAACTTGTAATAAAAAATTCATAATTAATTATTTACTTGGAAAAAAATTACAAAAAAATATGCATCACATCTAGACATGAGTCCTCTATTTATATATAAAATCTTACAAAAAAATGTTATCATTTTATTGCCGTTAGGGTGGTCAGATAGACACCCACTTCTTATTTTTTCCTTGAAATTTAAGTACTACTACATTGAATTTCAAATTTTCACCAAATATATATTTTTAAAAATAAACCTAGTGGTTTAGAAACTACATTCAATTTTCTATAGATTCTATTCTTACATATTTTTGAAATAATATAGATAAATTATTCAAATTTTTATGTCAAGTTGCCTAACTCTATTTTTTCTAAAAAAATTGCCACTTAAGGGCCTATTTTTTTCCATTATGATCCTACACATACTCCAAACACATTTTGGAATACATCCAGGGTACTCATCACCATGGGATTCATTATGCAATAGGTGCACAACTTGACTTAGTAGGATATATTGACTTAGATTGGGTTGGTGATTTTGATGATCACAAGTCCACCTCTAGCTACAACTTCCATCTTGGGTCAAGACCTATTTCATGGTAGAGCAAGAAGCAACATGCCATTTCTATTTCATCGTAGGGTCTAAGTATAGTGGGTCTCTTACTGTCACCACTGAGGCCATTTAGCTTCAACACATCCTTTCTAATTTTTGTTTTTCCATTCCATGTTTGATAGTCATTCAGTGTGACAATCAAAGTGCTATTGTGATCTCTAGGAATCCGGTCCAGTATCAGAGGATTAAGCACATTGAGATTCATATGCACTTCATATGGGAGTTGATTTAGGATCAGGTCATTGACTTGTGTTATTGTCTGAAAATAGAGCAGGTTGTTGACATATTCACCAAGCCCTTTATTGAGAGTAAGTGCCATCAATTATGAGCTCTCTTGGGGGTGAGCGATGTGTCAGGGAGAGTCACTTGACTTCTCCATTCTCTTTCATGGGGGTTACATTTTCCTCATCATGGGGTTTTGTCCTTCTCCACTTGTACATTTTTTTTTTGTTCTCTCTTTTGAGGGGGATTTTTTCCCATGAGGTTTTCTCCCTTTCCTTGCTTGTGAGAGATAGCATTGCATTTGTACATTTGTACCTAACATGGCCTAGTTTCTAGGACCCATCTTGCATCTTATCTTGCATGGTTAGCTTGAGTCTTCATCCCATCAATTACACTTAAGTAGGGGTATTGGTGTAAATAGTTATTTTACTTATTACACTTTACTTAAGCTTACTTAGGGAATGCATATCATTGTAGTTTGTACTTGTGACACCTAGTTATTTGCATCTTGCATCTAGGTTTGTGAATACATTGAGAGATGTGATTAAGACACTAGGGAAGTGTGTGTAGGGGAAATCTCACTCTTTTTGGTGTGATCTAGTTTTGATTAGAGGCAAAAAATAGGTTTTGAAGGGGGCTGAAGCCCTATACAAAAGAAGACAACTAATATACAAGAGATAACCATTAAGTAAAAATCAGCCCAACAACAACAAGCTGCTACAAAAGATAACACACATACCACTAGCAGCTCAATAGCAGCCACTTAATAGATATTCATGACAACTCATGCTACAAAGGACACACAAGCATAGGCCTAAAGCCCAAATACAACTAGGTTTTATCCGGGACCAAAAACCCCAACCAAATTTTGACTATAAGAACCACCTGAAACACTCAAGCAACCAAGCCGTAAAGCAATAGCCAACCTTTTGCTCAAAAATGGAAAAACAAAACCCAAAGTAAGAAAAGGAAATTTAATGGAAAAAACCACCATTAAACCCAACCTCCTAATCAAAAACACCAGGACACAAGAGGAGAGCCACCCCTTGAAGCACCCAAGTGCACCACAAACCAACTCCAAGTCCACCTCAAGAGGACTAAGCTCCCCTCTATAGGAGAGGATATTGTGAAAACCCAAACCACCAAAAGAACACCTTTCCATAGGAGTAACTTCCACCTCATTAGGAACACTTCCAGAGGGAGCCAAAAAAGAGGACTTCCATCCACATCCACCGCACCCACCTCTGACTCAATAGGAAATGACTCCTGACCATCAAGAGTTGTCTTCTCCTCAAGAGAAGACATAGTGCATAGGAAATGAAAGAAAATTAGAGCTCCATAAGTCTGGGAAACCACACCATCCTTAAGCTAAGCATGCTAGGGCTCTAAGAGGGAGACCACAAACAGACCCTCAAAAATAACCCAGATAGCAAGAGGGAATGACCTTCCACTCCACCATCTTAAAACACCACCCAACTTCCAAGTTAGGCCCAAAACCAAAGGAATCCTCCAAAAGAAATCTAGAAGTCAAGAGCAAAGGGTAAACCCCTTTGAGAACACACCAGCTAACTCAAGCAGACCAAAACATAAAAATATAGAGGGGAACACAACACCCCCAGAAGAAAACATATGGGCCATAACAAACCACTACCGACAAGAGAAACCTCATCCAAAAGAAATCCAAAACTTCACCAAGAGCCAAGGACAGTACCATCACAACTGAACTCCAAGAGAGGAGCCCGCCACCGAAAGAACCAACACAAACTAGAGAACAAGGACCCAAGCATAGATGAGAAGAATCCACCTATAGCTCCTAGTGCATAGCCCCTCGACAGCTAGGGGAGCACACTCAAATAGGAGACCATGCTTCAGAAAATTACACCACATGCCATTGCTAGAGCATGAGTCCAAAAACAACAATGACTGGGAAACAACCACTTCCCCCATCAACCAAAAATACCCAAGGTAGAACAGACATACCAAGAGGAATGTCGACCAAGCAATTCCTTTACAGGGGGCAAGATAGAAAAGGCAGAATACACCAACAAAGAGCAGGGGCAGAAACCCAATGAAGGGCACCAAAGAAGATAGAAGATTTCCCCCTAAAGGGGCCACGATGAATCAAGCATCAAGACAGAGGAGATCAATGCTTTCTCTTCCTGAACCATTCATAATAGCAACAAGTAGCTCCTGCACTAGCCTGGAAGGAAGCCATACAACTTCCCTAAACTCTGTGAGAAAAGCAACAGACCTCCACCAAGAGGCAGAAACTAGGCAATTAGGAACAAGCACTTCTACACCAACCAAACCCAACACTGGAGAGAGAGGAACACTCTTTAGAAACCAGCACCCATCTGCTTCATCCTTGGATTCACCATCGCTCAGGTTCTAACTTTCTCTCCCACTGCTACTCCCGCCCAAAGCTCCCGCTTGCTCCATTTTTGGTGTGATCTAGTTATCACCTTTTTATCTCCACTTATTGTGGCATGATAATTTCACTTTAGGTGGGTGATCCATCTTTCATGGAATTATCTATTATTTATTTCTACCTACCCTTGCACATGATTGTGACACTTGTCTCATTCATGTCCCCTCCTTGAGTCCTAGCTTATCTTTATAAGCAAGCCTTGTACATACTTGTAATTGAGCATCTTCACGCATATTGAGAATACAAACATCATATTCTCTCATCTTCTCTCTCTCTTTTGTGGTATCTTTGGTCTCTTGATCCTATTGTTTCTTTTTATAATTTCTTACAGATCTAATTTTATGTTACATGATCAAAGTTAGAAGTGTGATATTTAAAATGATCATATGATGACCCACTCTCTATCATGATCCACTTTTTTGGTGTGTATGATTTATGTGCTTGTAGATTCAAACTTAAATTTATGAGTCAAACTTAGCCTATATATTTCACTTGTATGCATTTGATCACTTGAAACATGTTTAAATTGGATATCTAAATATGTGATTACAACTAGGTGATATTTGTAAATATTGATAGAATTTTCTATACAACAATTACTCTCCTTAATCAAGTGCCATGGGTGAATTCAAAAGTTTGAACAAGGACCAAAGACACACAATATATCTATGTAGTATATGTGTATTCTATTAGTAATGATCTGAAGATATTGATCTTGTGATGCACTACAATAGCCTCAGTAGAATTGACTTTATGAAGACTAGAAGATTCTTGTAGTGCCTCTCTGTGTTCAAACCTTTCTTGACATTTGAGTAAGTTTGGTTGGATGTTTAGCGTTGATATTTAGTGTTAATTATGTTATTCTTGTAATTATTGAATTTAAATAAATTATTAATGGATGGCTTGTGGAGAAAGTTAATGTTTATGTATTGCCTTGTTTAAATTGAGATAATTAAATTAAATTGATTTCTAGAATGTTTGATTAAATTGGAATTAAATAAATTAATAAATAGATGGAGTTGTTAAATAGTTATCGTTATGTTTAATTTTTAATTAATTCATTAAATTAAATTATGTGATTAAATGTTTTTATAATTAAAATAAAGATAATTACTACTATTATTAGTGTGAAAATAAGTTAGATTATGGAAAGATAATATAATTCAAAATAGAATAATTAATTGGATGATATTTTCGAACAAGATGTTAAAGCAAGTTCGTAAATGGAAAAAGTGGAGTGCATGCACATGCATGACTTCAAACTAAATTGTGAAATAGAAACTTATTTTACTGAGTGTTTTTTGCTTGATTTTTGTTTTGGAAAAAATAATAAAAGCACTTTCCTCATTTTGATAATGATCTTTTGGAGAGGATGATCATATTTTTTTTGGATTTTTGGTTTTTCAAACAAGAAATTGGCTCTGCAAAAAAAAAATTCTTAAAAAATATAGATTTTAAATGGAAATTATGCTCGAAGGGTGGAAGTAATTTCTGAGGGTTGATCAAATTTTTGAGGGAAGATGATTGTTGCAGTGGTAAGCTTGTTTTTGGGCACTTCTTTTCCGTCTTTGAAGTGTTGTGTTCCAGGTAGGCATTAGTCTTGATTTGTTTATCTGTTTAAGGTGAATGAGTTCTTTTACTCCTATCTATTGAAATCAAAGGAATGTTTACTGATGTGTGCTTTGCTTTTCCACTTTGGGGCTTCTATTTGTTACTATCTAATGCTTGATTGTTGAAGCTTGACATTGTGATTATATTCATTGTTTATTCCTTTGCTTGGAATTTGATTTATGAATATACCAATTGATGTGTTGGGCTCAAACCTCTATTAGATTCGTTTGTGCTACACTAAATCATTTATTTGTTTCTCTATTGCAAATTTGGTTGTTGGCGTATGATTTGCATTTTTTGGATAGTTGTCTAAAGCCTTTGATTTGTTTTATGCTTCACATTTTTGAATGGGCTCAATATTGATCAAATTTGATTTCATGAGCAATGGATTTAACTTAAGTTTGAAAATTAGAGATTGATCTGCAATCTTTGGATATGCATCCAATGTTATATATTGATGCTCGATGTTTGAAGGCTATGGACATTTGGCTTAATTAAAGCCTAATTGCTTCCTACAACAAAATCCCTTGGGTGTGATTTCACCTTGATGTTGGGCTACCCATAATTGGAACTTTCATTCCTCCATCGCGTTCTTATATTCTCCTCCTTGAGCACCGCCCTACACCTCCATTGTTATTGCATAAACCAAATTCTTATTTTGGAATTTGATTTGATATGGTTTCTCTAAGGTTTGGGTCACATGATTCTAAACACTGAAAATGTGTTCTTCCTTGTGTATGGCCTCAAATGTGATGTATTTCATTTGAATTCATTGATTAAAGCTTATGCTAAGGTGTGGGTTGAGTTTTTTGTTTTGAATTTTGAGATGCTTGACAGTTTGGTGGATGCGCACCTCCTATTTCTTAAAGTTGCTACCCTAGTTCATGTATGTTTGACTTTCTTTATTTTAAAATATATAAATATGTGTGGAGATATTTAAGTGGCTATATTTTCAGTGTGAAATATAAACTGTTGGCTTTTCCAATGAGCATCATCCATTTTACACTCTCCTAGGTACCTCCACCATAATTGTGCTACCTCCTCTCTATTCCACAGATTTGTTTATGTTTGATGTTTTTTTTTAATATTTTTTCTTTATTTAAGCATCCATTATTGTCTAAGTTTCTAATCGGGGTATGTGCAAGATCATCATGGAAAAAATAGGCCCTTAACCGGCAAATAATTTAGAAAAATCAGAGTTAGGCAACTTGACGTAAAAATTTGAATAAGTTCTCTATATTATTTCAAAAATATGTAAGAATAGAATCTGTAGAAAATTGAATGTAGTTTCTAAACTACTAGGTTTATTTTTATTTTTTAAAATTTATTTGGTGAATATTTTAAATTTCAATGCAGTAGTACTTAAATTTCAAGGAAAAAATAAGTAGGTGTCTGTCTGACCACCCTAGCCACAATTTATGTTTCCAAATTTTAATTGCATATACTTAAACTTTAAGGAGTAACCCACCTCCACAATAACTTTTTTGGAGATTATAAGTAAACAATACAGTTGTATTTTATTTATATGATTAAAATAAAATTGTATACAAGAAAGTATTTTTAAAAATTATAATTAAAGTTTGCTGACTTATTTTTATGTAGAGCGAATATAATAGGTCAATATATTATGTGATGGGTATAAATAATCAAAATTAGATGATTTGAATGAGGGACTACTCGTGATTTTTGTTGTGAATGCATATCAAGGTCATATAAAGATGAATAAAATAAACTAGAATAAACTAATGGCACCTCTCATTGTAGATGATTTGTATGAACAAGATGAAGATGAATACTTTGAAGAAATTCCTAGAATTTTAATTAGTTATGATCTTATTTTAAGATTGGTTAGAAAAGGCTTGAGTATTATTACACTTGTTGTCTAAAAAAATTATATGTACATGTGTATGTATTCTTGCAATGTTTTTTCTCTTTCTAAGTATAATTTAAAGGATTTATTTGCAATCATTATAAAATATAAATTTAGAAAATATGAATTATTACTCATGTGCTAGATAGAGGAGACAATAAATCTAATAAAACTAGAATAAAGTGAGGGAACAATGTTTCCCATGGCATTAGTTGTCTTGTAGGGAAAATGTTTGATACAAGTGAAAAATATTCATAATGGGGTATATTTTTTATTATGAACCTCAAAATAGGTTGTATCATTGTAGTTACCTAGTACTTGATATTGGCATGGCTCTCCAAATTGTGCCACATGTATATGATTAAAATAATTGAATATTAGATAACAAGATACTACATGTAATTGATAGGATATTTGAACTAAGTGATATGGTTTGATTTATATTTAAAAAATAGTTATGTACTTATTTTGATATACTTCATAATATTTTAAAGTTTGATAAGTTTTTTGATATACTTATTTGTATCCTTGATAACTATGCATATAAAATCAAATCTTATGACTTGATATGTACCTTTTGTGGTGAATATTAATGATTTTTTGATTCATCTTATCTATATTTATCTTCTAATGATATGGTGGATAATTCTTTATTATATGAGGATTTATTTTATTATATTTATTATTTTCATGTATAATGATATTTGTAGAAATATAACATTGTAAATGAATTAAAGGAAGCATGCCATTGCAATTCCAACAAAGAGTATGAAGTGGTGAATAATTATATTATTTGATGAGAATTAAGGCGACAATTGAATTGACCCAAACATTTAATGTCACACTAAAAGTAAGTGATTTGTAATTCTCCTGTTTGAAAATCACAAACTTTTCAAATTTTTAAAAAAGATAATATATTTAAGTTAACTTAAAATTTCTCCTTAAGTTTCCTTAGTCCACATATTTTCCCCTCAATTTCCCTTAATCCGCTTAATCTATTCCCTTCATCCCTTTTAATCTTTCTCCTTAACATTTTCTCTTAATTCCCTTTAAAAAATTTAAATTTGATATTGAAAATAATTCTCATATATATGTTTATTATTTGTAGTTTTTTTAAATATAAAATATAAAATTACACACATAGGTTCAAAATTTTAAGTGATCTAATTTTTTTCCTTTAAGTTTATTATTGATTTTATTTTTCCTGTTTCGATTTAGTTGTTGCTTTTGGCATTTTATCTTAGGCTATTTGTAACTTGGAAGGAATGTTTGATATTTCCCACCCCTTGTTTTTCTATGTTTTATTTCATTGTTATTTCTACCTTTCTCTTGTAGTTGATGCTTGTATTTTTTCATCACTTATTTTTCTTTTGTATTTTCTATCCTCTTTAATCCATTTATTATTTGATTTATGATGTTGATATCAAATTTAAAAAAATTAAGACCTCTAATTGGACACTTATAAGAAAATTAATCATCCATATTATTTCTTCAAAATTAAAGAATAATACTATTTTTTTGTCTTGGATTTAAATTAAAAAGAGACTAATATTTGTATGGGTTGCAACCTCTAAAAAAATAGTTCATTCTTATTTTCTATCTAAAAATAAAATAAATAAAATACTAAAACTAGTCCATGCAAATTACATCTAAAAATAATAATTGTACAAGGAAATGAGGGCAACATGTATCTGTAGACATCCAAATTTGGACATTTAATTTATCCAAATTTATCACTTTTCATCTAAACATCCTCCTATCCGAGTTAATTAAGTAGCACACAAAATCATTTCAAGCATGGGAAAATCAAGGAGACATCAACAGTAAGGAAGGTGAAATCGTTTGTGTTTGGTTAAATTTTCCATTTTCCTTCTTGTTATATCACTCATTTTGCTAATATTGAGGTGTCCTTGGTCTTTTATCACTTGCATTTTTAAGTTACTTTGTGCATTAGAGTAAGATAAGTTCCAAGGTATACATTTCTGGCACGCCTGGTGGGACCCACAAATGGGTCTTACATTTAACCTCCCTTTTGGTTAAGAATTTTGTAGGAAAAGCTCACAGAAAGGTAGCAGCGCCCTCTGCTTTATCGCAAAAAGGCGGCAGCACCCCCATTTTACCGTAGAAAGGTGACAACACCCTCTTGGCCACTGTAGAAAGGTGGCAGTGCCCCGCATTTGAAAGTTTATTTTCTTCTAACACGTTTGTTGCAATTAGGGATATATTTAGAAGGTTTTTTTAACACTTTTCTTATAGTGGGAGGGGCACAACTTTCTTTTTTTTGAAAATCTAACAAAGTTTATTGCAGAAAGGTGGCAGCGACCTCTACCTTACTGTAGAAAGACGGCAACGCCCCCATTTTACTGTAGAAAGCGGCAGCGCCCCCACTTTACTGCAGAAAGGTGGCAGCGCCATTTGCCTTACCACAAAAATGCAGTAGCACCCTCTTGTTCACTGTAGAAAGGTAGCAACGCCCCAAAACAGCATAGTTTGGAAGGTAAAACAGTCATTTTAGCTTCATTTTTGCTCAAGTTTTTTGCTATTTTCAAGTAGTAATCCTCTTACATTATTTTAGAAAGGATATTAGTGTTTTTTGCTAGCGTTTTGTGGCATATTGTGGCATAATTTGACCAAGGACGAAGAAGAAGACAACTAACATTTGTTTGCAGGGTCATCTACTTGATCAGATTTTCAAAAATTATCTTTGCTATTCTGGGACATAGTCTAATTAGGGGGATTAAACTTCATTACTTGTCGTGATTGTTTGTTTTTGTGTTACCCAAGGGGGCATTAATTTATTTTCGCTTTCCCCTTGCACTTTGTGTGAGCCTGGGGAGTAGTTGGAAATGGTTAGTGTCTTCTTTTTAGTGGGACCTACTTGGGGATTTCATCACCCCAAGGGATAATTCCAACCACGCATACCGGCGAGGTATATAAAGGGGGGAGAACGAAAGTTGTACCCCAATCCAGTTGCATCATAATTGGCGGAGTGTCGAAGCTAGGGTAATACCTAGATAGACGTGAAGAGTTGGTCCAAGTCTTTCAGTATCTCGCTGAGGTTTTGGACTCATGCTTGTGACAGACTAGTGTTCACGGTTGTGCCTCATGTACCAAGAGTATATCAAGAACTCCCTAGAAGCCTTGTGCATCCTAGATTAAGATTTTTCCTTGCCATACCCATAATATTAATCATAGGATTGTGCTTGCTTGAGGTGTTTTCTTGTGAAAAAATTGTTAAATTTTTTATACTTTGGCCTTACTTTATCATTTTGCATCATTTCCATAGCCATTTCCATCAAAACCAAACATTGTCTTACTGCAGAAAGGCAGCAGCGCCCCTGATTTTACTGCAGAAAGGTGGCAGCGCCCTTGATTTACTGTAGAAAGGTAGCAGCGCCCCTGATTTTACTACAAAAAGGTGGCAGTGCCCCTTATTTTACTACAGAAAGGTGGCAGCGTCCCTAATTTTACTCCAGAAAGGTGGCAGCGCCCCTGATTTACTATAGAAAGTTGTCTATGCCCCTGATTTTGCTATCAATGCCCTGATCTTTGCTGTAGAGGGGTGGATTTTCCCTCCTGAACACCCGAAATTTCCCCATTTGGATCCATTTAGCCTCTAAATCTCCATTTAATCATTCCCAACCATTATCCCATCAACCTAAGCCTTCATTTTGTCACTCTAAGCCTCCCAAAACCTCCATTTGATCCATTTAAACCTCCATTCTATCACTCCAAATCTTTGTTAACCATTATAAATCCCCCATTCATTTTCCACAATCATCTTTAATCCACCCTTTCATCTTAATTCAAAAGTCCATACCCTCAACTTTACCATTCACATTGCCAAACACCACCCATAGCCAAACCGTCCTAACCTTGTATTACAAAGTGGTTACCTAAATTGACTATAGCACTTGAAGTTGATTATTAGTCTTTAATTTCGACCCCAGTCAATTCGCTTCCATCTTGAGGTGAATTCGGTGTTGTAAGTTATCATCCTCGGCCCAATCAATCCATTCCTATTTTAAGGTGGATTCAGTGCCGTAATCATCCTCTTAATCAATCAAAGCTCTAGGGCCACTAAGGGTAACCTCCTGTGATCAAGCTTAAGGTCTCTCTCACACATCTTTTATCATCCAACCATACCCATCCAAAATCTTTTATACATTCTATTTATCCTTTCATCATCATGAATCCTCATCCTCCATCAATAGTAATCAATGGAAACCCTAATTATGTGGACGATGATAATGAAAGTCTTGTCGATCAAGAAGAATATGACATAGATCCCCTTGATGCTATCGTCAATAGTAAGCTTTCTCCACCCACTTTCCACAACCCAATCATCCCTTCCAGTTATCCCATCATATCTTCATCCATGCCTAATCATGCTCCTTATGCCACCTTTGACAATGGAAATCTAGTATCTTCTTCATCCCCATATTTGTCATGTCCTTCATCTACATCATCCTCTTATACAACATCCACATCCTCTTATCCTAATCTTCTGTCACAATATTCCTATTACAATTCCCCATCCATGTCCCCCTATCGTAATCCTCTTTCCCAGTCTATCCATACTAATCCTACATCCACACCCTTTTACCTTAATCCTACATCCACATATCCTCATCCTAATCCACCATCCCAATACCCTTATTATCATCCATCCCCCACATCCTCTTGTCCCACTACACCACCTATATCCTCTTGTCCTAATCTACAATCCATGTCCCCCTATCTTAATTCACCACTCCAATATCCTTACCTTAACCCTCCATCCAATCCTAGTCCTCCATCTACTCCTAGTCCTCCATCCAATCCCATTCATCCATCTACTCCTAGTCCTCCATCCCATCCTAATCCCCCATCTACTCATAGTCCTACATTCGATCCCATTCCTCCATCTAACCCTAGTCCACCAATCCATAATCCCTCATCCATTTTTCTACCACCCTAGCCAAGCGAACCATATGCAAGTCTCTCATTTTGAAAGTTCTCCAAGGACTCATGACAAAGAAGCCATACCCAACTCCACATCTTGAAGTCATGGAACCATGCCATCCCAATCCATAATCCATGGTCACTAATTGAGTAGGACCCTATCATACCACACCTATTATTGATGTTACCACCCTAATGCTGACAAAACCAGTGAAACCATGGAACCCACTAAATCCTTAGACCCCCATCTACCAAGAGCAGTCCCTCAGAGACTTTAAATCAATCCACTCCTCCCTCCTAGTAGCGCCCAAAATCCATTCAGGTCGCTGCATTGAATCTTCATCCCTCCATCTTCCCCGCGGAGATTAACCAGGCTCATTGTCATACCTCCACGATGAGTCATGCCAAGATCCTAATCCAAAGCATGCCAACATATCCCCTTATCCAGATCAAGATCCTACCATCCCATCTAGTCCACCTCAAGATCAAAGTCAACCATCCATTTCCATCCCATGATCCCCTTGTCATTCAAGCTTCCACTACTCCATCTCCATCTCCGTCACATGAGCCTACTACCATAAATCCAGATCCTATCATATCCCCTAATCCCTTTCCTAATATCACCTATCCACATGTTGTTATCCCATCATCTCCTTCTCATGATCCCCCATCATCGCCTAAAAATGCTATCCCCACACCACTTGCATATCCCCTTGGTCCTCTCACATTCCTCCATGGTGGTCTCTTCGTAGAAGAAAAACAAAGCATATACACCAACCCTCCTCTTCCACCTAATAATGAACTTGCATCATTCTTCCAGAATAACAAAAATTATGTCCTAGATCGAATACTCAAGAGAATGACCTATCAAGGAAAAGGTTTAGGCCTTCATGAGCAAGGTATTATAGAGCCCATCCAAGCTAAAGAACATTTGTATCTACAAGGTCTTGGCTGTATTACTCATGACTCGCAATCCAAAAATGTTGGTACAACCTCTAAACGTCCTCAACGAGCCTTTTCCAAAAGCAATGTCAGCTCTTTCCATTGCTCCACCAAATCTATGCTGCCATCCCTCCTCCTCTATCGTATCACCTCAAAACCACCGTCCATATTCCTCCTTCATTTGCTCCATCCATTTTGGGTCCTTACATCCCTCCATCTACAATCTCCAATCCTCCATCTACTGTACCCATGTTTCCTCCAGGTCCTACGTTTATTTTGGGTTCCTATATCCTAAAATCACCTCCTCCATCTCATCCTATCCATCCCTTCACCCATTCATCACCTATCCATCTCATCCATCATAAACATCCCTCTCACATACCCCATAGTCAGGATCAACAAAGGCACTTACCTAAACATCCTCCATCTACACATAATCCCCATACTCCTACCTCCATCACTCCACATCATCCATCTCCTCACACCCATGCAATTGCTACTAAAAGAACTTTGGTTGTTAAAGAAAAAATGCATAAATCCAAGCATCCACATAAATCTACGGCTCCCCATGTCCCCTCTAAAAGACATGGTGAAGAGAAGAAAAATCTAAATCTACATCAAATTCGTAGGCCACAAAGACCCACCAAAGCAAAGATCAAAACCATGTGGATCCCAAAGAAAAAAGATGCAATGCCATCACATGAAAAATCTATAAGAACATCCAAAGTCACTAATCCAAAATCTAATCATACACCCCTTTCATCTCCTAAGTTCATTTTGGGTCCTTATGTCCCGAAATTCATCATTCCATCTCCTCCATTATCCCACATTCTCCATCCCTTAATCCTATTATCTTTCCACATCCACCACCACATGTGCCAATGTTGGTCCTGAACACATCTCCCCATCACATATCCACCCCATCATTCCATCCATACCCTTTGCAGCATCCCATCCATTATCCCATGTATCTTCCCTCTCAAATCCCTCTAATTCATCCTCTTGCATAATCCATTTATCCTAATAAGGTTGTACCAACATCCAATAGTCGGTTCAAACATGGGCTCTTAACACCTTAATACTTATCACATGTCTTCTAAATCTTCTTATCCACTTCCTTATCCTTACCCATCTCCTTCTACATGACATCCAAAATACAAAAATCCAAAAAAAAAGAAACAGGTCAAAAAGTCCAAAAATCAAAAATCAAAAAGAAGAGAAATAATCCATCCAATGGTGAAAACTTGGCGAACAAGTGCCTTGGATAAGTACCATGATGAAAACCTGGCAAACAGGAGTCATGTGTAAATCCCCATCTGCACTTGGGGGCAACTTCCTGATATGCATTCCCTCCATCCACTATGCTTCCAGCTATACACCCATCTTCCTGTCATCCATCCTCTTCATAAATCCCTCCATCCCACCTATCTTCTACATCCTACCATCATATCCCATTTATCTCCCGTCCCTCCATCCTTCTTGTGATCTTGATCAAAATAGGGCCACCTATCTATGCATGCTTTGGACACCTATTGGTATACATTCCCTTCATCCATGCTCTATCATATTCCTTAGTCACCCATCCTATCCCAATCTAGTTATCTCCTCTATCTTCCCATCCACTTATCTTCCATCCCTCATGCCTCCTCATATATGACATATCTAGAGTGGGGGCATCTGCTTCCTTTATGACATAGTCCTTGGAGACATCATCTATCACAACATCCCTTCATCTCCCTATCTATCCATCTATCATAGCATCCCTTCCATCTCCCCATCTATATCTTCGTATCCATCTATCCTATTATCCCTTTCATCTCCCAATCCTTCTGTCCCTATCTATCTATCAGAGCGTCCCTTCCATCTCCCCATCTATATCTTCGTATCCATCTATCCTAGCATCCCTTTCATCTCCCAATCCTTCTGTCCCTATCCATCTATCACAGCGTCCCTTCCATCTCCCCATCCTTCTCTTTGTATCCATCTATCACAGCATCCCTTTCATCTCCCAATCCTTATATTCCCATCCATCCAAACAATCCCTCCCATCCCCCATCCCTATGTCTCTATCCATTCTTTCATCTTTATCCTCATCCCATCTCACAATCCCTTGTCATTGGTATATGGCTATCAGCCTCCCCCCATGCAACCCAATTCCATTTATCTCATCGTCATCACTCGTGCTTCTCTTGCACATCTTTCCAATCTCCTCTCACTTTTCATCACTCATCTATCTATCATATCATCCCCCCAAGTCATTTCACTGCTTTGGATAACTATCCCATCCCTGAGATTTATGTGATCATCATCATCCTATCCAATCCAATAGGTCTATCCTATCTTATCATATTGGTCCCATCTTTTTATCCACTTATCCTATCATCTTATCATCCTTTATCCATTGTTTTCCTTTGGTCTTGTTGAACTACATTGCCCCTACGCTTTCACGTAGGCCAGGTCGATCATTTGATCCGCCCACGGGGTTCCATCATCGTTCTTTATTGTCTGCTTTTCTCTTCTATCATCTGCCATCGGTCTTTCTCCTTTTGTCCATCCTATCTTTACCATCCATCAAGGTCTCCATCTTGGTCAGTCATCCACCTTTCACCGAACTATGAGGGCTTTGCATTTTCACATAGGCAAGGCTAATCTTTGATCGGCCCCCGAGCCCCTAGGTCTTTAGGTTGTGTCAGTCTCATGACTTGTCTCTCTTGTGTCGTGTCGTCAAGCTATGCCCTCCTCTGGCTGGTTCTTAAAAAACAAGATCCACTTGTATCATGAGATCCAATCGATTTTGAATATCCCGCGTCATAACGATCTTTTAGTTTAGTATACATCATCTTTGGTCTCAACAGGATGCATACTTCCAAACAGACCTCATCAATCCCATCTATCCCCTTGATCCTATGGCAAAGGACATTTGAAATTGATTGCGATCTTTTGATGCTTTTGGCTTTTGTTTATCATTTGAGCTCCCTATCATCACTTGTCAAGGCCGCCATAATCCATCATATTATGGTGTGTTTTGACTGGTTAACATAGGGGCATATCTTTATTTTTTGCTTGATTGTGTCTTCTTGGTTGTCCCACGTAGTACCCACCAAGATCCCTGAGGTATTGTGTTATGTTGGGGCATCCTTTTGTGCTTGTGGTTATCTCAATACCTGGCCCAACCAAGGTCATTGTGACTTTGGGGTATTGGGATAGCCTTTTTTCCTGTTGTGTTTGTTTTATGCATTAAACACTAATCTGCCTTGGTCCTTCATACCTTGGTGTAACGTGTCTTATGCTATAGCAAAAATCAGTGCTCCAAAGATGGAAAATTGCATTAGGATTGCATTTCATTTTCTATTTCATCATCTTGCATTTATCCCCCATCCTTTCATCCTTCTTCCCCAATCCCCCCATCCCTTCATCCTTTTTCACAATCCCCCCATCCCTCCATCTTTTTTCCTATCTCTTCATCCTCTCTTACATCTTGCATTCTTTTTTCTTGCCCCCCTCGTTGGGTTGGCTTCGCCGACTGCTGGGGTGGCTCCACCCTGGCTACAGTGGGGCGGCTCTGCCCCCTACTAGGGCGGCTCCACCCTAGTTGTAGTGGGGCGGCTCTGCCCCCAGCCGAGGTGGCTCCACCCCTGGCCGGGGCTGCTCCGCCCCCACCACAGTGGGGCGGCTCCGCCCCCAGCCGCAGTGGGGTAGTCTGCCCCCAGCCGGGGCGACTCCACCCCAGCCGCAGTGGGGTGGCTTCACCCCCTACCGGGGAGGCTCCGCCCCTGCTGCCCCGGCCGTAGTGGGGCAGCTCCACCCCGACCGCAGTGGGGCGGCTCTGCCCTGGCCACAGTGGGGCGGCTCCGCCCCGGCAGCAACGGGGCGGCTCCGCCCCGGCAGCAACGGGGTGGCTCCGCCCCCTGCTGGGGCAGAACCGCCCTGCCCCAACTTTTTCCCCCCAATTTCCTGCTAAATTTTGACTTTTCTTTCCAAACCAATTCCAAACAAAACCCATGTGTTGAAATTTTCAAAATTAATTTTTGATTTTTACACCAAAACTTCCAGAGGCCATAACTTTTGACTCGGGTGTCCGTTTGAGCTGAAATTTGACAGGTAGTTGCATGATGAGATAACGAGTGGATTTCCAGCTAGTTTCTTTGAAAGCCGTTGGAACCCATTTTGGCCCATTTTCAGGGCCTCAAAATTGCAATTTAATGTTTTTTTCTAGCATTTTGAAAAATTGTTTTAGCTCATAACTTGAAATGCATATCTCAAATTTGGGATGTTAGTTGGCAATTCATCCCATCTCAATATTAGGTATTTCTTGGAAAAAATTGGGACTCCCAAAATTATATACGCGAGGTTTCCTAAAATGGCAAAATTTGACAATTTTTGAAAATTGCCAAATCGGGAAAAATCTGATTGTCAACACCTTATGCCCATTTAAACCCCAAAACTCGGTGTAGAATCAATCCAATCATATCCTTCCATCATTCTAGTCTTCAATCCAATCCTCATCTGAGCTTTAATCTTATCCCAATCTGAGCTTCACCAAACCCCTAATCTGAGCTTTCGTCCATCTGCAGTCCAAATCTCTGGATATCGAACCAAATCTTAAGATCCTTTTCTCCATCTGTTCAATCTCATACAAATCACCTAATCAAATCCTTGGTCTTGTCCCCAGTCTCGTTACCAGCCTTGACCCATCATCATCATCATCCATTAGTATCCTTCCCTATCCCTTTGGTGTTGTTTTAGGATGTATCCTTCCCTCATCAACAACACTTTTATCATCATCATCGGGAGGTATTCTTCCCTATCCTTTAGTGGTGTTTTGGGATGTATCCTTCCCTCATAAATACCACTCAGTGGGATGTATCCTTCCCTATCCTCATGTTGCTTTGGGATCTTTCATTTCCCTCATTGACAACACTCCATCCATCATCAACCCATTTTGGCTTGTACCTTGACTGGGGCACCATCACCTTTTATCCATTTGTGCTTCATCCATCTCCTATTTACTCTCTTACCCATCACCTGGTATCATCTTCCTCATCTCCCATTGCATCACATCATCTATTTCGAGAGCACACACATGTTCTCTTCAACCCGCATGTCCTCTCGAGGGGGCATCCTCAATCCCTACTCTTCATTTTCACCCCCATCATCTTTCTTCCTAGTCATCCCTTTGATGACTGGGGCATCTTTTCCAATCTAACCATCTCCTTCTGGGTTCTATATTTTAATATTCTTTGAAATGATGCTACTTCGTAACACCATCTCAAAGAGGGGCAAAATGTAGACATCCAAATTTGGACACTTAATTTATCCAAATTTATCACTTTTCATCTAAACATCCTCCTATCTGAGTTAATTAAGTAATATTACTATTATTTAATTAATATCTTTAATTCTGCCAAATCCCTAAGGTACTTAATTAATAATTAAATACCTTACCCTCTTTAATCCCCTTTTCATTAAATGAATTAAATAAATAATACATTTATTTAATTCCTCACATATCATTTCCATCTAATCCTAATCCATCTCCTAATTTCTTCATTAAGGATGTGCACATGCCTAATCCTTGATTAGGATGTGTCACATCTTCCAACTTTTGCAAGTTGGCTTCTAATCCTCATTTATCTTCTAATTACTGATTAATTAATCTTAATCAGTACCTTGGTCAACTCTTCCCCAAAAGAAATTTTTAATTCATTTTTTATTTATCCTAGATTCCCTCTTTTATATGAGAATTTTTAATTCACATTCTATCCTTCCAAGGCTTCTAGAACCTTGGAATTGTCACAATCTCCACATGTGATCAAGTCCCACCTTTTTGGAGCCCACCTTTTATCTTTTAGACTTTCCTAAGAATGTGAATTTTTAATTCACACTTATTTCCCCAACCACCTTTCCTTTTCCCATGTAAATTTTTGAGGAATTCCAAAATTCCTCAAAAGTACCTTTCACTCCCACTTGGGGACAAGGAATCCCTTTTTGAGGAAATCCTCTCACTCCCCAAGGTGCTTGGAAGGTACTTGTCCTTCTTCCACCTCATGTACCTTCTTGACACCTCACCTCCATCTCATATCCCCTTGGCCACTTCACCCTCCACATGTCAAGATGTGAGGACTTGTGGGTTCTCAACCCACCATAGCCCTTCATCTTGGCCTTGTTAGATGCATCTCAACCATTGAATTCTCTAGAGAATTCAAATTCTTCTATAAATACCCCCTCCTCAAGGGCATTTTCAACACTTCGAATTTTCATAACTACATGCTGCCAATTTGCATCTTCAATCATTTGCCATCATTTAGCCATCTCTTTTAATTTTTTTTCACATTCAATCTTGCATCTAGCTACATCACAAACCATCTAAGGAGCACACAAAATCATCCCAAGCAAGGGCCAATCAAGGAGACATCAACAGCAAGGAAGGTGAAATCATTTATATTTGGTTTTTTCCATTTTCCTTCTTGTTATATCACTCCTTTGGCTAATCTTGAGGTGTCCTTGGTCTTTTATCACTTGCATTTTTAAGTTATTTTGTGCATTAGAGTAGGATAAGTTCCAAGTTATACAGTATCAATGAATTACATGGAAGTAAATTTCTGGTATTGGCATGGTGTGATGGTTTATAGGTGGCATTGTTGTTCTTGCCACCAAGGTTCAAACCCCATTGGGGTGGTATTGTTGAATGGTTGTATCCAGTTCATAGCTCTGGTCAAAAGCATTTACCCCTTGAATTAAAAAAAAAAAGTTACATGGAAGTAAATCATCATGTATCCTTAATCCTATAGTTCTTAATGATTGCCTATAATTAAATACCAATAATAGAAAAAGAAAAAGAAAACTATTATAGAGGCCAAAGATAAAATTGATATAAAAAATTATAAATCATTATGAGTGCATTCTACAATGAGTTGATATGTAATAATGGATCCTTATAATAATAAAAAGGGAAAAAATATCTAGATGAAACCTTAGGTGAGGAAACAATTAGATCATAACATGTGTCATCATACTATGAATTGAGACAAAAATCAAATGACCTTAGTAAGCTTAAGTAGCTAGGGTGAAAAAGGGACCTAATTAATTAGGAAAATACCCTTTTAATCTAGCAACCACATTACTTAGGGAGAACCTAAAAATCTAATAATGAATGTTTAAAAATTTCAAATGTGTCTTAACAACTAGGCTTGATGAGGTAACCAAGTAAAAATTAAAAAAGATCTCTTGTAACCAAAAAAATGAGAAAACCTCATTGAAAAAACTCTATAAAAGGGAGAAAGGAATATGAAGGACTAAGAAGCCTCCCAAAAATATCTTGAAAAAAATAAGAACATGAATAACACTATTGAAGTATGAAGACACTATAAATAGCTATTGAAATATTACTGCTATAGTGTTGTAATTGAAGAACCTTTGTTGAAATCAAGATGAAAGTTAAGATCAAATAGATAAAAATTAGTACGAATGACCCTAACAAAAATTCTAGAATAATTAATATATGAAAAAAACAAGGAACATTTTTTATAGGACCAAATATATAAATGAAGTTGTAAACATCTAATAATGACTAACATATTTTCATATTTTCATTTTATCATATTCTTATCAATTCTTCTATCTATATTAATACAATATTTTTTAATTATTTAATTAAGCTAATATTCCTCTCTTTTCATTCGTAATAATTAAATAATATTTTAATTATTTAATTATCTTAATATTTTTATCACATCTATATTAATTTTTTAATTATTTAATTAATTAATCAACTTACCATTTTTCCTCCAACATAATCAAATTCAAATTATCTTTGGTCCACTATAATTAAATATTTGTCAAAGAGGGGCAAAATGTAGACATGCAAAATTGCCTAGTTCATATCACACATCATTAATATTGTATTTTCATCATACTCATCCTGGATCTTGCATAATTCATCATGTTCCTCAATTGCATCACTAATTTCCCTTGTTCACATCATTTTCCATCATTTTCACCTTTTGCTCTATTAATTAAGTAATATTGAACAATTTAATTGTCCTAAATTTCCCTCTCAAAGGAATATTCCCAAGGAATATTATTTTTAAAAATAGCCTAAAAATTTGCATTCCTCTCATTCATTCTCATCCCTATATTTTGTGATCTAATCTTCACCTTTCATTTCAAATATCCTCAACCAATTTTCCTAAAATTTTGGAGATATTTTGAGCTCAAATAGATCTTGATCCTTCATCTTCCTTGATTCACTCAAATTCATGGGCCTTTAAGGTTCAATCTCAGCCATTGATCACAAACATGAAAATCTATAAAACAAACATCATTCCTCATTATCTCCTTGCCTAAATCATTTGTGAAGCACTTTGAATTCTTGAGCACTTGAGCATAGCATTATCATTGAGTATTTGAGTAATTATCACCATCTAGGTCATCAATATTCATGCTTTTACAATCATGGGAGATTCTTGATTGAGCACTCCAGCATCACATTCCCATTGAAATGGAATAAAAGGTTTTCACATTAGTTGGTTTCTTATTTTGAATTGATTCTCATTGTTTATGTTGATTTCTAACCATATATACACTCAATTTCATTTTGTAACTAGGATTTGATCTTTTATTATTTTGTATGTTGATTGCTAACCCTTGTTTGATCTCATTTCCATTTTCCACTTCATAAATTAAATATGTTTAAATTTGAAATAATGAAATAAATAAATAAAACTAATAATTATACATACACATATATATACATATACATATACATATAAATTAAATATAATAAATATAAAGTGAATCATTCAAATGCCCATTCTATAGATATTTAACTATTTAATTCCAGCTTTATATTTTAAAGTTTTATATTAATTTTACAACCTCTATGATAATTAGTAATTTTAAAGTTTTATATTAATTAAAATAAGTATAAAATATTTCTAATAAAATAAAATAACTATTGAATAAAAATAAATAACTCTTAAATAAAATAAAGCAGCTCTTAAAATAACTTCAAATTAAAAAATAAAAATAAATATGTAAATAAAATTAAATAATTAACTAATTCTAAATTCAAATAAACTAACTCTAAGTAATAAATTGATTATAGTCAATAAAATAACTTTTTTAGTTAAATGAGATAATTTTTGAAATAGAAATATAAATAATAATTTTATTATTATTATTATTATTATTATTATTATTATTATTATTATTATTATTATTTTATAGACTGCAAGAATTGGTGAGGAATTTATCCCCCTATAAACTGTATTGCACCTGGTAAACTTTTTTCTCATGACTGGTGGTGTTGGCATGACATGCCCCCTAGTACCATGGGTTTGGGGGAGACTAGAACTTATGATCTCTTGCCTGTACAACAAGATGCTTTAGCCAATTGAGCTAGGCCCCACAACCCAATATTAATATTATTATTATTAAAAAATAAAAATCAATATATTTAAAATATATTTATATTATAAATTTTAATTATGTATAGACATAATTATTATAATCATTATAATAATGATGTATAAATATAATTATTATTAATGTTAATATTTAGATAATAATATGCCAATAGTGGCATGGTACGATGGTTAAGTTGTTGTGTTGTTATTCTTGCCATTAAGGATCAAACCCCATTGGGGTGTAATTGTTGAAAATTTATAGTGGGGATGAGGTCCCCTATTTGTGACTTCACTGGTTCATAGCTACGAGTCAAAAGTGTTTACCCCTCTTAAATAATATATATATATATTTAGATAATAATATAAATTTATTTATATAATAACTGTACTGTAGAAAAATGTAACCCTTTACATTTTCTCACTTGTTTGAGCCCTCCTAGTTAAAATGGACTTAATAATTCCTTAATTTAGTGTTGTTAAATATGTACCTCTTTACATTTACACACTTATTTGGGCCCTCTTAAGTAAATTGAGCTTAATTATTCTTTAATTATCCCTTTAATTCATTTACAAGCCTAATTAATTACATTTTCCAAAGGGGAAACCTGACAATAATTAATGCCTAAACATAACATGTTACCTCAAGTGAGTAATGTGTGTTCCAGGGACATAGGGACCTGTGACCCATCACCCATGGGTGAATGGGTCCTCCCTAGACCTTTGGACCTAAATTTAAATTATGTTTTTGATGGTATTTTAACATCTCTAAATCTTTAATTCAATGTTGGCTTGTGATATTTGAATTTCAAGAAATTAAGGATACATACCTATAAATACAAGGTTATTTCACTAAGTTTCACCTATCAATTTTAGGATATTTTCATGAGCATTCTTCAAGTAGTTAAGGATATTCAAGAGCAGATATATCAGATATTTATTGCAGCAATTAAGATCTATTTGTCATGTAAAATACTTCTTGCATCATGCATGTTTTTGGAGCTAACATTGTGATGTAGGTTTCATGATCAAGTCAAGCATTCAAATTATCATTTCAAGAAAGATTTCAAGTGTCGATATCTACATCCAACTTAGCCATTTCATGCAAGTTGCAAACCTCCTAAGATCTCCATTATCAAGGTTTCATTCAAGGGTTTGCTGAGTGGTAACATAGCCTTGTTCATTCTTCATTCCCTCTTTCATTTCATTATTTCGATTCAAGGTTTGATTACCAAAATGGGGTTTGACAACTTGGAAAACCCCTATTCACCCAAAAAAAAAAAAAAATCTCTTGTATGTGTGATTGTAGATTTAGGTTGAAGAATACTTGGAGACCTTTTGAAGTGCAAGATTTACAAAGTTGTCAATGTTGCAAAAATCTGTCAATCTTGTCATGAAATCACAAAATCTAACCTACAGATCAGATTTCCAACTTTCTAGCACTCAAACCTAGACAAATTGGAAGCTATAGATCTACACCAGAGGCTCCCAAAAGATTGTTGAAACCCATGTACTTGGAACCATTCGCCCATTGGTGAAAGAGTCTTAGATCAACTTCTAGAAAGCTCTTTTAGTGATTGGTACACATGTTTCTTCCCTTCTCAAATTTGCATTATGTTTCCTAGTTCTACAAATATTGAGATTAATATTGTTGTTTCAAGTGTTAGATTGCATTTTGGAGTTGATTTGCTATTTTTAGTTTTTCTCCCCAAAGTGTTGTTTGACCTTGACCCTTATGCTTCAGTCATAAGGAAATTTGAAGATTCTCACATTGACCTGATTAACCTAAGGGTTGTTAGTAAATTCTTTGTGGGGATCTCATTTCATAATGAAATAAAGGAAAATATGTCCCTCATTGTTCATTATCCCACACATATTTGATCTAAAAACCCTATTTTTTCAATGTTTCATTTTAGTGAACCTAACATTTAAGCATCATAACTTGCTGATTTAGAGTCCAATTTTAACCCTAGATCTAGGTTTTGCATTGATTTGCATCTTATTTAGGGTTTTTTTCTTGCATTATTTTGCATCTCATTTAGAGTTTTAGGTTTTCATTTTTGCATCCTTTAAAATCTAGAAAAAAAAAATCGGTTATTTTTCATAGTGTTTACATAACATTCCACAATCAATCATTTAAATTTTAAAAATTGAATCAAAATTGTATCTAAAATTAGGTCTTTTTGATTTTCATTTAGCACTATTTTGCACTTGCATTTAGACCTCATTTTACAGAAATCTAAAACTGTAACTTACTATTTGAAACTAGAATTTGAAAACCATAGAAATTATCTCAAAAAACTTGGAAATGAATTTAAATTAAAACCCTGAAGTGGGATCCATTCGCCCATGGATGAATGAGTCCTTAATCAGGGCTTTTCCTAAATTTTGAGCATAAAAATCACTGATACTACATTATGTGTTTTTGTATTCAGTTTGATATTTTAGTTTCTAGAATTTATGTTATCTAAAATTGTTCATATTAAGCTTAATTTGTAAAATTCAGTGCAATGTTTGAACTAAAAATTGCATATAAAAGACATGATTTTTATTTTTTCTCATAACATAATCAAAAAATTATCTTGTTAAAAATGTGAAAATTTTGTAATCTCTTTGCATTTCAATTCATTCTTTCACAATGGCATGTGTATTGGTAATAAATGGAAGTCCTTAATTGTTCACAAGATACACTGAACATGTTTTCTGGTGTTGTCATTGATGGAAACCCATATTAGCTAGTCAATCCATGCATTGCAATTTGCTCATACTGGCAGACAAATTCAAGATCTATAGTTATATGTTCAGTTAGAACAAAGCATCTGGTAACTTCATGTTCTTAGATTCATATGTAGATTTTTTGTTATTATTTTATGCTATGGATCTCAGGGAGTATTGTTCGATGGATAATATGTGTTATCTATAAATCTTGGTGCCTTGTATCAATTTGGGTGGAAGTTAGAAGGTTCGGTGAACTAATTTTCTATTCATCAGTATTTGGAGGCCAACATGGTGAATATGGTGTGTCGCAAATATTTGAGGAGTTATTGTTTAAGTATTTTTGTGTTTGAAAATTTTGGTTTGGGTCTTCACTATGTTGTGGCTGACTCTTGTGGATACACATTGAATATTATGGATGATTTGAGCTGATTGATTGCAAATATTTTATTATTTTATTGAAGCTGACATGTAACGATTGAATTCTTGGTGGTAGATATATATAAGTGATCGATTAAATATAATTTTGGTCTATGTTCGATGTGAGTTGATGTATGTTGCGAATGTTAGAAGGCTAGCAGAGTGACTATGCATAGTTTCACTTGTGCATTAAGGATTTTTGGTGTGAATTGAAGCAGAATAGAGAAGAAGAGAAGAATCAATAAGAAGGTCCTGAATTCGATTGTTGAGCCTAACTGAAACTATAATTAGGCATTGGTAGATGCTACTTTATCAGTTCAAACTCTTTAGAAGTATTCCAAACTTTTGTAAGGTAGTAAGCCTTTCAATTTTTCAATAGTGAGCTCTAGGCAGTGTGCCTGAATGCAAGTGCATTCTCATCTTGTAATCTTTTCTTTTCAATATACCCAGAATAATATTATGGATTAACCTCCACCGTGGTTTTTCCCCTAATAGGGTTTCCACATAAAAATACCTATGTTATGGTATTGTGGTTATTTGTCTTATGTACATGCATTTTTATTTTGGTTGAATGTTATCAGCACTTTACTGATCATATTGACATAGTTAAAAATTGCACAACACTGATTTACCCCCCCTCCTCTTAGTGTTGCTCGATTCCAACAATTGGTATAAGAGTGCAGTTCCTCAAAAGAAGCTTAAAAGCTTGGGGAAGATCTTGGAAAGTGTTTCAATGGATTCAAGAAGACTTCAACAACTTATGGTGACCCTATATGATCTTGATCAAGCAAAATTTAAAGTCTGGGAATTACAAGAAAATCTTGTGAATTCTGAGAGATTCAATGAGTCATTGAAATAAAAAATTAATAAGTCTAGAGAGAAGAGAAGGGAACTCTATGATCAAATCAAGTAGGAAGATAGTAAACACATTGTAGATGAATATTCAGTTGATTAAAACCCTAAAGGAAAAGATAGAAGAATGTGAAAATCTTGCCAAGGATAATGCAGTTCAAAAGCATGAGATGGAATCTATTATGATGAGGATGACTAAGTAAATTGAAGATATGAAGAAAAATGAAGAAAATATTGCCCAATCCTTGAAAGAGAAATATGAAGAATGTAGTTGAATTACTGATGGATTCATTTAGTTGGAACTTGAGTTAGAACAATCAAACACAATGAGGAAGAGCTTGGAAAGACACATTGTTGATCTCAGAAATGAACTTGCTACAAAAAATGAATTTGAGGAGAAGTTCAAGGTTAGATTAGCCAAGCTTGAGGAACTAATTAAAAGTCAGAGGACTCATGGTGACAAGCGAGGTCTTGGATATGAAGAAGGAGAAAGTTACAGACCTAGACAAGGACAAAGGAAATCTAGACAAAGGAGGTTCAGATAAGGAAATCAGATGAACAACACTGGAAGGTATCCGGTAAGACAACCTGTGCTCAAAGGTTTAATGGTATTTGTTATGTTTGCAATAAATTTGGTCATATTGCAGTTCAATGCAAAATTAGAATGAATTCAAATGGTCCATCATTCTTCGGTCAGTACTTTAATTGTAGCAAGTATGGTCATAATTCAAATGAATTCATAAATGTGATGAACAACTTTTATAGGAATGTTAGATGCTATACATGCAATAGATTTGGCCAAATTGTTAACCAGTACAGGTCAAGAAAAAGACAATGGAACAACTAGTCTAGACAAAGAAATATGGTGTGCTACAATTGCAACAAAACTGATCATATTGCTAGATTTTGTAGAAGAGGTCTAGTAAATTAGAGAAGAAACATGTAGAAGGATGAAAAAGGAAAAGGGAAAGTCACTACAGATTAGATGAAAAATAAAATGAAGAAGACATGGGTAAATAAGAGTCCCTCTATTGTAGGAAATGAGCCAATACCATACTCAGCTTCTGGTAATTCCTCTAAGAATTAGGTTAAGGCCTCTAGCCTAGGGGGAACTATCAAGAAAATCTTTCAAACCCCCTATGGAAAATCGACATCAGGATGTGGATGAGTTCAAAAATTGTATTGATGATCTATAGATGCTATTGAACAAATTTATGCAGAATAGAAGGTCTGCATAAGAGTTATCTTTTACAGTATATGGAAATAGCGTATCCGTATGTGTTAGGGAAAAAAGCATTTATTTCATAAAAAAGGTTAGGTGTATGAATCATAAAAGGTTATTTCTATCCTTCATTTGCCACTTTTCATTTTGAGAAGAAGAAGTTTGAAGAGATCTGAAGAAAAATATAGTGAAATTTGGCCAGAATTCAAGCATGAAGGAAATTCGAAGTTCAGACCCTAATCTAGCTAAAAGGTATTTTTTAGGAAAACTTGTAAAACTGTGAATTTGTGAAAATGTCTACTCCATTAGTAGTTCAAGTCAATGATAGACCCTGTCCAAAGTTTAAATGACCTCCTTTCAATTTTGTTGAGACTGAACTCTTAGGTACATTTTTCATCTATTTCGTACGGTTTTTTGCACATTGAAGATATTGGGGAATACATTCATGCTAGTATTGAGGAGTTAGGAAACTCGTAGTTGCTAAATCTATATTCCAAACACATTGTTGGAGAGGATTTATGTGTTAATCCTAAATTCAAAACCCTAGAGGAAAATAAATTCACGTAGATTGTGAAATTTCCCATGTTTGATGAAAACAAATGGATTTGGTACATATTAAGTTGAGTTCATGCTGATTTCATGTGGTTGAATCAACCCTTCAAGATTACGAAAAAAGATATAAGTGTTGTTACAAGTTTAAATTCCCCCGGTGGATTGCCGATTTTGAAGTCTATGAAAAATAAAACAATCACTAATGCAACTAGTTCTATATTTGATGGAAGTGCAATGACAATTGATAACATCATTGATGTGGGTGTGAAATTTTCCTCGATGGTCATTGATTATAATACATATCACTCTAGCCAAGAAAATTTTGTATCTGGTACAGCCATATATGCAGCCTATCAAATGGTAAAGGTGAATGCAGAGTATGATTTGTGTGAATTGATTTGAAGTCAACTTATGGAAAATCTTGGTAAGATTAAGAAAGAAAAGAAGAATTCCTTTAAATACGATAATTTTTTGCTATGTTTGTTCTTTTATTTCATGGGTGAAGTTCCTAAAGTAGGGAAGGTGCGTTGGAAAAGCGATAAGTTTGTTGTTGTTTAGATTAGAGACATGTTATTTGGCCTTAGTGATTTGCAAGCTAGGAAAACTAAAATCTACAGACATCTCAAAAAATTTCATAATGAAATGCAAGTAAGAAAAAGAATTCCCACTTCTATTGTGGAGAAGTATAAGGATACAATTTTTTTATGGTGGATATGGATCAGTGCTTGATGGAACTATTAAAACCTAGAACCATATGGAATATGCCTATGGGTTATGAAGTTGAGTAGAGAATCTTGGAGCTATACACACAACATCTGTTGAGTAAGCCTATGGATTCATCTGAAGAATGGTTTGGAACATATGCAGAGAAAAATATGCAAGTTCATGAGCAATTGAAGAAACCAATGATATTCCAGAGAGTGAGGAAAGAAGTGGAAGTCTTTGCAGAGAGCATGGGAATACCTGCAGAAAATATAAGAGAAGCAAGAAGGAAAAGAGAACAAGCTAAAAGTGAAAAAGGAACAGAGCCTCCTAAAACTGAATCTTCTAGTCTGGCAACATCCTCTACTTGAACTACATCAACAAGGAGTTCAACACCCCTATCCGTTCATGCAAAGAAGTCAGACCCTGCAAAAGCTTAGGTTAAGGTATCTGGTAAAAGGAAGAAGGATAAGAGCACAAGAGTGTATATAGATGTTTCAGATGATGAAGACATAGAATCTAATGAAGAAGTTAGAGAAATAAAGCATATGAGCACCCCTACAGCAACAACAATCAATCTCTCTAGTGAAGAGGAGAAAGCAAAGAGGAAGATGAAACCTGATAAACTAGGTATGTGAGTAGAGGAAGTTGAAAGAGGTATAATTAAGGATGGAAATTGTAACCCCCTATGTGAAGTATATGGTACCTTTGATATTGTTGGTCAAAGAGTCCTTAAGGAGGCTATAATGAAATATTTAAACAATTTCAATATGACTCTTCTTGAGATAATGGCACATTTTCCTAAGGAATTGTATGAAATTTTGGAGATGAGGAGAGTTAATGCTAGAATTTAAGAGCAGCTGAGAGAATGGGTTCTTGCAAATTTAAGTCCATTAATGTCTATTGAAGAAATCAAAGCAATTCTAAAAGAAGAAAAAAGAGAGTTCAAAATAAAAACAAGAATAAACAAGCTTATGTTGGGTAAAACTGAAAGTAGAAAAAGAAATAGAAAGAATTTTGAAGAAAATTTTATTAAAGAATAGAATTGATATTGTTTTTGAAGAAGAGCATGTGGAAGATATCTCATCTTGTCTAGTAAATGAAGAGGTTACAATTAAGGAAACTCATATTCCTCCTAATGTACATACTACAAAAGAACCTATGGAGATTGAAGCTCCCAAAATCATATCAGTTGAATAAATTGAAGCTCCAAATGACAAGCAAAAATTTGTGACTGCGGAAACAGTAGTTGAGGAAAAGAAGGTTGAAGTCAAGGGAGTTCTAGTGGAAGCACTGAGAGACACTACAAAGGTAGTGAAGAAGTTTCTAGAAGAGCAAAAGGAAGAATTTGATCTTGAGTTCAGAGATGCTCCTATTCATTTGTCTACCTTGTCCCTAATCCAGAAAATGAAAGTCATATCATTTGCACAAGCTAAGGCTAGGGAAAAAATTTTGAAGTCTCACATTGAGGACAGTGAGTTATTGAATCTAGCATCTAGCATTTTGGAGAGGATCATGCCTACTTATGTTAAGGATCCATCTAGTTCTTCCTCCGATGAGCTAAAGAAACTTATAAATTTAGTAAGTACTCATTTTGAGTCACTTGAGAAGTCAGTTTTGGTCAAAGTTCAGAAGGAATTTAATGCTAGGAAGATCAGTAGGTTTAAAGGATTGATAGTAAATGACAAATATCAGTTAGCTACCTATGTAAAAAATGTTCACAGTGCATTGTCAAAAGGTGGAAGGATTTATAAGTCAAGTTTGTCTTTGTCAAAACTTACTGAGGAAAATGAGAAGAAGACTCAGGATCATGAGAAAGAGTTAGCTACTATTTTTGATGCTTTTGATCCTTTAGTTATTTATGTTGGAGAACAAGAAGGTCAAGTTATAATAAAGAGTCTAAAGCGTGATAATGACAGAGTTGTGGAAAGAGTTGGTGAACTTAGAGGGATAATTGGTCTAAAGATGGAAACCATGTTGAATGCCTTGAAAGAAGCACACGATGCTATGGCAGTTAGTGATCCAGTGAGCCTTGAAGCTAAAGAAGTGAAATCCTACTTACTCTGTGGTCACATAACTATTCTGGAAAGTCTCAAGAAGTGTTGTGACACAAGATTTAACTTTTTAAAGACAAGTTTTGCCGATATCTTCAAGTTTGTGTAAGTTGTTTGAATCAAAGTTTTGTACATATTAAGTTTGAAGTTTTTGTTTGTTTATAGGCGTTTTGTATGTGAATTCCCCATATTTTCCATTGATGTCAAAGGTGGAGAATAGAACAGTAAAAAATGCATATTCATCTAAGGGGGAGTTGTGGTTTTGAGCTGTGGATGAAGATCTTTTTGGAGTTTTGGGTGGTAGTGTATTTTTTGGTACTGATCTTACACTTAGTCATTTTTCACTAAGTGTTGCCATCAATACCAAAGGGGGAGATTATTGGTAAGAGACATTGCACATGTTTTCTAGTGTTTTCATTGATGGAAACCCCTATCAGCTAGTTGATCCATGCATTGCAATTTTCTCATATTGGCAGACAGATTGAAGATTAGTAGTTATTTGTTTAGTTAGAATAGACCATTCGGTAACTTTGTGTTCTTCAATTCATATGTAGATTTTCTATTATTATTTCATGTTGTGTATCTCAGGGAGTATTTTTCGATGGATAATATGTGTTATCTATAAATCATGGTGCCTTGTATCAATTTGGGTGGAAGTTAGAAGGTCTAGTGAACTAATTTTTTGTTCATTAGTATTTGGAGGCCGACTTGGTGAATATGGTGTGTCACAGATATTTTAGTTATTGTTTAAGTATTCTTTTTGTTTGAACATTTTGGCTTGGGTCCTCATTATGTTGTGGCCAACTCTTGTAGATACACATTGAATATTATGGATGATTTGAGCCAACTATTTCTGAACATTTTCTTATTTTATTGAAGCTGACATATAGCGATTGAATTCTTGGTGGCAGATATATATAAGTAATCGATTATATCATTTTGGCGTGTGTTCGATGTGAGCTGATCTATGTTACGAATGTTAGAAGGTCAGTAGAGTAATTATGCATAGATTCACTTATTCATTAATGATTTTTTGGTGCAAATTGAAGAAGAATAGAGTAGAAGAGAAAAATCAGTTAGAAGGTCCTGAATTTGATTATTGAGCCTAACCGAAACTGTAATCAGGCATTAGTAGATGCTACTTTATCAGTTCAAACTCTTTGGAAGTATTCCAAACTTTTGTAAGGCAATAATCGTTTCTATTTTTTAGCAGTGAGCTCTAGGCAATGTGCCTGAATGTAAGTGCATTCTCATATTGTAATCTTTTCTTTTGAGTATAGTCAGAACAATATTGTGGATTAACCTCCATCGTGGTTTTTCCCCTAATAGGGTTTCCACATAAAAATCCTTGTGTTATGCTATTGTGGTTACTTTTATTATGTGCATGAATTTTTATTTTGTTTGAATGTTATCAACACTTTAATGATCAGATTAACAGAGTTACAAATTGCACAACACTATTTCATCCCCCCTCTCAATGTTGCTTGATTCCAACAATTGGTATTAGAGCCCAATTCCTTGGAAGAAGCTTAAAAGCTTGGGGAAGATCTTGGAAAGTGTTTCAATGGATTCAAGTTGTCTTCAACAACTTATGGGTGCCCTAGATGATCTTGATCAAGCAAAATCTAAAGTTTGGGAATTAGAAGCAAATCTCATGAATGTTGATAGATTCATTGAGTCATTGAAAGAAAAAGTCAATAAATATAGAGAGAAGAGAAGGGAACTATGTGATCAAATCAAGTAGGAAGACAATAAATACATTGTAGATGAATGTTCAGTTGAGTCAAACCCTAAAGGAAAATATAGAAGAATGTTAAAAGCTTGTTAGGGATAATGTAGTTCAAAAGCGTGAGATGGAATCTATTATGATGAGGATGACTAAGGAAATTGAAGATAGGAAGAAAAATGAAAAAAATATTTCCCAATGCTTGAAAGAGAAATATGAAGAATGTAGTCAAATTACTGATAGATTCATTTAGTTGTAAATTGAGTTAGAACAATCCAAACGCAATGAGGAAGAGCTTGAAAAGCACCTTATTGATCTCATAAATGAACCTTCTTCAAAAAATGAATTCAAGGAGAAGTTCATGATTAGCTCAACCAAGCTTGATGAACTAATTAAAAGTCAGAGGACTCATGATGACAAGCAAGGTCTTGGATATGAAGAAGGAGAAAGTTTTGGATCTAAACAAGGACAAAGGAAATCTAGACAAAGGAGTTTCAAACAAGGAAATCAGATGAACAACACTGGAAGGTATCTGGTAAGACAACCTAATGATCAAAATTTTAATGGTATCTATTTTATTTGCAATAAATTTGGTCATATGGAACCTTAATGCAGAAGTAGAATGAATTCAAATGGTCCATCATTCTCTAGTCAGTGCTTTAATTGTAACAAGTATGGTCATAAGTCAAATGAATGCATAAATGTTATGAAAATTTTTTATAGGAATGTTAGATGTTATACATTTAATAGATTTGGCCATATTGCTAACTAGTGCAGATCAAGAGAAATATAGTGGAACAACTGGTGTGGACAAAGAAATATGGTGCACTACAATTGCAACAAAACTGGTTATATTGCTAGATTTTGTAGAAGAGGTCTAGTAAATCAGAGAAGAAACATGTAGAAGGATGAAAAAGGAAAAGGGAAAGTCACTACAGATTGCATCAAGAAGTAGATGAAGAATACATGGGTAAAGAAGAGTCCCTCTATTGTAGGAAATGAGCCAGCACCAGAATCAGCTTCTGGTAATTCCTCTAGGAATTAGGTTAAGGCCTCCAGCCTAGGGGGAGCTATCAAGACCCCCTGTAGGAAATCGACATTAGGATGTGGATGAGTTCAATGATTGTATTGATGATCTACAGATGCTATTGAACAAATTTATGTAGAATAGAAAGTCCACATAAGAGTTATCTTTTACAGTATATGGAAACAAGGTATCCATATATGTTAGGGAAAAAGAATTTATTGCGTAAAAAGGGTTAGGTGTGCCAATGATAAAAGGTTATTTCTATCCTTCATTTGCCACTTTGCATTTTGAGAAGAAGAAGTTTAAAGAGATCTAAAGAAAAATATGGTGAAATTTGGTGAGAATTCAAGCATGAAGGCAATTTGAAGTTCAAACCCTAATTTGGGTAGAAGAAATTTTTCAAGAAAACTTTTAAACCTATGAATTTGTGAAAATGGCTACTCCATTGGTAGTTGAAGTCAATGATAGACCCCATTCAAAGTTTAAATGGCTTCCTTTCAATTCTGTTGAGACCGAGCTCTTAGGTGCATTTTCGTCTATTCCGTATGGAGTTTTGCACATTGAAGATATTAGGGCATACATTCATGCTAATATTGAGGAGTTAGGAAGCTCACAGTTGCTAAATCTGTATTCCAAAGATAGGTTTGGAGAGGATTTCAGTGTTAAGCCTGAATTCAAAACCCTAGAGAAAAGAAATTCACATAGATTATGAAATTTCTCGTATTTGATGATAATGAATGGGTCCAATACATATTATGTCGATTACATGCAAATTTCATGTGGTTGAATCAACCCTTCAAGATTACAAAAGAGGCTATAAGTGTTGTTACTAGTTTAAATTCCTCTGGTGGATTGTCAATTTTGAAGTCTGTGAAAAATCAAATAGTCACTAATGCAACTGGTTCTATATTTGATAGAAGAGCGATGAAAATTTATAACATCATTGATGTGGATGTGAAATTTTCCAAGATGGTCATTGGTTATAAGATATATTACTCTAGCAGAGAAAATTTTGTATCTGGTATAGCCATATATGTAGCCTAACAAATGCCAAAGGAGAATGCAGAGTATGATTTGTGTGAATTGCTTCAAAGTTAGCTTATGGAAAGTCTTGGTAAGATTAAGAAAGACAAAAGAATTCCTTTAAATATAGTAATCTCTTGCTATGTTCATTCTTTTATTTCATGGGAAAAGTTTCGGGAGTAGGGAAGGTGCATTGGAAAAGTGATAAGCCTGTTGTTGTTCAAAATAGAGACATGTTATTCGGCCTTGGTGATTTGCAAGCTAGGAAAACTGCAATTTGGGGATATCTCAAAAAAATTTAGAATGAAATGCAAGCAAGGGAAATAATTCCCACTTCTATTGTGGAGAAGTATAAGGATACAATTTGTTTTATGGTCGATATTGATCAGTGATTGATGGAAGGGGAAGAACCTAGAACCATCTTGATTATGCCTTTAGGTTATGAAGTTGAGGAGATAATCTTGGAGCTATACACAACATCTGTCGAATAAGCCTGTGGATTCCTCTGAAGAAAGTTTTGGAACATATGCAGAGAAAAATATGCAAGTACATGAGAAATTGAAGAAACCAAGGATATTTTGGAGAGTGAAGAAAGAAGTGGAAGTCTTTGCAAAGAGCATGGGCATACCTATAGAAGCTATAAGAGAAGCAAGAAGGAAAAGAGAACAAGCTAAAAGTGAAAAAGGAAAAAAGCATGCTAAAACTGAATCTACTAGTCTGGCAGCATCCACTGCTCGAACTAGATAAACAAGTAGCTCAAAACCCCTATCTGGTCATGCAAAGAAGTCATCGATTGCAAAAGCTCAAGTTAAGGTATCCAGTAAAAGGAGGAAGGATAAGAGCACAAAAGTGTATAAATTTGTTTCAAATGATGAAGAAATAAAATCTGATGAAGAAGTTAGAGAAATAAAGCATATGAGCACCCCTATACCAACAACAATCAAGCCCTTTCTAGTGAATAGAAGAAAGCAAAGAAGAAGATGAAGCATGAAAAACTAGGTATGTTAGTAGAGGAAGTTGAAAGAGGTATAATTAAGGGTGGAAATCTTAACCCCCTATGTGAAGTGTATGGTACCTTTGATACTATTGGTGAAAGAGTCCTTGAGGAGGCTACAATAAAATATTTGAACAATTTCAATATGACTCTTGTTGAGATAATGGCACATCTTGTTGAGATAATGGCACAGTTGCCTAAGGAATTGTATGAAATTTTGGAGATGAGGAGAGTTAATGCTAGAACTGAAGAAGAGCATCTAAGAGAACAGGTTCTTGCAAATTTAAGTTCAGTAATGTCTATTAAAAAATTAAACCAATTCTAAAAGAAGCAAAAAGAGAGTTGAAAAGCAAAACAAGAATAAACAAGCTTATGTTGGGTAAAACTGAAGAAGTAGAAAAAGAAACAAAAAGCATTTTGAAGAAAATTCTATTAAAGAATAGAATTGATGTTGTTTCTAAAGAAGAGCATGTGGAAGATATCTCATCTGGTTAGGTAAATGAAGAGGTTACAATTGAGGAAACTCATATTCCTCCTAATGTACATACTACAAAATAACCTATGGAGATTAAAGCTCCCAAAATTGTAATAGTTGAAGAAATTGAAGCTCCAAATGACAAGCAAAAATTTGTGGCTATGGAAACAATAGTTGAGGAAAAGAAGGTTGAAGTCAAGGGAGTTTCAGTGGAAGCAAGAGAAACTATTGAGGCAGTGAATAAGTTTCTAGAATAGAAAAGGGAAGAATTTGATCTTGAGTTGGGAGATGCTCCTATTCATTTTTCTACCTTGTCCCTAATTGAAAAAATGAAAGTTGCATCATTTGCACAAGCTAAGGCTAGGTAAGAAATTTTGAAGTCTCACATTGAGGACAGTGAGTTACTGAATCTAGCATCTGGAATTTTGGAGAGGATCATGGCTACTTATGTTAAGGATCCATCTGGTTCTTTATCTAGTGAGCTAAAGAAACTTATAAATTCAGTAAGTACTCATTTTGAGTCACTTGAGAAGTCAGCTTTGGTAAAAGTTCAAAAGGAATTTGATGCTAGGAAGATCAATAGGTTTAAAGGATTCATAGTAAATGAAAAATATTTGTTTGCTACCTGTGTGAAAAATGTTCAAAGTGCATTGTTAGAAGGTGGAAGGATTTATAAGTTGTGTTTGTCTTTGTCAAAACTTATTGAGGAAAATGAGAAGATGTCTAAGGATCATGAGAAATAGTTAGCTATTATTTCTGATGCTTTTGATCCTTTAACTATTTATGTTGGAGAACAAGCAGGTCAAGTTATATCCTTACTTGAAAAAATAAAGAGTTTGAAGTGTGACTAATGACAGAGTTGTGGAAAAAGCTGGTGAACTTAGAGGGCTAATTGTTCCAGAGATGGAAAGCATGTTGAATGCTTTGAAAGAATGACACGATGCTATGGCAGTTAGCAATCCAGTGAGCCTTGAAGCTACAAAAGTGCAATCCTTCTTTCTCTATGGTCACATAACTATTCTGGAAAATCTCAAGAAGTGTTGGGACACAAGCTTGGTCTTATTAAAGAATTTTTTTAAAGATATCTTCAAGTTTGTGTAAGTTGTTTGAATCAAAATTTGTACATAAGAAGTTTGAAGTTTCTATTTGTTTATAGGAGTTTTGTATGAGGATTCCCCATCTTTTCCACTGATGTCAAAGGGGGAGAATAGAACATTGAAAAATGTATATTCATCTAAGGGGGAGTTGTAGTTTTGAGCTATGGATGAAGATCTTTTTGGAGTTTTGGGTGGTAGTGTATTTTTTGGTACTGGTCCAACACTTAGTCATTTTTCACTAAGTGTTGCCATCAATGCCAAAGGGGTAGTTTGTTGGCAAGAGACACTGCACATGTTTTCTGGTGTTTTCATTGATGGAAACCCCTATCAACTAGTTAATCTGCGTATTGCAATTTGCTCATACCGGAAGACAAATTGAAGATCAGTAGTTATCTGTTTAGTTAGAATAGAGCATCTGGCAACTTCTTGTTCTTCGATTCATATGTAGATTTCCTATTATTATTTCATGTTGTCGATCTCAGGAAGTATTTTTTGATGGATAATATGTGTTAGCTATAAATATTGGTGCCTCATATCAATTTGGGTGGAAGTTAGAAGGTCCGGTGGACTAATTTTTTGTTCATTAGCATTTGGAGGCTAACTTGGTGAATATGGTGTGTTGCGGATATTTGAGGAGTTATTGTTTAAGTATTTTTTTGTTTGAACATTATAGTTTGGGTCCTCGCTATGTTGTGTCTAATTCTTGTGGATACACATTGAATATTATGGATGATTTGAGTCAATTATTTGTTAATATTTTCATATTTTGTTGAAGTCGACATGTAGTGATTGAATTCTTGGTGGCAGATATATATGTGATTGATTATATCATTTTAGTGTGTGTTCAATGTGAGTTGATGTATGTTGTGAATGTTAGAAGGTCAATAGAGATATTATGCATACTTTCACTTGTGCATTAAGTATTTTTTGTGTGAATTGAAGCAAAACATAGTAGAAGAGCAGAATCAATCAGAAGGTCCTGAATTCGATTGTTGAGCCAAACCAAAACTATAATCAAGCATTGGTCGATGCTACTTTATCAATTCAAACTCTTTGGAAGTATTCCAAACTTTTTTAAGGCAGTAAGCCTTTCAGTTTTTGAGCAGTGATCTCTAGGTAGTGTGCCTGAATGCAAGTGCATTCTCATCTTGTAATCTTTTCTTTTGAGTATATTTAGAACAATATTGTTGATTAACCTCCACCATTGTTTTTCACCTAATAGGGTTTCCATGTAAAAATCCATGTGTTATGGTATTGTGGTTATTTGTCTTATGTGCATGCATTTTTATTTTGGTTGAATGTTATCAACACTTTAATGATCAGATTAACAAAGTTAAAAATTGTACAACACTGATTCACCCCCTATTAGTGTTGCTTGATTCCAACACTTAACATCTTTAGTTGATGTCTCAAGTTGTTTTTTTGGTAATGATCCTAATGTAATAAAACCTAATCATACTCAACCAACCCCTAATGAGTTTCCTTGTGAATTTGACATATTAGGTGAAGATGATGAAAGCATGCATAATTTCATACATAATTTCCTTGACAACCTTCAAAACAATGCATAATTCTTCCCTTCCATGCAAAAACTGACACCTCCTACTATTTCACCATTCAATATGTTTTCTATTTTATCATCCCGAGACTAAATCACAAACCAAGCCTAAACCTTCAAAAATGACTAAACCTAGTTCCTCTAAACAAGTGCATACACATCCATTCTATATTAATAAAATCACCAACACACCCAACCTAGAAGAGACTTATGGCCAAGGCTTTAATATCGTAGCTAAACAAGGATGTGACACAAGAAATGAGCATGAGATTCATAAGTTGTTAGAACAAATACCAATTGACAATACTAAAGGTTTAAAGGATATCAAGATACTCCTCCCTCAATATCTTCTAAGGAAACAAGTGTCCTCCATCATAATGAACAAATGGGTATGTGTAGGATCATCATGGAAAAAATAGGCCCTTAAGTGGTGAATTTTTTTTAAAAAATAGAGTTAGGAAACCTAACGTAAAAATTTGAATAAGTTATCTATATTATTTTAAAAATATGTAAGAATGGAATTTGTAGAAAATTGAATGTAGTTTCTAAACTACTAGGTTTATTTAAAAATACATATATATTTGGTGAAAATTTGAAATTTAAATGCAGTAGTACTTAAATTTCAAGGAAAAATTAAGAAGTAGTGTATGTCTGACCACTCTAAGTACAATAAAATGATAATATTTTTTTATAAGATTTTAGAAATAAGTAGAAGACTCATGTCCCAATGTGATACATTTTTTTTTATAATTTTTTTCCAAGTAAATAATTAATTATGAATTTTTTATTACAATTTTAAAAAGATATAAAAACTTGTATGTTTGACCACCTTAACTTTTTTTGAAATTCAATTTTTTTTCTAATCCTATTGTATGCAAAGCATAGAATGTGACACATATTTCAAATTCAAAAATGTGATACCGTTTGAAAGCTATAGATGTTTTTCAATCAACCTATCAATCAGGACTTTAGTCGTATTTCAAATAGAAAATCAATAATAATTATTTATTAAATTTAAAGTAAAGCATAATTTTTATTGGTGGAAAATTGAGAATCTCCTTTAAAAACCCTTTTTGTTTCATCAAATTTGGGTTAAAAAAGTTTGTTAGCCACATACCCTACACATACCCATCATATCGCCACTTTTTGGCCCATCATGATCCCACACATACCCAAATCCCTCACAAGGATGATAGGATCATTTTAGGTCCTTCTCCTTCAAATCCACCTCAACAAGCATCTCAAACAATTAAGAAACCCAAACCTTATAAAGTGAAAGAGTTGCCATCCCTACATACTAAAGTATAAATTTAGGATGGCTTAAACTACCACCTCCCACTAGAATCAATAAGCCTAAGAACATGAATTATTGTGCATATCATAGAAATCTCCTACATCTTACTAATATGTGTCATGCATTAAAGCTAGTATTTAGTTATTTTTCTCCTCCTAACATTTCTAACATAATTGGATAGAAATTACATGAACTTTGTTCCTTGCCATGTAATAGTTGTAGGATTATAGGATACTCACTATGACATGTTTTATATTCATTTCAAATCATCTCTATATTGCAAGGAGCTCATTCTCATCACTTATCTCAACTCAACCTTGTCCTGCACTTAGTGGGGTCAAGGAGTTAGCCTTGCCATAGTTTGACAATTGATGTTTACTAGTACAAAAACAACAATATATGACTAAAAAACTACTTAAAACTGCTTATTTAAATGAATGAACTTGGTCACATGAACATTAGTAACTTATTGCCAGTCATATACAATGTGACTAGATTGATGACTAAACCATTTCTAGTCATTTATTGGCTGTTTTGATTGATCGATTTGGTAGTATATTTATTTGTTGATTTAGTCATTCATTGTTGTAATTTGGTCACTTATTTAGTCATTTTTTTTCCACTAATATATTTAGTAGTTGAATTAGTCATTGATTGTTGTAATCTAGTCACTTATTTAGTATTTTTTTATTCACTGATATATTTAACAGGTCACTTATTTAGTCATTTTTTTATTCACCAATATATTTAGTCATTGATTGTTGTTAATTGGTCACTTATTTAGTCATTTTTATTCACTGTTCACTAATTTCTGTCAATTGGTAGTATATTTAGTCAATTTAATTATTAATTGATGTCAATTAGTAGTATAGTTAGTCATTTTAATTGATTGATATTTGAAGATTTAAGCATAAAACATAAAAATACACATCAATCATCAATTGCACACAATAAGACAACCATTGAGAAGGAAAATTTGATAAAATTTATTAATAAAAAAAAGGTGTTCTAATTACAGCTTTAGAAATAGAGTATGACAATTGTTATTTTCAGTCACAAGACTAGAAATTTAAGTTACAATACTGCACATAAATGACTGCAAGAAAGAAACTTCTCCAAAATACTTTTGCAATGATGGAAACACTTGCTTGAAGCCCTTCAATATGAGCACATGCCCCTTTCATCTCTTAAAACTTCTACAACATGGGAAATATTCCTAGACCAAGTTGTAACATGTAGAATCCAAGAAGGAGAGTGTTGATTGTGTCCCATATATGAAGCTCTCTCCTTCAATGCAGTCAACAATAACCTAGCTAGAATCTTTCCTCCTTTATATGCTACGTGCCATCTGATATGAGCAATAGGGTGCTTCATTTTTCTCCATGAATGAAGTTGTGCCTCAATACAACCAACAAAATTACTATTAGTCTCAATTTAGAAAGAATAAAAGTGTATTGTATATTGCAAGTTTACAAAAGTACAAACATGGTAGAAAGTTAAATCAATTAAAAAATTGTAGCCTTGTCAACAAATTCCTTAAACAGAGTGTTCAACATAGGCCTGAAATATGCATATTGAACCCTTGATTTTAGAACCTTGTTCAAAGTTTAAGAAAGGTGACATGCCCAAATTATAGAATGAATTTGACATTATAGAATAAAGGCTATCAACACTAACCAGACTGGAACAACATTATCAATAGAATTTTCCTAGAAAACAAGCCCAAGAATGCCATCAAACTTAATTAGACAACAAAAATGTCAACAATGGTTCATGTGTTGTCTGAGTAAAGACCTGCACCTTGGAAGAATCCATTTATACATAAATTTCAAATTAAGTTGATGAGAAAAGATATTTGATATTCAACTAGGAAGCCTTAACATCCAAAAATTACTAACCTAATGTTTCACAACAAGTTTCCCAACTATGACATCATCTTTACTTAAGAAACTAAATACTGATCCACTACCATATTGAATCTCACAGGATTCTCCTTCACAAACAAAAAATGATATATATTATTTTCTTAGTAACTTCCTTAATATCCCCATGTAAGCAGACTAAACTAAGTGAGGTCGAGGGTTTGAAGTAGAGTACCATCTTCTTGGTATGTACTTGAATTTGATGACTTGTATCTTGAATAAAAATAGCCAACTAGTTGCATTGTAAAATCATTGTTAATCATTGCTACAAAAATAACCACCAAATCCTCTTTAATTAAAATAATCCTTCTAGATATTTCAGTTAATTTCTAAGAGAGATAATTTCACTATCCAAATAGCCATCAATTTATTTACTATATATAATTTCCTAGAATTCAAAATTTAAATGTAATGAAACTAACCATAATTACCAAAGATTTGACAAGTCAAAATGTAGTACTAAATGAATTGTTTGACAAAATGCCTCAAAGAGATGTCATCTCATGGAATGAAGTGATATGATTGTAGAATGTGCACAAAATGGATTTTTCAAGGAAGCTATCAAAATATTTGAATTAATGAAGCACTTTGGAACACTGAAATTGTAATATTTTCTTATGTTCTAGATGCATGCAGTCATGTAGGTTTAGTGGATGAGGGTTACACATACTTCACATGGCAGTAACCCTTATTATATTACATATATAGTTGATCATTAGGTGTGCATGGTTGACCTTTGTTCTCATGTTGGCTATCTTGAGGAAACCCTAAATATTGTTACTAAGATGCTAGTTAAACCTTTGGTTCTTGTGGATGATATATGAATATAGGATGAGTATTCCAACAACATTGCTTTCTTAGTTGGATCCTAAAAATCCTACAACTTATTTTCTTCTCCAAAACATCTATTCAAAAGCAAGTAGGTGTGGTGAGGTTCAAATAGTAAGGAGATTGATGAAAGATAGAGGAATTAAAACGATACATGCATGTAGTTGGATTGAAGGGCATAAAATGGTACATTCTTTTGTGTGTAGGAGATAGATCACATCCACAAAACTTCATGTCTCGATGTGATGCATATTTTTTTGTAATTTTTTTCCAAGTAAATAATTAATTATGAATTTTTTATTACAACTTCTAAAAAATATTAAAACTCGCAGGTCTGACCACATTAATTTGTTCAAAACTTCATGAAATTCATTTATTTTTTAATCCTATAGTATAAGAAGCATATAATGTGACACATGTTTCAGTTTCAAAAATTGTGATACCATTTAAAAGCTATAGATGTTTTTCAATCAACCTATCAATTAGGATTTTAGTCGTAATTCAAATAGAAAATGAATAATAATTATTTATTAAATTCAAAGTAAAGCATAATTTATATTGGTGGAAAGCTGAGAACCTCCTTTAAAAACCCTTTTCATTTCATCAATTTTGGGTAAAAAAAGTCATCAGCCACATACCCTATACATACCCATCATATCGCCACTTTTTGCTCCATCATGATCCTGCACATACCCATATTAAAGATCTCATGTTGGATGTGAAATTGGAATAGCAAATTATGATTTTATATTTAGAGTAAACGAACTTCTTTTTAAGATATTTGGAAATTCCTACACTCATGTTCTACTTCCAAGTGAAAACACCTAGAAGTGTTTCACACCGGCTCAAGGTACTCTCCAACCTAGTTATGTGACCGATAGCAATCCAAATTTTCTTGAACCATCCATACCTAGATAATGCATCACAATCTATTTTTCCTACACATAAAAATGCCACATATTAACCCCTTCTAAACAAAAATAAAAATAATTATAAAACCTTAATTAATAAATCATTTTAGCTTCAAAAAGAAGCTGATGTCATTTACTATCAAAACAAAAGTTGTATAAATGACAAAAAATCCATGAAGCCATCAATCCAGAGAGAAAATAAGTAATGTAAGGATTTGAGCAATATAAGTCCAAAGGGTTATGCTATAATGATTATGTAATCACCATAAGAGTACAACTAAGGAACAAATTCTTGTGACTATAATTATGTGATCCATAACTCTATTGGTCATGTGGAACAGTTGTGCTATAACAAATATAGGATGCATTCATGAGTGACCCAAGTTTAATGTGGCTATGTTGTGATAGAAATGGAGGCACTCATATGAGTACAATTCATGTACAAATCATTTTCATCACAATTAGGTGTCAATCATCATTGGGTGCATTCAATTTGACTCAAGTCTAACAGGTTACAATGTAATGATATCATGATCCAAGAGCGATTATGTACCTCTTGCTGCAATAAAGAGCCTATAACTCTGGTTGATATACAGAGTGGTTGTGTTATATCAAAATTTATGTAGTGAATTCAAGCACAACCCATGTTTAATGGGCTATTCTAAAGAGTGATCAAGATTTTCTAAACCTTATGAATGTTACTTAAAAGTGTATAGCTTAAACTACAAACCAATTTGGTTACATACTTGAATGCAATATTGGGTTACCACAAACTATAATAATGTGATCTGCCAATAACCATTATGAAAAGTATTAAAGCAAGACTCGTGCTATATAGGATACATTTCCCTAATCATCTTTACATACCTTAATGATCAAACACAAGCTTCCCACATACTTTAGGATACAATCCAAGATCATACCATAACCCTCTCAAGACAACTAATTTTCTCACCTAAGATTTAAGGTTTTTTTTAATACCAATAGAAGCATTGGTAAGAGCATGACTAGGGTACAAACCCTAGGCCTCTGTAGAAACATAAACCATGACTCTAGTAGATTAGTGAGGTTGCAATACCATAAAGATTGATACATTGTAGCCAATAAAAAAATATTGCAATCTAAGAATTGTAGCCAATAACAAGCACACTATGTAGCTCAATGACATTTGTAAATGCAATCTATGGTAAGAAGAATGGCAGTCACTTGAGGTGTGAAAGTCAAAAATAGGTTGAGAAGTGACAAGATAATAAAGCTCAAACCTTGCATAGTAAAGTAAAGATTTTAATAGTGAGTTTCCTTACCCCCTTGCTGACCTTGAGGGTTTTTCAAATGCAATCAAGGAATGACTATCCGAATGAAATAATAGTGGTAATCACAGGTTCAATGTCTCTTCTTATGGGAGAATACTGAATAATACCTTGTGGACTGTGAAGTAGTGACAATAAGGTTGAAGGATCTTAAGAACCAAAATACCACAAAACAATGAGTCCCATGTAGTAAGTAGGCAGTTTATAGATCATAGTTTGATTTTATAGAAGGATGATCATGAAAGGAATCTTCAAGTGAAAATGAGTGAATTGTTTGAGATTGCAACTGAGGGTGCAATATCCAATCTTAAAGGAAGCTAACAATGCAGTAAATGTGCAAGAAATTCAAATTGTACACAACAAAAAATTCACAATGTTATTGTTGTCACTAAAATGTGTACCCTCACTGAGTTATGAGAACTCAGTACCTAGTGAAACATAGAAACACTCCAAGGGCTTGTGGGTTACCCATAGGTTGGAGTGAATCTCTAAAGAAGGTTGGCTCCTAAGGTACTCACCTAATCTACTCTAATGAATTACAAAGGAAAGGGTAAAATGGATAACATAAAATTAAACTAAAAACTTAAGGTGATGCACCAAAAAACTAACTAAGAAATATGTAACATAGCTTGCACACAGAGTTTCAATTAGTGACAAAAACTTGACATACACAACTCAACTATATATTTTTTTTGCATAAATATTTCATAAGAAGGTTGTAATCCTTACACTCCTAGAAGGAAAAAACACTTTTCACAACTAGAAAATATCTACATTTCAACACAAATTATAACCTGCAACATTCATATCATTTTGTAAAGGTGCTACAATGAGACATAACCATAAGGAATTACATAATTTCATAAGTAGTCACATCAATAAAACAAATGCACACAATTCAATAGAAAAATGAGAAGGTAAAATGCTTATCTCATTGATCTCCAAGGTAAAACCGGTATACATGTCAAAATGAGTTACAAAATATACATTCTTCTTCTCCCAAGGACTTCAGAAAGTCACAAAGTAGACTCAAGAGAATGATTTGAACTAATTTAAATAAATGAAAGTTGAAGTCACTATAAGCTCTCCCAAACAATTGCACCAAAATAGGAATAAAAGCTTCCTTGTTCGTATGCAACACAAAATCCTAAAATCTAGCTCTCAAATTCCCATCAAAAGGATCCAAAATAAGGAAAAAGGTCAAGCCTTGACCTTACCCACCATAAAAAACATCCAAAACTGCTCCTAGATGCTCTCCAAGGCCTTAAACTTAGACAAAACCACACCTATATTCTTGGCACTTGTTAGATAACCACCTCCAGCTTCCTCCTATATGCTTGCATAACATAAATTTTCAAACAACCTCCCTTTGACTTGAAATTGAAAACCAACACTTTTTTATATTGCATTCAAATAATAATTAAACTAAGTGATTTATAATCACATCACTTAGCTAAATGTTTTACATTTATATCATATGCAAAATAAAAAAGGCCATAATTTAGCCTATGTCTTGGAAGACAATGCAACAAATACAAGTTTTAAGGGGACACCTTAGACACTTAGGATAATGTGAAGGGCAAATAAATCATATTGCAAAATTTTGAAAAACAAGGAAAAAATGCCTTAAATCATCGACATATGTTAGGGTTGAAATTCTAAAGAACCAAATGTGGTGAAACACACCGACCACATTTCATTTTTGCATTCTCACTGCTGCAGCGCTACCGTGGTTCATGCATAGGTTGAGGGTTTTGTTGGAGCCACGAGTTGGGTAAGCCTCTATGTGTATAAACTTTCCTTTTTTTCTATGTCGAGCTTCTCCTTGATGATTTACTCTATAAAGAGATCATTTTTTATCTCTGTGAAGAAAAATACAAGATTTCCACTTCTCTATATTTTTTTGCAAGGTTTTCAAATGAAACTCTTCTTCTTGTTGAGGGTGTGACTTTATATTCCCTGCTATTTTTTGGAATTACATCATTGTACAAGTACTTTAGGCTCTAATGTTTTGATATGTTCTGAGGGTTTAACTTATATAATCTCCAAGCCATGGATGTGTCCTTTACATTTTTTGGTAAATACAAGATAGAAGTTCCTATGTCATATTGTCATGTCATGACTATATCTCATTACCATTGTCATACATTCAAGCAATACCACTGTTAGCCTTCTAGACTACCTTTTAATTGATTTCAATATCTTCAATGTTTCAAGATCTTTTTCGTCTATGTTATTCGCTATCCTCAATAGATAATTGTCATTCATACTATGCATAAGCCCATGAGGTGTTTCTATTCTCATTGTTAACTTACTGTCATATAAATCAACCTTCAAACTTTATCTACAACATGAACTGTGTACTTTTTCTCTTTCCCCTATAGTTTTCAAAACATTAGGCTCCTTTGAAATACTTTCTTACACTAATGAGTAGAGTATGAGGCCCTTCTTTATCCATATAGTCTTTCCATAGAAAATTATTAGGACCTAAGATATCAACACTCTTGTTGAATATTTAGAAGATAGAAATCTACTTCGATGAGAGTTAGCTCCTTGACTATCCCAAACAAGATTTTCTCCAAAAACCATGTGGCTTCAACAGTGCTTGCATTTGCATTAGTGAGGGAAGGTATGAATTTCAAAAGTCACCTTTTAGTGGACAATATGATGGTAATTATAGGACCTTAAAAATAAATGATAGTAATCAATCAATAACCTTTAACATAGTCCCATCATTTCTTTATCACATGGTCACATTGGTGATTTGGGACTATCACTCTAATTGACAACCTTTTATCCCTTTTGAAAATGATTATCTTGCAACCCTTGAGATTGTGTATTCTTCTTTGATCATGGTACTTTGTTAACTAAAACCATTTCCTCCATGTTTCACTTTCTTGAATCTGCTATTTGAAATTAGACCTTCCTTCATTCAATAGAACCATTATTACATATGCATTATTGTGTTGTCACTTATGTTTCACTTCCATGACACTAAAATACCTCTGCCTTTCAATTTTTATGAAATGTGTTCTCAAGCTTGCTTGAACTGTCATACCTTTGAAGTAGTATCTTACATAACCATAACTCACCTTGATCTTCTCAATGCCTAATGTTACTTTTGATACCCCTCTTTCGATATTGTTTTATTGACTGCACTATATAGTCATTTGCACATTGCACTCTCATTGTATATTTCCTTGGTACCATTGACATTTGAACCACTTCCCAAATATAATATATGAATACCTCACTTGTAAAATATTTACCTATCTCACATACCCGATATACAAAATTCATTACCTCCTTGACAAGTAATCTTTTTCCACACTAAAATTGGGACATTCAACTCTTGCTTCACACAAATGCAATTCAACATTCAGTACTGAATTGACACATCACTGATATTCAATAGAGAATTCATAACATCCTTCTTCATTAACCTGCATAACCTTTCAACGGCATGTTAAAGTTATTAAATACTAAAATTGAAGATGAAACAAAAATGCATAGGTACATGAATGTGACTATAATATGATCTTGTTCCTTTGTACTTGTGATATTTTTTCTCTTGTTCTTTGAGTATGCTTTGAATGTGGTAGACTAACTTCCATCCTTTAACACCACAAACATATACAAAGTTGTCTCTTAGGGCAATGATGACCATTTCATTGATTAGAACTATCAGATCATAATGTAACTACCCCCTAAATAGTCCTTGTGACTATTTCTATGCATAGAACAACTAATTCTTTACTCATCATAGTTCGATTGGGAAGATTTTTTTCATTTAGGACAGTGATTTACCAACTCACTCTCATGAGTGATGAGTACCTGCATAGTTGATGAAAAACATGGTTCTTTTACACTCTTATCCATCTTAAAACATAAGAGGGTAGCATGTTGGGCTCAATCCTTGTGGGAGCCCATTTTACTCCACATGCTGAAAAGTCAAATGTAGATGATCCAATAGTGAAATATTTCACCTATACCCACACAATGAATAAAAATGTTAGATAAAAACAGTGAAGACAAAAGCTTCCAATGGTGCTTCATGATTTGATGATACTCTTCTGCTCTTTTGGACATGCAACAGATCAATGTCCATCCTCACCACCCAGTCAATGATGGATGCCCTTTTTTTTATACTCTCTTCTTCTCTTCAAATGTATAGTCTACCTTTTGTATTTCATTGATGCATTTAATCCCATAGCTTCTCTCGGACACTATATACTTGTAACTATCAATAAAATACATTTTTTATGCAAACACCTTTTTTGCAATCTTTCTCTTGTGTACATTTGCATAATAAAATGCAATCAATTTGATAATTATTTGTGAATATGAATAGAAAATAGAATAATTCAATGTGTACCTTCTATCTTTTATTTGAAAACACAGACTTAGCTCTATCTGATTGAGCTAGAAGGAAAATTAGGTAATGGTTATCTTGCATAATTCCTTGAGTTTGAAGATGAAAATATCATTGTATATTAATGAAAGTAGTGACCTTAATGGTCAATCACTGGTAGCCATGATTTTAAAACATGTTATTGTGCTTATGGAGGCAACATTTTAAGCAAGGCAGTGAGTGGTGGTTTGGAACAATGGTAGGTATGAAGGACTTGTTTTATATGCATAATATGCAATCTAGCTTAAGAAAACATTCTTAGAAGAGATTGAAGGTGGATTATGGAACTCAAGGGCTACCATGATAAGGATTAAAGCAAAGACTAAGATCTATTTAAAATCCATTGTCATGAAGATATTAAAGATTGTTGGGCCTTGCAATATGAGCATGAATTATGGATGGTTTGTGTTGGTTGTTTCTATGTTGTCATTGATGTCAACATGATGATATATACATGATGATAACTCTATGAGAAGTCTACTTGGTTTACCAGAAGTTGTTCTCTACTAGTTATGCCCTTTTGTTATGGATTGGTGTGTTGGTGTTTGAGTTTGTAAATCACCACAAGATTTGATATGACTCTAATCTCTTAACCATGTTATCTTGACTCATTAAGACAACTATATCCTAGATCTTGAGATGTATTTGGTTGTGAGAAGAAAGTAATATCTGACAAAGTGCAACTCTATATTCTACTATTGTTCCTTGCTTGAAATACTATGGGAGGCTCTGCATTTTATTTAGGTGAATATTCTTATGCTCTGGTTTTTTTGATGGTCTCTATACTGGTGGTATGATGGGAAATTAATGCATTATCAGATCCAAAAGGTGTTTTATTTGAGGAGAATTGTGTTATGTTCTTGGATAACTCTATGTATGCAATACATTATGGAGACTAGTTATGTTATATGGATTTCATCTGACTTGGTACAACACTTACATGGATAAAATATTTTATGGTGTCAACAAAGAAAGTTGATTATTTTTTTCATCTAATCAAGCTGACCTAATTCATGATTAAGATATACTTGTATAAATATAAGATGTTTTGAGGAATGAGATGAGAGAGTGAAGAAGGAGAAGAAACTATGGAGAAGAAAAGTGTGTGGAAGAAAGGTTTGAGCCTAAATGCTTTATTATTTTTGGATTAGTATAGGGATTTTGAGCAACTAATGTGTGAGCCAGCACTTCATATTCTGAGCTTCATTGGAACAGAGCCCTGCATATTGAAGGTGTATCCTATCAATTCAATCTCTTGGAAATGAGCCACTATCTTTGTATCTTGGCTGTCAACCATCATTTGTATTCACCCAGTGGTCCTTTTTAAGGACAGTGAGTCCTAGGAGTGATCCCCATAATATTTTTTATCCAGATATAATATATTGTGAGTTAACCCTCGTCATGGTTTTTCCCTCTTTGGGTTTTACACATATAAATATCGGTGTTCATGTGTATGGTTGATTTTATTTGTTTCTATGTTCTCTCTTGCTGATTTAGTCAAAATCATGATAATGGTTATATGGATTTTAAGTGAATAATTTTATGGAATATTGATTCACCCCCCTCTCAATATTCTTGATGTTCAACAATTGGTATCAGAGCTTTGTTCCTCATAAGGAGTCTAACAACTTGAGGAAGGTCTCAAAATTTGAATATAAGATTTTTTTTCCTCTGGAAGTGGTCTTTGTTGGATGTATAGAAGAAACATAAGATCTGAAGGACAAGTTGATGAAAGAGAATGAGTATATTGAAAATTTTCAAAGTAAAAATGTTGAAGCATGTGATCCATTGGCTAAAGCAGATGAAATTGTTTCCATTCTACTACAACAATTGGATGAGAAAAAAAGAACTAAACAATATTAGAAAATTGAAATTCAAAGGAAGATGGATGAATGCATAAGGCTTGAGGAAGAAGCATAAATCTTGAGATTTGATCTAGAAAAGGAAAGAAGTTTTGAAGAAAATTTAAGATAAGCTCAGTGATGCTTGATGAATTGATTACTTCTTAGAGATCGGTGATGGATAAGAGTGGTTTAGGTTTTGAGGAAGGTAAAAGTTATAAAGTGAAGCAATCTACTGATAAGAAGACTTAGTGCAAAAATGAACAAATCAAGGATGTAAGAAACAATTTTGGAAGAACTCCTATCAAATGACATGATGCGAAAAGGTATTTATCTTTCAATGGTGTTAGTTTTTCCTACAAGAAATTTGGTCATAAGAAAAAGGACTATAAAAGTAAAGTAAATAATTCTTTATCATTCTCTAGAAAATGTCTTAAGTGCAAGAAGATTGAATATAAAGTTAGTCTATGTGAAGATAAGTTGAATAAAAGAGAGAACAGAAAGAAGAATGGTTTTTGTTGTAAGTGCATTGATCTAGAACACCCTGGTAATAATTGTAGAAGAAGGAAAAATAATTATTTGGAAAAGAAGCATGATTAAATCATTGATTCAGAAGAATCTAGAAAGGAAATGAAAAGGATTTGGTGAAAGGAAGGAAAGAAAGTTGAATCATCAGTCTTATTTGTGCCGACCTCTAGTGCAGATACTCCCATCAATTTCTAAGTAAAGTAGTGGCTAAGGGGAGCAATTATCAGAAAATCTAATGAACCCCCTCATTGATACTTGTGTCACATCATGATAGAAGTATATTTAATGTGGTAAGGAAATTAGTATTTTTTTCAATCACATGTGTGAAGGATAAAGTATTTAAAATTTGAAAGAATGGAGGTGTACAAAAAATTTCAGGTAATCTACCTGCAAGTTGAAGCATTTATTACAAAATAATTTAGAATGGAAAGAATAAATTTAGATAATTCAAGAGGATTATGTAAATTTAGAGAAGTGTGCAAAGGAATCTTAGAGAGCAATTCAGAGTTTCATGGTATGAAGAAAAGAACAAGTGGATTTGAAGTGAGCTCCAGAAGTAGGATATCTATACATTTCTTGTTGGAAATTATATAGGTATTTCTATTTACACAATCTTTCATTTTCATTGTTATGGATAATTCAAAGATTGTGAATAGTGTGGATAAAGTGCAAGTTAATTTAAGAAGATATTTGAAGGATCTGTCAAAAGAGTCTATTGGTGCATTTTCTCGCATCCATCTGAGAGTGTTTCCCACAAAGGCTATATATGCATATGTTTACAGTAAGATAGAAGAAATATCATTAGTTCAATTGAAATGTGTAGTCTCCCACATAGTATGAAAAACAAGGAACAATGGTAGAATATAGAGTTGCACTCTATGAGAGCTAACTTTCTACTCATAACCAAAGACGTATCAAGATCCAGGATATAGTTATCTGAATGAGACAATAAAACATGGTTAAGAGATTAGATTCATATTAGATCTTGCAGTGATTTTTTGAATCAAACACCAACACACCAATCCATCACAAAAGGGCATAACTGATAGAGAATAGCTTCTGATAAACCAAGTAGACTTCTCATAGAGTTATCACATGTAGATATCATCATGTTGACATCAATGAAAACATAGAAAGAATCAGTACAAACCATCCATACTTCATGCTCATGTTGCAAGGCCTAACAATCTCTCCCTTTGGCATTGATGGCAACATGCATAACAAAAAAAAAATCCAATTGTAATTGAATACACTAAATATTCTGAATACTCTGAATACTCCCCCTATCAAAAAATTTCTTCACAAAAACTATTTTCTCTATCTCTTTATCACTGCATCTCTCTCTATCTCTCCCCCTTTGACATCAATGACAAAGGATGGGGTTCAGTATATATGTATATATGCATCAAAATGTAGCCAAAAAGACATGAACAAAAACTTGAATTAACAACCTCTAAGAATCTCCAAGATGACCTTCCACGATGCTTTTCCTACTTCCCATAAATCTTTTGCACTTATAAGAGTCTTGTGAAATAGCTCGAGTTTTGTTAAGGACTCTATACCATCTGCTAGAGTATTGGGATTAAGATTAATCTCTGATAATTCACCAATACATCCAAGAGCACTAGAAACAGAAGTGTGCTTGAGTTTAGTCATGTCTCTAAATGCCACAAACTTCTTAATAACTTTTGTCCTTTGATCCTACAATGAAAACATTTTTTCCTGAAGTTGCACAATTTAGGACCACCTCTGATTATCTCTATCTTCTACTAACATGTATGTATCTACAAGAGTGATCATCCAGGATAAATCATCCTTATCTCATTTCATACTTTTAGTGTATTGTTAGACAAATTTAGGAAAAAAGAAAGTAGTTATTGTGCCTCTTTTTCACAACCTTGTACACTCTCCAATTCCTTCGTCACTTGATTGTGTGCATTTGCACATTTTTCTTTAATATCTTCCAAATTTCCTTCATCAAATCCAATTTTAGTAGGTACTTCAAGTCCAAAGATGTAGACCTTCAAAGAATCAATCATTCCTTTGAGATTCTCCACAACAAAAATAGATAACTCAAAATTAGCACCAAGAATAACCTTCTACAATTCTTCCAAATATTTCTAAATATTTATCATTTCATGCTCATGTTCAAGCTCACTTCCTTCTACAACTTCTTGCTTAATAACACTCTTCCTTTTCTTCCCTGTTTTGGTTGTGCTACTAGAGATACCTTCTTCATTGAGATTCTTAGGGATTTCCAAAATAATTTTAGCATAATTATAAACTTCAACCTCTAACACTTCATAGCCAAAATTTGAAATTCATACCAACCTTGATTCAACTATTTCCATGTGATAGAAATCTGAAAACACAAGAAAATTTATGCTTCTAGAGTACCTTTCAATAATATTTACTAGAATTCTAAACCTTTTGTTCATACTCATCTGAAATGTTCCAAAGAATGCAACAAGGGTAGTCTCTTATGCATCTGAGCTACCAAGATTTATCATAAAGTTCCTAATTTGATGGGCAATAGGCACTTTATTTGACCATTTTATCCTTCCTATTACCAGTAACTCTCTCAAAAAGTAAAATAGCAGACAAACAACAAGATTACCATACTAGAATGTATTCTTCTTACTTTTCTTGATTTCCTTTAAATTATTCAAAAGGTGTATACGAAGTAATTCACATAATTCATAATCCATACCTATTTTAACCATATCAACAACAATAAGTACAGTAGCAGTTGAAACTGTGAGGTCATTGTTAGGGATACAAAATTTGTGACTGAAGACCATAGCATCATATTTTATTACCAGATCAACAATTGATCTCAAATATATCTCTTTCCCTTCAAGATTCACACTGGTAACCTCAATTATCTCATTCTCATCCATAGCCTTTCATTTGGGAACTGGTCTAGAGGAACACAAACCAGTTACATCTTTGATAGCTTCTCTAGTAATCAAATGCATCTCATCAATCCAAAAAATATTCATTGTGAATTCTTCTTAAAACTATTTGAATATACTCCTTTTCAAATTCAAACTAAGGAAATTTCCTCCAAACATCCAACTTTCTCTCAACTAACACTCTTTAGGCATCATGGTTGTTTTTCTCAACTAATATTCTTATGCTATGGTTTTGATGATGGTCTCTATGTTGGTGGTATGATGGGAAATTAATGTGTTCTCAAATCTGAAAGGTGTTTCCTTTGAGGATTATTTTTTGATTTGGAGAATTGTGTTCTAGTCTTGGAAAACTCGATGTATGAAATACATTATAGAGACTAGTTATGTTATATGGATGTTAGGTGACTTGGTACAATTCTTATATGGATAAAATATTTAATGGTGTTGACAAAGAGAGTTTTGATTGTTTTGTTTTCATCTAATCAAGCTGGCCTAATTTATGATTAAGATATACTTGTATATGTGGATTAAATATCCCTAGAGCTCCCTCTAAGTTGATGATATTGTTTTTCTTAGCCCCGACCTGTGCCTCATGTGTTTGAATATCTCTAAGCCCTTTTTGAAGAGTTTTGCCCGCCCACTTTCTCCACATGTCCACCATGCCCTCCTTGGAAGGATTTCCTCCCTTGCTTCTTTATCGAGCCCCACCATGTCTCCATGTGTCAGCAATGCAGGCCTTTGTGAGCCCCCTCCCATTTGCTTCTCTACTGAGCTCCACCCACGTTCCATGTAACATCATTCCATGGGTACCATTTGGTGGACGCCACACTCAACACTTGAGACAAAGACTCCTCCATGTGTCTTCTCTGTGAGGAATTTCATCGCAAGGAAGGGAAGAATGAATGACAAGCCCCATCCTGTCGCCATGTGTCCTAACCAACTTTGTGGGTAGGTGACATGTGTCTGAATGGGAATTTTTTTGCTTCCACACTGGGACCATAGTCATCATTTACAGAGAGACACATCTCATTGAAAGGTGACTGCATTCTATGTTTCAGAATCTTTTCTATTGCAACAACCTTGGGAAATCATTATGATGTGCATCATTGCTCATGCCTGGGAATCTTTTCAATTACTAGCTCTTAGGCGATGGGATGATTTTCTATATATACTGCTTCAACTTTTCAAAAATGAGTTCAAAGAATACATAGAAAAATTATTGAAAGACACTAAGCCTTTATATTATTTTTTATTATTGTATTAAGACTCATGAACTGTGCCATTTTTTTGGCCTTTCTTTTTCTTAGTTAGTTGACAAAATATTATACTATACTATTATTGTACTAAGTAGTTTATTTGTAGAACTTCTCTAATTTCTATATAAGTTTGCTAATTCAGACCATGTCTTGGACTCTTCTTTTTAGTGAATGTTTATGGAAGTTATTTTATGTTATTTAATAGACTTCCTAGGTTTTTCATCTATGCTTTCTGTCATTTTTTGGACATGCAGATTGTTGAGCGGGCCCTTAAATCTCACCGAAAGGGGAGATTTTTCATGCCTACTAACTTACATTTTGGTGCATCACCTTAGATTAGTTCTTTATATTATATATCTCCTTCCTTTTCCCTTTCCAACCCCCCAAATACAGAAGGATTTGGCTTCTTTAAAAAACTCAAAGGTTACTCATTTTATTGCAATTGGTCACCCCATTAATTGAGTTTCCCATAAGGTTGTTTGCCTAGCAATTTTAGGCATCAAAAATTATTTTTTTGGCATGCCCAGTGGGACTGATTTAATGTATCTAATTTGAAAGTGGGTGTATGAGCCATAGGCCTATTACTAGATCTCAAACAACAAACAACCCTAGCCTGCTAGTGCCACCACTGGTAATAGTATGAATAAAAATCCATCTAGTGAATGTCTCGACCCCTCCATCAACCATGTTGCCAATTGCTAATAGAAATTATGTGGCATGGGACGCTGGGAGCCCTCTTATAGCACGAGTAGCACCTACTATTTAGGCCCCTATCTGAACCTCTACTTTAAAATTTGTACCAAAATTTATCGAGGAAGGTTTGAAAACACCATCTGAACACCTGCAAGATGTGGTGGATGTGTGTTTAGTGCCTGGTGTTACTGACAAAAATGTCACACTAAGGTTGCTCCAGCCTCTTTCAAAGGTAGAGTGCTAGATTGGTATCACACTTTGGAGGCTAACACTATTGGTACCTAGGAAGAGCTCAAAGATCCTTTCTATGAGATATTTTCAAATAATGGAGATCAAATTTTGCTATATCACCAGTTGGTGACCATAAAGTGGGCCCCATATGAGGCCATGACCGACTTCAATACCCAGTTTCATACAACTTGGTAGATGATCTAGATTTCTATCCATTTGCCAGTTGATTTGGCATTCATGTTTTATTTGAAATCCCTCAATGTCGATATCTCGGTGATGATCCAGTCTCTTGGCAAAACCACTCTATTGGATGCATACAATATCACCATCATGGAGGAGAACAATCTAATTGATGTCAAAAAGTTTCCACCTTGGCTCGCTATGCCTATATTTATTGAGATATTAGCTCCCACCCAAGAGATAGAATCTACTAGTGCATCTACTCCTCCCCAATCTATGTATGTGTATCTAAGTGCACCATAGAATCCTGCTTCTACATCTAACTCCTCAAAAGATGAGATAAGCGATGTCAAGGAGTTGTTGTGGAGAATCTTGAATGAAATAACTACCATCAAGAAGAAATAGTCCATGCCTCTAAAGCCAACTTACCCAAATTATCAAGGTAGAAGATCTTCCTACCAACAAAATCAATTCCATGGAGGTGTGCGCATGAATCCTCTAGCTCAAACAAATAGTCAGATAGTGTCGGTGCCTACTCCACTAGGGAATGTTCACCCAAGTTTACGTAGAGAGCTAGTAGTAGATAAAAATAATCTTGTTGATAATATCAATCCTTGGTGCTTCCCATGCAACGAAGCACATATGCCCAAAAATTTTCTATGCGACAATCTACAACAAAGAGTGATAGAACAATATGGTCAAGGCATGGCATTAGATTCAGGAGGTTATGTATATGCCTCTCCACAAATGAAAAATGTAGTACTCACCATGAAAATGCAAGGAATGTCCCTAGAGCAAGAGACATATATATCTCCTAACCACACACTCTTCTCATGGATGGAAGAAGAAGAGGCGGTGTTTGCAAATGATGTGTCCACATCAAAGGCCCTACAAGTGCAATTTGATTATAACACTCACTCAAAGAGGAGATTCAGAGGTGAACTAGTCATCTCGCAACCCAAAAGTGTCCCTAACCAAACTCCTAGTACCTCTGCAATTACATAGCAATTTCGACCGTGAAAGGAGATTTTTATAACAAAGGCTAAGCAATAGAACCCTTTGAATCCATAGTCAGTCAATGTGGTGGAAGAATTGAAGAAATCCTCTACTAATGTATCTCTTTGGGATATCTTATCTATTCCAAAGCAGAAGTCATTGGTGTAGAAGGCCCTACTCAAAGATATTGACAAGGATCCAATAGAGAAACCTTCCAAAGGGAAGGCCATCAATTATCCACCTCAGGCTAAAGTTCTCACAAATAGTGGAGAGGAAGCTTCTACTAAAAATAAAGGTAAGCCTAAACTGAAACCTTTCTTCTTGACTCTCATTATGGGTAAGAAGTTGTTGCACAATTCTATGATTGACTCTAGTGCTAGTACAAAAATCATGCCCAAGTAGATAGCTAAAGCCTTAGAACTTAGCTATGAACCTTTAAACAAAGGTGTTATGCAACTTAATGGGAACAAGGTTGAAACCATAGGTGCCATTAAAAACCTCCCCTTGATTCTGTTCTCTTGCCCTAGTATCACAGTTCCACAAGATGCCATGATCATATACATTCCCCCCATGTTTAGTCTTTGCTTGTCTTGGGAATTCACTTCCAAGATAGGCAGATATATTTCATTGGATTGGGCACACTTGATCCTCAAGACCAAACATGGAGCTAAAATGAAGATAGTTTCTAAACCTCTACATTCAAAACATGTAGCAGAGGAAGCCATGAACAACTTTGAGGCCACTCATACCTCTATCACTAAAGAGGAAATGTATTGTACTGAGCTACTAGAGGATGTGAAGGTGATCAAAGACTGGACTAATCAACAAGAGGTCCTCTTGAGTGAATATATAGACATTGATCCTTTTAGAAATTATTATTCCATCGGATTGGGAACCTATGTCATCTATGATGAAGATCAAGTGATCCTGAAGGTCATGAAGGAATCCAAGGGTGGTCAAGCCTCAAAGCTATCAATGCTACATTTTGATGGATAAATATGTAAAGCTAGTGCATGGGCCAGGGTATGTTTGATGTCCCCATCCAATGAAAATACCTTCAGGTCTTTTCGCTTTTAGTTTTCTTGTTTGAACAATGAAGCTAAATATGAAGGCCTAGTGCAAGGTTTGAGTGTTGTGGAATGGATGGGTGTTAAACAAATAATGGTGTTTAGAGACTCTAAGCTAGTAGTCAATCAAGTCTAAGGGCTCTCCATAGCCAAGAATGTCCATGTGAGATCTTATAGGCATAGAGTTTGGGATCTAATTAAGAGATTTGAAGCTATCAGTATCTAGATAGTGCCCAGAGAGAAAAATATAGATACAAATCACATGGCAGCAATCAAATCTTAGTTTGACACTGTTTATGACCTAATTCATAACATACAATCTATACGAGTGACTTTCCTATTAGAACTAGAAAAATATCACATTTTTCACTAGCCTCCACCCACCTATCTCCCATGTACCATAGAAATTCTCCCCAAATTAATTCCATGATCAATACAAATTGTTGAAATTTGTGTGACAAGATCCATTTTACAACTCATGTTAATTGGTGATCCCATTAATATGGCCTTTGACATATAAGCATCTTTCTAATCATTATTAAGAAAAAAATTTGAGAGCAATTGATCCTTATCAGGAATATCATGTGCATATCTTTCTGATCAACAAGTCATAGCCCTTCATTTGAACATTTTTTACATATTAGGAAGACATGAATCAAGTTACAATGATCAAAGACCCTGAAGATAACAGGTGTCATAATCAGGAAAATGATGCAAAATTTTCACTAATAAAAAATTTATCAACAAAAGCAAGGTAGTTGAGGAAAAAATTTCAAATCATACTGAGCTCATACATCACACCAATGGAAACCTCATCGGGAAGATACACATATACTTTTGTAGATAAAATGGGAAAACAATTGTATCGGGGAGACATGTACAATTAGAGTAAGTCCCTCAGATCTCACCAACCATATGGGTTACACTGATGAAAGAGGTTTTCAAGGAAAGTGTCATTGACTTATCCAAATGAATGAAGCGGTAGAGGAAATACATCCGAGAGACCAAGTACATTAGAAAGGAATTTTGTTCTCTTAGTGATAGTACATGTCAGCCCGATGGTAACATACAATGACCACTACTTGTCGGAAAGACACCGAGTGATGAGTAAAAGGATTTCTAATAGCCCAAACCACCTTGACATTGGGAAAACTTCATAATTTTATCCTCGAAGTAATAGAAGTTGAAAAGAAAGAGAAAGGGTAGTTGTATAATATCAGTAAGATTATTAGGTGGTCTTCCCAACTAAATATATGAATAAAAGGGACACTTCACATTGAAGGGACATTCAGTTATGTCTTGGTGATCCATTATGAACATGTAAACAAAGGTGGTGCCAAATAAAGCACAGAGATCAGCCTGAGACTAAATAGGTTTCACCGATGCAATTTTCTTGTATCACTCTAACATTTTGAAATTTGAAAAACCTATTGCATTAATTTCCAATGGTGGACATTAATGACAACACGAATGAACCTTATGTGAATATTTTCTGATTGAAAAGAGATTGAACCAAAGGAATTTTTAGAAGTTGCAGCAAGAAGGATGGGAGATCGAGCAGTAGTCAAGGAATTCAGTGTGCCCAGAGACATACAAGTAAGCATACAAAGTTTCCCTACAATTGATAAATTACAATTCAAATTTTCCACCTTGTAAAGAATAAGAATAGAAGGTTCACATTCTATAAAACAAAAACTAGGAAGCAACAAGGTGAGATTAGCTAGTCCAAAAGTAAGAAACAAAAAATTGAAATGGGCCCAAAATTAAAAACAAAAGAGTGCAAGTTAAATCAAGACCTCATTGATCAATTGCCTAGTTTAGGGCCAAAAGCCAAAAGGTCTACACCATTAAGGGCTCATGTAGAAAGGTTAGAAGTCAAATGAAAACATATAGGTGATGTGTGGACTCCCATTAGGGGATATGAATTTTTCAAGTTTCATTATTGTCAAAGAGATATATTTGAAAGATAGTTGTTCCCAATGTCTTTGTGAATGTAGAGCTCATAAAAATTTTGGCCAAATATTATAACCCAAACCTTAAATCCATATGCAACCTACAAGGAGAAGCTTTCATACATATATCCAAAACTCTACTTGGTGAAGTTTTCAACCTAGATGATTCATGTGATGAGCCCATAGTGCATGGGGATTTGGAAAAAGAGTACTAGAGAATGGATACTACTTACAAAGGATAGAGGTTACCATTACATATGCCTAGGAAAGATGGAGACCTAGTTCCACTTGAAGATAGTGATGGACCTCCCTTTCATGTTGATTTGCTTGAGCCCTATCTAATACTGACTTACTTCTCGGTAAGCCAAATAATGGGAATAGAGGCCTTTGAATTCATGGCTATAGGGACAATGGTGATTACTACAGACATACAATGCCACAATACAATACCTTTTGATTATGCTTCACACATTTCCAGATGGATAGACTCAGGGCTGATGGCCATCAAGAATGAATCTCCCACAATGCACTTTAAACACTATTCCCTTCTCATGCACATGATATTGTACTATGGACAGGAGTTAGGAATGCAACCAAAGGAATTGAGAATTACATAGTTGGATAAAGAGGATTAGCCATCACCAGTGCAATTGTGGACTTCCATTCGGGACAGTAGGCTTATCAATTCCAATTATGTTTATTTTGAAGAATAATTTGTCAAGACATTGTATAGGTTTTACGATCATCCTTGTGATTATTCACTGATCGATGAAATCAAAATATTCTTAAGGTCAAAGGATTTCAATGGAACACCAACTGTAGGTCATAATTGGGGTGACTAGCATTGTTATATTGATTCCACCATTATTAGAGTTTATGGTTTTGAAGACACACTTTTCCTATTACTAAAAACTATGCCAGATAGGATTCCATATCTAGAGATTGTCAGGAAAATGGATTGTTCCAATGTTATGAACTTAAGTGCATATGAAAAATAGCCATTCATGCCTAGTACATTGCATTTTGGAGATTTTACTGTGGTGTCAAAAGAAGGATATGATTTTATTTTAGATAAACTGTCATACTTCATTATGAAGAAGGCTACACCAAGGAAGGGATTTGATCCTAAAGGTTTTATTGATTATGCAAGAAAAAAGAAGAATTTAGGTGGATATGTTCACATACCATATCATAATGATGATATAATCAGGAACATGCAGGAACAAGAGGTTGAATTGGCAATTGGTAACTACAATAGAGAAATGAAAAAGAAAATGAAGGAGATACAGGAAGCAAAAATGTTATCCTCTAGTAGTGAGGAATTTTCTGATGAAAATGAACCCCAAGGCCAACTTGATAAGATCCTCAAGCTGAGGATTGAAGAATATCAACCTCCAAATAGAGAACAAGAAGTAGGGGAATCATCTAATATAGATACTAGGCAATTGGCCTATAAGTCCTTTGTCTCTGATTATCAGTTCATTAAATCTCTTGAATTTAGATCTTTCTTGTAAACTCGAAAAGGAAAAACAATAAGAGAATCAGTTGCAAACATCACACCTAACAATGAAAACTAGTTGTTGAACGCATTGAAGATGGATGTCGAGAATGAAATCAAGAACATGACTCTGAAGAGAGGAAGAAAATTATTAGAGTCAAGTGTGATGATATTTCTTGGTTTGGATTTAAATTCCACTCTTTTTTTGATAGATTTTTGCATAATAATGGTGCCAAACACAAGCTCAGTCCAGAAGGGGTAACAAAGGTATACACTGGGTCAAGATATAACCCTGATGAGAACTCTTTTATGATTTGGGATATGTACCCCCCACATAAAAAATTTGTGATTATTGATATAGAGAAAGAATTTGGTCATCTGATGACATTGAAGGTGGGTGAGCCTGATCTTGTGGTCATAGCTAATATTGGCATAAATGTAGCCAAATTGAATAAGGCTCAAATTAAAATGGTAATCAAGGAATGGGATATGTATAAATTGAACAATGAAAGAATGCTCAAAGAAAATGATTTCCTGAGAGATACAATCAAGGACACATTTAAAGGATCCACTAGAATGATAACTCAAGGAGAAGGTTCCCAATCAAAGGATAAAAGTGAGGGAGTACAAATGAGTAATCAAAAAGTACACACTCAAGTGAGTAAGGCCAGATTTGATACACTTTTTGCAATATTCTAAAAGAGGCACACTAACCTGATGATTTGAATGGACAAGTTCTTGGTAACCCACTCCAATAGTCACACTTCCATTTAAGAACATAAAAGGATAAATGACAGGATCCAATAAAAGCTCCAAGAGATACAAAAGAGAAACACTTCTAATACTGGAGCCATTATAGCTACTGAGGACATGGTGAGAAAACATAAGGACTATTATAAGGAACTTCAAGTAGATGCCAAGGAGTTTATTGATGCCTCAAAGGAAGGTGTGCCTATGTTGTTCAGAGATGATGGAGAACTAAAGAGTCAGAGTGAATTCATGAAAGAATATAGACCAATACTGTAGGGAGCCTTGGAAGTAGCTAAGAATGAAGATCCAACATTAGAAGAAGCCTATGAGCATTTGGAGAAGATGGTCATTATGGAGATTATTGTGAGGAATGTTGTAGAGGATGTTAATACATAGTTGAGTCAAGAATATTTAGATCATATTACACAAGCTCATTTATGGCTCATTAGAGCTTAATTATTAATGTTTTCTTGTTGTTAATTATAAAAGACACTTATAAAGAGGTGTACTCTCTTCAAGATATTGATATATAAGTTGGACAAGTGATGATTAGATAGAAAGAGTGAATAGGGAGAGAATATATAGATATAATAAGATGACTTTCATAATATATATCAAGTAGACTATATTGTAAAGGACCATGATGCATGCATGAATTTTGGCAGAAATCAATAGATCTTTGATGTTGTGTGACTTCATATTGGTGTCTATTGTTCGTTGATTTAAGAAATTATTTGGCCATCTCCACATTGTTATTTCTCTATTAATTGATCTTTTGTATCCAATTTGATATTCAATTTCATCAGACACATTTTCTATTATTGTGTAATCAATTTAATTGGTTTCCATATAAGAATTAAAATCCTTTTAATTGATTACAGTAACTTGGAATAACATTTGGATTAGTAAGAAGAGAGTAATTTATAAGGTTGTCATACTATCTCCAACTTGATGTTATCTTGTTATTAAAATTGAGGATATACTTCATTAGTCAACACGCATTTGTTGTCATTGTGTGATTCTTTTAATTGGTTCCTTCAAGGAAGGATTAAAATCCTTTTAATAAATCATAGTAACCTAATAGGATCAATTGGATCAATAAGTAGATTCTATCAGTAACATTCTTACATATTTATACAAAGTATAAACAAATATAAGTTCCAAAAAAGTAGAACTATCACCAATAATAGTCACTTGTCATAAAACTGTGTTGACTCCACTTACCCAATAAAGGACCGGTCTACTTCACATTTCATTTATACATTATCTATCCATTTTCATACTCTAAATTTTAAATTATCACATTAGGAATAGGAGTAGTTGACAATCCATCATCTATTCCACACTTTATGCCACTGTGGATAGATCCATAAATACAAATAAGTCACACAATATTCTTCAATTATCAAGGTCCACCTGCCTATGTTTAGCAGACCCTAAAGTGCAGGGAGTCATTAACCATCTAGGTTAACTACATTCATTGGTTCAAAAATGTTGCAAGTCTGATCATAGAGCTTGGAATTCTCTTAGGATTTGTAACCTATAGTTTTGAGACCCAACATGTCCAATCTGCAATCCTAGATAATGACTAGAGGTGACAAGTGTTCAAAACTAATCAATGCATCACCTCATTCATCCAACAGTTAGGAGAGTTCATTGAGAAACTCCAACCAAAAACTTGTTGAGGCCTATGAAGGGAAAATTATTCAGTTGAGGACCAACAATCTTCCAAAGGGACTGGTCACTCTCAAACACTTATTTAATTGTGATGATGCAAGGAATGACAAGAGGAAGTTTGTAGAAGAAAAAAGTGACTATGCGGATCTTTAGGTTTGGGATGGAAGGAAGCTTAAGGTTAGAAAGGATGTCCTGTAGCATGATAAAGAAAGGATCATCCATTTTTGTGAAAAAATATGGAGTACGGTATGTGCAGGATCATCATGGAAAAAATAGACCCTTAAGTGGCAAAAAATTTAGAAAAATCAGAGTTAGGAAACTTGATGTAATAATTTGAAAAAGTTATCTATATTATTTCAAAAATATGTAAGAATAGAATTTGTAGAAAATTGAATATAGTTCCTAAAATACTAGGTTTATTTAAAAAAAAAAATCTATTTGGTGAAAATTTGAAATTTCAATGCAATAGTACTTAAATTTCAAGGAAAAAATAAGGTGTCTGTCTAACCACCCTAACCACAATAAATTGATAATATTTTTTTATAATATTTAAGATGTAAGTAGAGGAGTCATGTCTGGATGTGATACATATTATTTTGTAATTTTTTTCCAAGTAAATAATTAATTATGATTTTTTTATTACAACTTTTAAAAAATATAAAAACTCGTATGTCTAACCACCTTAACTTGGTCAAAACTTCATGAAATTCATTTTTTATTTTTTAAATCCTATAGTATGTGAAGCATAGAATGACGCATCATGTTTCAGATTCAAAAAATGTGATACCATTTGAAAGCTATAGATTTTTTTTAATTAGCCTATCAATTAGGACTTTTAGTCATAATTAAAAGAAAATGAATAATAATTATTTATAAAATTAAAAGAAAGAATAATTTATATTGGTGAAAAACTTAAAATCTCCTTTAAAAACCCTTTTTGTTTTGGTTAAAAAGTCATCAACCACATACCGTACACATACCCATCATATCACACCTTTTGGCCCATCATTATCCTGCACATACCCAGTAGTGGCCTAGTCATATGATGACCTCAAGGGATATGATTCTAAAATAATCCATCCTACTATACAGCTGAAAAAAGGAGCAAAACCTATCTGCCAAAAGCAAAGACCAATAAATCCAAAGATTGAGGTATTGATGGCAAAGAGTTGACAAAGCTAATTCAATCTCAAATCATCTTCTCAATCAAGCATAGCACATGGGTGTCCAACCTGGTTCCTATCTAGAAAAAGAATGAATACATATGTTTGTGTGTTGATTTTTGGGACCTGAACATAGGATCCTTGAAGGATCACTACCCCTTGCCCTCCATGAAGTCTATCTTGCAAACAATGGCTGGCTCAAAAAAAAATTCTCTACTGGATGAATTCTCCAATTACAATGAGATCTAGGTAAAAGAGGAAGACCAACACAAAACAATGTTCATTACCAAGTGAGGAATGTTTTCCTACACAAAAATTCCCTTTGTTCTTTCAAATGCAGGAGCTACCTTCCAGCGAGAAATGGATATTGCTTTCAGAGAATTGATCAACAAGATTATCTTAATCTACTTGGATGATCTAACTGTATTCTCTAAGTCTAAAGATGATCATTTTGACCATCTAGAAATGGTTTTTAAAAGATGCTAGGAGTTTAGGGTATCTTGAACCCAAAAAAATGTGTTTTCAGAGTTTCAAGAGAAAAACTATTGGGACACATGATGTCCAAAGATAGAATTGCAATTGACCCAGAGTGGGTGAAGGAAATCGGGGAGCTTCCCCTACCAGTCAAAAAGAAGGGAGTTTAGTCCTTCCTGGGAAAGGTAAATTTTGTAAGCAAGTTCATTTATGATTTTGCAAGATTAATTAGACCTTTTACCTTGATGCTCTAGAAGGATCAATTTTTCAAATGGAAAAAAGAGGCCAGGGAAGCCTTTGAGAAGGTTAAGGATGCTATTTCTTTAGCTCTTATTCTGGTAAAACCATACCTATCAAAGGACTTCATAATGTATGTTTTCACTAGCAAATCCAACATCGCTACTATTTTGACCTAGAAGGATGATGAAGGAAAGGGAGAACATCTGATAGCATTCCACTTATAGACCTTAAAGGATTATGAGATGAACTATAACTTCATTGAAAGGAAAGAATTTTCCATTGTTAAGGGGCTCAAGAAGTTTCGACACCTTATATCTTGTAATAAGGTGGTTGTATATGTTGTGCATTCCAGTGTGTGCAAATACATTATGGAAGGAGAAATCATAGAAAAAAGGGCCAACTGGATTACTAAAATCCTTGAATATGAAATTGAGGTCAGGCCCATAAAGACTATGCAAGGAAGAAGATTGTGCGAGTATCTGGCACGTGAAAAAGTAGTAGTTGAGGAGGAACAACCTGAGTCCAAAGGCTATTGGTTGGAAAATAGAATGAGATTTAGGTAGACTTGAAAATATCCATCATGCCTCCCTTATGAAAATAGAGGATTATATAGATTATAGAATAGCGGATATGTGCTCATCGAAGGAGTCCTTTTCAAAAGGAACTTTAATGGTGTTCTACTATGGTGCATGACCTCAAAGCAAGAAAAAAAAATTCTAGACATTTTTCACAATAGTCATGTAGGCAGACACTTCTCTGCAAAGACCACCACCATCAAAATTATGTGTGCTAGATATTTCTGGCCTACACTATTTAATGACTCACACTCTCTGGTTAAGGCCTACAAGGAATGCCAATTCTTTAGATGAAGAAGGAAAAAATCAGCAATGCCTCTCAATCCTATAGTGGTTGATGAACCATTTGCACAATGGGGCCTTGATTTTATCAGAATGATTAATCCCACCTCCAATGTTGGACACAAATGGATCCTCATAGCTATAGACTAATTTACCAGATGGACTGAGGCCACGCCCTTGAAGAATGTGATGGAGGCAAAGATTGTGGACTTTCTCAAAGAATTGGTGACAAGGTTCAACCAGCAAAAGACCATCATCTTTGACAACACAAAGGCCTTCTTGAGTTCAAAGGTATGTCAATTTGTACTTGAACATGGAATATTCCTAAAGACATATTCAAACTACTACCTATAGGGAAATGGTCTAATCGAGTTGACTAATAAAAATTTAGTCTGACTCATTATTAAAATTGGGTCAGAGCTTCAAAGAGAGTGGCATAAAAACCTTCAAGTAGTACTTTGGGAACACTGGATAGCTCTTAATAAAGTCCTTAAGACTTCACCATATGAGCTAGTATATGTGAAGGAAGTGCTATTGCCCATCTCCATGGAAATTCCTGCACTATAGTTGGTCAATTCTTTAGAGGTTGAACATAATGGAGCCATGGAAGTCTAGTTGGCTAAGTTGTTAGAGGTGCAGGAGAAAAGAGAAAAATCCCTAACAACCATGTCTAACCACCAATAGGCATTTAAAAGGTGGTTTGACAATAAGACCTCTGATCAGGGTCTTAAATGCAAAGACAGTGCTAAAATTCAATGAGAGGGCCATGAAGCCTGGCCAACATGGAAAATTTGATAGTCTATGGGAAGGCCCTTTTTGAATTATTCAATGAAAGCAACATAATGCATTTGAATTAGAAAATATGGAAAAATAAGTGTTGGGGATTCTAGTTAATGAAATTCACCTCAAATTTTTTAATTAAGCTTCATTAATCATTTTTCCATTGTAAATATGTAATTATGTAAATTTCCTCTGTGTTTTTGTCTAGATAGCCTTCTAAATGGAACACATAATGCAAGAAGTAGAGAAAGCAAAAGATACAAAAAATTGATAAAAAAGAGTTGTATATTCATTATACGGTAGTATATACTTTGACATTACAATTCCAAAATGGCTCTCAGGCCATACTTTTTGAGTATATGTACTAAGAGCCTTCCAAGGCATATATACAAAAAATAGGAGAAAAGAGTTCTTTCTTAAACTGGGCCAACATCAACATCAATTGCATCAAGAACAACCACGTCAATAGCCTCTAGAACAATAGCATGATCATCAATGGTAGCAATGGCAAGTGGTGGAGGGAAAACCATATTTTTGAAGTTGGTGTACCACTCCATGTCATAGAATAGCACCACATTGTAGCATTGTAGCAAGAAGTGGCAAGCACGAGAAACTCTTTGGTTGTGCTCTCCAATCATCATAATGTTAAATCCATTTAGGGATGGCACCCAAGACACCATTGCATCCTCTTCAATTTTTCTATGGAGATCACTCATTGTGGGGAGACCAAGGCCATACACCACATTCATCACAACTTCTCCAAGGCCTCTAAGGTAGCACTATGGGAAGATTTCCATGGTAAGTCATAGGATCATCTGCTTGGGTACCTGTATGTCAAGCAAAGAGGAAATGAAATGAGAGAAAATGTCATTATTTACCCTATACTTATTCTCATATTCTATGCAATCCCTCCCCAATAGCCATTTCATCACAATAATTTCCAAAGAATGCTTGTTCTTTGTCATGCATTTTAGACACCTACTAGAAATTTCCCCAAGGAAAGCTACCTGCAACCTATTACTAGTAAGCCTAATTGGAGTGTTCATTGTGCATAACTCTAATTCTAATTACCAAATGCAAATTCATCCCAAATTACCAAGTGCAATTCCTACTATTTTCTTTAGGTCTAGTTATAGAAATAGCCAAGGTACAATGTGTGTGATAAGCATGATGTTGATCAGATATTAACTCAAAAATTCCATCAAGAGCCAACTCAAAAATCCCACCAAGAAAAAACTCAAGAATCCCACCTAGTTGTATCTACTATGTATGAATTATTGTGTGAGTTAAGAAGTAATTAATTAGCTAAAATTGGTGGAAGTCCCAAGTGATAGTCTGCACAGTCAAGTTCTAATGTGTCACGCTGTGGGAATTTTTCATTCTCCAAGGATGAACTCAAATCTTTTTGTGTACGCATTACCCCTTTGCTTAATCATTATCTTTAAGTTATTAATTGCAAAGCATGTGAAAGGTTTTGCATGCCTTCAATCACTGGCTCAATTTCCCAAGAGATGGAACTATAGGACATAATGAATAATCATCATTTATGAATTGTTGTCTTTTCAAAAGGAAAAGAATTAATTTTTCTTGAACGAAGAGTTGGTGGTACATGCCAAATTTATTGCAAAAAATACAACCATTGTCTACAACTCCAAGTCGAGAAAATCCTTAGTGTTGCATGCGAAAGAACAACATTGTGAAGAGTCTTCTAAGTATGTTGTTCATTGCAAAGAGCTTTGAGTGCAGAATTTGCTAAAGAACCTAAGTGAGTTACAAAAAGGTTGAGCATCACAAAGGTCCACAAAATCCTGAAATGGCCCAGAATCCTCAAATGGATGCACAATGAGAGGAAACCCAAAGCTTATTTGATGCCATGCATGTAGTGCCAATGGCCAACATTTTTGATAAAATCTCTTACGCTTCACCTAGGATACTAGAGAAGCCAATGTGGATCCACATGCGAGGTGTGGACAAGAAATCTCATAGGAACCAAACCCTAATAGTGGAAGAATGGGATAACATTCATGACCCTATCCTTAAAACCAACCCTAAGAGTTTAAGGGAAATAGCCTGTGAGAGAATGAAACGGGCTAATAACCAACAGTCTTTGGCATACAAGCTATGGTTTTGCGGTCTCCCACAGTATATGGTCCCATTGGTGCATCACTACCCAGAACTAGTTCACGAGTGCATCGATCATTTTAACTCAAATACTAGCACCATTGAAGTATGGAAACTAAGGGTTGTGATCAACGTGGATTCTATTAGGGATATGTTATGCATCCCTACTTGAAGGATCTCTAGAGTATAAAGGATGGAAACATTCACTATAGAGGGTAGGGAAGAGTTCTGGAGGACCAAAGATTACACTCTCAACTTTTATAACTGGGAAACCAAAATGCCTAAGGAAGATGTAGCAAAGCTGCCATAGATTTCAGTCATGCACAATGCTTTCAACTTAAAATTGTAAGATTCCTTCTCTATGATGGCTTTTGTTTGTGGCATGGACAATGATTGATACTTTAGGAGTTTCAAATGGGTCTAGATTTTTAGTTCAGAAGACATTCTCTATTCTAGTATGACTTTGAGGAGGTCATTGTTCGAGAGATACTGAACCAAATCAAGGATTACCAAACATAGCATAGGTTTTGGTTTTCTTCTCTCCTTGCTCACATGTTTTTGCACCAAAACCTTGACTTCTTTAGAAACAGTATGGGTTTGGCAGGTTTTGATGAAAGTGGGGTAAGAATGTTAGTTTCTTTGTGGAGTCCCCTCCTTTCTACAACTTATGATTACTATGTATTTTTTGAGTGTTTCTTGACTTTGATTTTGAAAGATTTTAGTGAGGATGGCAAGATTTATCAGCTTTCCACCGAGAAAATAGGGTGGATGCAAAGTTTCCTTCCTCCTTGCAACTGGTTTCTTGGGGAGGATTTCACATTCGTTAGGATGTGTGGCTTTACCAAGGAGCCATTCCAGCTCTTGATATGTGTTACAAATAGGGTGTTGGATATCAAGGTGTTTCAACAATTGGAAATTATCGACGTCAAATTTTGCGAAGGAAAGAAGTAGAAAGGTTTTTTCCTTTTCCCTTTAAGCTTCGGAATTAGTGATAATGTTAAAGAAGTAGACACATGGTTTTCCAGAGGAAAAGTTGGCTCATCGAGGGATAGTATTAATTTGTGAAAAATGGCCATATAATCCCGATAATGACTTGGTAGAGTTGAATGTTAAAGTGACTCACAACTCCCAGCCCTACTAGGAAGCTCAGCATAATCTACAGTCCGACTAGGATGATCTATTTATGGACCTGGCCTATGTTCCTATTGAAGATAAGAGGCCACCGTGTCTTTATTTTTATTTTCCTTTTGAGAAACCCAGTGAAAGTGTAAAATGAGGGCCACCCTTTGTAATCAATTGGTCAAGAAATGGTAGTAGAATGAAGAAAAATTGTAGACTTCTGGATTTATCTTTAGGAAACCAAATGCATTAATGACCTATTCTAGGAGATAGACAAGGATGATAGGTTTGATGATCTATAGAATAAAGGAAATGATGATACTAATGAAAATGATGATGAGGCTATAGATCTCGAGGAATTGACTGCAATAATGAGGTGAAGAAGGCCCAAAAATAGAGAACTAGAAAGGCAGGGAAGTAGCCTAGCAAAGCTCCACTGAGAACACAAGTGAATGCATCACATTCGAAAGCCTCACGATCATGCACTTGGGCTATGAAAAGACCCAGCATAGCCCAACAACCTCATGGAGTCCTAGAGGTGGAAAATTCTCCACCAGAGAAGAGGTTGCGCACGGATGCAACTTCTAGAGAAGGATCACAAGAACTCGCAATGAGCCAAGAATCAGAGTCCTCTACAACTCAGGTATCATACTCTCCCTCTCTTTTCACTTCACAATCTTTGGTTACTCTTGTTATCTCTACGTACCCCATTACTTTGAGTTTCAACCTTTCCTTTTCTACTTCCACGATCGCAAGAGGTTTCTCCCAATTCTCCCAAATTGGACAATTAGCTTTTACTCCCCCACAATCTATTCCACCTTTTGTCAAACCCTAGTTTACAACCACCATTGCTACCCTTTTTCTACCACCGCATCAAATCCAACTCATCTTTCCCAATAGATGGTATCCTCTACATCTCCGCTACAGCCACTGCTCCCCATGAGTCCTTCCACCACTTTCCAAACTAGGCCTTGGTATAACATTCCCCCATTCTCCCCATTAATGGTCTCTCTGCTAAAGAAGACATCATTTGGGACCACAACTCTCTCATTCCATTTTTCTCTTCCTCCCAGTGAGCCCTTTATTGGCGAGCTTATTAAATAAGTAGCATAATTTATTGGGAAATGTAACAAAACAAAAGAAACATGGGTTATCAGGGTCCAGAAGAGAAAAGAAATAGATGTAGCAAAGCCTCTTGAGCCATGCATGTAGATGCTTTTAATTGAAGTTCAAGGGTCATTGCATTTTTCAACCATGACTCTGAACACCATCAAACCACAAGGCAAGATGAAACCTAAGGATTATACCATCCATGTTGTGGGAATCAATCTGTGCATAGCCCAACAACAAGACAAAGTTGAGCTAATGGAGGAAACCCAGTGAGTGTTGACTATTGACTTTCTCAAGCATAGCCACCAACTGAAGAAGAAGGAAGAGGAACTCAAGAACATTAAGGAAAGGATGGAGATCCTACTAAAAAAGGAACTTTCCAAGGATGCCAAAATTGCACGAATATCCCAACAAGCACAGGTGGAAAGTGCCAAACTCTAAGCTAAACTTGCAAAGTTCTAGTCCCTATATCCCAACCTAGTTGTTAGACTACAACCAAAAAACTAAGAGTTACAAGACTAGTTCACTCAGGCAGGGGGAGAAATGCAATATAAAACTGAAGAGCATAAGCAACATTGAGTTCAATTGGAGGAAATATAATAGAAGGATTAGGAGCTCTAGGGAAAACAAGCTCAACTTGAAAATGAGATCCAGGAAGTAAAGCTCTCCATGGAAAAAAAAATTGGAACCCAAAGCCAAGCTAAGGAACTATTGCGAAGCAAGGACGTCGAGGTGGAAGCTCTACAGGGACAACTCTCTGTAGCATACAAGATGATTGTGTTAAAAGATGTAGGACAATTGAGATGGGGGATGAATCAATTGTGACAAAATTCAAACTCAAAAAATTCAACACATATCCATTCCATAATCATGTTATCTATCATTAAGTATGAGCATGAAACATAGATGACAGAAAGTAATTTAACCCAATAAACACCAGATTTTTTATGTGGAAAACCTAAGGAGGGAAAAACCACGGTGAGGATTAGCTCACAGTATAAAGTAGTTCCAATCTAAAAAAAAAGGCTCACTGCCTTGAAAGGACTCACTATCCAAATAAAAAAGCTCACTGCTTACAAGAGAGGCTCACTGCCCACAAAAGATTTACAAAACAAAATTGGGCTTTATAGCCAAAATAAACTGAGAATAGTGCACCTAACAAGTGCTAATGTAGTTCTAGTGATGCTCAATAGACTGATTCAACACACTTCATCCTTTTTTCTCACTTCTAAACTATTTTTATTAATTTCGCATACACATCCTTCTATTCTTTTGTATCTATATCACTTCTTCCTGCTAAAACTGTCCAACATATTCATTTATATACCTAATCTTTCTCACAAGCATCAATTAAGTTGGATTGATTAGATGGATTTCATATTTACCAAAAATACCAATCGTCGACTTTAATCATTCACAAAATATTTCAAGAAGATAATTCAAAATTCCAGCATGCTTCATTATGTCAGCAAGGACCTAAAATAGGTTACACATATATCTACATAGGAAAAATTAATTCACCACAACATAATTACCCCAAGAATTCGGTCAGGAATAGACTTCAATGCAAAGAGAAAAAAAAAACATTTTGTATAAGCACTAGATATGTGAGATCTTGAGGGGTATGTGCAGGATCATCATGGAAAAAATAGGCCCTTAAGTGGCAAAAAATTTAGAAAAATCAAAGTTATGAAACTTGACATAAAAATTTGAATAAGTTATCTATATTATTTCAAAAATATGTAAGAATAGAATATGTAGCAAATTGAATGTAGTTTCTAAAATACTAGGCTTATTTTTTTTTTTTTAAATCTACTTGGTGAAAATTTGAAATTTCAATGCAGTAGTACTTAAATTTCAAGGAAAAAATAAGTAGGTGTTTGTCTAACCACCCTAACCACAATAAAATGATAATATTTTTTAATAAGATTTTAGATATAAGTAGAGGACTCATGTCTAGATGTGATACATACTTTTTTGTAATTTTTTTCCAAGTAAATAATTAATTATGAATTTTTTATTACAACTTTTGAAACATATAAAAATTTGTATGTATGACCACCTTAACTTGGTCAAAACTTCATGAAATTCAATTTTTTTTTAATCCTATAGTATACGAAGCATAGAATGTGACACATGTTTTAGATTCAACAAATGTGATACAGTTTGAAAGCTATAGATGTTTTTCAATCAACCTATCAATTAGGACTTTAGTCGTAATTCAAATAGAAAATAAATAATAATTATTTATTAAATTCAAAGTAAAGCTTAATTTATATTCGTGGAAAGCTGAGAATCTCCTTTAAAAACCCTTTTCATTTCATCAATTTTGGGTATAAAAAAGTCATCAGCCGCATACCCTACAAATACCTCATATTGTCACTTTTTGGCCCATCATGATCATGCACATACCCTGAGAGTACGTGCTTCTGATGTCTAAAAACCATTTACCAAAACCAAAAGCACCAACAACTAACTTCTTAAATATGTGGACTAAAATACCAGAGTATAGCTTGAATACTAGTTCAGATACCAAACCAAAATACTGGATCAAACACTGCCTTAACCTTGCAGTCACAACATGGTGACATCAATGACAACACAAAACTATAGAGGTAGTCAATCTTCTTCATTTTTTCAACAATCTCCCCCTTTATCATTGATGGCAACATGTAAAAAATTCTCCTTGAAACTCTCCCCATACTCTAATTCTCTCCCCCTTTGACATCAATGGAAAAGGGAAACCAACAATGATATAAACAAGGGTTTAGCATGGTGACAAAAAAAAGTTTCAGCCATCCAAAAATTTTAGACTTCAAATCAATTAACTTATTTTCCTCCCTGTTCTTCTTCTCTTCAGAAAAATGAACAGAAACTTAATACTCAAGATTCAAGTAAAAATGGCACTCTTCACCTGAAACACTTTCTTGTACCTTTCCTCAAGAACTACATGCAATTTATTCTAGTTAGAAGTAACTAAATCCATTCTTGTGCAAATTCTTTCCAATAAACCCAATAGAGTAAAAGATGGTAACCAATATCAAATCTGTCTCTCATCATCTTTTGTGTTAGTAAGTATTCTGGAAAGATTTTCTAACTGAACCTTAGCAATCTCCTTAAGAAACTAGAAGGTTTTCACTGCATCATCTCTTTGTATTTGTACAACTAGTTCAGCTTGTATTTCACCAACTCCATATCTTTTCTTTCCTTCTTTGTCTTTAAAGATGTCAAAATTATTTCCAATATTGTTCACTTTAGATTCAATTGCTTCAATTTTACTTCTAAAATTATCTACTGCAGCAGGCTACCAAAGACAATACTTGTAAATACCAGATATTTCTTTAATGCATTTCTTTATTTCCATGATTAGTTTAGATAATCTCCCTTTAGCTTTAACACACCTCTTTTTTACCAAAGCTTCAAGCTTGCATCCTTTCTTCAACAATCTCAACCGAATTTTCTGGAAAGGAATCAAAAACAACTAATATTCCAATACCTTTCTGAAGCAGATATTCTACCAAAGCATCATTAATCTTAAGTCTATCTATAAGAGAGGCCACACTCCATAATTCACCAATCTTCTTCATCTTCCCCTTAACAATCATAGACTTGATGTCATCAAAGGATACTTTCTCCATTTCTTCTGAATTGCCAATGATACCTCTAGTTATAACTTTCTTCCTCTTCAATTCTAGAGGGGATTCATCAATGACAATCTCCAATTCCCTTTTTCTGGAGGAGCCTTCTTCAAAATAAATCAAAGCAAATATACCAGACCAAAGATTTTTTTTCAAGGATTTGAAATAAGATTTACACATACTTGCATTATATGCCAACTCTCCCAGATATTTGTAGACTTGTTTTCCAATAGGAATCTCAGATTCCCATACCACATTATCCTTTCTTGGTAGGGAACACAAAAAGTAAATCAAGGACACCAGTAGGGATCTAAAATTAAAGGGATAACCCTAAATCATGACATACGAACATTTTTAGAAATATTCTCAAGAAACAATCTACACAAATTAAATTTTGTGTTCTCTTTAATCATCATATGTGCGATATAAACAACAATGGTTGATGTGGAACCTTCATGATTTCTAAAATAGATCTTGTAAGAAATGTCGTACACAACATACCTTATAGCCAAAACCTCGAAAGTATTTGTCAATAGAGCTTGTGGGTCTTTGATAATGCAAGTCAATTCTTCCACAACTTTGTACTTTATAGTTTTCTTTCTAGGAAGATCCTCAATATTGCATAAGCTAGTAATCACCTCAATCGCTTCCTTCGTAACCAAGTAGGGTTTGTCCAATACAATTCTTTTTCCCTTGAAATGATTCAATAAGAACAAAATAAACTCTTTTTTGACAACCCACAAAAATTCACTCCACAAATCCATACCTAGGGTTTTGATTTTCGTCAATTCATTTTCGTTCAACCCTAGCTCCATTTCTTTCATCTTTCTATGATCAAATTCATCAAATTCAACTCCTTTCAGCTTCACAGGGATGACATCACTTGATTCTCTATCTATCTCTACAATTTCTTTATTCATTAATTTAAACTTCTTCATTTTTCCTTCTTCCCCTTTTTGCAAATAGAGAAACAAATTCTAGATTACCTGAGTCAATTTCTTTGAAATCCCTTTAGAATTGCTTCATGCTTTCTTGAAGAACACACTAGAGAACCTTCCAAGTTCTCCAAATGCATAATTAACTGAGAAGCTTCACAAAATTTTAACTTAAACACCATTGGGTTTTCCCTAAACACATTAAATGTGAAAAATATCAAAAAGCTGCTAAAAACATTCTTCCCAACATAGAAAACCCTAATTCGGTCCACAAATCATTATGAAAACATGTTTTCTTCCGATTCTTTTTCCACAACCTCTCATTCTCCAATCTTTGCATCTCATCCTCATGCCATCCTCTGACATGCCATTTTTCTAGGGGATTTTCATAATTTTCTGATAATGATCCCCCTAAGACCATGCTCGTTCTAATTCCAAGAGGATTCATCCATACCGGATGAGGGTACAGGCACATCAGTAGCTTCAAGTTTTTCTTATTCTTTCTTCTTCCATATCTTGTTCATCTCTTGCTTCATTTCTTCTTTGTCGACCTTCTTTACCAGATCATTCTTCTCTATCAGAGTGGACTTCTTTCCTTTCTTTCTTCTGCAAACTTTTCAAACATGTCCTAGTTTATTACAATTATAATAGATGGATTTTTTTTTATTACTCTAACCTCCATTGATTCACTCTATGTCCAAATTTGTTATAGGTGTAACAATATCCATTAAAGAATTGATTCATTTTTCCTTCATTAAATATTTTCCTCATTACTCAACTTACCATTCTCACCTGTGATTTGCATCCAATAGCCTTATGTCAAACCTTCTTACATTCAAAGCATTTTCTAGTGAAGGGACCAAAAACCTAATTATTCCTGCTTTTGTGTTTTGTTGCTTTGTGACCATATTTATTACAAAAGAAATAGATACCATTAAAAGAGGGATACCTTTGTGCATTAGGCTATCTCACAAGTAGTTTCCTTGTAAAATTTCTTGAATTTCTCTTATGCTTTCCTTTGTTATGAATTCTCTGATTGTCCTTAGAACTTTCACCTACATCGTTTCCTAAACCAACTTTATCTTTACTTGATTTCTATCTGGCAATCAATTCACCAAGCTTATTAGAACTTGATTTGAAATTACTTTTATAGAGCTTCACTTTTTCCAATTCAATCCTCAAGCTTACCACCTCCTGTTTAAGTTTAGAGCATTCATGAGATTTTCTCTACACCATTGTATTCAGACATTCTTCAATTCTCTTTTTTTCTTGTAATATTACTTTCAATCCAGTTATCTCTTGTCTCAACTACTCACTCACTTCCCTGTGCCTTTATTTGAATTTATTTAATTGTTCTTTCAACTTCCTGACACATTCATTAGCTTCATCTAGATTCTCCTTCAGATCTATGTTCTCAGTTTCAACTCTATCAAGATCCTTAAATGTAGTCTGGAGTTCTTCTTTATCATCCATCTAATCATCCATTAGGATCCTCCTTAAGCAGTTAAGATCTACACCAAGGAACCAAAGCTCTGATACCAATTCTTAAAAGATGCAGGACAACTAAGAGAGGGGGGTGAATCAATTGTCACAAAATTCAAACTCAAAAACTTCAACACATATCCATTCCATAATCATGTTATCTATCATTAATTATGAGCATAAAACATAGATGAAAAAAAGTAATTTAACTCAGTAAACACCATATTTTTAACGCGGGAAATCCAAGGATAGAAAAACCATAATGAGGATTAGATCACAGTATAAAGTAGTTCCAAACTAAAAATAAAAGGCTCACTACCAAGGGCTCACTACCCTGAAAGGACTCACTATCCAAATACAAAATTTCACTACTTACAAGAGAGGCTCACTTCCTACAAAAGGATTTACAAAAAAAAATTGGGCTTTACAGCCAAAATGAACTAAGAATAGTGCACCTAACAAGTGTTGATGGAGTTCTGGTGATGCTCAATAGACTGATTCAACACACTTCATCCTTTTCATTCACTTCTAGACCACTTTTATTAATTTCACATACACACCCTTCTATTCTTATGCCTCTATCTCACTTCTTCACACTAAAACTATCCAACATATTCATTTATATACTTGATCTTTCCCGCAAGCATCAATTAAGTCAACTTGATTAGATGCATTACATATTTACCAAAAAATACCAATCATTGGCTTCAATCATTCACAAAATATTTCAAGAAGGTAATTCAAACTTCTAACACACTTCATTATGTTAGCAAGGACATAAAATAGCTTGCAGATATTCACATAGCAAAAATTAATTCACCACGTCATAATTACCCGAAGAAGTCAGCTATGAATAGACTTCAATGCAAAGAGAAAAAAAATTGTATGAGCACCAGATACATGAGATCTTGAAAGTACATGCTCTTGATGTCTACAAACCATTTCCCAAAACCACAACCACCAAAAACTAACTGCTTGAAAATACAGACTAAAATACCGGAGAGTGTACCTTGAATACCAGTTCAGATACCAGACCAAAATACCAGATCAAGCACTACCTTAACCTTGCAGTCACAACATGGTGACATCAATGACAACACAAAACTATAGAGGTAGTCAATTTTCTTCATTTTTCCAACAAATTGAAGAGCTAACGCATGATGTCGGGTTGAGTGAGATGGAAATTGGTCTTTTGAAAAATCCTCCCCAACCCCTTGCTCCTTAATTAGATCTCCTTTTAGTAGCCAAACAAATATATATCTCCTATTGGGAGAGAGTCAAGTCTTTCTACCTAACTCTTCATTCGGCGCTTCAATTCATGGCAGAAGTGGAAAGTTTGAGCAAGCTGGTACATGGAACGATTGAACAATTTCCACAGTTCATTGCAAAGAGTGTGCCCGAGGCAGAGAAGTTGTTGGATAAGTTATACACGGTGGTGAATGACGACTTGGTGAATGTAGGGATTGAAGATCATAGGTCAACAACCAAGAAGGTGAAAGAATTCATTCATTGTCATGCAACCATCCTCCATGCCATCAATTTCTTGGCAACACTGAGTTGAACTATGAATAGTATGCAAATGAAATTCTCCCAACTAACTCAAATGGGCTTACCCTCCCCACTTCTATCTGATGATTTGGTGTCCACAGTGGATCACATTGAAAAAAATATTGAGGAAAAGCAACAAGATTGGTTTTCTTTCCAGAATTTCATTCAACCCCCCACTGTTGAGGACATTGAAGGTGTCACCCATCAAATAGCGCAACTGTTCTTTCAGCTTGAGTCAGGGACTTGGATATCCATGGAGCTTCCCTTCAAAGAAGTAATTGATCTGCATGAGGCACAAGAGAATTTTCATGCCATATCAATGTCATCCGAGGCCAACTAGCTTCCTCTGTTGAATGTACTCCCAAAGCTCTAACTCTATTGGCAATTGAATAAGACTTTGGTCTTTGAACTAGAAATTTTTGGTTCTCATTCCATAGGAGAAATGCCCCTAGTAGTTGCCAAAATTTGTGGATTAAAAATCCTTAGAGCTCCCTTTAGGTTGATTATATTGTTTTCCTTAGCCTCATCCCACACCTCATATGTTTTAATATCTTTGGGCCCATTCTAAAGAGTTTTTCCCACTTGCTTAATGTGTTCACCATGTGCTCCTTGGAAGAATTTCCTCCCTTGCTTCTTTATTGAGCCTTGTCATGTCTCCATGTGTTAGCAGTGAATACCTTTATAAAACCACTCCCTTTGCTTCTCTATCGAGCTCTACATGCATGCCACGTAGCATCATTCTATGGACACCATTTGGCAGACCCCACAGTCAACACTCTAGACAAAGACTCCTCCATGTGTCTTCTTCATGAGGAATTTCATCACAAGGAAGGGAAGAATGAATGACAAGCCTCATCCTATTACCAAGTGTCCTAACCAACTTTATGGGTAGGTGGCATGTTTCTACATGGGGATTTTTCTGCTTCCACACTAGGACCACAGTCATCATTTTCAAAGGGACACATCTTGTTCAAAGTGCAACAGAGGCACCTAAAACATGTAATTGCAAAAATGCACTATTTGAAGGTTGGTCTAGGAGTTAGTTGTAGAATAAACTATTTTGTGTTAAATAATGTCCAATAAGACCACTTTTGATGTAATTAGGAGGTCCTTAGAGTAAGGTTGGTTCAAAGATGAAAAATTACACAATGATGTACTTATTGTTAACAAATTGTCAAAATAGTGCAAAATTAAGCTATGTAAAGGGGCTTGGTAGTTGGTGGTTAGTTTTAGGCATTAAGGAGTTGGTTTTAGATAAGAAATTGTATTTAAAGCCTCTTGAATTCTTGAGGAAAGGTTGTTGAAGAGTTTTAAAAGAAGATATCAATCAAAAAGCATAGTTTACAGTTCATTTCCTAAGTTTATGTGTAGTTTATGCCTATGTACAGGTCTGTACAGTAGAAAAATCATTCAAAATATGTTGAACTTGTTTTAGAAGGGTGGTATCAACATCTTGGAATCATTCTAGTGGTGTTACATTGAGTTCTAGGTGATTTAAAGGCAGATACATCAAGGCTGGTTCAAAAATAGGGACTTGTGGTTTTGAGGGTAAATATGATCTAAGAGGACATTCCACCTTCTGTAGATACTATACCTGGGTGGAATGGGCCTTGTTTGTGTAGGTTAGTCCTAGGGAGAATAATTTGAGATTGGTAGAGCTTTTGGAGGGAGAACTCCACACTGCCCTATAGTGAATAGTGAGTTTTAAGCTTTTTGTGACAAGGCTAGAATAAGGGTTTTGATGAAATTGAAACAAAAATGGTTAGAACTTGTTTATTCCCATGTTTTCATGTGTCTTTAATGGTTTCTAGAAGGTTTGAGTGGCTGGAAGTGACCAGTTGTGTGAGGGAGTTGAAAACCCTATTAGGAAGGGGTGGAAAAGAGCGAAAATGAGTGGATTTACAAAGGAACTGCGTGTCAAACATGAGAAAAGACTAATGTAATGTTGTTTTGAGCATGTACAGGTAAAATAATGAAGTATTAAAGTGGTTTTAGGTTTGTGAGTGGTCAGGGCATGTGTAAATCAATAAGCCCTAGTCGAAGTTATGAAAATAAGGGTTTAAGGGGTCTTAGTGAGCAAGTGAAGGCCCAAAATTTGGAAAATCCTATGTTTTGAAAGTAGTTTGAAGACTATTTGGAGGTTTTTATAGTTTTTGGTGAGTTTAGAGATAGGTTCCTTTGCAAAAGAGGGTTAATTAGAGCCCATTTTAGCCTAAATAGTCAATTTGGGTGTTGAAGGTCTAAAGAACCCTATTGTGGATTTGTGGTATGTTTTGTGTTAGGTTAATGGGTCCCTAAATGTGTAAAGGCTTGGAGGATTTTAGTGGGTGGTTGTGAGAAAAGTTCTAAAAACTGGTCTTGGAGCCCTAGTAGGTGAATGTTGGCTTGAGAATGTGAAATTGTAACTAGAAGTACTTGACACTTACAAAGGTGAGTTATTCATGTTTTTTTGGTCAATTTAATCTTGTTAGATGCCTTTTGGAGTTTTGGAAAATATTGGAACAAAATTTGAGTGTGTTTGAGTCATTGGGTGCCTTGTGCACTGAAGAGTCAAACTGGTGTTTTTAGAGACCTTTCAGGATCAAGTTGTGGATTCATGTTTCAAGTGGTTTGAGGTCACCCTTGTCTCCATCATAGTGGTATTAGAGTGAGGAAGTAGATCTCTTGAGTATTGAAGGAGAAGAATTGGAAGGTGAAAAGACATTATGGCCATTAGAAGGTTGGATGAGAAAGAGGAATAGATGGGGAACACCATTTTCCAAACTAGATGCAAATGCAGAGGCAAGGAATGTAAAGTAATGATTGGTTTAGGTTCATTGGATAATTTTGTTTCAAAGGAAATGGTTTAAAAGTTACATTTGACAAGGATAATCGGTGAATCGCCTTTCAAGGCATATTGGGTAAATGATAGTCAACATATTGTGGTTAGTGAGCAAACATTTGTAGATTTTCATATTGTTCCTTACAAAGATGTTGTACTATGTGATATTATGCCTATAAGAGATTGTCACATGATACTAGGTAGAGCTTTGCAATATGATAGGTTTTCTATACATGATAGAAGACTTAATGTGTATGAAATTAAAAAGGATGGGAAAAATTATACCTTGAGTTGTTTGCAAGATGAAGGGATAGAAAGTAGGATAGGCATGTGTGGAAAAAGAGAATTTTTAGAAAAAAAGGAACAAGGGGACAAGGAAGAGATAGAGGAGCATGGCATAGATTCTATGGATAGAGTAAAGCACCATGAAGAAGCATTGAGGGAAACAGAGCAGCTTGAAGACACAAGGGAAACAAAGAAAGTGAAGATCAAAAGTGAAAAGACCTTGAAGGCACGAGATGAGGATGGAGAATTTGATGAAGACAAAGGCAGGTTAGAGTTTTTGCAATTTCAAGAAAATGAGGTCAAGACAACAAAGGGTAGGTTTTCTATAGTTATTTGTGGAAAAAGAACACTTGGGATAGAGATCCCTCAAAGAGAAAGGGATAAGAGTGTAGGAGAGTTGTCAATGGAGGGGCAAGGAAGGCCTAGTGAGCTCAGTACATAAAAAATGCAGTGTCCACTAGAAGGACAATGTAATGACAAGCAACAAGAGCTTGATAATAGGGAAGATGAGACACAATAGATGTGTGTGTGAGAAAAATATGAAAGATTTGATGGCAGAGGGGTCTTTAAGACTAAGTGTTAAGAGAGAAAGAGGAGAAATAGTTAAGGAAGATGGAAGAGTTTTTGAAATCTATGAAGGGCTTGAAGTGTGTAAAAAAATCATGATTGGGATTGTATTGTGTCCCCTAAAGGCAGATGAAGGTGATAAGTAATCAAAGACTAAGAGAACAAAGATTTTTTATTTAAAAAGTACAGTGGTAGTTGAGACAATAAGTCTGATGCAGGTTGAGAGAAATGAGAATACAAAAGAGATAGAGATTGAGAGTCAAAAAGAAAATATGAAGGTTGAAAAAATAGTAAGCCAAGGAGAGAGGCTAGTGGATGAGTTTGTAGAAGAATGTGAAGGGAAAGAGGTAGTTACAGTCACCTTGGAAAGTGAAGGGAATGAAGCAAAGTGGATGAGTGAAGTTTTAGTATTGAGAGAAACTAGAGAGAAAGAGTTGATGGTGAGTAGCCTAGGGAAGGCTAGAGAAAAAGAATTTGAGAAGTCTCCAATTGTGAAGGAGAAGAAAGAAAATGATATGGATTGGATATTGGAATGTCCTAGGATGAAAAAAATACTGGTGTGGTAGATGTATGCTACTATGGGGATGATTCTAAGCATAAAGGACCTGAGAAAGATTGTGGAGAGAAGAGTTTAAGGGTAGAGATACATGTGTAGTTGGAAAAGGCTCTTGGAAGAGCATGAAACAGAGATACTAATGTATGGATGTTTAGTTTTGTGTACTAAATTTTTGTTTGCAAGTGTCAATGAAGACAAAAAGCAGCAAGAAGATCCATTTGAGAAGGATCAAGCATGGCAAGACCAAGGCAAAGCGAAGCATGAAGGGTACAAAGTGCCTTGGAGGAATTTTTACATGCAAGTGACTTCCAATAGGTTTTAAGGGATTGTGAAGAAGATAGGAGCAAACCTATGGAGTGATTTATGGGGCATAAATCTTTTGTACCTGGGGAGTATGGTGCAGGGGCACCTAAAAGATGTAATTACAAAAATGCACTATTTGAAGGTTGTTCTAGGAGTTAGTGATAGAATGAATTATTTAGTGTTAAATAAGGTCCAATAAGACCACTTTTGATGTAATTAGGAGGGTCTTAGAGTTAGGTTGGTTCAAAGATGAAAAATTGCACAATGATGTACTTATTGTTAACAAATTGCCAAAATAGTACAAAATTAAGCTTTGTAAAGGGGCTTGGTAGTTGGTGGTTAGTTTTAGGCATTGGGGAGTTGGTTTTTGATAAGAAATTATATTTAAATCCTCTTGGATGCTCGAGGTATGGTTGTTGAACAGTTTTAAAAGAAAGTTTCAATCAAAAAACATAGTTTACAGTTAATTTCTTGAGTTTCTATGTAGTTTCTACCTATGTACGGGTCTGTACAATAGTAAATTCATTTAAAATGTGTTGAAATTGTTTTGGTATGGTGGTAACATCATCTTGGAATTATTCTAGTGGTGTTACATTGAGTTCTAGGTGTTTTAAAGGCTGATACATCAAAAATGGTTCAAAAATAGGGACTTGTGGTTTTGATGGTAAATATGATCTAAGAGGTCATTCCACCTTTTGTAGATACTATACATGGGTGGAATGGGCCTTGTTTGTGTAGGGAAGTCCTAGGGAGAATAATTTGAGATTGGTAGAGCTTTTGAAGGGAGAACTCCACACTGCCCTATAGTGAATAGTGAGTTTTAAGCCTTTGTGACAACACTAGAATAGGGGTTTTGATGAAATTGAAACAAAAAGGGTTAGAAATTGTTTATTCCCATGTTTTCATGTGTATTTAATGGTGTCTAGAAGGTCTGAGTGGCTAGAATTGACTGGTTGTCTGAGGGAGTTGAAAACCCTATTAGGAAGGGGTGGAAAAGAGTGAAAATGAGTGGATTTACAACAGAAGTGTGTGTCAAACATAAGAAAAGCCTAATGCAATGTTGTTTTGAGCATTTACAGGTCAAATGATGAAGTATTAAAGTGGTTTTAGGTTTGTGAGTGGTCAGGGCATGAGTAAATCAATAAGCCCTAGTCTAAGTTGTGAAAATGAGGGTTTAAGAGAAATGGGTCTTAGTGAGCGAGTGAAGGCCCAAAAGTTGTAAAATCCTATGTTTTGAAAGTATTTTGAAGACTATTTGGAGGTTTTTATAGTTTATGGCGAGTTTAAAGATAGGTTCCTTTGCAAAAGAGGGCTAATTAGAGCTCGTTTTAGCCTAAATAGTCAATTTGGGTGTTGAAGTTCTGAAGAACCCTATGGTGGATCTGAGGTATGTTTTGTGCTAGATTAATGGGTCCCTGAATGTGTAAAGGTTTGGAGGATTTTATTGGGTGGTTGTGAGAAAAGGTCTAAAAACTGGTCTTCGAGCCCTAGTAGGTGAATGGTGGCTTGAGAAGGTGAAATTGTAACCAAAAGTACTTGAGACTTAAAAGGTGAGTTAATCATGTTTGTTTGGTCAATTTAATCTTGTTAGATTCCATTTGGAGTTTTCAAAAATATTGGAACAAAATTAGAGTGTGTTTGAGTCATAGGGTGCCTTATGAACTGAAAAGTCAAATTGGTGTTTTGAGAGACCTTTTAGGATCAAGTTGTGGATTCATGTTTCAAGTGGTTTAAGGTCACCCTTGTTTGCATCACAAATGTGACTAAATACTATGTTTCAAAAAAAATTTGTTGCAATAGCCTTGGGAAATCATTGCGATAGAAATCATTGCTCGTGCCTAGGAATATTTTCAACTACTTGCTCTTAGGCAGTGGGATGATTTTCTATATATACTACTTCAACTTTCTGAAAATGAGTTCAGAGAATGCATAGAAAAATTATTGAAAGACACCAAGAATTTGTATTGTTTTTATTATTGTATTAAGACTCACAAACCATGACATTTGTTCAGCTTCTTTGTTTCTTAGTTAGTTGACAAAACATTATACTGTGTTGTTATTGTACTGAGTTTATTTGTAGAACTTCTATAATTTCAATATAAGTTTTTTGATTCAAACTGTGTCTTGGACTCTTCTTTTTAGTGAATGTGTATGGAAGTTATTTTATGTTATTTAATATACTTCTTGGGTTTTTCATATATGCATTCTATCATTTTCAAACAGGTAGATTGTTGAATGGGCCCTTAAATCTCACTAAACGGGAAGATTTTCCATTCCTACTAACTTACATCTTGGTGCACCGCCTTAGATTAGATCTTTATTTTCCATATCTGGTTACTTTTCCTTTTCCAACCCCCCAAATATAGGAGTTAGCTTCTTTAAATAACCTAGTGGTTACTCAATTTAGCACAATTGGTCACCCCATTAATTGAGTTTCCCATAAGGTTGTTTACCTAGCAATTTTAGGCATCAACAATATATATAAGATGTTTTAAGGAATGAGATGAGAGACTAAAGAAGGAGAAGAAAGTGTGGAGAAGAAAAGTGTGTGGAAGAAAGGTCCAAGCCTAAATGCTTTATCAGTTGTGGATAAGTATAGGTTTGTTGAGCAACTGATGTGTGAGGCAGTACTTCATATTCTAAGCTTCATTGGAACTGATCCTTGCACATTGAACATGTATCCTATTAGTTCAATCTCTTAGTAGAGAGCCATTATCTTTGTATCTTGGTGGTCAACCATCTTTTTTATTCAGGTAGTTAGCCTTTTTAAGGATAGTGAGTCCTGAAAGTGAGCCTCGTAATATTTTGTATCCAACTATACTATATTCTGAGTTAGCCCTCACCACAGTTTTTCTCTCTTTAGGTTTTCCACGTAAAAATCCTAGTGTTCATGTGTATGGTTGATTTTATTTGTTTCTATGTTTTGTCTTGTTGATTTAGTCAAAATTTTGATAATGGTTATATGGATTTTATGTGAATGGTATTATGGAATACTAATTCAACCCCCCTCTTAGTATTTTGAATGTTCAACAAAGATGTCACATGCAAAACCCTAGTAGCTGGAGTAATGAACATAGTTCCAAAGAGGATAGTATGTTGGGGCAGATTTAGGAGATCTCCACATTATCTAAGCACAAGCAAATGCATCATTTATTCAAATAAAATAAATCATTCTAAACCCTATATATGATACATTGATACTTCAAAAGAATCTTATTTATTTTTTAAAATTAAAATAAATCATACTAAACCCTATATAGGATACATTGATACTTCAAAAGCATCTGAAGAAATTTGAGATTATGCAAATATATGTCAATTAAATACCTATATTACAAATAGTAGTGTGAAGAATGTAACCCTTGTTGAGTAGAGTAGGAATGAAATAAACATCAATGAATCCTATGGCTCCTGTCACACACATCTCCTTACCATTATTTATCATTGTTTACTAAAACACTTCTCCATTTTGGTGGGCTATGCCTAAAAATAAGGTTTTGACAAAGGTTTTAGAGTATGTTTATTAAAATGAAAACTCCATTATGGAGGCCGACGCTTAAAAATAAGATTTCAACAAAAATTTTAGAGTATGTTTATTAAAGTTTTAGAGTATTTTGGCAGGCTATATTCTTGATTCCTTAAATGATGTATTCAAATGGATTGCACGACTAAATAAATGACTAACTATTTAGTCATTTTTATTTTGTGACTAAATATTTTTTATTCAACGACCAAATTAGTCATTTATTTACTCATTTATAGATGAGTTGCAAAAAATTAGTAGAATTTAGTCATTTTAAGTTGTTGCGACAATATGATGAACAAGATAGGGATGAAAATGACCTACTATAGGTTAACTCACATGTTTCTTACTATTCTTGTCTTTGTTTTCTTTGTGTGTTCTTTATGTGATTGCATGTACATAATGTGATCCCCCATACTATTTTGTTTTATGTGTCTTCATGTTCATTCCTCTATTTGTACCTTCATTCTTCTATATGTCATAAACCTTTATCTTTTCTTTTTCCTTGTGTTTTCCTTTAAGGATGACCCAAGGCATCAAGACATTTAGGTCTCTCCCATGTTGACCTGAAAGCTTTCTCTTTGTTTTTTCTCTCTGTGTCATTCTTCAAATTCCATGAGTTATTTGGGGAATGATAACAATTTCGAGCTCTATAATACCATTGTAGCAAAGACATACGTTGACTATAAATCTGTAAATCCCTTATGTGTGATTTTAGGATTTCATTTTGGGGGCAACCCCTTTTTCATGATGTAGCTTTATTTGGAAACATATGTTTGACATAGGGCTTTCCAAATAAGCTCTCATGTCCCTTTTAGCATTTATCATTTTCTACTTTAAATTAATTGCTCATAGTAGGGTGGTAGCAATTTCTTTAAAGTGGGGGCATACATTGGCATTATCATTTTGGAGATCTTGGACAATAACTTATGTTTCATTGTGTGTTCTTCTTACTTCTTGTGATGTGTCTTCTTGTTGGTGGTTTCATAGGGTTTGATGTCCTCCAAGAGTGTGACCTTTTTTGGCATAAGAATTTCCTCTTAGTGGTGATGCTACATGTTACATTCCCTAAGTTGTGAATATTTTATCCTAGACTTTTCCTCTCTTGGAGACATTAGGCATGATGTTCCCTAAGAGAAGAACTTACATCAACTAAGAAAAATCCCTTTGAACATGCTTTATCCTATTTGCATTTTTTTCATAATTTTTTAGCATAAAACAACTTTCTCACCTTATGAAGCTCCAAGTTACAACCTTTTTCATGGTCACCAAGCATAATGCACTTTACTTGCCTCTAGTGCCTTGTTTGTTCATAAGTGCTTAGCATAACACAACTTGCTAAGCCTTATGAAGCTAGAATTTCATATTGTCTGGTGCCTTATTAAATCTATTAGAGGTATAACTTTGGTATGGTATGGGAGCCTAATAATATTCTCTCATTTTCCACCCTTGGGGGCTTACCTAGTGGAAAATGGATTTCACTAGCTTGTGTGAGTGTGCATTATTGTTTGCATAGTGGACGATGAGTTCCACTTGTAAACATTTTTGGACAAACAATTGAGGTGTGATCCACATCACGCTGGACAATCAAGGCTTGATCCACCCCTTTTCTTTTCCTTTTTCTCTTTCTTTTAGTCTTTGACATTGTATGATTGAGTATCGTGTCATGCATATATATGTTTAACATAGGCATGTGTCTCCTTGTGCCTTTGTTGGTTTTTTCTTGAGATCTTAGATCTTGGGGGCTTGATCACCCACCTTGATCTTTTTAATCTTATCCATCCAATTATTATACAATTATACCTCTCTTGATTTTCTACTTTAGTGTGAGTTTAACACAGGGTCATCCTCTCACTAAAGTGGGGGCTAAATCTAGTGTAGAAAAACATAGCCCTTTACATTTTCTCACTTGTTTGGGCCCTCCTAGCTAAAATGTACTTAATAGTGCCTTAATTCAGTGTTGCTAAATAACCTATTTACATTTACACACTTATTTGGGCCCTCTTAATTAAATTGAGCTTAATTATGCCTTAATTAGCCCTTTAATTCATTTACAAGACTAATTAATTACATTTTTTGAAGGGGAAACCCAACAATAATTAATGCTTAAACATAACACTTTACCTTAAGCAATATGTGTTCCAGGTATAAGGACCTAGGACCCATTTTCCCATGGGTGAATGTGTCCTCCCTAGACCTTTGGACCTAAATTTAAAGTATGTTTTTGGCAGTATTTTAACATCTCTAAATTTGTAATTCAATGTTGGATATTGTGATATTTGAATTTCTAGAAATTGAGGATACATACCCATAAATAAAAGGTTATTTCACTAAGTTTCACCCAACAATTTTAGGAGATTTTCATGAGCATTCTTCAAGACATTAAGGGAATTTAAGAGTAGATATATCAGAGATTTATTGTAGCAATCAAGATCTATTCATAATGTCAAAGTATTCTTGCATCATGCATGTTTTCAGAGATAACATTGTGATGTAGGTTTCATGATCAAGTCAAACACTCAAAGTATCATTTCAAGCAAGATTTCAAGTGTCAAAATCCACATCTAATTCATCCATTTCACACAAGTTGAATACCTCCTAATATATCCATTATCAAGGTCTCATTCAAGGGTTTGTTGAGTGGTAACATAGCTTTGTTCATTCTTCATTCTCTCTTTCATTTCATTATTTCAATTCAAGGTTTAATTACAAAAACAAGGTTTGACCAAGGCAAACCCCTATTCACCCAAAAACAAACATTTTTCTCTCTTATATGTGTGATTGTAGATTTAGGTTGAAGAAGACTTGAATACCTTTTGAAATGCAAGATGTACAAAGTTTTCAAAGTTACAAAAAGTTATCAAAGTTGTCTTCAAATTATAGAATCTAACCTACAGATCAGATTTTTGACTTTCCAACATTGAAACCTAGACAAATCAGAAGATACATATATGCACTAGAGGCTCCTAAAATATTGTTAAAACCCATGTACTTGTACCCATTCACCCATGGGCGAATGAGTCTTAGATCAGCTTCTAGAAAGCTTTTTTGGTGATTGGTACACACATTTCTTCCCTTCTTGAATATCTACATTCTATTTTCTAGTTCTACAAATATTGAGTTTAATATTATTATTTCAAGTGTTAGATTTCATTTTGGAGTTGATTTTCTATTTTTCATTTTTTCTCCCCAAACTGTTGTTTGACCTTGACCCCTGTCGTTCAATCATAAGAAAATTTAAAGATTCTCACATTTACTTGATTCACCTATGGGTTGTTAGTCAATTCTTTATGATGATCTCATTTACTAATGAAATAAAGGAAAATATATCCCTCATTGTTCATCATCCCATACATATTTGATCTGGAAACCCTATTCTTTGATGTTTCAATAATAAATATATAGTAATACAAATTTAATTACATTATAAAAAATATATAATAATATATATAATAACATAATCATTTTAATATCATACTATTACTATAATAATATAATATAATAACAAGAAAGTAATTTAATAATTTTAATATTCTAAAACTAATATATATATAATTTAATTTAATATTTTTTTTAATAAAGAGGGTAAAAATTTTAATGCAACCAAAAAATCACTTATACAAAGCAATCAGGGTCTAAAACAGGCACCTAGAGAAATAATCAAGAGTCTCAAAACTAGCAAACATCCACAAAATAGGAAAAACACCCAATAAGACCAACCAACTAAAAACAATCATCCAACCATGTCCCAACCTCTCTAAACATTGGGAATAATCACGGGATAAATTCTCCCAACCTTCAACCTAACAACCCCCAATATTCTCAAAATCCCATTTGGACAAATAATCAACAACCTTATTCCACTCTTGTGAAATGTGAGACAAGGATAAAAACTCAAGCATGGAACTCAATCTCAGAATCTCCTTAATAATAGAGGCAAGATGCTAGTTAACCCCATCCAACTTCCTCTCGATCAAAAAATTAACTATGACTTGAGAGTCTGATTCCCAAATGATCTTGCACCAACCAAGGGCACAAGCTCTCTTGATAGCAAAAAGAATAGCCAAAACTTTCGTGAGGTTATCAGTTTATTGTCGCTTATGAATGGAGAAGAATAATATGACCTTACTAGAGCTATTCCTTCCAATTCAACCAATCCTATCAAGTCTAGGATTTCCCCTTGAAGAGATATCAATATTGATCTTTAAAACATGCACTGAAGGAGGGGACCAACCACCAACTCTTTGAGCTTTCTTTTTGGCATGGAACCCCCTACGAACACAGAAATAATCTAGTGCCAAATCATTGAGCTAGTCACTATTTCTTCATCTCTCTTCTCCAAAGGAAAAGACACTTTGCATTTAGCTTCCACGGTATCTTGAACCACCAACAACTCTCTACCAAACTTGTTGAACCATCAGCTTACTTCCCTGAAAAAATTCTATGACTCCTCTCAAGCCAAATCTACTAGAGGATAACAGTGGAACCAATATTCCACACTATCTAGAGGAAAGAAACCTATGTCAGAGGCCTACCTAGACTACTCTAGAATTTGATTAGTGAAAAAGGATGAATACAAGACTATCTCTAGATACCCCACCAAAGATATCAAATAACCATAGAAAATAAGCAATTAAAAAAAAAATGGGATGAATCCTCTGCACAACATCTGTAGAGAACACATACAAATGGTCCCTAAAAACCTTGCTTTTGAAGGTTATCCCAATTAAGGATCTATTCCAAGCTAAAAACCGCAAGAAGCAATTACAATTAGGCCAAGAAAACTAATTCCAAGTGGTTTTCCACCATAAGACTTTCATCCCCCCATATTTAAAAAAGTTCAACTCCTGATAGCCACTAGCCACCGTGTTGTACCCCAAATTAAAAATTTCACTACACTTATACATTTTAAAAATAGTCAAAAGTCTTAAAAACTATCAAAAGGTTGGAAAATGAAAACTTTCATGTCATGCATGTGGGTCAAAAACTCAAAATTTTCAAAATCTAACAATCTAGGTCTGATTAGAGTGACCTAGTCTACAAAACCTAGATCTCAGTTTTTCAGTCAGCTAGAATTTGAGGTTGAATGGACAAGTCTTGACGAAATGGAAAATTGCAAATGATGAAAATATCAAAAAATAAACTAAGTCTAAAAAATCTGGGTACCTAACCTTTTAGAGTACCTAATGTAGAGGTGAGGCTATGCAAATGTATTCATTATCTTTGGAATCCTATCAGCTATTCATTGTATATATCATCCTGACCATTAGATTCTTCTATCACCAGCAATTACAAATCAAATAGATGATAAAATATGGAAGATAAAAGTTTGAAGGTTGAAAATCAAGTAAAAATGGTGAAGTCTAGAGATGTTGGGTGCCCCAGATAGCTAGGGGTGCCCATGCTTTTGAGGGAGTAAAAGTGAAAATCAAGGTTTGTTACCTCCAACAACTTTTCTTCAGATTTAGTCCAACTCTTCAACGGATTCAATGGTGAGCTCATCAAATTTATCAAGCACTAGTTATGTCAAATTGAATGGGGGAGTAAAATCTTGCAAAATGAGGAAAGTCAAAGAAAAGATGAAAATATCAAGAAATCTAAGTTTGGGAGACTTGGGTGCCCCAAGTAGCCAAGGGCACCCAATTATTTGAGGCCCCAACTTTAGTTTCCAAAATATATCACTTCTAGGAGACAGCTCTCAAAATTCTTCAACCTATCCAATGAGTCCAACCATCAGGTCATCACACCTCTTGATCATCCAGAAACAAGAATTCATATGAAGATTAGAGAAAGCACATAAATTGAAGAATGCCGAAAAATGACTAGCACTGGTGATCATGGGTTCCCAACATTTTGAAGGCCAAGATGTTTTTTTATCCAAAGTTTCCTACAAGAAAATCTCATCAAATTTCATTAGGCTCCACAACAATATCATCATCTAGTCCATAGGATCAACCTGACTTCCAAAAATAAAGATCAAAATGGGGTAAAAAAACAAGAAAAAGCTAGAAATTCGAAGAAAATTGGCTAAGTTTGGAGAGGAAAAATGCCCCTAGACAAGAAAGGCACCCAAGGCTCAATGCCTTAGTCAAATTTGTGAATTTTTGAAAGGAAATAGGGGTGGCATAAATAGTTTCCTACACTAAATCTATCAAGAGAGACTTACAAAAAAATCTAAACCAATTAATATTTACAAATTCAAATGAACATCTAAAAACACGTAAACAGATACTCAAAACAAAATAAATTGATAGCATAGCATATACGTGGGAAAACCATTTCAGGAAAAAACCCACACTCCAAACAATCAACTCAATTATATTTATGAAAAAAAACAATAGTTACAATACAATATTAGAGCTATGCTCTTCAGAAGTTTTCACATTATTACAACATTCTGGAATAATTATGACACCTCTGAAAATCTTCAACCTATCTCATAAAATGTGCTAAGGCACCAACATATAAATCGAGCTCAACGTGAAAAAGTAGGCTCCCATGGTTTCCAAAACCAACTTCAAAGCCCAAGAGCTAAGATGTGTCAAAAAAATTAACTTGCTAATCCTTAAAATGTTACACATCAACTTCCAAAAGCAACAATACCTATCTCATCTATAACGACCATCTTGCCAAATATTATGTATGTTCAACATAGAAACTACAATAACCAAGAATAGGTGACTTCCTTAACTCACACCACTTAACAAATGTGAACTCCACCATAAATATTACCTGCTAAAATACAACTCCAATCCATAATAGAATTTGAAAACGAAGACTCTTTAGTCAACAAAGGAAATTTCCAACTCAATTCCCACTCCAAAATGGAAATATATGACATCTCCCCAAAATATAGTATCCTCCAAGTGAGTTCCAACTTCCTAAAAAATAGGGATTATGTCATCTCATCACCTACCATATAGGATGCCACCTCACAAAGAGGTTCCAGAAAGATGAATGGCAACTTAGGAAGTTAATAACTTAGGATAAAAATAATTATGCAACAATTAATTAAAAAATAATTCACCATGTTGAGACTCTAAGGTTGAGACACCTTAATCTCAACATTCTCCCACTTGTCAAATACTTATCAAGAGTCTACAAGTACAATTGTTCAAGCCCCAAGGCCCATGGAATTGGTACACCATCTGAAATTATCAGTGCTCATTGGCTTCGCCAATGCATCTGTGACATTCGCCAAAGTATCAACCTTTTCCAACTTCACCTTTCCATCTTCTATCATATCATGAACAAAATGAAAATGTAAGCCAATGTGCTTTGTTCTAGCATGGAAAGTAGGATTATTAGCTAAGCTAATGACACTTTGACTGTCACAATAGATCATAATCTATCCAACATCAAAACCAATATTAAAACACAACTGTTTAAGCTAAATGGCTTCCTTAAAACCATGAGTGGCTGTCATATACTTTTCTTTTGTCATGGAAAAAGTGACTATAGCTTTTTGCTTACTCATCCAACTAATAGCACCACCAAACATCATGAAAGCATATCCACTAGTGGATCTCTTGCTGTCAATGTCTCTTGCCCAATCTGAATCCACAAACTCATGAATATAAACAAAATGTTGAGGTCCAATAGTATAAACTTGAAAAAATAAGGAATACTTAGTACCCTGCAAATATCTGAACACTCTCTTCACAACATCCCAATGCGGTTGTATAGGATTAGCTATAAACCAACCTAGGACTCCCACTGCTTTGGCAATGTCTGATCTCATACAAACCATACAATACATTTGGCTACCTACAACAATCACATATAGTACTCTGGTCATGTCCTCAATCTCAATAGGAGATACTGGATAATCCTCAAGTGATAACTTTGTCCCTTGCAAAATAGGGACTACCAAGGATCTACAAGGTGACATGTTGAATCTCTCCAACACCAAGTTCACATACTTGCTTTGGCTTAACAAAAGATTTATTCTATATCTATCTCTTTTGATCTCCATCCCTAGAATATACCTTGTTGCACCTAGATCTTTCATCTCAAACTGTGTTGACAACTAAAACTTCAAATTCGAAATCACACTTTTACCACTCCCAAAAAATAACATATCATCTACATACAATGAAATTATGAGAATGTGACCATTATCAGTACACACAATGGTTAGTTTTAGATCTCTAAAATCTCAAACTCAACACATAGGTTTCAAATTTTTGGTACCACATCCTAGGAGACTATTTCAAACCATATATTAATCTCTTCAACTTACGTACCAAATTTTCTTTACCTTCAACCACAAAGTTCTTTGGTTGTGGCATGTAAATCTCTTCCTCCAAGTCACCATGAAGGAACACTGTTTTCATATCCATCTACTCAATCTCTAAATCATATGTTGTAGCAAGTGATAACAGAAAATGAATGGATGTTAGATTAGCTACAAGAGAGAAAATCTCACTAAATTCAATTCCCTCCTTTTGATAATACCTCTTCATGACCAACCATGCCTTATGCATCTCAACACTACCATCAAAACCTAATTTCTTCTTGAACACCCATTTACAACCAAAAATTTTATGTCCTTTAGGAAAAGGTACTAGATCCCAAGTATCATTTTTCTTTAGTGCAACCATTTCTTCATCCATGGCTTTCAACTAGGAATCTACATCATCCATACCCATAGCTGCTCTAATAGTCCTAGGCTCCTCAGTGTTTCCAATCAAAGAAAAAACACAATTTGAATCCAACAATGAATATCCAAATATATCCAATTGTTGCTTCTCACGTGTAGACCTCCTCACTAGCTGAGGTTGAGGTTCTTCATCTTCTTCTGAACTTTTTGAGCTTCTGAAGTTCTTCTCATCATCAGGTTCATTCTAGGCTTCAGGCTCAAGTTTCTTAGAGTCAAGAGGAAGCTGAACCACATCTTCTTTCATTTATTCTTTTGTAGGCTAAAAAATAGTGGAAGAAGGTTTCATCTCTTTGAAGATAAAACTTCGGCTATAGAGAACCTTTTTGACCATTGGATCCCAAAGCTTGTACCCTTTCACACCAATTCCATATCGATGAAGATACACTTGACAACCTTATTTTCCAACTTCAACCTTTTCTCCCTTAGAACATGAGCATATGCCTCGCAATCAAACACACAAAGATGTCTCAATGAGGGCTTCTTGCATGGCCACACCTCCATAGGTGTCTTATCAACAAGAGCTGATGTAGATCTTCTTACTAGATAACATGCAGTGGAAACAACTTCAACCCAAAACTTTTGTTCAAGGCCAGTTGTACTTAGCATACTCCTAGCCCTCTCTATCAACATTATGTTCATTCCCTCTATAACTCCATTCTACTGAGGGGTATATGTGGTTGTCTTATACCTTTCAATCCCATGTTCTTTACATAACTTATCAAATTTTGTAGAGCAAAACTCACCATTGTTGTCAGTCCTCAAACACTTTATCTTTATGCCAAACTAATTTTCTACCAAGACCTTAAACTCCTTAAACTGGCTGAACACTTCATATTTTCTTCTGAGAAAATATATAAATGTCCTTCTACTGTAATCATCCATGAAAGAAAAAAATATAAAGATTTTGATAATGAAGGAACATTCAAAGGAAAAAAAACATCAGAATGCACATAGTTCAAAACCCTAGAAAACTTGTGAGAACTTTTATAAAATTGCACACGGTTTTGTTTACCAAAGATACAATGTTCTACAAGGCTCTTAGATTTCAAGTTTTTGAGACCCTTCTCACCAATATAAGCAAGTCTCTAGTGCCATAACACTATCTTATCCAATTGTAGCTTCATCTCCAAAGAGTTAGCACCCTTTGGTACCTAGAAACCACAACCATCGGAAGTAGATGCAACAGATTTATTCACTGCTTTATTCAACAGTGAAGATGAAGAATCTAAAATTTTCTTCTTTGACTTGTCAAAAGAACTATTGCACTATATCGTGCATGCATCTAGCTTGTACATGGTTCCTATCTGAACTCCTCTAGCCAAAACCATAGCTCCTATATTCATATTACATCCTCCACTCGAGAAGACAACTTGTGCACCCGCATCATTCAATTTACTCACTAAAAGTAGGTTTTGTACCAATCCCAGGATATGTAACACACCATCAATTCCCTTCACTCTACTATCTAGGAATTGTATCCTGACTCTCCCATGACCAACTATCTTCAAATGAGAATCATCACAAAGATACACCTTTCCACCATCATATTCTTCATATTTTGACAACCAATCTCTATGTGATGTCATGTGAAAAGATTCCCTAGAATTAAATGACCACACATCTTCTAATGTCTACATTGCCAAAGCTACAACCAATGCTTCACTGAAATAATCATTCTCCATCTCAATCCTTCCAAATGTGCTTGCCATCTTTTTCTGCAATGGGATATCAAGAAAATCACTTTTGCAAAACTCCCACTAAAATTTAGATCAGTACAAAAAACCCAACAAACCCCACAACTGAGATCAAAGGTTATTAGGCTCTAATACCAACTGAAAGGAAACACAAGTGGTAGAAACAACTTCCTACAATGAATATATCAGGAGAGAGTTGCAAAAAATTATAAACCAATTAACATTTACATATTCAAATGCACATCTAAAAACACATAAATAGATATTCAAAACATAATAAACTCGTAACATAGCATATACATGGGAAAACCCTTTTGGGAAAAAACCCACACTGCAAACACTCAGCTGAATTGTATTAATTAGAAACAACAACAGTTACAATACAATCTCAGAACTATTCTCTTCAGGAGTTTTCACACTATTACAGGATTCTAGAATAATTCTAGTAGCATAACGGCGTATCTAAAAATCTTCAACCTATCTCATGAAACATGCTAAGGCACCAACATATAAATATAGCTCTTGACATGAAAAGGTATTCTCTCATGGTTTCCAAAACCAACTTCAAATCCCAAGAGGTAAGATGCGTCAAAAAGAATAACTTGCTAATCCATGAAACGTTGCACACAACAACTTCCAAAGCAACAACACCTATCTCATCTATAACAGTCATCTTGCCAAATACAATGTAAGTTCAATATAGAAAATGCAATAACCAAGAATAAGTGCCTTACTTACCTCACACCACTTAGAAAACATGAACACCATAAATTCCAACTACTAAAATACAATTCCAATCCATAATAGAATTTTCAAACCAAGACTCTTTAATCAACAAAGGAAATTGCCAAATCAATTTCCACTCCAAAATGGAAATATATGACATCTCCCCAAAATATAGTATCTTCCAAGTGAGTTCCAACTTCCTAAAAAATAAGGATTATGCCATCATCACTTGCCATGTAGGATGCCACCTCACAAAGAGGTCCCACAAAGATGAATGATAAGTTAGGAAGTTAATAACTTAGGACCAAAATAATTATGCAACAATTAATTAAAAAATAATTCACCATGTTGAAAATCTAAGGTTGAGACACCTTAGTCCCAACAATTTTCATCGTTCAACTCTCAAACAACATCCACATTCAACAGACCTCCTCAAGATCGGTTTTAAGCATTTGAAGCTAGAGAATAAAGCATGTTACTTATCCTCAAAACCTATAAAAGAAGGCTTTGGATTTTATTATTCACTTTTTGCAAGTTTGCATCCAAAGGAAGAAAGTATGTTTTTCTTCTCATCAAGATTCAAAGGCTAAAACTTGGAGATTTTTCAAAGTTCTTCATATTTTATTGATCAGCTCACACAAAGGCTTCCTTTTTCATGCTTTATTTTTCTAGGGCATCAATTTTCAGAAGAAGGGGGTCAATATTTTCAAATTTCAACAATCTGGGTTAGCTTAGTTCATGATTCTCAAAAACTTTAGATTTTTTTTTAATTTTCAAGAACCTACTTTTTTCTCACGTCCAAGAAATCTTTAGCATTTTTAAAATCTGATCAACTGGGCTCATCCAAAATGTGATTCTGCACAAAACTCAGCTCGGATTTTTTAGAAAATTCAAAAATTAGGGTTTTTGCTTTTTCAACTAGCCATCAACAATTTTTAAAAATGAACGATCTGGGTCTTCTTACAAAAAGATTCTCTACAAAACCCATATCTCAATTTTTTTTGATAAATATGCCCATTAGAAGAAAAATTAATAAGCTAAATTTAGGGTTTGTGCAAAACTTACTCAATCATAGTCAAGTTTATAGTCAATCTTCAAGTTTTTCAGCATGGAGTACTCTCCCATTGAATTTAGAACCAAGTCACTCCTATATCATTATTTCATCAAAACTTCTAAAACTAACTTGCATCATATCAAGCCAGTGTTTGATTTGTGTGCTTTGGAAGATGCATGAAATGTTGCAGTAAAAAATCTTGGTCATTTTAGGTTGTTTGCACCCTCAGGCCAAAAAATGTTGAGAAGTACTTTGAGAAAAAAGATAAGTATTGGAAAAGAGTTGTACAATACTCTTTCATTGAAAAATTAGGAGAAGTGTCAAAAGCATAAAATCTACAAAAGATATGTTGAAGTAAGAGGATATATTTATATAAGGTCATCACTCTAGTTGTAGAGCCACCGAAAGTAGCAAGATTTGATAAAGCAGTTAAATATGTGAAAGAATCTCTAAGTTTAATTGCAAAAGGTCAAGAGATCTTGGAAAAGCATAATTTTTCTATAGATAGTATTGATGCTCCTGATAGAGATACAATTTCCAGCTTTTTGGTGAATATGGTTGAGATTTAAAGCAGCGGTCAACTAGAAGCCTTCTCCAAGCTTTATTTCTATTCTTGTCTCAATTCTTATCAATTCTTTATAGAAGAGAAACAATCAAGTTGTAATAGTTGAAACTTTCCCTATTTTTATGCTTTCATATTTTGTTAGATGCTTACCTTGTTTTAGTTTTAGAAATAAAGCTTGCATGTTGGAAAGCCTTAGTTGTAAAAGAAAGGAGATTTTAGGATTCTCTACTCCTCTGCTTGTGTATAAATAAGGGCATCCTTGCCTATTATTATCTTAACAGTTATTGTAATAGAAAATTGAGGAGCCTATTTTTCCTACAAGTTGTTCATTTTCAATTCACTTAGTGTAAGAGCAATCTCGTATACCTCTTTTAGCTACAAGTTATTGCTCAGTTCTTGTGTTACTTTTGTCAATGTATTCTATTTTGATCACTAAACTATAAGCCTATTATTGCTACAATCTCGGTGTCCTAGAAGTGTAATCTTTGTTACTTGAAATTTGAGAAAAGGAAATCTTATGCCTCATTTGCTTTGATATACTCTCTTCTAAAGGTTTCTATTTTTTGTGATATTCTTATATGATCTCTATTTCATCTTGCATTGAAAGTGTAGTAGATGTGCATTGGAAGAAAGTTTGTTTAAGTATTTATGTCAAAGAATCATTCCTTGGAACCATTTCTAACTCTCAAGCTCTACATTTACTTGAGTGGTTAGAAATGTCATTAGAGTAGGCTTTGTCATAGTTGAAATTCAAAAGAGAAAATCTCATCTACAACACTTGAGTTTTATAACCTTGTGCTCTTAATTGAACAAAAGGATTGGAAAATTAGTTATAGTTTACTTTCTTTAAGAAACATCATCAAAGAGGGAACTTCCCCTCCTAATTTGAAGAGTAGTTAATCTGTGCATAGCTTTCTGTTTCTAATTAGCATACCAAAGGTGCAAATTGAAATGTCAATAGTTTTCTAGAACCCATCGTGGGGCATGAGGCATAAAAATTCAGGAAAGCTTATGCTTTATGACACAAGAATGACCATCTAGCACCCTATTGTGTGATCCAACCAAAAGAAATGGGTGATAACAACAATAATGCTAGCAAAAATCAACACCATCCACCCCCACTACCATGGGGTAACAACATTGGACCTTTGGCTTTGTAGGAACATCATGAATTACCTAAAGGGTCAATGAAGCCCTTTCCACTATTTCACAGTGATGGAAATCAACATCCTAATGATCATATTTCTACATTCTCAATGGCTTGCATCATTTTGCATGTGGCACATGAAGACATCACTAGATGCATCTCTTTGTGGAGACTCTTGTTGGGAATTTTGTTGGCTAGTTCAATCACCTAGAGCCAGGCATTATTACAAGTTGAGCAACCATGAGCGAGAAATTATTGTCAAGATTCAAGCTTATTGAAGGCAATCATTGGTTGCTTTTCGAACTTACAAATTCAAAGATGGAGTACAATGAGCCCATGAGGAATTTTGTAGCAAGATTTAATCATTTTGTTACATGAATTTCTTCTACACATAATTCATCACCAAAGATTTTGATGAGCTATTTCATAAATGCTCTTCCATTAGAGATAGCCTTCTTCCTAAAGGAGGCAAAAAAATTAGAATTGAAAGATGTGCAAGAACACACCATCAAGTTGGAGGATAATATGATTACTTCTAGCAAGATGAAGAAGGATTTAGTTAGACCTCTAGTTCAGAGTTCTATAGATCCACAACTGCAGAAGGTAGCCAAGGAGATGCTTGCACTACCACCACCAAAATATCAACCTCCACCATAGTATCAACTTCAACAACCATATCAGCTAAAGAGAAATAATTTTCAACCTTTCAATAATTACAGGCCACAGTTGCCAGCACCTCCGACAAGGAAAACAGTTGAAGCTATAGAAAATGCAGTATTTTATTCTTTCCATGAGACTGATGCACATACCGATTCTACATGTCCTGAGAATTTAACAATGAACCAGATCATGGGATACATTGATGCTGCACTTAGTTCAAGTTTTGTCCCTACACCAAGTTCAAATGTTGTCTTACCACAAATGAAAAATTTTGATGGTGACTCTTCTATAGGATAATTTGAACCCATTATTGAAGAAGAAGAAGACCTTCACCACTACTCTCTTGCAGTAAACCACAAATGACATTCAATGCTTATGTTTACACATGCTCTACACTTGTAAGTACAAAAGGAGGACGAAGAGAGGTGGAGAGATAAAGAAAAAATTAAGGAAGTGGTTGCAATTTCCACTTTTAAAATTTCACAAGAGAATGATAAAGCAGTCACTCAGGACTCATCCTTAGCAAATTTTGATATTGTAAACTCCATGATGAAGACCAAGGTTAAGATTTGTTGCAGGGGTACCAAGTCATTTTATGTAAATGAGGTCTTCTAATAGGTTTAGATGTGTGGAGTCTTATTTTTTCATCAATAAGGTCATAATAGACCATATTTGGTGTCTTAAGTCATTTAGAGGTTCATTTTTGTAAATGTTGCAATATTGTCAAAATGATGTAAAAAATACAAAAATGAAAGTTTAAGGGAGAACAACAGTCATACAACTCAAAAGTTAGTTAAGGTTGGTTAGGATGGTTAGCTTTGATGTTGTGATGTTAAAAAGGCCTCTTACAATTCGACGAAGATTTCTGATGTTCATCTTTGATTGATAAAGACAAAAAGAACTTTGTTTTTGTGTTATTTTTAGTGAATTTTGTTGTTATCGGGAACTATACAATTTTGTACATGCTCCATTAGATATGAGTTGATCTAGAACTAATAGGGTAGTGTTTCTATTTCGTTTTGGTTTTGGTTTGATCAAATTCCATAGAATTTTAAGCATTTTATAAGCTTTTCTTTGAAACAGGTTTGTACAATCAATCTTAAGGGTTTGTAGATATTTAAAATGGACTGATGGCCCATTCCACTAACTGTATCTCATGTAGCTTGGTGGAATGGGTCCAATATGGTAGGGTTAGATGTTAGAGTGGTTTTGAGAGCAGGGGAGGTCATTTGTGGGTTGGGTATGATGCCCTAGTTGTTAAATTTGTGTGTTTTTGGTGAAAATTGGTGATTAAGGGTGGGTACTTGTGGAAAACTATTGGGGCAGAAAAATTTGAAGGTTTATTAAGCATAGGAAAACTTATTGGAGCATGTTTTAAGCATTTTTAAGGTGTGAAGAATATGGGAAGTGGGATTTTAAATGAGCCCCCTTGAAACTTGCCAAAAGTGAGGGTTTTGTGTTTTGAGGTGTTTATGGGTGTTTCTCTAAATGAAAGTTGTCGATTCAATGCTTGGACAACTTGGTTGTGACTATCCAATAAGTATTTGCATCTGGAGGGAGGATTAAAGGGTAGATGCTTTGTAAATGTGGCCTAATTGGCCTATTGGGGCAGCGTAGTAGCATTGAATTGAGGGTGATGGTCCCAAGTGACCTAAGGTTCTTTTGAGATATGTTTTGTAAGGAGATAAAGGGTGTCTAAAAATATAATTAATTAGTGTATTTGAGGTTGTATTTGTGAGATAGGTCCAAGAAATTAGGTCTGCAGACCTACAAGTTAAAGTGTGAGATTGTATGAGGAATCACCCTTGTTAGGGCTTTGGAGATTAAAGAGTTGTTGAAATCAGTTGAAGTTGTGTTTATTGATTCATTGCCTCCTTGCTTTGCATCAGTTGCTATCAGAGAATAGGTATCAGATTCTTTGAGGGTGAGAAGTGAGAAGTTGAAGAGACAAGATGCCTCCTAAGGGTAACAATATGGCTAGGAAGATGCAAGAAATTGAAGAGAAGACTGAGCTATCTTTTTGACCACCCTAACCACAATAAAATGATAATATTTTTTTTATAAGATTTTAGATATAAGTAGAGGACTCATGTTCAGATGTGATGCATATTTTTTTGTAATTTTTTTTCCAAGTAAATAATTAATTACAAATTTTAAAAAATATTAAAACTTCGTATGTCGACCACCTTAACTTGGTCAAAACTTCATGAAATTCATTTTTCCTATAGTATGTGAAGCATAGAATGTGGCTGCGTTTTGGATTCAAAAAATGTGATACAGTTTGAAAGCTATATAGATGTTTTTCAATCACCTATCAATCAAGACTTTAGTCATAATTCAAATAGAAAATGAATAATAATTATTTATTAAATTCAAAGTAAAGCATAATTTATATTGGTGGAAAGCTGAAATATCCTTTAAAACCCTTTTCATTTCATCAATTTTGGGTAAAAAATTCATCAGCCACATACCCTACACATACCCATCATATTGCCACTTTTTGGCCAATCATGATCCTACACATACCCAAAGTTTCTAAAAATAGACTTTTTCTGGGGTTTTCTAGGTTTCTTTTCAAATAGATGTTGGAATTTTTTTCTAAAAATATAATGTTTGGATTCCAAGGTTCAAGCTAATTTTGATTGGCTTAAAATACTTCCTCATTAGATTGGTTCAGTCAGAATCATCAAAAGATCATTTTTTCCCTAGTGGACTATTTTACTTCTTTAGAAGCTAATATAGGATCTTTGAGGTCATCAATTGAGGTTGGTTGAATGCTAGGTGTTAGATTTGAGGTCTCAAGCAATGCACAGATCAATAAACAATGACAGATGCTCAAAGAATAAAGAATAAAGGAGGGAAGGTGAAGGAATCTTGAAAATTGCAAACTTTTGACTGTGTAGAGATGCTAGGTGCCCTTGCTCAGTCTAGGTGCCTAGCCAGTCATGCCTCAAAATTATTTTCAACCCCGGTTGCCGAGCATGAAGCATAAAGTGAGGAATGATGAAGCAAAGCTGAAATTTTTAAATAAAAACTAACTCCATTGATCATAGGCACCCAAGGTAGCCAAGGGTACCTAGTCTTTCAAGGCATCAGATGTTGTTATTAGGGTTTGTGCTCCCAGGTAATGTTGCTCAGAATTTAGTTGGCTCCATAATGAATGCATCAACATGATCATCAAATCAATCAATTTTCCAAAATTCAAGATTGAACGAAGAAGTCTTGATGATGTGGTAAATTGTAAACCATGAAAATATCAAAAAATAAAGTAAGTTTGGGAACTTTGGGTGCCCCAAGTAGCCAAGGTTGCCCAACCTTTTGGAGGACCTAATGCAAAGGTTAGGGTTTGCAAATTTATTCATTATCTTCGAAATCCTATCAACTATTTAGTGTATATCTCAACCTAACCATCAGATTCGTCTGTCGCCAACAATTGGAAATCAAACAGAGGATAGAAAATAGAAGATCAAAGTCTAAAAATTGAAAATCAAGTAAAAATGGTGAATTTTAGAGATGTTGGATGCCCAAGGTAGCTAGGGGAGCCCAAGATTTTGAGGGACTAAAAGTGTAAATTAGGGTTTGTTACCTCCAACATCTTTTCTTTAGATTCAGTCCAGCTTGTCAATGGATTCAATGGTGAGCTCATCAAATTTATCAAGCACCAGTTATGTTAGATTGAACAGGGGATTAAAATATTTCCAAATGAGGAAAGCTAAAATCAAAGATAAAAATCTCAAGAAATCTAATTCTGGGAGACTTGGGCACCCTAGGTAGCCAGGGGCACCCAAGGATTTGAGGCCAAAAATTTAGTTTCTAGAAGATCACTTCTAGGAGACCCCACTCATAACTCTCTGAGCTATCCAACAAGTCTAGCCATCAATTCATCAGACCTCCTGATCATCTAGAAATGAGAGTTCATCCGAAGATCAGAGAAAGCACATAAATTGAAGAATGTCAAAAAATGGCCAACACTGGTGATCATGGGCGCCCAACATTTTGAAGGCCAAGATTATGTTTTTATCCAAAGTTTCCTCCAGGACAATCTCACCATATTCAATTAGGCTCCACAACATATCATTAGCTAATTCATGGGATCAACTTGACATCCAAAAATCAAGATCAAACTGGGGTCAAAAAATAAGCAAAATCTGGAAATTTGAAGAAAATTGTCTATATCTCGAGAGGAAAAATGCCCCTATACAAGAAATACACCCAAGGTTCAATGCCATAGTCAAATTTTTGAATTTTAATCATTCAACTCTGAAACAACATCCACATTTGACAAACCTACTCAAGATTGGCTTCAAGGATTTAAAGCTAGAGAATAAAGCATTTTACTTATCCTCAATACCTATAAAAGAAGGCTTTGGATTTCATTATTCACTTTTTGCAGGTTCACATCCAGAGGAATAAAAGTATCTTTTTCTTCTCATCAAGATTATAAAGGTTAAAACTTGGAGATTTTACAAGTTCTTCATATTTTTTCGATCAACTCATAGAGAGGCTTCCTTTTTCATGCTTTATTTTTCCAAGGCATCAATTTTCAGAAGAAGGGGGTCAATATTTTCAAATTTGAGTGATCTGGGTCAACTTACTTCATGATTCTCAACAAGTTTGGAAAATTTTTCAATTTTCAAGAACCTACTTTTTTATCGCATTTCTAAGAAATCTTTAGCATTTTAAAATTTTGATCAACTGGGCTCATCCAAAATGTGATTTTGCACCAAACCGAGCTCTCAATTTTTTTTGGGAAAATTCAAAAATTAGGATTTTTTCTTTTTCAACCAGTCATCAACAATTTTAAAAAATGAATGATCTATGTCTTCTTGCAATATGAGATTCTCTTCAAAATCCATATCTCAAATTATTTTTGAAAAATCTGCCCATTTGAAAAAGATAAATCAACAAGCTAAATTTAGGGTTTATGCAGAACTTTCCTGAGCATAGTCAAGTTTATAGTCAGTCTTCAAGTTTTTCAGCATGGAGTACTCTCCCATCAAATTCAGAACCAAGTTAGTGCTATATCATGATTTCATCAAAACTTCTAAAACTAACTTGCATCATATCAAACCATTGTTCAATGATTTGCATGCTTTGGAAGATGCATGAAATTTCGCAGTTAGACATTTTGGTCATTTTGGGTTGTTTGTAGCCTCAAGCTGGACAATGTTGAAAAGTGCTTTGAGAAAAGGGACAAGTATTGGAAAAGAGTTGTACAATACTCTTTCATTGAAAAATAAGGAGTGTCAGAAGCATAAAAGCCATGAAAGATATGTTGAAGCAAGAGGATATATTTATAAAAGTTCACCGCTCTAGTTGTAGAGCCATTGAAAGTAGCAAGATTTGATAAAGCAACTGAAGATGTGAAATATTCTCTAAGTTCAATTGTAGAAGGTGAAGAGATCCTAGAAAAGTAGAATTTTTCTATAGATAGTATTAATGCTCCTAATAGAGATATAATTTCCAGCTATTTGGTGGATATGGTTGAGATTTAAAGAAGTAGTTAACTAGAAGCTTTCTCCAAGATTTCTTTCTATTCTTGTCTCAATTCTTATCAATTCTTTATAGAAGAGAAACAATCAAGTTTTAATAGTTGGCACTTTCCTTGTTTTTATACTTTCATAGGTTGTTAGATGCTTATCTTGTTTTAGTTTTAGAAATAAATCTTGCATTATGGCACATCTTAGTTGTAAAAGCAAGGATATTTTAGGGTTCCCTACTCCTCTAATTGTGTATAAATAAGGGAAACCTTTCCCATTATTATCTTAACAGTTATTATAATAGAAAATTGTTGAGGCTATTTTGCTTGCAAGTTGTTGTTCAATTTCAGTTCACTTAGTGTAAAAGAAAGCTTGTATGCCTCTTTTATCTAAAAGTTATTGTTTAGTTCTTATTTTACTTGTGTCAATGTATTCTAGTTTCATCACTAAACTATAAGCCTACTATTGCTACAATCTTGTTGTCCTAGAGAAGTGTAATCTTTGTTACTTGAAATTTGAGAAAAGGAAATCTTATGCCTCATTTTCGTTGATCTATTGTCTTAGGTTTCCGTTTTATGTGTTATGATTATATGATCTCTATTTCAACTTGCATTGAAAGTATAGTAGATGTGCATTGGAAGAAATTTTGTTTAATTGTTTATGCCAAAAATTATTCCTTATCCATTTCTAACTCACAAGCTCTATATTTACTTGAGTGGTTAGAAATGTCATTAGAGTGGGCTTAGTCGTAGTTGAAATTCAAAAGAGAAAATATCAACTATGACGCTTGATTTTTATAACCTTGTGCTCTTAGCTAAACAAAAATATTTGCAAATTAGTTTCACTTTACTTTCTTTAAGCAACATTAGCAAAGAGGGAGCTTCCCCTCCTAATTCAAAGAGAAGTTAATCTTTGCATAGATGTTTATTTCTAATTCGCATACCAGAGGTGGGAATTGAAACACCAACACACTATATCTAGGCCCCCTTGGGTTATGGGCTCCAAGCTAAAATATCGCAATCATTAATTGAGTTGCACTCTCTACCAGCTAGAGTATTTCTTAACTCAACATGTTCCTCTTTCGATCCCTCAACAAGCCACTCACTTGGGTCCTTCCATCTAGACACTTCCACTTTCCCACAAAGCTAAATAGATTTGAAATCTTCAACCTAAGACCAACAAGCCTCCAAGAAGCGGTGACAAAGATTCTACAAGTTAGGATGCATGGTCATGATTGGGGGAAAGACACCTTAAGAATCGTACCAAAAGAGAGCATTAGACCCCCTGTTACAAATCTAAAATAGGACATCCTTGATCAACTTAGCTCCTTTATTAAGTGTTTCCAAAATAACAAAGCCTTACCTAATAGAGGAAACTAAGGGACCTCCTACTTCACCACCCCCTTTAGGTATTTATTAGAGATAACCATTTCCCAAACATGATCTTGTTCATTGCACTATCTCTAGACCAGTAAGACTAGCCTATCACAACCCAAGGGCTCCAAACTATTTCAGCCTACAAATAGTCTCCCACTTCACAAGACTCCACTTTGAGGACACCAAGATACTAGCCCATAAAAATTTCCTTGCAAGAGAGTTCAAATCCTTAATAAAGCTTGGGGAAGCCACCTGAAGCATACACCTATAAGTGGGAAGAGCTTGCACCAAAAACATCAAAAGCAACACTGACCCACAAAATATAACCACCTATGGGTCCAGTGGTTTATTTTCACATGCAACTTATCCATAATACATTGCCAAGATCTCTTGGAGAGGGTACAAGTGGAGGGAGGTATTCCAAGATAGGTCAAAGGTAGATTATCAATATGAAATCTAAGAATATGAGAAATCCATTATTGGAATAATCAAGGGGTATTGAAGAAGAAAATAAAAGATTTACCTTCATTGATCTATTTTCCTAAAGATACAAGATAAATTTCCAACACCCTATGAAAGTAAGTGGCTTCTCTGACCTTAGCCACACCCATCAAGGTGACATCATCAACAAATTGCAAATGCAACTCAAGAGGCAAACCATTACCCCAACTCCACCCTTGGATAAAGCCTTGATTGACACAACTCTTAATAACCCTCCATAGGCCTTCAACCAAGAGAATAAATATGGAGACAAAGGGTCACCTTGAAAAATACCTTTGGATGCCTCAACACCAAGAAAGAAGTGGACGTGATGCAACTCATCGCCCACATCACTCACTCAACAAAACTAAAAGCACCAAGCACTTTTTGAAGAAAAGACCATTTGACCCTATCATAGGATTTTTCCATGTCCAATTTGATAAACATAGCTTTTTTCTTTTGAAATTTCCATGGAATGAATAGTTTCAACTACGATGACCACTCCATCCAAGATTTTCCTACCAGCCACAAAGCTCCCTATTCCTTTGAGATAATCTTACTAATCCTCTGCTTAAATCTTTCCACAATCAACTTAGAAAAAATCTTATAAACCACATTACAAAGGGCTATGGGCCTAAATAAACTCAACCTATAAACCCTTTCATATTTGGGAATAAGAGTAAAAAAAGTAGAGTTCATACCCCTCAACATCTATTTTTTTCCCTTGAGATTCACACACCACCTCTAATAAATCCAATATTATAATTTCTTAGAATTCTTGAAAGAATTCTATTGGAATCCCATCAGGGCTAGGAGATTTCCCTTTTTTCATCTAAAAATTAGTGTCCTCCAATTCATCAAGGGAAATTAATCTCATCAGGTGCTCATTCATTTCCATAAAAACTAGAGAAAGAATATAACCAAGGTTATGGTTTTCTTCCTCCAGCATATCAAGTGAATCATCCCTGAACAAAGAGGAAAAACATTGAGAAGCCTCACTAGAAATCTCCCATATGATGGTCAAATGATCTTCCCTAGATTTTTCAAGATAGGGGATTGAGTTACCATGCCTCTTGGTCTTCACATACTTAAAGAAAAAATCTATGTTCCTATCCCCTTCCTGCAACCACTCAACTCACACCTTCTTTTTCCAATAAATCTCCTCCCACAACTCAGACTCCTCTAGAGATTTCAAAGACATCAACTCATCCTTAACAGATTCATCCGAAAAGGCCATGCTCTCTAATCCCACGAGCATAACATCTACACTAGCTTGAGTAACAACATTAGCATGGAAGATGTTGCCAAAGCATTGCCTATTCCACCTTTTGAGTTGTTGCTTCACAAGACGTAATTTCTTAACAAAAGAGTTTATTGTAGTTCCAAAAGCATGTCTACCTTAGTTCCACCAATCAACCATAAGATCCTAAAGAGAGGGTTTTCGTAGCCACATAATTTGAAACTTAAAAGAGGGACTTTTAGCAACATGAGCCAATGTAGTCGAGAGCTTAATTGGCCAATTATCAAATCCCCTCCAATCTAATATCTCAAAGTTGGTAGTCCAAGATCCACCAATCCAAAAGTAAGAAACCAAGAACCTATGAAGCCTCTCAATATTAGAGTCCTTACCACACCTCATGTTATTCCATTTATATTGACCATTATTGGGTTTTATATCCATAAGATTTAAGGAAGAAATGTTTTCTTTAAGAAGAAAAGCCAATAGCTCCAACCTATGCATTCCTATCTACTTTTCCTCCAAATAAATAATAGCATTAAAGTACCCAGCTACAATCCAAGGATATAGAGGAGCAATACTTTGAATATACAGAATATCAGACCATAGGTTAGACTTTCCAACCATATCAGTCAGGGCATAAATATTAGATAAAAATCAATCTCTCTAGACTCTAGACTCGAAGCAACAACATAAATAAAATACTTACTAGAAATCCACTAAAGGGGAAAAATATTCAATGGATTCAATAAGAAAGCCACACCCCCAACATTACCTTGAGAAAAAATATACTAGAAGTGACCTCGCCACCAAAGTTTTAGCACTAAACTACACATACTCTCCACAAAAATTCTAGTTTCCTGAATAAATATTGTATCTAGTGAACAACTTCACAACAAATCACAAAAAAAAATTAAGGGCCATTGTTCAAGGCCCTCACATTCCATGAGAGAATAATCATCTATAAAATTTGGAAAAGTGGGTGTCAAGGGTTTTGACAGACCCTAACTCCACCAACATCTCACCCATTATCTTAATTTTATCCAAATCCTTCTTTCTCCCAACCTTGGAGGATTTATTAGGAACTCATTTCTTTGGATTCTTCTATTGAATCCCTAAGGTAGGAAAAGCCTTATTACCTTTCTCTGGATCTAACACTATCTTCTCCAATGGGGTTGTATTCACAACCAATATCAAATCCTCAAGCCTTTCCATAGCATTAGAAGCCACATGAGCTGCAGAAAAGAAGTGATTTGGATCTGTATCATTTTGGGCTAATGAAAAATGACCATCTTGAACATTCTAAAAACAAAAAACCTAGTACTCATCTAATCTGCCTCCAAGATACTCAACTCAATAATTAACATACTATGGTTTACCTCATGTTGGTTAAGGTCATCTAGCACATCAAAGTAGTTGAAAACTTCCCCCTCATGTATCTCATTGAAGGTTCTTTTCTGACCTCTATTCTTATTGTGGGTCTTGACTAGTATAAAGCCTTCCTCATCTTCCACTTCACTTAGAATAGGAGTGTTTCCTTTGTCCTCCTTAGAAGGATGAAGTGGGGGTTGGTTAAGAGGGGGCTTTGAAGGGTGGATCCTAGAACATCTTTTTTGCAAATGACCATACTCATGACATAGTTGGCATCGAAAAGGTAGAACCTCATAGTCTAGTTGTTGAACCCATGAAGATGAACCCACACAAATTTCCAAATAATATGGAAGAGGGTTACTCAAATCAATTTCAACACAAATGTGTGCAAAAGAAATTACCTTTTTATCCAACATTTGCTAAGAAGGACCCACTAGATTTCCTAGCAACAGAGAAATCATATGCAGAATGTGATTCCTTAAAAATTCAAATGGGAACTAGGAAAGTTGCACCAAGACAAGAACTTGATTCAAGAGCTCATCTAAAGGGTTAAATCCAGCATGCCATGGCTTGATGAACAAACCCATCTGATTGTGAAAATAAGGCCCCCCTCGAAAACTTTGTTGCAATTAGCCATACAATTAAAAGTCACCACAAAAAATTATTGGCCATTAGCATCACCTCCATTTCACCCTCAATATTCCATGTCTAGTTAGCCCAGGACTCCAAAAATGGAAAAGAGAATTACATCCCCATGAATTTGTATATTAAAGCATGTTTCGTCAAATAATCAATGTCTTCCACAATTGAATTGGGTTGAATCACTAGGATCAGTCTATCCCGGCTCCTCTCCAAGCATCCATTAGTTTCAAAATATGGGTGCCCCCAATCAGAGCCATCCCTGCCACTCTTGAAGCCTTATTCACGAAATTATTAATAGCAACAAGCTTTGATGAAGATGGGCTATTCGCATACAAAGATGCCCTAAAATATTTTTTTTTATTAAAGCCAATGGTTTCAACTAAAGCCATAATAAAAAAAATGATGTCAAGTAATGCCTCCTTATACCACCCCAAAACCCCAACTCCACACATAGCCACCAAACAATAACACCCACCCAAAACCCAAACAAAGAGACCCTAATCCCGAACATAGAAAAAAACCCATCCCCTACTACAAAAATACCCTCAAACACCTTTCCCAACCTCTCCACATGCATGCAAAAAGGATAGGAAAGCATGCAGGATGGTTGCTCCCTTCCTTTTTCATTCACTAATTTGGTATAATATTAATTATAAATTAATAAGATAAATTTGTTTACATAATAAGAAATATATAATCATACAAGATAATATAGTATAATTAAAAATATAAAAAAATAGTACAAATTTAATTACATTATAAATGTATATAATAAACTTAAATACAATAATAAATATAGAATAATAGAATAGAATAATATAATACATATATAATAATATAGTATATTAAATAATAGAAAAAAATTGATGCAGAAGCATCCAACAATGTAGGGCAATCTTGCATCACCGAAAAAATTTGTTTTCTTTAGTTGTTTTGAGTCCCATGATGGCACTTAAGGGGTTTGAGACTGTCAGGTGTTAGAAATAGTGAAAAACAAGCACTTACTATTTTTAGTAAGTTAGCCAAAATGGGCCTATATGGACGTGAAATTTTACCCCAAGGAGCAGAGTTGAAAAATATCTTTGATCACGAAAGAATCACCTTAATAGCCTGCACAGTTTGGGAGAAATTAAAGTTTCCATCCCAAGAAATTTCTCCAATGCAACTTCAAATTCAGATATAAAACTTTATAGGCCTCGAAACAAATCAAAAAGTGGTGGTCGATTTGCACATTGTAGAGCTCTTTGAGAGCTTTTTGACAATATGCAATAATAGTGAATCGAATGCCCAAATAAGAAGTTATGGCCCTACAAAGTTGGTCCTCTAAAAAGTGAATTTCATAAAAATTACTTCCTAGGCTAGAAATCATTCGACGAGACTTTTGGTACCAAAACAAATGGGGAAATTTGATCTTTCTAGAACATTCTAGGGTAGTTATTGGGGAAAATAAAAAGCATTAAGTGGGGGTTGTAGAAGGTGGCCCTGATAGTATAGATTGTGGCTTCGAATAGTAGATTTTCTTTTCAGAGTTGATTTTGTTGTAATGAATCAAGCTCATGAGGTTGTAGCATGTAAGCTTTGAATATGTAATTTCATTTCCTAAAAGTAATTGAAAGTGAGTCATTTTTCTATCTCACATTTTCTATGTTGATATTTATTGTGATTTCTGTGGGTTTTGGGCGGTGTGGCCCTCATCAAGTGGTATTAGAGCATGAGTTCTTGACCCTATAACAGAGCGCTGAATGTGAGGCAGTTGCAGTAGGAACTGTGAGTGTGGGTTGAGTTCAAGATGCCTCCAAGACTTGCCCCGAATGGTAGAGGTAGAGGCTGAGGTGGTGGAGGAAGAGGTCCACCTAGAGATGGAATTAGAGCCCTTAGAAGGAAATTAGAAACATTGCAACAATAGGTTTGAAGAAGAAATGTGCAACGAGATAGAGATGAGAGTGACAATGAAATGGAAGAGGAAATGGAAGAGGAAGAGTGGGATCCAACGGATCCTAGAGAAAGAATATTGTTGCAAGCAATCTCAAGCATTAGGAAGAGACCTAAAATGGAGGTTTCAACTTCTAGTGGAAATCTGAATCCTGAAGAATTGATTGATTGGATCAATGACATGGAGGAATTTTTCAAGTTTGAGGAGGTTGAAGATCCTTACAAAGTGAGGTTTGCAAATACAAAATTGAAAGGTCACGCTAGTATATGGTGGAAAGAGGTCCAATTAGAAAGAGGAAAACAAGGGAAAGATAAAATTTTGAGATGGGACAAAATGGTGTCAAAAGTGAAGAAAAAAATTATTTGAGTTGATTACAAATTGGAACTACTCAAGAAGATGAAGAGCTTGAGGTAAGGAACAAGGATAGTGAAAGAATACATAGAGGAATTTCACAAGGTCCTGATTTGGATAGGACATTCTGAGGAAAATAAGGAGAAATTTTCTTGTTATATTAATAGGTTGAAGTCAAGCATATAGGAAGACTTGGCACTGGTAAGAATGACCACCATTGAGGATGCTTATCAATTTTCTCTAAAGGTTGAAGAATGGTTAAACAAGAGGTTTGAGAACAAACAATGAGGTGGAGGCCATGGAGGAAAGACCATTGGACGATCATATGGAGGTTGAAATGAAGATCAAAAGAAGGGTGAAGGCTCCAGTAGTAGTCAGAACCAGAAAGGAGGTAACACCTACCGTCCTTGTGATCAGAATAATGGAGACCAAAGAGGAAGGGAAAGATTTGGATGGGAACCGAGAAGAGGAGGCTTCTATGGAGCTTGTTTCCAATGTGGAGAAGGACATAAAGCCTATGAGTGTCCTCAACATCAAGGAAGGAAAAATAGAAGACCTGAGGGTAATGCATGAGTTGTACATGTTGATGAAGATGTTGAGTCTTCACATTCTGAGGATGTAGAAAGAGGGGAGGTTCTTGTTACTAGAAGAGCCTTGTTGAATGAGGAGAAGGAACAAACTCAAAGGAAGAACTTGTTTCACACCAAATGTTAGTGTGAAGGTAAAGTTTTCAATGTTATTATTGATGGAGGTAGTACTAATAACCTTGCTTCAAAAGAAGTGGTTAGTAAGTTGTAGTTGGAAAGAAGAAGGCATCTGAACCTGTACCAGATTGCTTCATTACAGAAGGACCATAAAGCCTTGGTAAATGAACAATTTTTGGTAAAGTTCAAGATTGGAAATTACCATGATGAGGTATTATGTGATATTATGCCTATGGATGTTTGTCATATGTTGTTAGGTAGAACATGGCAGTTTGGTCGACAAGCAATACATGATGGACATGCCAACACCTATTCTTTGACAAAGGATGGAGTTCATCATAAGTTGAAGCCCTTGAAAGAGGCAGAGTAAACGATATGCAGTAATGCAAGAATTTTTTTGGTTGATGGAAGAAAGTTCCTAGAAGGTATGAAGCATGATCATATGTGTTTTGGATTGATTCCTAGATTTGATGAAGTAGGTACTACTGATGTCCCTGTAGAGGTTTCAGATTTATTGAATGAGTTCCAAGCTCTTATTTTTGATAACGTACCTGAAGGTTTTCCTCCTATAAGAAATATTAGTCATCAGATGGACTTGATTCCTAGAGCTAGTTTGCCAATTAAGGAAGCTCATCATATGACTACAAAGTGAAGAGTTGAACAGACAAGTGCAAGATTTATTGCAGAAGGGATTGATCAAAGAGAGTTTGAGTCCATTTGCAGTACCTGCAGTACTAGCACCAAAGAAGGATGGGGAATGGTAGATGTGTACAGAATCTAGAGCCATCAACAAGATCACCATCAAGTATAGATTTCCCTTACTGAGAATGCATGACATTATGGATTGTTTGAGTGGAGTTGATTACTTCGCAAAGATAGATCTAAAGAGTGGATATCACCAAATCCAGATTAGAGAAGGAGATGAATGGAAGACAACCTTCAAAACCAAGGAGGGCTTGTATGAGTGGTTAGTCATGCCTTTTGGGCTAACCAATGCACCGAGCACCTTTATGCGGCTTATGAATGAGGTATTGAAAGAATTTTTAGGAAAATTTGTTATTGTTTATTTGGATGATATTTTGATTCTAAGTAAGACATTGGAGGAGCACTTGATGCATATCTGAAAAGTTTTTGAGAAACTAAGGGAGGAGAATTTGTTGATTAATTTGAAGAAATGTAGTTTCGTGAAGAGAGAGTTGGTGTATCTGGGATTTTTTTGTCTCAACAGAGGGTCTTAAAATGGATCCAGAGAAGCTGAAAGCTATCATTGAATGGCCTACCCCGAGGAATGTTACAGAGGTAAGATCATTTCATGGTCTAGCAAGATTTTATAGAAAGTTTATTAAGAATTTCCATAGTATTTGTTCACCTCTAACTAAAGCGATGAGAGGGGATAGAAAAGAGTTTGACTGGACTACAGGAGCAGCCAAAAGTTTTGATATGTTGAAGAAGAAAGTTACAAAGCAACTTGTTTTGGCACTTCTAGATTTTAATAAGGTCTTTTAGGTATATTGTGATGCTAGTGATTGTACCATAGGAGTTGTTTTGAGTCAAGAAGGTAAGCATGTTGCCTATTTTAGTGAGAAGTTAAATGATGCCAAGAATAAATACTTTGTCTATGATCAAGAGTTTTATGCTATAGTTTAGGCTTTGAAGAAATGGAGACACTACTTGTTTCCAAAAGAATTTTTTTTATATACTAATCACTAGGCTTTGCAGTATCTCAATAGTCAAGGAAAGTTGAATCAATGACAGTTAAAATGGGTTGAGTTTTTGCAGAGTTATACTTTTGTTTTGAAGCACAGGAGTGGAAGGTCAAACATAGTTGTAGATGTGTTAAGTAGAAGGAAAAAATTGTTGATAGAGATTAATATAGAGGTTGTTGGGTTCAATGAACTCAAGAGTTTGTATCCAGAAGATCCAGACTTTGCAAAATCTTGGAAGGCTTGTTTGGAACTTGTTACATTAGATAGGATGAGATGGTTGGATTTCTTAATCCAAGATGGGATGTTGTTTAGAGGAAGCCAATTGTGCATTCCAAGGAGTTCTATGAGAGAGAATCTAATGAAGGAGAAGCATAGTGGAGGATTGGCTAGAAATTTTGGTCAAGATAAGCCCATTGCTCTTGTCAGTGAAAATTATTATTGGCCACAGTTACAACAAGATGTCAAGAAGTTTGTACAAAGTTGTAGAGTATGTCAGATGGTGAAAGGAACAAGTCAAAATATTGGATTGTATCATCCATTGCCTATACCTGAGAGGCCATGGGAGGATATTAGCATGGATTTTGTTCATGGATTGCCAAGGACATAGAGAGGGCATGATTCCATATTTTTGGTGGTGGATAGATTTTCAAAAATGTCACATTTCATTCCATGTCATAAGACTAGTGATGTTGTTCATGTTTCAGAGTTGTTTTTCAGAGAGGTGGTGAGACTACATGGTCTACCAAAGAGTATAGTTTTAGATAGAGATACCAAATTTGTTGGTTATTTCTAGAGGACATTATGGAAGAAGTTGAAGATAAATTTGAATTTTAGTTCTTCACACCATACATAGATTGATGGACAAACAAAGGTGGTGAATAGGAGTTTGGGTAACTTGCTAAGATGTTTTGTAGGAGATAAACCTAAGTGATGAGATTTGATTATACCACCCAAAAAATTTGCTTACAACAATTTTGTCAATAGGAGCACTTGTAAATCACCATTTCAGATTGTATATGGGAGTAATCCAAGAGCTTCTTCTGAACTAAGAAAGATGGATAATGGGGAGAAGAGTAGTGTTGAGGCTGAAGATTTTACTAAGCACCTAAAGAATTTGCATGAAGAAGTGAAGAAACACATTAAATAGATGAACTCACAATATAAGGCTCAAGCAGAACAGAAAAGGAGGTATAAAGAGTTCCAGGTAGGAGATGAAGTCATGGTTCATTTGTGAAAGGAAAGGTTTCCAGTTGGTACAGACAAGTTAAAGACGAAGGAGTTTGGACCATGCAAGATCCTAAAGAAGCATGATTCAGGAAATGCTTATGAGGTAGAGTTTCCTAGTGGAATAAACATTTCTCCTGTGTTCAACATTGCTCATTTGATAGAGTATCATGAAGGTGATATAGAGGAGGGCACGATAAATGAACAGTTGAAAATTCGAGCACCTACTTCAAAGAAGGAAGAGATAGAAGAAATCCTAGATAGACGTTTGGGTAGAAGCACAAGAAATAGGCAATATGCAGAGTACTTGGTGAAATGGAGAGGAAGGCCTATTGAAGATTTATCATGGTTATCTGAGGCTAAGGTTAACCTTCTTGGTTTCCCTCTAACTCCTAAGAAGTGACAGGGTCACTTTTCAAAATACCTTGGGTGTCTGATGCAGGAGCATCCATCAGTGTAGGGCAATCTTGCATCACCCAAAAAAATGTTTTCTTTATTTTCTTTAGTTGTTTTGAGTGCCATGATGGCACTTAAGGGGTTGAGGCTGTCAAGCGTCAGAAATAGTGAAAAATAGGCACTTACTATTTTTAGTAAGTCAGCCAAAATGGGCTCATATGGATGTGAAATTTTACCCTAAGGAGCAGAGATGAAAAACATATCTGGTCACAAAAGAATCACCTAAATACCCTGAACAGTTTGGGAGAAATTAAAGTTTCCATCCTGAGAAATTTCTCCAATGTAGCTTCAAATTTAGATATAAAACTTTAGAGGCCCCAAAATAACTCAAAAAGTGGCCAAACTGACTAATGGTGGGTTCATGCATTATAGAGCTCATCGAGAGCTTTCTAATGATATGTAATAATAGTGAATCAAATGCCCAGATCTAAAGTTATGGCCCCATGAAGTTGGTCCTCTAAAAAGTGAATTTCATAAAAATTTCTTTAGGACTAGGCCATAAATCATTTGGCGGGACTTTTGGCACCAAAACAAATGGGGAAATTTTGATCTTTCTAGAATATTCTAGGGTGGTTATTTGGGAAAATAAAAAGGGTTAAGTGGGGGTTATAGAAGGTGGTCATGATAGTGCAAATTGTGGCTTTGAATAGTAGATTTTATTTTCTGAGTTGATTTTGTTGTAATGAATCAAGCCCATGAGGTTGTAGCATGTTAGCTTTGAATCTGTAATTTCATTTTCTAAAAATAATTGAAAATGAGTCATTTTTTTGTCTCATATTTTCTTTATTGATATCTATTGTTGTGATTTCTATGGGTTTTGGGCAGTCTGGCCCTCATCAAGTGGTATCAAATCAGGAGTTCTTGAGCCTGTAATAATGCATTGAACGTGAGGTAGTTGTAGTAGGACCTATGAGTGTGGGTTGAGTTAAATTTTCCTCCAAGACTTTCCCTGAATGGTAGAGCTAGAGGTCGAAGTGGTGGAGGAAGAGGTCCACCTAGAGATGAAATTGGATCCCTTAGAAGGAAATTAGAAACCTTGCAACAAGAGGTTCAAAGAAGAGATGTGTAACAAGATAGAGATGAGAGTGACGATGAAATGAAAGATGAAATGGAAGAGGAAGAGCGGGATCCAATGGATCCTGGAGAAAGAAGATTGCTACAAGCAATCTCAAGCATTGGGAAGAGACCTAAAATGGAGGTTTCAACTTTTAGTGGAAATTTGAATTTGGAAGAATTGATTGATTAGATCAATGACATGGAGGAATTTTTTGAGTTTGACGAGATTGAAGATCCTCACAAAGTGATATTTACAAAGACAAAATTGAACTTTAGGTCATCCCAGTATATGGTGGAAAGAGATCCAGTTAGAAAGAGGAAGACAAGGGAAAGATAAAATTTTTAGATGGGACATAATGGTGTTAAAATTGAAGAAACAATTTATTCCAGTTGATTACGAATTGGAACTCCTCAAGAAGATGCAGAGCTTGAGGCAAGGAACAAGGATAGTGAAATAATTTACATAGAAGAATTTCACAAGGCCCTAATTCAGAAAAGACATTCTGAGGTGAATAAGGAGAAACTTTCCCGTTATATTAACTTGTTGAAACCAAGCATACATGAATAATTGGCATTGGTAAGAATGACCACCATTAAGGATACTTATCAATTTTCTCTGAAGGTTGAAGAATGGTTAAACAAGAGGTTTGAGAAAAAAAATGAAGTGGAGGCCGTGGAGAAAAGACCAGTGGATGGACATGTGGAGGTCAAAATGAAGATAAAAAGAAGGGCGAAGACTCTAGTAGCAGTCACAACCATAAAGGAGATAAAACCTACCATCCTCGTGATCGAAATAATAGAGACCAAAGAGGAAGGGAAAGATCTGGACGAGGAGCAGGAAGAGGAGGCTTCTGTGGAACTTGTTTCTAGTGTGGAGAAGAAGGACATAGAGCTTATGAGTGTCCTCAACATCAAGGAAGAACAAATAGAAGACCTAAGGGCAATGCACGAGTTGCATATGTTGATGAAGATGTTGAGTCTTCACATTTTAAGGATACAAAAAGAGGGGAGGTTCTTGTTACTAGAAGAGCCTTACTGAATAAGGAGAATGAGCCAACTCAAAGGAAGAACTTGTTTCACACCAGATGTAAGTGTGAAGGTAAATTTTGCAATGTTTTTATTGATGGAGGTAGTACTAATAACCTTGTTTCAAAATAAATGGTTAGTAAGTTGCGGTTGGAAAGAAGAAGGCATCTGAACCCATACTAGGTTGCTTGGTTGCAGAAGGACCATAAAGCCTTGGTAAATGAACAATGTCTGGTAAAGTTCAAGATTGGGAATTACCATGATGAGGTATTATGTGATATTATGCCTATGGATGTTTGTCATATGTTGTTAGGAAGACCGTGGTAGTTTGATCAATGAGAAATACATGATGGACATGCCAACACCTATTCTTTGACAAAGGATGGAATTCGTCATAAGTTGAAGCCCTTGAAAGAGGCAGAGGAAAAGGTATGCAATAATGCAAGAATTTGTTTGGTTGATGGAAGAAAGTTCCTAGAAGGTATGAAGCATGAGCATACGTGTTTTGCATTGATTCCTAGAGTTGATGAAGTAGGTACTACTTAGGTACCTATAGAGGTTTCAGATTTGTTGAATGAGTTTCAAGATATTATTTCTGATAACATACCTAAAGGTTTTCCTCCTATAAGAAATATTAGTCATCAAATGGACCTGATTCTTGGAGCCAATTTTCCAAATAAGGTAGCTCATTGTATGACTCCAACATAGAGTGAAGAGTTGAACAGACAAGTGCAGGAGTTGTTGCAAAAGGGATTGATCAGAGAGAGTTTGATTGCATGTTCAGTACTTGTAGTACTAGCACCAAAGAAGGATAAGGAATAGAAGATGTGTACAAACTTTAGAGCCATCAACAAGATCACCATCAAGTATAGATTTCCCTTGCTGAGAATGGATGATATTATGGATTGTTTCAGTGGAGCTGTGTATTTCATGAAGATAGAATTAAAGAGTGGATATCGCCAAATCCGGATTAGAGAAGGAGATTAATGGAAGATAACCTTCAAAACCAAGGAGGGATTGTATGATTGGTTATTCATGCCTTTTGGGCTAACCAATGCACCGAGCACCTTTATGCAGCTTATGAATGAGGTATTGAAATAATCTCTAGGAAAAAAATTTATTGTTTATTTTGATGATAATTTGATTTTCAATAAAACATTAGAGGAGCACTTGATGCATATCCAATTTTTTTTTGAGAAACTAAGGGAGGAGTTGTTTAATTTGAAGAAATGTAGTTTGTGAAGAGAGAGTTGGTGTATCTGGGATTTTTCATCTTAGCAGAGGGTCTTAAAATGGATCTAGAGAAGGTGAAAGCTATCATTGAATGGCCTACCCTGAGGAATGTTACAGAGGTAAGATCATTTCATGGTCTAGCAAGTTTTTATAGAAAGTTTATTAAGAATTTCAATAGTATTTGTGCACCTCTAAATGAAGCAATGAGAGGGGATAGAAAAGAGTTTAAGTGGACTATAGGGGAATCCAAAATTTTTGATATGTTGAAGAAGAAAGTTACAGAGCAACCTATTTTGGCACTTCCAGATTTCAATAAGGTCTTTTAGGTAGATTGCGATGCTAGTGGCACTACCATAGGAGTTATTTTGAGTCAAGAAGGTAAGCATGTTGCCTATTTTAGTGGGAAGTTAAATGATGCCAAGAATAAATGCTTTGTCTATGATTAAGAGTTTTATGCTATAGTTCTCACTTTGAAGAAATGGAGACACTATTTGTTACTAAAATAATTTGCTCTATATACTGATCCCTAGGCTTTGTAGTATCTCAATAGTCAAGGAAAGTTGAATCAAAGGTACTTAAAATGGGTTGAGTTTTTGCAGAGTTATACTTTTGTTTTTAGCACAAGAGTGGAAGGTCAAACAGAGTTGTGGATGCGTTAAGTAGAAGGAAAAATTTGTTGATAGAGATGAATATAGAGGCTGTTGGGTTCAATGAACTCAAGAGTTTGTATCAAAAGATCCAGACTTTGTAGAAGCTTGTAAGGTTTGTTTGGAACCTGTTACATTGGATAGGACGAGATGGTTGGATTTTCTTAATCCAACATGGGATGTTGTTTAGAGGAAGCCAATTGTTCATTCCAAGGAGTTCTATGAGAGAGAATCTAATCAAGGAGAAGCATAGTGGAGGATTGGCTAGACATTTTGGTCGAGATAAGACCATTGCTCATGTCAGTGAGAATTATTATTAGCCATAGTTACAACAAGATGTGATTTTTTTTTTACAAAGCTGTAGAGTATGTTAGATGGTGAAAGGAACAAGACAAAATATTGGATTGTATTAGCCATTACCTGTACCTTAGAGGCCATGGGAGGATATTAGCATGGATTTTGTTCTTGGATTGCTAAGGACAAAGAGAGGGCATGATTCCATATTTGTGGTGGTGGATAATTGTCAAAGATGGCACATTTCATTCTGTGTCATAAGACCAATGATGTTCATGTTACGAAGTTGTTTTTCAAAGAGGTGGTGAGACTACATGGTCTACCAAAGAGTATAGTTTTAGATAGAGATACCAAATTTGTTGGTTATTTCTAGAAGACATTATGGAAGAAGTTGAAGACAAATTTGAAGTTCAGTTCTACGCACCATCCATAGACTAATGGACAAATAGAGGTGGTGAATAGGATTTTGGGTAACCTGCCAAGATGCTTAGTAGGAGATAAGCCTAAGGGATGGGATTTGATTATACCATAGGCATAATTTTCTTACAACAACTCTGTCAATAGGAGCACTGGTAAATCACCATTCCAGATTATATATGGGATTAGTTCAAGAATTACTTCTGAACTGAGAAAGATGGATAATGGGTAGAAGAGTAGTGCTGAGGCTGAAAATTTTGCTGAGCACGTGAAGAATTTGCATGAAGAAGTGAAGAAAAAAATTAACAAGATGAAATCACAATATAAGGCTCAGGCAAATCAAAAAAGGAGGTATAAGGAGTTCTAGGTAGGAGATGAAGTCATGGTTCATTTTTGAAAGGAAAGGTTTCCAGTTGGTACATACAAGTTAAAGATGAAGAAGTTTGGACCATGCAAGATCTTTAAGAAGCATGATTCAGGAAATGCTTATGAGATAGAGTTTCCTAGTGGAATAAACATAGTAGACAATCTTTATTTAAGTATTAGATAAAATGATTTACAGTCTCATTGCATGATTTGGCTCTGATCATATATGCCATTTATTGAAAATTTAAAGTTAGTTGTGACTTTCTTTAATATGTTGGTTAAATATAAGATTAAAGTATCGGTTTATCAGCCTTCCAATAAATTGGAGGAACATAAATCTGAGTTCTTAGGTAAACCCAATTTCCTGAGTTGGGACACTACTTGTTTGGTGACTATCATTAAAGTATAGCAAAATATAAAAATTGAAGATTCCTTCAATAGTCAGTCTAAACCTTTTGTTTAAAATAAAACTCTTCTATAATGTTATCTAAGGAATCCATATTTAAATGTTGATCATAATGGGTGCACCCCCTTGAAAGATTAATCACACTACAAGAAGACATAAAAATCACAAGATTTTAAGCCTATTTGTCAAGTTGGAATAAAACCAATGCCACATTGCATGCTAAGTTCCATCATAGGCTTCTCTGCAACATCATCCCTTAGCCATGGACCTTCATTACAAACCTTATCCTACATAAAGGATAATTAACCAAATGTAGGTTGAGGTTGTGTACACTTTCTATTGCATGATGACCCCAGCTAAATATGTCATAGACACAACCATAAATTTTTTGTAGCCTATCAACATCCAATTTGAAGTCATCAAACTTAGGAAAATATTTAGGAGAATAGGAATTCTATAGAGGAACTTTCTCATTACTCATTCTTAGAAGAAAAAACCCTAACCTATTTTTGTTGTTTGCAAATAGTTTCTTTAAACTCATCTTTATCTTTCTATAGAAAATTATAACCCCAATAGGCCATATTGATAACATGACCATCATTCATGGGGAGAAGTAGAGGAAATCCTAGGAAAGAAAGTACGAGGTTTGAACATAAAGTTAGTACTATGATCTTTCAAGATGGAGAATTCATCAACATCTAGTTTAAGTTTCTCTAAATAAGATCCTTGACATTCATCCATTTTTCATTAAAATTCCTCTCATCCAAGCTTGATTGAACTAAGTGATGGTAATAGTATTCTCATAGACAAGTGTTTGGTCTTAGTATCTATGACACTAGGGGGAATGGGGATGGGACGTGGGCTAGATTTAAGAACAACAAGGATCATAGAATCTTTAACCAAATCAAGAGAATCTGCATGTTATAACTAAAATGAGGACTTTCTTTGTGGCCTCAACTTGGCCTTTCTATTATTTTACATGGCCCTTACTTGAGCTCACTTAGTCACATACTTTAGTGGTGATCACAATTTATTTACATTGATGTGTTTGGCTAAATTTTAATGGGAAAATGAAGTTAAATCCTCATATTTCAACTATTTCTTATGGTTGGAATGGCCAAAGGGGCATAGAGTCTTCTTTTAATGGTTTTCCAATTCAATATTCCATTGCCTCTTCTTTGGCATCAAGGTCACCATAGACTTGCTAAGAGTACATTGCATGTTGCGGCATGAACTTGAAGTTCCAATGGCCTCCAATAAGATTCTCATTTGCCTCTTGAAGTACATTCCCAATCTCTTACCATGCCACACACTTTAATACTTGGTTGGGCCCCAGCTTGAACAACAATCCACTAACCAACTGGAAAGCCTTGATTTCCCATGCTAACCTTTAGTGGTGTGTTTCTTGTAATTTAGGTATATTATAGGAGGTTCAATTAATACTTGAAAGAAAAAAATGATTAACATTAATTAGAAAGAGACAGCGATAAATATTGATAGAGAGCATCCATTCATATTTGTGCTCATCAGAAACTTTTTGAGTTTTTCTTACGAAAACTTGGGATGAAAAAAATCTCATGGAAGTAGTTAAATTGTGTTACAAACAATCTAATATCTAATGAGATGGTAGAATATTTGGGTTTGAAAGGATAACACACCCAAATCCTTATAAGTTATCTAGGCTTCAAAATGGTCAACAAATATTGATAAATGAACAATGCTTAGTTGATTTTCAAATTGCTTTGTATAAGTACAAAATTTATTTGGCAAAATACATATCTATAAATTTATAAGTACAAATGTTTAGTCTATAAATAAATACACATTGATTAAGGGTGGACTACATTATCTCTTCTTAAAAAAGAGTTTGACATGTCAGAGTATGCGCCACATTCTATTGAATAGCTCTGAAATTTGAAACATAGTAGACAATCTTTATTTAAGTATTAATTTAAAGTTTTAAACCATGTTTCCACAAAAAAAATATGTAGACCATAGCTACTCAAAACAAAAATAATTTCCTATAGATTTTACTCATGAAGCAGATATTCTTGTTGTTGCAGCAGGTGTGCCAAATTTGGTTCGTGGCCATTGGCTAAAACCTGGCGCAATATTAATTGATCTTGGCTTAAATGCAATAGAGGTATGGCACCATCTAACTACCTTTTTCAACAAAAAAATTGTAAGTAAAAGATGGTTAATATATAGCAAATTAAAACTATTGTTGCCACTTTTGCAAGATCCAAGTGCTAAAAGAGAATACCAATTAGTTGGTCATGTTTCCTATGAAAATGCTTCAAGAATAGCTTCAACAATTAATCCTCTACCTTGTGGTTTTGGTCCAATAACTATTGCAATGCTTTTGTCCACTACTCCACAATCCTCAAAACGGGCATATGGGTTAAATTGAGATTTATAATGTTTGATCCAGGCCTTTTGCAATACACTTCACATTATAAGTTTTATGAGGCTTATAAATGAGTTATCTATTACTGAATGGAATAAAAAGATCACTTTCTATCATAAGGCATTTTTTGGAGACATTAGGCACCTATAAGAGGACTTAGGACTATATGCTTTCATTTTCATTTGTGCAAAAAACTGTAACATTTAAGTAGGTTGGTTATACATGACTCTACATACAATGAAAGTTCTAAAGATCTTTTCTTTTTTAAAGAGGATTTTTTATTATATATGTTGAATGTTAAGGAAATCTTCGAACTCATAAATATTTACATAATGTAGGCAACATGTAAATTGTGCTTTCTTCATGGCTTAAAAGCACAACCAGAGCATCTCAAAATTTTGAAGTGAGCAAAATTCTTTTGTTATAAGGGTCACTTTCTAATGGAAAAGAAAGTTGACTCTATCAATGATCAAATTCCTAAATTTAGGTGACAATTGCTTTATCCTAACCAATTGTTCCTAAAACACAACAAACACAACAAATACATACAAAACTATTCTAAAACTTTCTAGCAGGGACTTTGCTGCTTTGTAGCTCTTGCTTAAATAATAAGTCATGTCTACAATAATTGGTTTATTAATTTAATTTAATCAAATTTAGTATTTACAATATATGATCGAAATTTATATTCTTAATTGAAATTTAATATTTTTTAAAATGAAAAATACTAAAATTAGATTATTTTTAACAAATATTTTTAATTAAATGTTTAATAATATATTTTACAAATCTAAAATATACAATTATAAAATCAATATGATATTCACTCTCTAAATAGATTAAGTTTGAGTTTGCAAGAGTTTATTGATCTCAAACTATTACTAAACTTACCTTTAAATTGCTATGTCATGTCAAATAATCTATCAACTAAATGACACATTCTTTGTGTGCCTCACAACAAATACTTTTATTACAATACTATGTAAATGGAAATGGAAATGGATCCTTTTATAGTCCATTATACTAGGTGATTTGTTTTTATGGTGGAGATGGTTTATAGTAATATGGGACTACCTTGTACTCTATGTACAGACAACAAATACTTTTATTACAATAATATGTAAATGGAAATGGAAACATATCCTTTTATAGTCCATTATGCTGGGCAATTTGTTTTTTGGTCTGCAGATGGTTTATAGTAATATGGGACTACATCGTACTCCATTTAGAATTTATCTAACTGTGCTAAAAACAAGACGTACATACTCTACCTCTATATTATGAAGATAAGTACTTGCCACTACGTTACATTTAAGTATGTGCCTTTGTTTTAAGGAGAATAACCCCATCCCCTACACAATACCTTCAAATTTAAAAAATAATAAATATATACTAGAGTGTGAATCGAATACTAAATATTGTACTAAACGTAGTAAATACCTTCCCACAAGTTACTTGCGGGAAGCCTTATAAACTGTAACTATTATTATTCGTACAGAGTACAGGACAGAAAAAGGGCGGTATTTTTCAAATGGTACGTGCGACCTTATCCATGTGAAACGACTGAACGAATGGGCAAATAACAGGTGTTACGATAACAAATACAAGTGGCCATTTTATAATGTGGTCCCACCATTGAAAATAATAGAATTTCGATTTGACAGGGAGAAACAAATAATGGCGATTTGGCAGTTCTTCTTCGCAAAATAGTGAGGCGCCGAACAAGGATAGAGAGAATGGTAGTTGCACATTTCGCATATGCTTATTTTCAAATAATTGTTTATTATCTTTGATGTATATGAAATGTAAAATTATTGTTAATAGTTAATTTTATTAGATTTAATGATATTTAAAAAATAAAATTAAAATGATTTGGTTCAACAGTTTGGACTTTTCTCTTAAAGATAGCAGCAATCCCATGCTTCTGATCATTGCTGGCCCATTCTGGGCAGCACTATGTAACTTTCTGCAGGCTCTTTTGTTTTGTATTGTTTCAGTTTTTGGCTGCAATCTATTTGTAATCTTCTTTTAAATTGGATAATATGTCGGTCGATGTGATGTTTTATCAGATGAATAATAGTACTCTTATTGGACCTTTTTTTGGGGGTTTAGAAGCCTAGTCTTGACTGGATTTTGAAGAGTAAAGAAAGGGAGGAGTTTGGTTTATTAAATCTGAGATGGAGAGGTCTCCCACCGGTTCAAAAGATACCCAGAGCAGGGCATGATCTCATTGTTAAACTGCATCGTCTGCTTGGCAATAGGTACGGGACATAAATACAAAAAAAGTGTTCAATTTATGAAAAAAAACAATTCACTTAGGTATAAAAACAGCTTTATCGTACGACATGGAAAGTAAAGATTAAATAAAGTCCTTATACATCTAGACAATTTGTAAGGACGGTTTATTAAAATCAGCTACATTGCACTTTATCCTGCTTACACTTACTCGTAAGGAAAATTTCTCTGGATTTTAACATCTATGTTCAATTTTTGATTGGTTAAGTTCTCTAATGTTGTGTGATTTGCTAAAATGAAATTTGAACTTTTCAAATTTAAATTTGGGATTAGTCAAATCTCTTTTTAATTAGTCATTGATTTGTGATGAGTTTGATGTTTTATTGATATTTTAAAAACTGTATTTAAGATTAATCAAAATCAATCTAATTTAACATATATTTAGTATTGAAAATTTTGAATTTTAAATATCTACATTAAATTTATCTATTTGTTTCCATAGTAATTTTATTTAGAAAAAGGAAAAGTTAATGATTTTAAATGAATGAATGTCTATTTCAAATCAAGGAGATTCTTAAAATATTTTTAAGGCGTTCTTTTGTGGATAAAGATTTAGTGTTTTTTTGAGATATATTACGAGATATGAGAAACTATGAAATTGGGAAGTGTTATGATAGATCTTCTCTAGGATAATTTATGGGACCAAAATAATTATCTTAATGTGGAATTCCTTGATTTCCTAAAATTAAAAAATTAATATATTCAATATGACTAAAATTATGTTTCTAATTTTCAGTATGAAATTATATAGGAATGATGTGAAGATTTAGAAATAGAAACCTAAATTTATTTGGCTAGGTCAATAATTTCCTCACCTCATTGATCTTTTAGCTCATATATTTAACATCCTTGATAGACATTCATATTTACAATATGTGAGTTGGTTATAAAATGCTTTCAAAAGATAAATTGAAAGTTAATAAATCAAATACTCGAGAAAATACTTTGAATCCCAATGTTAGCCCAAGATTAATACTTTCATGTGACTTGTAAATTTCTTCATTAGAAATAATCTTCAAAAAGAATGAGTTGTTGATCTAAAAAAATGTATTATTTGCCTTCAAGATGAAGATTTTGGTAGACATCTTTTAGCTTGCACCTTTGCCACTTTTCTTCACCGTTTACATATGGTGTACTTTGTTGAAATTTTTATGGAATAATTTTGAGCCTCTCCAAGACCCTATTTTGAATTAGCACTAATCTTCTTTGAATATAAACAACCCTCAATATTTTTCATGATATTGATCTTAGTTTGATCTACTCAAATATTCAATGGAAGTAAAATTAAAAGATTTTTAAGGGTACAACAAAATATATAAGTTATTTCTGGGGTAGAATAATGGTAAATCTAAAAGAAGCCTATCAAGTTTCAATTCAAGATTGTCAATTGAGTTCATCGTAGGAATTCATAGTTCTGATGAGACTCGGTATTCGTATAACTTCTCCTTCTTTTACCTTTTTTAATAATTTTTTTGAGAATTATCTACTCAATTGAAACACCCTCCTCCTTGCCTGATTAAAATTAGTATTGATGGTGCTTTAAAAGAAAATTTTAAACATGCTAGCATGATAGGTGTTTTCCATGATGATAATGGTAGAGCTAAGTTCTATTCTCAAGTAGTCTTGGTGTTGGTTTTAATAATTTTGTAGAGGTATGGCCATTTTCCAAGCTATTTAAGATGCCAAGCAAAAGCATTTTACTAATTTTATTATAAAATCTCTCAAATCTTGGTTGATGATTTCTAAAAAAATTCCTCACTTCAAGAAGTGGTAGTTTAAAGAATGTGATAAATATATCAACATCCTCTTTCATGGTTTTAATGTTGTTAAGTGGAAACATACTAGAAGGGAAGGAAATCAAGTTGCTAAGCTTTTGGATAAAATAACTTTTAACTAGAATGAGATTAAGTTTGATACTAGAAATAACCAAGATAGTCCTTTCAAGGATATAAGAAAACACTTTAGTGATTGTGTGAATGTTGATTATTATTTTTCTTGGGATTTGTGAATCTTGATGTTGTGTTTCTTGCTGGTGTGTAGATTCTTTCTGTGTTCAACATGTTTATTCCATGATGGTTAAAATTAGAATTACTATTTTAAAATGTCTTTCATGTTGATTGTTTTTAACAAAAGGAAAAATATTATTTCTGATATTGAAAGCATGTACAATCTTCAAGAGAATAAATGTTTATGCCCTATCATGAAGTTTGGGTGTTTCCTTCTCTCTTTTTGATTATATATTTTCAATCCATTTATATTTTCTTGCTTCTCTATTATTAGTGTTCCATGAGTCTATTTAAGAAAGGAAGACCTACTTTGTAATCAATTTTTTTTAATATATATATTTTTCCCTTTTATGTTAAAAAAATGTATGACTAGTAGAATGAAAAAAAAGATAGTAGCATTAAGGATTACAAAAATATCCTAAAGATAAGAAAGTGTTTTCTACAAAGAAGAATTGCTCTATCTAATGTAATTCAATGTAAAACATTGTCATTTTTTCCACTACTCGACATATCAAACCCTCTGATCAAAGGTCATTCCCTATACACTACTTTGAGCATTCCAAACCACTTTGTGCATTCCAGTATACTATAAGAAGAATGTTCTAAAATTTTCATTATTTATGTTCTTTTAGATTGTAAGTTTGAAAAAAATATTTTTGGAAGGAGGTTTTCTTACTAAAGATATACATAAGACACTCTACTTAAATACTATCACATTCAATCATCAACAATAAATAATGATTATGCACCTTATTTATACCCAAAAAAAAAGATTTTTTATTGATCAAGTTTAAGTTTTAACTATTAAATTGGGTTATATTTAAAAATAATCAATAAGAACCTGACTTGACATCTGATCTTCCAGAGCCCTGAAGGGAGTTTAACTGATCTTGTTCATTCGCTTGTATTTAGTTTACAAATTCATGTTCGAAATCCATATTCTTTAACATGCCTAAGTAGAAATTATTATTTAGTTTATAAATTTTGCATCAAATATTTTGGTTTTGAACTTCATGGTAGGGAGCTTACAAACTAGCATGGCATAATAGGGAGCAAGCTTCAGCATTTCAAATGTTTTGCCAATAAATATCAGCTAAGGTTGATGTGGTGGGCCCAATTAGAGCAGCTTAACAACATTATTGGGAAGTTTAGTCCCATATTCTTCCTGCAACATGGTTCTTGGCTATTGAAATTGCCTCTTATTTCCCCTTTTTGCTGTGAGAAAGTCTCATATGATTGTGACTTGTTCTTGTCTCGCATGAGGATTTAGTGATTTGGTATGCTTGTGGTGGTGCTTGGTGATTGTGCCTAGACTAAAGCTGGTTTGTTGGTGGCTTGACGAGGCCTAATTGGTTGGGCCCATTTGTTTTTCTACCAACCAAGAATGACGTGGTCACATTTGAGCCATCAGGTGCATGTTGGTGCTTTCAAAGTGTCTCTATATGCATTTTTGTATTGGTGCATATCTTTTACAACTGGAGGCAGATTTTTGCAAACCACATATCAACAAAAATGTATTTTTGCCACCTTTGGAGTGGTTGAGGAATTTCTCTCATATTTTTTCGTTTAGTGGTGCTTTTAATCCGTTGAAGTTTAATATTGGTTTCACTTCATTTGTAGTATTTGGGAGTTTCTAATTATTGTTGAAGGTTATTGTCTTTGTATTTTTGGAGATTTGTTATAATTGATTATGGGGCTTTCACTGCATCCTACTATGATTATGTTGGAAAGGGGGAACTATACACAATGGAGAGATGGTATATTGAAGCACTTGAGATGGATTCATTTTTTCCATGCCTATATAATCTTGTTCCCCTTCTTGGTACTAATAATAAGAAGTTTGAATGGAATTGTAAAAGGGATTATGTCCTAGGAGTTATTACAATACATATTGATGATGCCACTTTGGATGCTACTGATCATTTAGAGTGTCCATATACTCTTTGGGTTAAAATATGGGAAATACATGGAGATCTTGATACTCAGCCATTCCCAGATGATTTGGTTTTAGATTGTCTAGTGCCTTTTCATTTTTCAGATAGGATACCCTATGATCATGCTACTATCTAGGAGTTTGAAGTTTTGGAATACTTTGAGTCTTCAGATGAGGATGACAAGGGTTCTTCAGATGCTCCTTCTCCATCAGAGACAATTGGTGTACCTTCGCCTTCAATGATTCATTATGTAGAGTCATTGATTGAGGCTCCTATCATTCTTGTTTTGTAGGACCGTTCATCTTGTGTTGATGATTCATTGAGCATGTCAAATGATTCATCACAACCAGTATTTCATTGTCTTCTTGATCGCGATTCGTATTTGTTGGACATTGGTTCAATGTTCATAGAATCTCATATTTTTGACTTGGAGGACACATTTGAGGGTATATCCCTCCTATTTGATGATAGTTGTGGTATAACATTTGTCACCCCATTTCAGTCTTTGGATATTGTTCAACATCAATTTCTAGTGGTACCTTGTTTGTCACCTTCTGTTGTGATTGGGAATGTTCCTAATTGCTTTGTGGTATCATCTTCCAAGGTCTTGGCGACACATGAGTAGATTTAAGAGACATCAACATACATCTTCATGCTTCTTTCCTTCAATTCCTATTTGGAATGGGAAGCATACCTGCATTTGTATTTGGTTTTGTTTCTTCTGAAAGGGAGACAAGTTGTTTGTTGACACTAGATCATGTTTTGTCTTCAAGCACTTACCTTTTTTGCAAGTGATTACACATTATGGGGGGTTATTGATTGTATATACATGATGTATGTAGTCCTTTTCAGGGTGTGATTGATTCTTCCATCCATGCATCATTTTTTTTTTCTCTCTTTTGGAGAGGGGTTTTTTCCCACAGGGTTTTTCTCCTTTTCTTCAATTGTGATAGATTTATTTTTTGCATTGTAAATGGGTACCTAACATAGTTGTGTAGTCGAGATCCATACTCCATCTTCATATTTTCATTTGCATTCTCCCTACGTTGCACTTAAGGGGGGGTGTTAGAGTAAATTACATTTACTTGCTTAAGTTTACTTAGGCTATTGCATTTAGTTTAATTTTGCATTTAGTTACTCCTGGGGGGTTTTTCTGTGTGGGTAGTTTTCCCATCCGAAACTTTTCTCATGTCTTTAAAATCATGTACATTATGTAAATTTAATCACATTAGTATTTTTCACTCCTTATTTGGTGAAATGGCATCGAGTCTCTCTTGCTTTTGTGAAGGTTATTTCTGCAATTGGTGATCTTGGGCTCCACCACCAATTTTAAATGATTATGTAAATTTGTATTAATATGCTAATACTTACAAAATATATGTAAATTCTATTTAATATACAATTTACATTTCCTCCCATTAAGCTAGAATATAAACATGCAATATCTAAAATATAGGCATGAAGTATCATAGAATATAGAAATGCAATATCCTAGGCATTGATTTTATAAGTGTTGTAGTTTTATTAGTTCCTGCTGAAGGAACTATAGGCATGCCTCTTCCTTAACAAGTTATTAATAAATTTGATTTAAACAAATGAGAATTCATATTTATTTTCTATTTGAAAAATATTTGTATAACTCTAAAGTAAATATGCAAAATATTTAACAAAAGAAATATCTAAAATTAATTTTATGAAATTTAATTGGCTCAAAAAATTTGAGTGATAAGGGTGATTTTCCTAGCTCCATTATCAGAGTTGTGATTATAGTGGAAGATGGAAAGGGTAGGAGAAAATGGCATGCTTTCCTCTACTGAACCTGCTCGAAGAAACTACAACAGTTTACATTTCAGCTTTGATAGTTTCAAAATCCATTTCAAATCCATTTCTTTCCCCAAGGTTGTGAAGAGCTTTGCTATAAGTGATTTTCCCAAATTTTTAAATAGGAAAGGGAAGGGAATTACAAAGTCACAATTATAGAGTACCCACCTTTTGGAATCTGTTGTAGGAACGCAACTCCCTACCTTCTTGCCCAAAATTTTCTCTTTAGAATTTTCCAAGGTTTTTGCCTCTATGATTTCTATTTTTTGGGTTTGTACGCTCATAGAATTTGTGAAGCTTTCAGGTTCCTTAATTTTATTTCCTCTATATTTTGTAGCAGATTATAGATTGAATGTCTCCAAGTAGTTGTTTTCCACCATTTATTTGTTGCTTTACCTGTTGCTCCTCCAAACTCTTCCTCACTGGTATTGGTTATTTCATAATCGTAATGTTTTGGTTGAATTCATGTATTTTTTGCTCTAAAGTTTTTGCTATATCCTAAATGTTTCTCGCCATCAAAATTACTATTTTTTCAAAAATAATGCTTTTGTAATGTCTTGGTTAAATTTGAGTATTTTTTGTCTCAAATTTAGTGTAATTTTGAAATTAATCCTTTTTTGATCGCTTTGCCTACATTCAAATATTTTTTGTGCTCAATTTTTGTGTTTTACTTTATAAAGAAAAAAAAACTTGAATCCTTTTGTAATAGTTGGTGTTAAAATTCAACTATCTTCAACTCTCAAATTCAATGTTGCTTCATTTTTTAATTTATTTTTATTGGTTCTGGTTATGTCAACTACATTTGGCTCACATTTATTGTTATTTCATTGTAACCTTTTTACGGTATTTTTTGTTAATTGTAATTGTTTTTTGTTTTCATTTTTTTTAAACAATTTGATTGAATTTTCTTTTGATATGTACTACTTTTTACTAAAACTTAGATAATCTAATTTCAAAAATGCACCTTTTTCAAATTTAACCTTAACTTAAGCATTTGATAATAATTTTGGTTAAATTCAATTGCTTTCTTTTGGTCCTCATTTTTTATTTTTTTGCATATTTGCCCCTCTTCTGGGTTAACTTTTGGCTTAGTTTTAAGATCAACTTAGCTTTGTTTTTAAACTTTCCTTTCTCAAAATTTAACAGTAAATTTGAACTTTTTGTAATAATTTTGATTAAATTCAATTGCCAATGCTTTTTTAGATAAACTGCATAGAAGCTTTTTTTTTATGTCTTGAGTTCTTTAAAATTAATTGATTTTTTGTTGTCATTTCCATTATTTTTCTTTCAAAGGTGGAATAATGGATGAGAATCATGGCTTTTATTTTCATTGTTAAAATTTGGTGGTTAATGATTAAATTACTTTTCTTCTTAAATTCTCTTTACATTTCATTTTTTGTGTTTTCTCATTATTTTTGTCGTAGCAATTAGGTGGGTAGTTTTCTAGTTGAAAATGATTTTTTAATTTCACTGCACTCTGAAAGTACATAGTGGCTTATCATCAATTGGCAAGTAGGATGGATGAATCATTCCTTTTCCCTTTTTTATCCTTTTCCACTGATGTATGATATTAGGAAGATGGTAGGCAAAATAAATTTATATGTTTCTTTTATATAAATTTTTTAAAAATCTTAAATTTTTTCTTCATATATTGGCTAGGTCCAATGAGTTAGGATTGGTGGCTTTTTTGCTCTTTGACTTCATAGTATAAATTTTAAACCATAGATTTTGGGTGGGTCTATAGGCTACTCTTGTAGTCTTAGGATCTTTCACTTAAAAGGAGAGAGATAGACCTTCAAAATCAATGTGGTTCACTCAAATTAGGAAATGTGTGATGTGATTAAGACTAAATGAGATGATCTAAATGCAACTAAATGAACTAATTTACTAATTATGAATGCAAAACCTAAGAAACGTGCAATGTTTGAAAACACAATGTGATATCTAGAAAATGCAATAAAGAAGTAAGCTAATGCCAATAGAATTAAACAAGGATGAACATAGGGCACCTAGGAATTTGATGATGAATCTGGAATGTCTTGAATGCTGATAGAAATCAGTGAAAATCACCAATGGGACTCATTCACCACTGATGGTGAATCAATCCTACTACTGGCAAAAAGTCTTGAAAACTAGTTTTCAACTATCGAGATTTGGAATTTGACAAAATCTAGTTTTCTAGCCTTAAGGTGGTACTAATTCACCAAAAATGGCAAATCAGTCCACTCCCAAAATTCTATGATATTAGGGACCAATTATGTAGTTCCAGATTTGCACTTGTCTTGTTGGGTTGACATAATCAAATCTACAAAAAATGGACTATAGGTTGTCTCCAAGCTTGAAATATGATGTAGTTGACTTGAAACACTTTTTTGACTTCTTGAACACCTTTCAATACTTAATTACTTGATAAATCTTCATACACAAGTACACAAACATGCATGCATAAGGGGAAAATGGTAAGGGTTAGGTTATAGGGATTTGCCTTGGTCAAATCCTACTTTGGTAATCAAACCCTTAATGAAGAAATGAAATGAAATGAACAAGGAAAGATGAATGAACAACATAGAAATGTCCTAAACTCACCACAACCTTGTTGAAGAAATCTAAAGATATGTCAATGGCTACTCCAAGATACTTGATTAATGCTTGATTGAATGATGCAAAGTGCTTGAATGAATGATTGAATGCTTGAATGAGTTAGTGAATGAATGGGGGTTAAAATAGATGTAAAAACACTTATTTATACACACTTGTGCCTTAGTAACCCAATAATACCTCATCACAGGCTAACATAAGGTAATTTTGAATAAAAACCTAAAAGAAAATTTGAAATATTTTGAATTTGGAGCTAAGAGGTACTCATTCGCCACCCATGGCGAGTGGGTGGCAGGAATTAAGTCACATTTAATGTTGTTTGTTGGGCTTACATTCAAAATTACACTAAGTAATTAAGCCTTATGAGTGCATAAAGGAGTTAGATAAAGCATAAGAAAGGTGTAAATAATGAAATCAAGCCTAGAAAAGTGTGAAATCTTGTTACAAGACTTTAAAACACTTCAATATAGGACTTGATAAGTGATGAAAAGGTGATTTTTAGGTGAATTATAATGAAAGGAGTCTAGAAAAGTGTATAAATGTTATAAAATACTTCACAATGCCTTCACAAGATGCCTTAATTTGAATTTTAAGACCTAATATGAATGAAAAAGTCACATTACAACATTAAATCTTGAAGCAGAACAGATCAAGCATCATGAGAGAAAGACCTAAAAGACCATGAAAATTTCAAGGGTCAATTTTTCTATGGTACATTTAGCCCCCACTTTAGTGAGAGGATGAACTTGCTTCAAAGTCACACTAAAGTAGCCATGCACATTAAGAGGGGTCCAAATGCACTTATGCTAGCAAGATGGAATAACAATGATCAAGAGGGATGATCAAGCCACTAGGATGAAGATCCCATGGAAAACTAAACATTAGAACAAAGGAACGCGCATGTGAAGAAAAGGGAGAATTAGGTTAAGCTTCGATCATTTGTGCAACTAGTTGTTGATTAGATCTAGCCTATTTGTGAAAAAAAGAGAATGCATACTCACTCTGGGGTGACGAAACTCATGGCAGTCTGTTGGGTGAGAAGGCCCAAAAGGTGAGAAATATACACTAGTTGGTATTCACTCACAAACACATAGGTGGCTATGGGGAAAGTCGTGTGGCTAAATGGGCTTCTTGCTCAGCCATATCAAAGTTATACCTCCTGATAACTTTAACAAGGTGCCAAAAAGGAAAATGTTGGTTCATGCTTCATGAGACAAGCAAAGCTTTGTATGCTTAGAATTCATGAACAAAGAGGATAGGTACCACAAGCATGCAAGCTACATTAAATGCAAGTTGGCAAAGATGTAAAATATAAAGGTGCAAAAATGTAAAGTGTAAAAGATGTTCAAAGGAGTCTTGTTAATTCATGCGAGGTATGTCACTTAGGGAACATTGAGTCTAATGTCTCAAAGAGAGGACCAATCAAAAAATAAAATATTCTCAACATAGGGAATGTAGTGTGTTGCATCGAACCACCAAGAGGAATGTAATATGTTTCCTTATGCCAACTTGGAAAGCCCTATGCCAAGTCATATGTTTCTGAGTAAGGATGTTTCATATAAATGAAAGAGAAAGCAAAAGAAAGGTAATTGCCCCTCAGAAAGGAACACACCAAACACATAAGAGATCTATGGATTTGGGGTCAGTATGTTTGTTGCTGCAAAGTTTTTGTTAAAGAGCTTGGAACTGTCATCATTCCCCAAAGCACATATAACTGGAAGAATGACACAAAGAAAGTGAAAACAAAAGAAAAAAAAGTCTATTTTGGGTCAACATGGAAGAGATTGCGGTCTTAATGCCTTGCATCATCCCCCAAAAGGAAAAGAACACAAGCGAAAAGAAAAAGAAAAAAGGAAAACTGAAAGGAAAAGCTTTTGGGTCAACATGAAAGAGACATTGTGGTCTCAATGCCTTGCGTCATCCCCAAAAGGAAAAACAAAAGTAAAAGATAAAGTAAAAAGGAAAAAAGGGACCTGTTGGGTCAACATGGAAGAGACATAGAGTGTCTCAAAGCTTTGTGTCATCCCAAAAGGAAAACACAAAACAAAAGTGAAAGGAGAAAGCAATGTATGACATATTGAAGAATAGAGGTACAAATAGATGAAGTGCATAAGAGAGAGAACATCAAACACATGTTATGGGGGAACACGCTATGCACATAAAAGAAGAAAGGAAAATATAAAAGGAACTAATAATGCAAATGTAAGTCAACCATTAACCGAGTTATTTACTTCTCAATCTCAAGGAGTACAAGTGGAAGGCTAATAACATCATTAAGAGGCAAAGACAAATGCATTACAAGGACAAGGGTAACAACTTCTTGCCACCATTGAGTGCAGGGAAAGAATGAGCCAAGGTGGGTGATGGGAAAGATCATGCAATAGTGAGAATGCAAATTCTACAACTATGGCAAGAGGAGAAGATTTTATTTTTAAGGGAGGATAGGGAAGCAATCAGTATTAGTGAAGTGACTCTTGTCCAATATGTCCTTCAATGTTTGACATTCTTCGGTTCAATGTCCAAGAATACGATGATATTTTCAATATGGTATGTTAGAATCTTTAGGAAGGATGATCAACCTATTCATAGGTGGTAAAAGTATAAGGCCTTTGTTTAAAAGCAGCTGAAGTCTCCTTTCACATTTAGGTGGTGGATGGGTAGGAAACTTGATTTTTTTCAATGTGTAAGGTCATTTTCGTTTACTAGATTCTCCTTTTCCATGAATGAAAGGAGGAAGAGGGCCCATGGGGATCCTAGCATCCTTGTTATTAGAATCAAGTAATAGTTGTTCATGCGGAAGGAGAATGTTCAAGTCAGGAGGAGAATCAAAGATCATTGTACCATCATCGCGAAGTCTCCAATATTCAAAAGGAGGCTTATCAACATGAGGATGATCTTGATATCCTAGTCTTGTGTTTTCTTCTATTGGTCTTTGTTTAAGAAGTTGATGAATTTTATGCTCATTTTTTGCGTCACACCCTTGTTTGCTTAAGATAGTAAAGCCTTTTCCATATGTTTTTCAAGGTTGATTGATGTGTTTGTAACATTATTATCATAAAATGGTTGAGAATTTTTTTGTTTAGAGGAACTAAGTCCACTTGATGGAGGAACCTGAGGTCCTTCATTGATTTCGAGATGTAAGTATCCAAAGTGATCAAGAGGTGCAACAATAGGAAGATCTTGTGGCGTCATCGATGGGTAAAAGGCTGCATTGGCTTCAAGGTTATCAAGACATTCATTTAAGAACATGTTCATGCTAGCATCATCTTCTCCAATGATTTCTACATCATGAGGAAAATCATGAGGATTTGAAGGAGCATTAGGTAGCTCAAGGTTATTAGGATCATAGCCAAAGGCACAATTGGACATTTCTACTGAGGATTTCAAAGAATTCCAAAACTTGTTAAAAGAGAATGCCATGATGACAATGTATGAAAGTAAAATAAGATGCAAGAAATAGCAACTACATAAAACAGTAATGTAGGAAATACCCAAAAAATGCCTGAAAATGTTGTTCAGAATGTGCAGGTGGATTGATTTGCCCAGGGTGGCGAATGAGTCCAGTTATGAGATTTTTTTTGTGTGTTTTAGAAAATTTAAAGTGATTTCAATTCTTTTCAGATGCCAACTAATGATGCAAATTCAAATTTTTAGTTTTTTAATGTTTTGATATGCAAAAATGAAGTCTAAATGAGTCTTTCACTAATGCAATATGAGAAACCCTAGCATGCAAAAACAAAACAAAACCTAATTGAATGTTGATACAAATGAAACCTAAGATGCAAGATGTAAATAGAATAAAAAAGATAAAGTGCTCAATATGCAGGGTCACCAAAATGAACCATAGATTTTAGGTGGGTTTATAGGCTACTCTTGCACTCTTAGGATCTTTCACCTAAAAGGAGAGAGATAGACCTTTAAAATAAATGTGGTTCACTCAAATTAGGAAATGTATGATGTGATTAAGACTAAATGAGATGATCTAAATGCAACTAAATGAACTAATTGACTGATTATGAATGCAAAACCTAAGAAATGTGCAATGTTTGAAAACACAATGTGATATGTAGAAAATGCAATAAATAAGTAAGCTAATGCCAACAAAATTAAACAAGGCTGAACAAAGTGCACTTGGGAATTTGGTGATGAATCTGCAGTGTCCTGAATGTTGAAAAAACTAAGTGAAAATCACCAATGGACTCATTCACCACTGATGGAAAATCAGTCCTACTACTGGCAAAAAGTCCTGAAAACTGGTTCCTGGTTGTCGGGATCTGGAATTTGACAAAATATAGTTTTCCAACCTTAAGGTGGGACTCATTCGCCACTGATGGAAAATCAGTCCTCTCCCAGAATTTTGTGAAATCAGGGACCAATTTTGTAGTTCTAGATCTACACTTGTCTTCTTGTTAGGTTGACAGAGTCAAATCTATAGAAAATAGACTATAGATTGTATCCAAGTTTGAAATAAGATGTAGTTAACTTGAAACACTTTGTTGAATTCTTGAACACTTTTCATCACCTAATTGCTTGATAAATTTGCATACACAAGTCTGCAAACACATATGCAAAAGAGGAAAAATGGTTAAGGATTAGGTTATAGGGATTTGCCTTAGTCAAATCCCACTTTGGTAATAAAACCCTTAATGAATAAATGAAATGAAATGAACAAGAAAGATGAATAAACAACATGCAAATGTCCTAAAATCACCACAACCTTGTTGAAGAAATATGAGGATATGTCAATGGCTACTCCAAGATACTTGATTGATGCTTGATTGAATGATGCAAAGTGCTTGAATGGATTATTGAATGTTTGAATGAATTAGTGAATGAATCGGGGTTAAAATGGGTATAAAAACACTTATTTTTACAAACTTGTGCCTTAGTAACCCAATAATACTTCATCATAGGCTGACATAAGGTAATTTTGAAAAAAAATTGAAAGAAAATTTGAAATATTTTGAATTTGGAGGAAAGAGGGACTCATTCTCCACCCATGGTGAATGGGTCCCACCTTGGACTTGTAAGTGGGTGTCAAGAATTAAGTCACATTTAATGTTTTTTTTTCAGGTTTACATTTAAAAATACACTTAATTAAGCCTTATGAGTGCATAAAGGAGTTAGATAAAGCATACAAAATGTGTAAATAGTGAAATCAATCCTAGAAAAGCATGAAATCTTGTTACAATACTTTAAAACACTTCAAAATAGAAGTGATAGAGTATGTGCAGGATCATGATGGGCTAGAAAGTGGCACTATGATGGGGTACATGCGGCTAATGACTTTTTTAACCCAAAATTGATGAAATGAGAAGGGTTTTTAAAGGAGATTCTCAACTTTCCACCTATAAAATATGCTTTACTTTGAATTTAATAAATAATTATTATTCATTTTCTATTTGAATTATGACAAAAGTCCTAATTGATAGGCTGATTGAAAAGAAACTATATGTTTCAAATAGTATCACATTTTTTGAATCGAAAACATGCATCACATTCTATGCTTTGCATACTATAAGATTTTTAAAAAAAATTGAATTTCATGAAGTTTCAAATGACCAAGTTAAGGTGGTCAGATGTACGAGGTTTTATATTTTTTTAAAAGTTTTAATAAAAAATTCATAATTAATTATTTACTTGGAAAAAAATTACAAGATATGCATCACATTGGGACATGAATCCTCTACTTATAGATAAAATTTTATAAAAAATATTCATTTTATTGTGGTTAGGGTGGTCAGACAGACAACTACTTATTTTTTCCCTGAAATTTAAGTACTACTGCATTGAAATTTCAAATTTTCACCAAATAGTTTTTAAAAAAAAAATAAACCTAGTAGTTTAGAAACTACATTCAATTTTCTATAGATTCTATTCTTACTTATTTTTGAAATAATATAGATAACTTATTCAAATTTTTACATCAGGTTGCCTAACTCTGATTTTTCTAATTTTTTTGCCACTTAAGGGCCTATTTTTTCCATGATGATCCTGCACATACCTAATAAAAAGGTGATTCTTCAAATGGTGAATTGTAATGAAAGGAGTCTAGAAAAGTGTAGAAATTTGTTACAACACTTCACAACACCTTCACAAGGCTCCTTAATTTGAATTTTAAGACCTAATGTGAATGCAAAAGTCACATTACAACATTAAGTCAAAGTAGAACATATCAAGTATCATGAGAGAAAGACCTAAAAGAGAATGAAAATGTCAATGATCCATTTTTCTATGGTACAAATTTGCATGAATAAAAAGAAAGATTAGAAATAGGTTTGAAAATTGTATGCTTCCTACCTATTTAACGTGTCTGTATTTTTGTGAATCTAAATATAGATGGTGTGGTAAAGAAGTGGATATGTTTTTATGAAGGGAATGCTTTTTGGGAAGTGGGGAGTGATTGCTATAATCAAGGATTTAGGGGAATTTTTTTTGTTTATGAAAATGAGATGCAGTGTAATTCAATATGCATGAATATTGGCAAGAAGGGGGTGGGGTGTCTTCTTTCCTTTCTTTCTGCTTTTGGAATGCTAGAAACTAACATCTTTAGATACTAGTGACAAGGAATATATCAGTTTCAATACAATTTGCATCATGAAGCTTTTTTAGTTGGGAAAGGCAAATCAAGACAAGAGAAAGCCAATCAAATTTTGTTTGCTTAAGTTTGGTTTTTGTTGATATAGGAAAAATAAATAAGGAGAGTCTAAATATATGGAGCTAGCCTAATTCTTCCCTCATTCATCTACCCCTTAGATAAATTGATTTATAGTCTCATTGCATGATTTGGCTTTGATATATGCCATTTATTGAAACTTTAAACTTACTTTTAACTTTTTTTAATATTTTAGTTAAATATAAGATTAGACTATCAGTTTATTAGCCTTCCAATAAATTGGAGGAACATAAATATGAGTTTCTCGGAAAACCCAATCACCTGAGTTGGGACACTACTTGTTTGGTGACTATCATTAATGCATACTAAAATATAAAAATTGAAGATTCCTTCAATAGTCAGTCTAAACCTGTTGTTTTAAAAAAAAATCCTACTATAAAATTATCTAAGGAGTCCATATTTAAATGTTGGTCATAATGGGTGCACCCCCTTGCAAGATTAATCACACTACAAGAAGACATAAAAATCACAAGGTTCCAAGCCTATTTGTCAAGTTGGAATAAAACCAATGCCACATTGCATGCTAAGTTCCATCATAGGCTTCTCTACAACATCATCCCTTAACCATGAACCTTCATCAAAAACCTTATCTTACATTTAAGGATAATTAACCAAATGTAGGTTGAGGTTGTGTAGACTTTCTATTGCATGATGACCCCAGTTACATATGTTATAGACACAACCATAAATTTTTTGTAGACTATCAACATCTAGTTTGAAGCCATCAAACTTAGGAAAATATTCAGGAGAATAGGAATTCTATGGAGGAACTTTCTCATTACTCATTCTAAGAAGACAAAACCCTAATCTGTTTTTGTTGTTTATAGATAGTTTCTTTAATCTCATCCTTATCTTTCTATAGAAAATTATAACCCCAAGAGGCCATATTGATAGCATGACCATCATTCATGGGGGGAAGTAGAGGAAATCCCAGGGAAGAAAGTATGAGGTTTAAACATACACTTAGTACTGTGATCTATCAAGATAGAGAATTCCTCAACATCTAGTTTAAGTTCCTCTAAATAAGACCCCTTACATTCATCCATTTTTAATTAAAATTCTTCTCATCCAAGCTTGATTGAATTGAGTGATGATAATAGTATTCTCATAGACAAGTGTTTGGTCTTGGTATCCATGACACTAGTGGGGATGGGGATGGGGATGGGAAGTGGGATGGATTTAAGAACAACAAGGATCATATAATATTGAACAAAATCAAGAGAATCTGCATGTTAATCCTCTACTTTGTGGTCTTGGTCCAATGACTATTGGGATGTTTTTGTCCACTACTCTACAATCATCAAAATGGGCATATGGGTTCAATTGAGATTTCTAATGTTTGATCTAGGCCTTTTGCAATACACTTCACATTATAAGTTTTATGAGGCTTATAAATGAGTTATCTATTACTAAATGGAATAAAAAGATCATTTTCTATCACACAACATTTTTTAGAGACATTACACACCTATAAGAGGACTTAGGACTATATGCTTTCATTTTTCATTTGTGTAGAAAATTGTAACATTTAAGCAAGTTGGTTATACGTGACTCTACATACAATGAAAGTTTTAAAGATCTTTCCTTTTTTAAAGAAGATTTTTTATTATACATGTTGAAAGGTTAAGGAAATCTTTGAACTCATAAATATTTACATAATATAGACAACATGTAAATTGCGCTTTCTTCATGGCCTAAAAGCACAACCAGAGCATCTTAGAATTTTGAAGTGAGCAAAATTCTTTTGTTATAAGGGTCATTTTTTAATGGAAAACAAAGTTGACTCTATCAATGATCAAATTCCTAAATTTAGGTGACAACTGCTTTATCCTGGCCAATTGTTCCTAAAACACAACAAACTCAACAAATACAAACAAAACTATTCCAAAACTTTCTGGAGTAACTTCACTGCTCTACAACTCTTGTTTTAATAATAAGTCATGTCTACAATAATTGGTTTATTAATTTAATTTAATCAAATTTAGTATTTAAAATATATGATCAAAATTTATATTCTTAATTGAAATTTAATATTATTTTTATTAAAAATATTAAAATTAAATTATTTTTAACAAATATTTTTAATTAAAAGTTTAATAATATATTTATATAATAATATTTTACAAATCTAAAATATACAATTATAAAATCAATATAATATTCACTCTCTAAATAGATTAAGTTTGAGTTCACAAGAGTTTATTAATCTCAAACTATTACTAACCTTACATCTAAATTGCTATGTCACGTCAAATAATCTATCACCTAAATGACACATTGTTTATCTGCCTCACAACAAATCCTTTTATTACAATACTATGTAAATGGAAATGGAAATAGATCCGTAATAGTCCATTACACTAGGCGATTTGTCTTTTTCATCTGCTGATGGTTTATAGTACTATAGGACTACCTCATACTCCATTCCAGAGGTACCTAACTGTACTACAAACAAGAGGTACATATTCTACCTTCATATTATAAAGACAAATACTCCACTAGTGACATTTAATTACATATATCATATGCTAACTCATGCCCTCGTTTTAGGGGGAATAGCCCCATCCCTTGCTCAATACCTTCAAATTTAAAAAGTAATAAATATATACAAGAGTGAATACAATACCAAATATTGTACTAAACGTAATAAATACCTTCCCACATGTTATTTGCGGGAAGCCTATATAAACTGCAAATATTATTATTTGTACAGAGTACAGGACAGAAAAAGGGCGGTATTTTTCAAATGATGTGTACGTACGTGCGACGGTATCCATGTGAAACGACTGTACGAATGGCGAAATAACAGGGGTTACGATAACAAATACAAGTGGCCATTTTATAATGTGGTCCCACCATTGAAAATAATAGAATTTCGATTTGACAGGGAGAAACAAATAGGCTAATAGCGATTTAGCAGTTCTTCGCAAAATAGTGAGGCGCCGAACGAGGATAGAGAGAATGGTAATTGCACATTGTTTATTATCTTTGACGTATATGAAATTAATGCTATGAGATTTCCACAATTCATAGCGCTGAAGATTTTTAATTTTCTAGATTTTGAGATTGTGTTGGAGTTTTTTCATCAACATTTCGGATCACACTCACTGATCCGTTATGAGGATGCTAGAGAGCATAGGAGATGAGAAATGGTTATATGCAGACTTAATTTTTTCTTAAAAGGAAGAGAGGTGAGAGGTTGAGGAGAGAGATGGTTACAAAGCCCAAGATGAGAGAGATAAGGTAAGAATGGTGAAAATTTTGAAAAAATGGAGAGGAAGAGAATAAGAGATAAATGTAAGAGTGAGAAATTTAACAAGAACCAACAACAAAAAATGAAAGACACAAGACAAATGAAAGAGGACTACAACCTAAAGAAAATTCAGCAAGAGACAAGAGAGAGAAATTGAATAATAGATAAACAAAAGGAATTATAAATTGATATGCAATATTAAATAATAAGGTTGAAATTTTTACAAATAAAATATAGATTACTAATAAAATGAAGCTATTAAAATTTTTGCTGTTCCCAATTAATAATTAAAAGAGACTGACAACAAATATGTGGTACAAAAGGATCAACGAATTAAAAAACCAAAAAGCCAAGGCCCAAAATAAAACAAAAGGTGACATAATGTGATTAAATAAAGGACAAAAGACAGTACAAATTACACAAAAGGAACAACGAAGAGAAAGCAAGAAAATGAATTGGATAATTAGAGAGGAAGAGAATACGAGAGAAAAAAATAAGAAAGAAAATCAAAAGGCAAAACCTAAAAGATTTGAAAGGCTAAAAACTAGAGAAGAAAGGATGACCACCTAATGAAAAATCAAAAAGAGAAAAACAAGAGGAAATATATAAGAAATGAACAAAAAGAATAAACGAAAAGGTAGGTAAAGATAAATTATAATATTGAACATTAATTTTATATTTTCCTATTGTTAATTAATTCAATTTAAACATTAACGAAAATTAAGAAAGAAGATTATGTTTGAAATATATTAAAATCGAAAAGAGAAAATACTAGAGGAACAATAAATTGACATGACCAAAAAGAAAATATAAAAAGTGCAATTAAAAAATTATATTATTGCACATTAATGTTATAATTAACTTAATGTTATATTTAATGTTGTAAATGATATCTATTTGAACACTAACGAAAATAAGAAATAATATTATATTTGAAATCTATTAAATTCGAAAATAGAAAAAACGTGAGGAAAAATAAAAATAAAAATGAAATGACCAAAGGAATATATAACTTGATAAGTAGTAATAAATTATATTATTGAACATTAATGATATAATTAATATTGTTAATGATATCTATTTAAACACTAACTTAAATTAAGAAAGAAAATTAAATTTGAAAAAATGTTCAACACAAGAGCACAAAGGGGAATTAGAAGTAAAGATAAATTTAAGAAGGGAGCAAATAGGAGAATAAAGAAGGAGAGATTGAGGAGTTGATGAATGAGAACCAACAAATAAAGTAATAAAAATAAAGAGGCAAGAACCAAATTCAAAATTTAAAATTATTGTTAATTATTAATTTATTAGATTTAATGATATTAAAAAATTAAAATTAAAATGATTTGTTTTTTACAATGATTTTTGGATTAGATGGTATACACATTTTTGCATCAAGTTTTGGTTTACACTTTGTGAAGGATGATTTTTCTCCTTAAATCTTTTGCTTTTCATCCTGATGATGGATCATGGAGTGTGATCCAAAACGTTGATGCAAAAATTCTCACACGATCTAATCCAGAAATCATTGAGAAAGAACAATATGAATTTTAGAAACTTGATATCCTTAAAATAATTTGATTTAACAGTTTGGACTTTTCTCTTAATTGTTTTAAAAAAGTTCACAACTTAGCACTTTGGACTTTTCTCTTAATGGTAGCAGCAATCCCGTGCTTCTGATCATTGCTGGCCCATTTTGGACAGCACTTTGTAACTTTCTGCAGGCTCTTTTGTTCAGTAATGTTTTTCTATAGATGCTTTTTCAGTTTTTTGCTGCAATCTATCTGTAATCTTGTTTTTATTCCATATCTTTGTTTTTTTGGACATTCTCTCGGTCGATGTGATGTTTTATCAGATCAATAAGAGTACTCTTATTGGGCTGTTTTTTTTTGGTTTAGAAGCCTAGTCTTGACTGGATTTTGAAGAGTAAAGAAAGGGAGGAGTTTGGTGCATTAAATCTGAGATTGGTACATTAAATCTGAGATGGAGAGGTCTCCCTGCGGTTCAAAAGATTCCCAGAGAAGGGCATGGACTGCTGATGAAGATTTCACTTTAACTGAATATATAAAAGCCAACGGCGATGGTGCGTGGAATAATGTGGCAAGCAAAACAGGTGAGACTATTGTCAATGCCCATATTTCTTCTGAATCATCTTCTTCTTCTCAATGTTGATTATGTAAATGTTACTATTATCAGTATTCATGCTGAATGGTGGTTTATGAATGGTTGTGCTTGGAAATACATTTAATGTTGTATAGTGGAGAAAATAACACAGAGTAATGTAAAATATAGATTTGAACTTATTAATAATCAGATATTATTTCTGGATTAGATTGTGTAGAAAATTTTTAGCATCAACGTTTTGAATCACACTCTGTGATCCATCATCAGGATGAAAGAGAGCAAAAGGAGAACAAATCTGATCTATAAGTAGAAACTAAAAATTTTCTATACAAAATATCTGAACTACAATATAGATTGTTAAAACTTGATATCACTTCTTAATGATTTTTGACTTCCACAATTTATAATATTACTTTTGGATTAGATTGTGTTAGCATTTCTTCGTCAATATTTCAGATCACAAACTAATTGAAAATATTGATGAAAAACTGTAATATAATCTAATCCGAAAACAACAATTTATAGATTTAATCGGTCGACATATTGTCTTGAATAACTATACTTTTTGAGATTCTTAGATTCCTACAGTTCATTTTAAATGAACAAATACGCACTCGACTGTACTTAATAGGTATTCTCTTAACCGGATGAATGGATAAAAGCATTGATCTGGATTCGCAGGGCTAAAACGGAGTGGAAGGAGCTGCAGATTGCGGTGGATGAATTATCTTCGCCCTGATATTAAACGTGGAAAATTTGCACCAGATGAAGATGATCTCATTATTAAACTGCATCGTCTGCTTGGCAATAGGTACGCGACATAAATACAAAAAACAGCTTTATCGTACGACATAGAAAGTGAAAGTTAAATAGAGTGCTTATACATAGATAATTTCTAAGGATGGTTTATTAAATCAGCTCTATCGCACTTTATCCTGCCTACACTTACTCGTAAAGATAATTTCTCTGGATTTTAACACCTATGTTCAAATTTTTCATTGGTGAACTTCTCCTATGTTGTGTGATTTGAGAAAATAAAATTTCAACTTTTCAAATTTTAATTTGAGATTAGTCAAATCTTTTTAATTGGTCATTGGTTTATGATTAGTTTGATGTTTTATTGATATTTTAAAAACTATATTTAAGATTAGTCAAGATCAATCTAATTTTACATATATTTAGTATTGAAAATTTTGAATTTAAAATTTCTATCTTAAATTTATCTATTTGTTTCAATAGTAATTTTCTTTAGAAAAAGGAAAAGTTAATGATTTAAAATCAATGAATGCCTATTTCAAATCAAGGAGATTCTTAAAATATTTTTAAGGCGCAATTTTGTTAGTGCTTTTTTTGAGATATATTACGAGATATGAGAAACTATGAAATTGGGAAGTGTTATGATAGATCTTCTCTAGGATAATGTATGGGACAAAAATAATTATCTTTATGTGGAGTTCCTTGATCTTCTAAAATTAAAAAATTAATATATTCAGATATGACTAAATTTATGTTTCTAATTTTCAATATGAAATTATATAGGAATGATGTGAAGATTTAGAAATAGAAAACTAAATTTATTTGGCTAGGTCAATAATTTCCTCACCTTATTGATCTTTTACCTCATATTTTAACATCCTTGATAGAAATTTGTATTTCCTTGAATGGAGTTTGAAAGGTTTCGATATTTACGATATGCAAGTTGGTTATAAAACTCTTTCAAAAGATAAATTGGAAGTTAATAAATCAAATACTTGAGAAAATACTTTGAGTCCCAATGTTAGCCCAAGGTTAATACTTTCATGTGGCTTGTAAATTTCTTCATTAGAAATAACCTTCAAAAAGCATGGGTTGTTGATCTAAAAATATGTATTATTTGTCTTCAAGATGAAGATTTTGGTAGACATCTTCTTTTAGCTTGCAACTTTGCCACTTTTCTTCACCATTTATGGTATAATTTGTTGAAAATTTTATGGAATAATTTTGAGTGTCTCCAAGACTTTGTTTTGAATTAGCACTAATCTTCTTTGAATATAAAAAACCTTCAATATTCTTCATGATATTGATCTTAGTTTGATCTACTCAAATATTCGGTGGGAGTAAAATTAGAAGATTTTTAATGGTACAACAAAATATATAAGTTATTTCTAGGGTAGAATAATGGTAAATCTAAAAGAAACCTATCAAGTTTCAATTCAAGATTTTCAATTGAGTTCATAGTAAGAATTCATAGTTCTAATGAAACTCGGTATTCATATAGCTTCTCCTTCTTTTACCTCTTTTAATAAAAATACTGAGAATTATCTACACAATTGAAACACCCTCCTCCATGCCCGATTAAAATTAATATTGATGGTACTTTAAAAGAAAATCCTAAACATGCTAGTATGAGAGGTGTTTTTCATGACCATAATGGTAGAGTTAAGTTCTATTTTCAAGTAGTCTTGGTGTTGGTTCTAATAATTTTACAGAGGTATGGCCATTTTCCAAGCTATTTAAGATGCCAAGCAAAAGCATTTTACTAATTTTATTATAAAATCTCTCAAATCTTGGTTGATCATTTCTAAAGAAATTCCTCACTTCAAGAAGTGGTAGTTTAATGAATGTGAGAAATATATCAACATCCTCTTTCATGGTTTTAATGTTGTTAAGTGGAAACATACTAGAAGGGAAGGAAATCAAGTTGCTAATTTTTTTGGATAAAATAACTTTTAACTAGAATGAGATTAAGGTTGATCCTAGAAATGACCAAGATAGCCCTTTCGAGGATATAAGAAAACACTTTAGTGATTCTGTGAATGTTGATTACTATGTTTCTTAGGATTTGTGAATCTTGATGTTGTGTTTCTTGCTAGTGTGTAGATTATTTTTGTGTTCTTCATGTTTATTCCATTATGGTTAAAATTAGTATTACTATTTTAAAATTTATTTCATGTTGATATTTTTTTTTAACAAAAGGAAAAATATTATTTCTGATATTGAAAGCACGTACAATCTTCAAGGGAATAAATCTTTATGCCCAATCATGAGGTTTGGGTGTTTCCTTCTCTCTTTTTGATTGTCTATTTTCAATCCATTTAGATTTTCTTGCTTCTCTATTATTAGTGTTCCATGAGTCTATCTAAGAAAGGAAGACCCACTTTGTAATCAATTTTTTTTAATATATATATATATTCCCTTTAATGTTAAATAAATGTATGACTACTAGAATGCAAAAATAGATAGTAGCATTAAGGATTATAAAATCTCCTAAAGATAAGAAAGTGTTTTCTATAAAGAAGGATTAACCTATCTAATGTAGTTCAATGTAAAACATTGTCATTTTCTCCACTACTTGACACATCAAACCTGCTGATCAAAGGTCATGCCCTATACACTACATAAAACTACTTTGTGCATTCCAGTATACTATAAGAAGAATGTTTCTCAAATTTTCATTATTTTTATTCTTTTAGATTGTAAGTATGAAAAAAAAAAAATCCATACAAGGAGGTTTTCTTACTAAAGATATACAAGACACTCTACTTAAATACTATCACATTCAATCATCAACAATAAATAATGATTATGCACCTTATTTATAAAAATAATATAAAATAAAATGTTTTTTTATTGATCAAGTTTAAGTTTTAACTATTAAATTGGATTATATTTAAAAATAATCCATATGAACCTGACTTGACATCTGATCTTCCAGATCCCTGGAGGGAGTTTAACCGATCTTGTTCATTCGCTTGTATTTAGTTTACAAAGTCATATTCTAAATCCATATTCTTTAACATGCCTAAGCAGAAATTATTATTTCCTTATTTTTATTTTTCTTTTAAATCTTACTTGCGGTTTCATAGAAAAGTAAAATATTATTCTTTTTAGCTTATATGGTAATCCTAAAATAGAATAATAAAACAACGTCCTTCTTATAGTACATCTCGTAATTTTTGGATGATCGACTGTGATGAATGGCAGATGGGCATTGATAGCGAAACGTCTTCCTGGGAGAACGGATAATGAAATAAAAAACTACTGGAACGCTCGTCTCAGTAAGAGGGCCGCAATCTCATAACACTAATACAAGCAATTCTTCTAAACTGCAGTTTTTAAGACAAATCTTAGAATTAGAAGAGGAATGATATAATTCTAGTGTTCTATTATTTATTTGGCTATGTAGTCTTACATAATTAAGTTGTGATGCACCTGATTTAGGCCAGTGGGAAGACAATCATAAAACTCTGTACTCCAGATAATTGCAGTATTTTGTATCAATCTCAGTTTCATATGAATAACCCATCATTCCAATATTCATTGTCTCTGGGTTTTATTTGTTGTTAGTTTCCACCTATGCTTGGATAATTTAGTTGGTTTTTAATAAATATATTTATTATTATTGTGTTTCTAAGTTATGTAGTGTATTGTATATGTATTTGAGTATTTAGTGTCTCTAGCAAGACCAGAGAGACTGTTTTCTTCACAGTCAATGAACAACTTAATAGTTATGGATGCAAAGGATATTGTGTTTCACATTCAATAAAAATATTATAGGATGTGTTGGTAGAAGACATTTAAAAGTGTTTTTGGATAATAGTATACATTATCAATTACTAATAAGGTTTTATTTATTTATTTTATACAAAATATGTGAACTACAATATGGATTGTGAAAATTTGATATCACTGCTTAATGATTTTTAACTTTCACAATTTATAATATTACGTTTGGATTAGATTGTGTTAGCATTTCTTCGTCAATATTTCAGATCACAAACTAATTGAAAATATTGATGAAAAACTCTAACATAATCTAATCCGAAAACAACAATTTATAGATTTAATCGGTCGACATATTGTCTTGAATAACTATACTTTTTGAGATTCTTAGATTCCTACAGTTCATTTTAAATGAACAAATACGCACTCGACTGTACTTAATAGGTATTCTCTTAACCGGATGAATGGATAAAAGCATTGATCTGGATTCGCAGGGCTAAAACGGAGTGGAAGGAGCTGCAGATTGCGGTGGATGAATTATCTTCGCCCTGATATTAAACGTGGAAAATTTGCACCAGATGAAGATGATCTCATTATTAAACTGCATCGTCTGCTTGGCAATAGGTACGCGACATAAATACAAAAAACAGCTTTATCGTTTGACATAGAAAGTGAAAGTTAAATAGAGTGCTTATACATAGATAATTTCTAAGGATGGTTTATTAAATCAGCTCTGTCGCACTTTATCCTGCCTACACTTATTCGTAAAGATAATTTCTCTGGATTTTAACACCTATGTTCAAATTTTTCATTGGTGAACTTCTCCTATGTTGTGTGATTTGAGAAAATAAAATTTCAACTTTTCAAATTTTAATTTGAGATTAGTCAAATCTTTTTAATTGGTCATTGGTTTATGATTAGTTTGATGTTTTATTGATATTTTAAAACCTATATTTAAGATTAGTCAAGTTCAATCTAATTTTACATATATTTAGTATTGAAAATTTTGAATTTAAAATATCTATCTTAAATTTATTTATTTGTTTCAATAGTAATTTTATTTAGAAAAAGGAAAAGTTAATGATTTAAAATCAATGAATGCCTATTTCAAATCAAGGAGATTCTTAAAATATTCTTAAGGCGCAGTTTTGTTAGTGCTTTTTTTGAGATATATTACGAGATATGAGAAACTATGAAATTGGGAAGTGTTATGATAGATCTTCTCTAGGATAATGTATGGGACCAAAATAATTATCTTTATGTGGAGTTCCTTGATCTTATAAAATTAAAAAATTAATGTATTCAATATGACTAAATTTATGTTTCTAATTTTCAGTATGAAATTATATAGGAATGATGTGAAGATTTAGAAATAGAAAACTAAATTTATTTGGCTAGGTCAATAATTTCCTCACCTCATTGATCTTTTACCTCATATTTTAACATCCTTGATAGAAATTTGTATTTCCTTGAATGGAGTTTGAAAGGTTTCGATATTTATGATATGCAAGTTGGTTATAAAACTCTTTCAAAAGATAAATTGAAAGTTAATAAATCAAATACTTGAGAAAATACTTTGAGTCACAATGTTAGCCCAAGGTTAATACTTTCATGTGGCTTGTAAATTTCTTCATTAGAAATAATCTTCAAAAAGCATGGGTTGTTGATCTAAAAATATGTATTATTTGCCTTCAAGATGAAGATTTTGGTAGACATCTTCTTTTAGCTTGCACCTTTTCCACTTTTCTTCACCATTTATGGTATAATTTGTTGAAAATTTTACGGAATAATTTTGAGCGTCTCCAAGACTTTGTTTTGAATTAGCACTAATCTTCTTTGAATATAAAAAGCCTTCAATATTCTTCATGATATTGATCTTAGTTTGATCTACTCAAATATTCGGTGGGAGTAAAATTAGAAGATTTTTAATGGTACAACAAAATATATAAGTTATTTCTAGGGTAGAATAATGGTAAATCTAAAAGAAACCTATCAAGTTTCAATTCAAGATTGTCAATTGAGTTCATAGTAGGAATTCATAGTTCTAATGAAACTCGGTATTCATATAGCTTCTCCTTCTTTTACCTCTTTTAATAAAAATACCGAGAATTATCTACTCAATTGAAACACCCTCCTCCATGCCCGATTAAAATTAATATTGATGGTACTTTAAAAGAAAATCCTAAACATGCTAGTATGAGAGGTGTTTTTCATGACCATAATGGTAGAGTTAAGTTCTATTTTCAAGTAGTCTTTGTGTTGGTTCTAATAATTTTACAGAGGTATGGCCATTTTCCAAGCTATTTAAGATGCCAAGCAAAAGCATTTTACTAATTTTATTATAAAATCTCTCAAATCTTGGTTGATCATTTCTAAAGAAATTCCTCACTTCAAGAAGTGGTAGTTTAATGAATGTGATAAATATATTAACATCCTCTTTCATGGTTTTAATGTTGTTAAGTGGAAACATACTAGAAGGGAAGGAAATCAAGTTGCTAATTTTTTTGGATAAAATAACTTTTAACTAGAATGAGATTAAGGTTGATCCTAGAAATGACCAAGATAGCCCTTTCGAGGATATAAGAAAACACTTTAGTGATTCTGTGAATGTTGATTACTATGTTTCTTAGGATTTGTGAATCTTGATGTTGTGTTTCTTGCTAGTGTGTAGATTATTTTTGTGTTCTTCATGTTTATTCCATTATGGTTAAAATTAGTATTACTATTTTAAAATTTATTTCATGTTGATATTTTTTTTTAACAAAAGGAAAAATATTATTTCTGATATTGAAAGCATGTACAATCTTCAAGGGAATAAATCTTTATGCCCAATCATGAGGTTTGGGTGTTTCCTTCTCTCTTTTTGATTGTCTATTTCCAATCCATTTAGATTTTCTTGCTTCTCTATTATTAGTGTTCCATGAGTCTATCTAAGAAAGGAAGACCCACTTTGTAATCATTTTTTTTTTTAATATATATATATATTCCCTTTAATGTTAAATAAATGTATGACTACTAGAATGCAAAAATAGATAGTAGCATTAAGGATTATAAAATCTCCTAAAGATAAGAAAGTGTTTTCTATAAAGAAGGATTGCTCTATCTAATGTAGTTCAATGTAAAACATTGTCATTTTCTCCACTACTTGACACATCAAACCCTCTGATCAAAGGTCATGCCCTATACACTACATAAAACTACTTTGTGCATTCCAATATACTATAAGAAGAATGTTTCTCAAATTTTCATTATTTTTGTTCTTTTAGATTGTAAGTATGAAAAAAAAAAACATACAAGGAGGTTTTCTTACTAAAGATATACAAGACACTCTACTTAAATACTATCACATTCAATCATCAACAATAAATAATGATTATGCACCTTATTTATACAAAAATAAAATTAAATAAAATGTTTTTTTATTGATCAAGTTTAAGTTTTAACTATTAAATTGGATTATATTTAAAAATAATCCATATGAACCTGACTTGACATCTGATCTTCCAGATCCCTGAAGGGAGTTTAACCGATCTTGTTCATTCGATTGTATTTAGTTTGCAAAGTCATATTCTAAATCCATATTCTTTAACATGCCTAAGCAGAAATTATTATTTCCTTATTTTTATTTTTCTTTTAAATCTTACTTGCGGTTTCATAGAAAAGTAAAATATTATTCTTTTTAGCTTATATGGTAATCCTAAAATAGAATAATAAAACAACGTCCTCCTTATACTACATCTCGTAATTTTTGGATGATCGACTGTGATGAATGGCAGATGGGCACTGATAGCGAAACGTCTTCCTGGGAGAACGGATAGTGAAATAAAAAACTACTGGAACGTTCGTCTCTGTAAGAGGGCCGCAATCTCATAATACTAATACAAGCAATTCTTCTAAACTGCAGTTTTTAAGACAAATCTTAGAATTAGAAGAGGAATGATATAATTCTAGTGTTCTATTATTTATTTGGCTATGTAGTCTTACATAATTAAGTTGTGATGCACCTGATTTAGGCCAGTGGGAAGACAATCATAAAACTCTGTACTCCAGATAATTGCAGTATTTTGTATCAAACTCAGTTTCATATGAATAACCCATCATTCCAATATTCATTGTCTCTGGGCTTTATTTGTTGTTAGTTTCCACCTATGGTTGGATAATTTAGTTGGTTTTTAATAAATAGATTTATTATTATTGTGTTTCTAAGTTATGTAGTGTATTGTATATGTATTTGAGTATTTATTGTCTCTAGCAAGACCAGAGAGACTGTTTTCTTCACAGTCAATGAACAACTTAATAGTTATGGATGCAAAGGATATTGTGTTTCACATTCAATAAAAATATTATAGGATGTGTTGGTAGAAGACATTTAAAAGTATTTTTGGATAATAGTATACATTATCAATTACTAATAAGGTTTTTTATTTTATTTTATAGATGTTTTAGTTTGTCAAAAAATTTAAAACTATATATTTTATATCATATTAGAAAAATTCAGGTCTATGGTTTTAAATTTTTAAAGTTTTATTTGATATTTTTATAAATATCATTTTGAAGAATTTATAAAAAAATATTTGACATTAAATATAAATAAAGTTATATATTTTAATTTTGAAAGAAATAAAATGAGCAAGAAGAAATAATTTATTGTAGAATTAAGTAGTTGAGATGGTTATTGGATCATATGAGTATGTCATTTATAAATGGAAAAAAGGAAATTGGAATTTAGTTTCACATGCGAAATGTGGAATTTTTGTTTCGGATTATGTTGAGTTATTTAATTTCAAATCTAGAAGTGTGATATTTGAAAAGATCATATGATGACACACTCTTTATCATGGTCCACTTTTGCGGTGTGTACATGATCTATGTGCTTGTAGATCCAAACTTAAATGTATGAATCAAACATAGCCTATATATTTCACTTGTGTACATTTGATCACTTGAAACATGTCTATCTTGGATATCTAAATATGTGATTGCAACGAGGTGATATCTATATATATTGATAGAAATTTCTATGCAACAATTACTCTCCTTCATCAAGCCCCTTGGACCAATTTAAAAGTTTGAACAAGGATCAAAGATGCACAAAATAACTATGTAGTACATGTGTATTCTACTAGTAATGATCCGAAGATGTTGATCTTGTATGATGCACTATGATACCCTCTAAGTAACATTATGAAGACTAAAATATGCCTAAAATATGATTGGTGTTTGTTATTTAATGCCTAAAATAGCTTTTTTTTATTAATTCATTGGAAATTAAATAATTGTATTAGGCAAAAGGGTAGCTTAAATCATATAACTTGTTAATTGTGCCTCGCTCATGGGCTCAAGGGATTGTTTAGACTTGGGATGAGACAAGAAGGCCTGGAATCTCAAGATCATTATCTTGTCTCTTTAAAATATATTTGATTCTGCATTAGTTTACATGTGGGGTCGGGGATTGTGAGAGGCTACCAGCGTAACCCAAGATGGGGGGTCGGGGCCTAGGAAGATCTACCAGAGTAACCCATGCAACTTTGTGATGACACTCCTCCTATGACAACAGTATGTATTGTGTAGTTGATATACTTGATTATTTTACTCTGGAAGCAATGTAACCTTTAGGTATGTATTGTTCTTGTATGGTATAGTATTGTGTGTTTCCTTTGTCTAGAGGTTGTTGGTTTTGCCTAAGAAACCCTTTTACTATCTCCTAGCACGGGGGTTGGGCCTTTAAATACCACTTGGTTGGGTGAAACGAGCACCTTACACTATTGGGTTCCCATTTCATGTTCGTGATGTCCGGATCTTCTAGATTGGAGAACTCGCATGTACTAGTTGCTTTGTACTATTTCTTGTGTTCTTTTGTATCAGTTGGATACTTTGTATATGTACTACTCATTTGTATTCGAGGAGGATTCTTGTATCAATGTAATTGTAACATTATTATATGATCTTCCTCATTTTGGAAATGAGCTTTGTAACTGCTTGTTGGTGTATAACTCAACATGAGTTATGGGTAAATGCAAGAAGATGAGTCCACAAGACGTGGAAGTTTCTGCCTTAGGCAAAAAAAAGAAATCAGCTTGCAAAAAATGGGATCCCATTTTTAAAAATTTTCATTTTTGGAAACTTCTGATTTTTGAAAAATTTCCATTTTCGAAAAGTTTTCAAAACAGGATCCCGTTTTGAAAACTTTCCATTTTAAACTTTATGTTTTGGTAATTTTCAAAGCGGATCCCGTTTCATAGAACAATAAAAAATGTTTTTGTTTTTATGAAATGGGATCTCTTTTTTTAAATTATGAATTTTTGGGTGGGTTTTTGGCTTTTTTTTGTTCGAGAAATGGCTTGGGGACCCGAACCTAGGCTTTGGACTTGATTTGACCTACAAATTGAAGGTCTTGTTAATGTCACAGGAAAATAGTGACTTTGGACATACGTCTGAAGACCTATTTTGCAAAAAAAAAATTACAAAATTAAAGCCCATTATAGATGAGGCAGTGCAGATTCCAAATATATAATTTTTTTAATAATTTGATTATTTTTTCTTTTTTTCAATTAATTTCTAATGAAACTAGTCCATAAACTTGAATTATCAATTTTTTTAGTATTTTAATAACTTTTGATCAACATAACATTTTGACAAACAGATTGCACGAGAACAAACTTCAAACAATTCTTTTCAATTTAAAAGAAAAATTAAAAAATGATAAGTTTAGGTCATCTTATGCATGTCGTACACTACAATTTTTCAAAATGACAAATATGCCTAATAAATTTTTTTTTAAAATATATATATTCAATAAAAAATTACAAAAAAATATCAAAAACAAGCTTCAATGAGTCACAATTTTTTTCCCAAAAGGATTTAGAAAAATATGATAATTTATGTCAAAATATGGATGTCGTACACGTGCATGGTATGGTATAAAAAAGTGACTTTTAAACAGTGGTTTTTTGAAACGCCTATTGAAATTCAATTTTTACAATCTGGGTATTGAAATAAATTACATGTTTGGAAATTAGACTCTGAATACTACATTTTATGATTAGTGACTTTTTTGAGGATTCCATCTCTAAGTACTTCAAATTTTAAGGTCAAATGTGTCAAATTCTGAAAATCAGGGAAAACACTCCCACTTTTTGGCCAAAAAGTGGACTCAACTTCTTGCACACACCCTTATTCTAACATAATTATACTTAGTAGCTTTCCTCACATGTGGAAAGACTAAGTCTCCTTAGGTGAGTCCCTAGTTGATGTGTCAACTTATTTTTGACACATCACTGCTACATAGAAGGGAGGTGGAACTATTGAGCTAGTCTCATGGGTTCTCATCCGCCACCTTTCCTATTCTTGTGGAGTCTTGTTGTAGAATTTGTCTCAAGCTTCACCTATAAATACCTTATTGGTTGTAAAGCTAAATATTTGATTTCACTTACAATCTCGTGCTTGTTTTTTTTTCCATGATCTTGGCAGTTTCCACACTGCTATATTGAATAAATGCAATCTATGAATGATTCATTAATGTAATTTGTATCTTATGTGATGAGTTAAATGTTTTTGGCTCTATGTTCTTTATACCATGAGTTTAATTTTATATTCTATGGTTAGTTCACTTTTGTAAGTTATGGGATTCAAATGTAAGAGTTGTCACATACCTTAGAAGATGTATGCATTAAGTGTAGTTCACTTTACTTGTTATTAATTACACTTAAAAATATATATATTGTTATGCTTCCATTATGTTTGTGTCATCCTCTAGCATTACATGGCGTGGCATTACAGAAGAGGAGTCAAGAGCATTCAGAGGATCATTATATTAAATGTTTTTAATTAATTAATTAAAGAATATTTTATTACTTAATTATGATGAGCTAATTATCTATTTAAATAAATTAATAAATACATAATTATCCTTTCAAATCTTTGCCACAATTTAATTCATTCTTCAAATTAATAACTTTCTTATTGAAAATCATTAAATAAACTAATAAAATTTATAATTATTCCTCACAAGTTAACTCATTCTTCTACTTAGTAACTTATTCTCATTATCCATTTAATGAATTAATAAATTTATTTTTATCCTCTCATGAGCTCAAAATGGTAATTTTACATAACTTGTTGAGTTATCACTTAATTCTTCATCAGACTTCCACCATTCATATTATTTTTCAAAAAGTCTATAAATTCATCATTTCTCTCATCATTTTAATTTAGTCGTAAATCTCTAAGCACTCTCATCATTTTCATGTAATCACAAAAGTTTAAGAAAAATCACTCTATCAATTTTACTAGTAAAAAATCATTAATGTCATGCTAAAAATTTAAGCATCCACATCATTTATGAGCAAATAATTCCAATATACTCAATATGAGGTTTCTAGTTAAGTTTGAAAATAGAATTTAAATTTGTATTTTAATTCTTATTTTGTGTCTCCAAATTTTAATTGCATACACTTAAACTTTAAAGATTAACCCACCTCCATATAAACTTTTTAGGAGATTACAAGTACACAATAAAGTTGTATTTATATTATTAAACTTAAAATTGTATATGAGAGTGTTTTTAAAAGTTATAATTAAAGTTTATTGATTTATTTTTATGTAGGGTACCTAGATATAATAATGTCACACCATTGTTAAAGGATGTATAATAATAGGTCAATACATTATGTGACGAGTAAAAATAATCAAAATTGTGTTCTTTGAATGAGGGAAGTTACTCATGCTATTTATTGCAAATACATATCAAGGTCATATGAAAGATGAATAAACTAAACTTGTGGGTGAATAGATAATGGTACCTCCCATTGTAGATGATGTGTATGGACAAGATGAAGATGAATACTTTGAAGATATTCCTAAAATTTTAATTGAAGAAGAGGGTACTCCCCTCTCACAGAAGAACTTAGACTCAAAAATCACAATTACTAAAAGTGATTCCTCTCTTCCTTTCAATTTCAAAATCCCATAAAAATTGCAACAACTCACCTTTTAATGAATTCAGTTTGTTGAAAATTTTATCAAAACAAAATGCATAAATTTATATTTACAATATTGGCCTTCAAGCAACTTCCAAAAACAATTGTATGTTTTTATACACCACATATCATTCTCCACTCAAATTCCATGTCTTCTTTCTTGTTAATTTTTCTCTCTCCCACGTGGTTCTACTCCTACCAATGATGGAATTTCTCTTCCTTGGGTGTCCTATCACTTCTGTGTAGCCAACAATTCAAAGGCTTGGGTCTTTTAAGTGCTCTCTAAATCTATCCTTTATAGCTTCTTAAATCCTCTTCAATGTAGCCACTCTTTTTTTTAACCTAGCCTCAATTCCTTGTTGCTTCTCTCTCTTCACTACGCAACCCTATCTCACCCTTCTTTCCCTTGTGTGTGCTCTCCTCCTTAGTTCATAGCCACACTACTTTCCTTGTTCACTGTGATTTTCTTTATATCCCAGACACCTCCTCAAGATGTGCTTTAAATTTTCCTATTTTGTTCAAACGCCATCAATTCCTAATTTATGTGTTGCCTCTTCATTTATCCTCTCCAACCTTCCACCTTCACTTTGTGCCTATTGATTATTCAATTTTTGTTAAAATTGCATCTATTATTCTTTTCCCTCCACATGGCCAAGGATACTGGCAAAGGTTTAGGCATTTGGATTTAAATATTTCTAAAGTAATTTCAACATTTTGTTTACTTTATCAAAAAAAAATTGAATAATTTTAATTGTTCCTCTTCGATACCATGTGTCTACAGGTCAAAATCAAGACTTCCAAAAGACCTCACAATAATCTTGCTTTTGAGAAGACTAAAATTTGGCCACTTAATGGATGCTCCTGCATTAGATGCACCCAGTAAAAAATTTGTGAGCATAGGCTCACAAGACAGAGCTGAGTAGTAGAAGTACTCTTCCAGGTTTCAAACAACTTGCACATGATCCCACACTAAAACTATCTGCAATTTATTTCTTTGTCTTCTTCTTCCAACATCTTGCTAGAACATTTTTCATCCTCTATGAACAAGTCTGCTCTCCATTCCTTTTTCCTCTTGTGGACTTGTTTCCACCATGTATCATTCACCACCACCTAATGCTTTCTTCTAGCTCTCTATTTGTATGATATTTCCAACCTTAACCCAACCACCTCCACCAAAATCCACTTTCATCTTCCACCTTTATGGGAATTAACCCACCACAATCCATCCTCCTCCTCCAAGAACTTTCCCTCCAATGTTCATTCATCACTAAATCTGCAAACATATCAGTATCAAAATTATAGAGATTAAAGATTTCCACCAACCAATTTTCTTTGTTGACATCTTTCTCTTCAACCTCTCTTCTTGCCATACCAACATAATGGATTTTCTTGGGATGCACCTCAACCCACAACATCTCCATTCTTTTCTTATCCAAATTTCCAAATTTAAATTGATACCATTCAACACAAATTTCATAAGATATCATAAAAATCAAATCTTACCTTTGTTGCTACAACCTTTTCTCTTTCACTTTCGACTACAACACCTCCATCTTCACCATTCATCACCACCATCTTCTTTGTTTCACCCAAACAAAAATTTCTTTTTGTTCCTTCTACTTCTTCAACAACAACTATAACTTATTTCTTACCTTCACCATCCAAATAACTTTGGATTCTTCTCATGTCTTCTCTCGACAACATTTCATCCTTATTCTCCTCAACCTCATCATCAAACATGTGACCATTTGTGTTCACCATTTATGCTTGTGAACACCCTTCTTCCACTTCACACAACTCACTCCACTCACATTCCATTGCTGCAACATGTTACTTAACATCTTCTCCACTTGTGTGGGTTGCCCCCACATTTTCCTCCTTCCATGCCCCTTCTATCAAAGGGCTGTAAAATTTTCCATCCTTTGCAATATCAATTGCAATTTCTTTTGTTTCTTCTTGATCCTTTTGTACAAAGATCTCCTCTTCTTTTTCTTCATTCTTCATATCTACTACAATATTTTCTTACTTCTCTTCATCCTTCAAAGGTTCTCAACTACTTCTTTTTCACCTTTTTCAATTTTGATGTTGCTTTCTTCCTTCATACACTCATTGGGGCATAGTACTACAATTTATTTTACCACTTCCTCTTGTTTATCTCATAATGGATTCAACACATATTCTTCCCCATCCTTGATTATGCTATAAGTGTTATCGTTGTAATTATGTATAGCTTCTCTATCCCAAATCCAAGGTTGACCCCAACAAAACATGAAAAACATCCATGGGCATTACGTCACATACAAATTTATCTTTATATCCTCCAATGCGAGAATGCACAATGCTTTGTTCATTTACCCAAATTTTATGACCTCCTTGCAACCAAGAGATGTAGTATGACTTAGGGTGCTTCATACTCTTCAAATTTAGCTTCTCAACCATTTCCAATGCAACCAAATTATCTCTACTATGGGTGAAGCCACAATAGTGGTTTACAATTGAAGTGAGGAAGGAAAACTCACAAAAAATGAATGCATGGCAAAAAACTTGATTTTAGGGGTTCGTATGAACCTATTGGGTTGACCAAACCAATTAGGGGTTCGGTAGAACCTAGGTTCGGCTGAACCCTCTCAATACTTTCCTGCCAAAAAAACCATCAAAACCCCTTATAGAAGGGGGGTTCGAATGAACCACGGTTAGAATGAACCCTGGTTCGAACGAACCCATAGGGGTTTGCTCGAACCCCTATGGGTTCATTTGAACCCCCTTTATTCCTCATCCCCCCTGAGACACAAAAAAACTTGAATTTTGGCACTTCGGTGATCAGTTTGAGGATGAAAATGGAGGAATATTCACAAACCTAACTAGAATCAAGTAGTCCTCAGAACAAGCTATCCAACAAATATAATTTAAATATGTTTTGGTTTTATTATGTATATTTTTTTTAGTTTTATTAAACATAGGTTTTTCATCAAAAATGAAGGTCTCTGTTCTGCACATGTGGAAAAATAGCAGATTATCAAAAAAAAATTGAAAAATATGAGTGCACCAGATATTAAAATCCTTAATCCAATAGAAAAAAAATTGAATTTTGATATATACAAAAAAAAGTTATGCGTTATACAGTCATGCTATGTCTGAATTGTAATTGGTTTGACTTTGAAATTTGATTAAAGAGAAAATATCTAATAAAAATCTATCTAACCAAGTGGAATCACTAGATATTGGAGTTACAAATCTAAATTTGAAAGAATTAGAATTTTATCCTTCATGGAAAAAAAGTTATGCGTTATACAATGTGCGCCACTTTTTTAATATTTTGTTTTTTGAAAAAACTAGTTTTCGTGGGAGATGGAAAAAGAAGTGGAATTTGATTCCAAAAATTTTGAAAAAAATATTTTTAGAATCTATAGACAAAATTTGATGAGACTCTAGTTTGCATCATCTTCGAATTCTTCACGGTTTAGCCACTATAGGTGCCCGAATGTGAAGATTTAGTGTAAAAAAATAATTTTAGTGTCCAATTTGGCCAAAAATTGTAAACCACTATTGTGGTATCACCCCTATCGTTGTCCACAATCACTTTGCAACACTTTCCAATGTACTTGCACATAGTTCAGAACAAATCAATCCTTCAAATGGGTTCTTGTTTCACTTTCTAAGGCTTCAAATATTCCTTCTTCATCCACAAACTCTCTCCATGTCTCCAAGAAATTTTTCAAACAATTATGGCACACTCTCAAAGCTTCTTGACTCTCTATCAATTCTTGACCCATAGTCTTGGTGGATTCGCTCCATTTTTAGGATCTTATGGATTTGATACCAAATGAAGCAGAGGGTACTCCCCTCTCATAGAAGAACTTAGACTCACAAATCCCAATTACTTACAAGTGATTCCTCTCTACCTTTCAATTTCAAAATCCCATGAAAATTGCAACTCACCAATTAATGCATTTCATTAATTGAACATTTTATCAAAGCAAAATGCACAAATTAATGTTTACAATTTTGGCTTTCAAGCACCTTCCAATGGGTATGTGCAAGATCATGATGGGCTAAAAAGTGGCGATATGATGGGTATGTGTAGGGTATGTGGTTGTCAACTTTCTTTTTACCCAAAATTGTTGAAATTAAAAGGGTTTTTAAAGGAGATTCTCAGATTTCCACCGATATAAATTATGCTTTGCTTTAAATTTAATAAATAATTATTATTGATTTTCTATTTGAATTACGAATGAAGTCCTAATTGATAGGGTGATTGAATAAAATCTATAGCTTTCAAACAATATCACATTTTTTGAATCAAAAACATGCATCACATTCTATGCTTTGCATACTTTAGGATTAAAAAAAATAAAATTGAATTTCATGAAGTTTTGACCAAGTTAAGGTGGTCAGACATATGAGTTTTTATATTTTTTAAAATTTGTAATAAAAACTTCATAATTAATTATTTACTTAAAAAAAAAAACAAAAAAATATGCATCACATAGGGACATGAGTCCTATACTTATATCTAAAATATTATAAAAAAATATTATCATTTTATTGTGGTTAGGGTGGTCAAATAGACACCTAATTCTTATTTTTTTCCTAAAATTTAAGTACTATTGCATTAAAATTTCAAATTTTTACCAAATAGATTTTATTTATTTTTAAATAAACCTAGTAGTTTAGAAACTACATTCAATTTGCTATAGATTCTATTCTTACATATTTTTGAAATAATATAGATAACTTATTCAAATTTTTATGTCAAGTTGCCTAACTCTATTTTTTCTGAATTTTTTGCCACTTAAGGGCGTGTTTTTTCCATGATGATCATGCACATACCCCAAAAAAATTGTATGCTTTTATACACAACATATCATTCTCCACTCAAATTCCATGTCTTATTTCTTGCTAGTTTTTCTCTCTTCCACGCGGTTCTAGTCCTACTAGCGATGGAATTCCTCTTCCTTGGGTCCTATCACTCCTATGCAGCCAACAATCTAAAGGCTCGTGTCTTTTATGCACTCTCTTAATCTATCCTTCACAACTTCTTAAATCTTCTTCAATGTAGCCACTTTTATTTTTCAACATAGCCTCAATTCCTTGATGCTTCTCTCTCTTCACTATGCAACCCTATCTCAACCTTCTTTCCCCTGCATGGGGTCTCCTCCTTAGTTCGTAGCCACACTACTTTCCTTATTCACTGCATTTTTCTTTACTATCCCACACACCTCCTCAAGATGTGCCTTGAATTTTCCTTTTTGGTTCAAACACCCCCAACTCCCAATTTTTGCATTGCCTATTCATTTCTCCTTTGCAACCTTCCACCTTCACTTTGTGCTTGTTGATTATTCAATTCCTTTTATACTTCTATCTACCAATATTTTCCCTCCACATGGCCAAGGATAATAGCAAAGGTTTAGACATTTGGATTCAAATATTTCTAAAATCATTTCAACATTCTGTTTACTTTATCAAAACAGATTTGAAGAATTTTAACTATCTTCGATACCATGTGTCTAAAGGTGAAAATCAAGGCTCTTCCAAAAGACCTCACAATAATCTTTCCTTTGAGGAGTCTAAAATCTGGCCACTTAGTGGATGCTCCTACATGATTAATTAATTAGGAACTTATTTTAAGATTCTCTAGAAAAGGTTTCAACATTGTTATAATTGATGTTTAGAAAAATTATGTATATAAGTATCATGTTAGAGGATGTCTTTACAATCATTATAAAATATAAATTTAGAAAATATGAACTATTACTTATTCTTCTATATAGAGGAGACAATAAAGCTAATAAAATTAGAAGAAAGTAAGGGTGCAATGTTTCCCATCATTTTAATTTTCTTGTAAGGGACATATTTGAGAAAAGTAAAAATGATTCATAATGGAATCTATAATTTGTTATTATGAACCTTAAAATAAGGTGTATCATTGTAGTCACCTAGTACTTGCTATTGGAATGACTCTCCAAATTGTGTCACATGTATATGATTAAAATAATTAAATATTAGAGGTAAACCCACAAAACTAGTTTATAATTCTAGTGAGGAAGGAAAATTGCAAAAAACACCCCCATGGAAAAAAAATTATTTTTTTAGGGGTTCAAAAGAACATTTGGTTCAAGCGAACCCAGCGAACCCACTTCGAGCAAACCCATTAAATGTTGGGCCCCACGTTTCCTGGGAAAAAAATAAAAGGAAACTTTGTGGAAAGGGGGTTCACTCAAGCCCTAGTTCAAGCAAACCCTAGTTTGAATGAACCTCTGAGTGGGGTTTGCTCGAACTTGGGTTCACTCAAATCCACTTTTCCCCCCTTCTCCCCCTCTAGCAACAAAAATATCCATAATTTTTCCCTTCAAAGCTCGAGTTGAGGATGAAAATGGAGGAAAATTCATAGAAACAACTGGATTATGGTAGTCCTTAGAATGAGCTATCCAATGAATATAATTTTAATATGTTTTGGTTTTATTATTTTTTTTCTTAGTTTTATTAAACATAGGTTTTCCACTAAAAATCAAGCTCTCTATTCTATACATGTGGAAAAATAGCATATATAAAAAAGAAAAGAAAAAAATCAGTGCACTAGATATCAATGTCCTTGATCCAACAAAAAAAAAAGAATTTTGATACATACAAAAAAATTTATGTTGTATACGGTTTCCCTATATCTGAATTGTAGTTGTTTTGACTTCGAAACTTGATTAAGGAAAAAATATTCAATGAAATGCTATGAAACCAATTCCATGCACTAGATATCATAGTTACAAATCTAAATTCAAAAAAAAAAAAATTATCCTCCATGGAAAAAGGTTTTGTTGTATACAATGAGCATCACTCCTTAAAAATGGTGTTTGTAATTGAAAAAAACTATTTTTTGAAGGAGATGGAAAAAGAAGTTCAATTTGATTCCAAATTTTTTGAAAAAAATATATTTAGGATCTATAGAAAAAATGTCACAAATCACTTGTTTTCATCATCTTCAAATTCCTCATAGTTTAGCCACTATAGGTGCCCAAAAGTGAAGATTTAGTTAGAAAAAATTAGTTCAGTGTCCAGTTTGGCCAAAAATTGTAAACTAGTATTGTGGGATCACCCTAGATAAGAAGATACTACATGTAATTGATAGAATATTTGAACCAAGTGGTATGGTTTGATTTATATTTGTATCCTTGACGACTATGCATGCAAAATCAAATCTTATGACTTGATATGTACCTTGTGTGGTGAATATTAATTATTTTTTGATTGATCCTATATGTATTCATCTTCTAATGATGTGGTATGTAAGTATTTATTAGATGAGGATTTGGTTTATTATACACATTATTCTCATGTACAGTGATGTTTATCAAAATATAACTCTAGAATTGAATTAAAGGATGAAATTGAAATTGCAAGAATGAGTATGAAGTGGTGAGAAATTATATTATTTTATGAGAATTAAGGTGGAAATTAAATTGACCCAAAAATTCAATATCACACTAAAAATAAGTGATTCCTAGTTATCTTATTTAAAAATCATAAATTTATCAATTTTTTTAAAGGGAAATATTTAAGTCAACTTAACATTCCCCCTTAAGTCTCCTTAGTCCACATATTTTTCCCCTAATTCCCTTTATTCCTCTTAATCTATTCCTTTCATCCCTATTAATATTTCTCCTTAATCTATTCCCTTAAGTCCCTTTAAAATTTCCAAATTTGATATTGAAATAATTCTCATATATATTTTTATTGTTTATAATTTTTTAAATATAAAATTACACACATATATAGGTTTAAAATTTTAAGTGATTTGATTTTTTCCTTAAGTTTAATATTGAATTTATTTTTCATGTTTTTATTTAATTCTTTCTTTTGGCCTGTTATCTTAGGATTTCCCTCACTTTTTTAATCTTTCTCACTCCTTGTTTTCTATGTGTCTTGTCTCATTTATATTTCTACCTTTCTCTTATACTTGATGCTTGTACTTTTCCATCACTTATTTTTCTTTTGTATTTTCCATCCTCTTTGATCCTTTTATCATTTATTATTTAATTTATGATGTTGATCATTTACCCACTAATCCCTTATGTTTTATCCTTTGATCCTTAGTCCCTATTCAATTTTTCCCATTACCTTAAATCACTTTATTTTATGCACTTACATTCATATTATCTTGAGAATTATAGTCTTATATGTTTACATTACTTATATCTAGCTATCGTGAGCATTAGAATATCTTTTGGTCCTTCATTGATATATCTTTCTAGTTTAGAGCATGTCCATTTTTTACTATTTGATCTAAAATTGTTGTACATCTTGTTATATTTTACATTGAAGGCGTATCCTATTTCAACAAGACAAAACTAAAAATTACCATCAATAACTCGTATTGTCTACTTTACCATGCCAATGATTGAAAGTCTTCTAGCCATTGATTCATGCAATTACAAAAAATCTGCTATGGATATCACATTCAATTCAACTTGTTGAATAAACATTCAATTCAAAGTGGTGCATAATATCTCTAATATCATAGCATTCAATTCAAATCACTACAATCAATGGATTTGAATGCATATTTCTAATTTCAACTACATTTTTTTATTTTTCCCTTGATTTCTGCCTGAAAGAAGGATATTGGTGCCCAAATCCTTCCTTGATCTTTTAGGGGTTTTCACCTAACAAGGGAAAGATGGACTAAAATGCACAATGTTTCACCAAAGATTAATGTAAGAATGAGTGGGATATTGATGTGAAGTGTGTGTAGATGTGTTTGAATGCTTACAAATGCAAATAAATGAATGTAAACTAACCTAATGCAGGATACTGGAAAACACAATGTTGATTACAAATATGAAATAGAAACTTAATCAAATGAAAATAGAAATTGATGAAATTGAATAGAGTGCACCTGAAGGAAGATTACTATTGGTGGAAGGTTTTAAATGTTCTATAAGACACTATTAATGGACACTAGGTCTAATTCACCATGCATGGCGAATTAGTCCTGCTTCTGATGAAAAGTCCTGGAAACAGGTTTCTGACTGTCGGGAGCTAGATTATGACAAAATCACTTTTCAGGCCTACATATGGGACTCATTCACCATGGGTGGAAAATTAGTCCACCTATAGGGATTTGAAAATTTAGGAGTAGATTCTATGGAGCTAGATCTACATTTCTACTTCCTATAGGTATCCACTTCTGGAATTGTCATATTCGAGTTTGAAAGTGACTTTTTGTTGATTCTTTGACTTTTTTAATGAAGAGAGGAATTTAACAACCTTGAAATTTTATCTTCAATGATTTCCAAGCTTCCAAAGGACCTAAATCTACAAATGCACAAGAAGAGTAGAAGAAAAGTTGATTGTTAAGGCATGGGGATTTGCCTTGGTCAAACCCCATTTAGGTAATTAAACCAAGATGATGAAAGAGATGAATGAAACATGCAACAATGGAATGGATTACCTTTCCATGATGATTGATCTTGAATGTCTATAGCAAAACATGTAAAATATGCCTTAGGATGTCCTAGGAAGCTAAACTGATGACTTGCAATGTAAAAGCCCTAACTCGCTTGACTTCAAAAGATAGATGAATGAATGTTGTGAAGAATATATGTTAGTGAGATGTAAGATGTAAAATGAGGAGAAGAACACCTATTTATACACAATTGTACCTTAGTAACCCTTTCATACTTCATCACATGCTGACATCAAGTGATTTTGAATAAAATCCCGAAAGGAAATTTAAAATATTTTAAATTTGGGGGAAAGGGGGATTCATTCGCTACCCATGGTGAATGGGTCCAACCTAGGACCTGAAAATGTGTGTCAGGAAATATGTTGTATTTAATGTTGTTTGTTGGGATAATACACAAAAATACACTTAATTAAGCGTATGAGAGCATAAAGGGGTCAAATAAAGCATGAAAAAGGGATAAATAGTGAAGATGTGCCTAGAAAAGTGTGTAATCTTGTTACAAGACTTTACAACACTTCAAAATAGGAGTTGTTGATGAATAAAAAGATGATTTTTAGGTGAATTGTAATTAATAGTCTAGAAGAGTGCAAAAATGTCTTACAACACTTCACAACACCTTCACAAGACACCGTTAAAAGAATTTTATTTAATTTGCAAGGGTCCAAGACCTTTAGTTGATGCATAAAATGCCTCACAATACTAGATTAAGACCCCATTAAGTTCATTTTTATCATGAATTAATGCTATGTCAAGCAAAGGGTACTTTTATCTATGGCACACCACCCTTTCGAATTCTCCTAGCATTCTCTCCATGATCGGTGACATTGTTGAGTTCTCTAAAATATGAAACATCTTCATTAGCTCCGACAGAGTCTAGGTATTGAAGGGCAGATTATTTGCCAAAAAGGTGGGTAGGAATGATCTCCCGGGTCGTCTCTTCAATAGTTTGGTCTAATATTTTTTTGCTTTTAGTAGGAGTATTAAGTTTTCTTAACTAATAGCATCTTGGCCATTTTAATTTTGCAGGTTAGGATTTGAGGATGGGACTAAGGGTGTTAATTATGTGTTTTTTTCTAGATTTGTTTCTTTGTAGGTGGGTAGAAAAATGTAATTTTAAAATTCTTTCATTGTTTTAGCGATCACCTCTTGAATAATATTATTATAAAAGTAGGGGAAGAGGGAAAAAAATATTTTTGTCTTCTTGTCTATTAAACAATACTACATTTATATATATTTTTCTTTCATTCCACAATTTTTTGATAAATGGTGAAAAAGGGAAATTTTAGTTGTACATCAGCTCTGAAGAATCATGAATTATTTTTTTCTTGTTGACAAAGAAGAGCTGATATTGGGCATATTGTCGCTAGGGTTCGAGAGAGAATTTGTAGGTTTAATGGTGATGGTGAATCTATTTGATCTATTAGGTGATGACGATAATGGTGACCTGACAATGGTTTTGCATGTGCCAGTTGTTGCAAAAGAAAAATAGGGGGCAAAGAAAGGGAGTAGTAATGTGCATGTGTAGATGACAAGAGTGGCACAATTAAAATTCTCATCAAATCCTCTGCCCCCAGCTCAGGCCAGTATGAAATTGGAAACTCTTTTGTTCTTTTAGTAAAAAATATCATTTTGATGAAAAATATTTAGTTTTCTTTTTTAGGGGTTTGAATTGTTTCATTTGTAATTTTATTTTAGTGTTGTTCTAGTGCATGAGAATGTTCACCCCAATTGATGGAAACAATATATTAGTATGGGTTTTAGATTTTTCCATGGGATGATTTCTATTGCTTTGTTTATTTCTTGCTATTCAAGCTCAAGATTTCTATCATTTATAGGGAAAATATTAGTCAAGATTTTGAGGTTTTGCCTTGTTTCGTTTGCATTTTTTTTGGCTTTAGTTCATAGAAACATACTTTTAGGTTTTTTTAGGGTGTAGTTGTTGGGTTTTGGGTTTTGTAAACATATTTTACTATTGTTTTATTTTTTTTATTTGAAAAAAAGGACATGTTATTTGATGGGAAAAATATATTAGCATGAAATGTTTTTGGAGTTGACTATGAGTTTTTACTATTGACGTTGCAGATCAAACTCCATCTATCATTAGGAAATAAAAGCCAAGATAAGAGAAATGAAGTTTGAAAAATGCAATTGGAGATTTGGTGAGACTTAGGCGGATGTGTATTTTAATGACAACTGATTCTTTGTTGTTGTATACTTGTTTTTCTAGTTGAATCAAAAGCTTCTATTTTTTATGGAAAAAATGTAGATAGGAGTATATGGATCTCAATTTTTTTCCCATTCCCATTTTTGTAGTGTGTTAGCTTTTGTTGTGTGGTGTTTTCACTTGTTCTACTTTTTCATGTGTTTAATTTTCCAATTGTATGTTTTCATATATATACATTTTACTACGAAATTTGATTGAAGTTCTGTTTCATTTATTTAATTAGTTCATTTTACATTATTTCTTGTATTTGTTATAAATTTACAAATATTTTAAACATTTAATCATCAAACTATAATCGAACTTAGGACACATAACATAATTAATACACTTTCAAAATTCTACTTTGTCTGATACATTTTACAATTTCAACCAATCTTTGTGAACATTTCCAATATCATCATAAAATAATTTGATGTACATATTGCACACCATTTGGCGTAATTGCTAGTTTAGGGAATTTTAACATGATGATCTTACATTGATATATCTTTTATGTATATGATCTTATCTTGTCTTGACCCTACTTTTTTGTATATCACTTTTTCTTCTCTACTTATGCCGATTTGCATAAAAATAATCAAATGGGAGCATGGGTAATGCTTATGGATTTAGATAATGTGAACAGGGGTGGAAAAATATTATATGTGAAATAAATTCTATGATATTGGTTTCTTTCTTGAATAAGATAAATTTATAATATTTCTTATGGAAATAGATGGCTAGGAAAAGTATTCTTGTAGCCATAAATTTTGACTTGATTTCATTTTTTTGTATCCTCAAAGAGTAGAATTAGGTTGTCAATTATCTACCTAAATGGGCCTTAGAGGAAATGGGTAATTGGAATGTTACCAGTTGGGGAGAACGGGCACAAGATTAAACTCATTAGATTTTTCAACTTATTCAAAATGATTAGCTAGAATATTTTGTGCTCTTTGGTTAGGAGAAATGTTGGTACATATAATAGTTTTGGTGTCACTAGTAGTAAGATTTAGTGGTACTAAAGGTATACTCAATATGTTATTCTTATTTGATCTTTCTTGATGGCTATAGCTATCTCAAAATCTATTTTGTGTGTGTGTAATTAGCTTTATTTGAATAAAATCTTAATTTTATCCTAAAATTTTGATTTTTAAGTTAATTAAAAATTGATGTAAAATTCATTTATATATTTGATATAGAATGGAAAATTAACTAAAAAAATACATATAAATATAAATATTTAAATTTATCAATTGATATAAAATTTAAATAAATTGTATATTAGTAAATTATACAACTTGGTCATCATCAATTAGCTAAATAAGATAATCTATTCCAACAAACTATATACTTGAATAATGTATAAATTAATATCTAATTGCTTAAATTCATAACTAAAGTATAATATAATCATGAAAACTAAATAAACTAGTATATCATCTACCTAAATTTTTTATAAAATATCATTCTAAAACTATTTTATTTATTTAAAAGTTCTTTTATTTAACTTTAGAACTATTTCATTTCTACATAAATGCATCCAAACCCATAAATTTTAACTTGTATCAATAATTATTTTATTCTACATTTTTTAGTTTGGTTTTATTTGTATAGCTATTTGTTTATAATACAATTTTTTTATTTTGTATATAAAATTTAATTTTACTTTTCAAAAAGCTACTATTCATTATTTTGGTAGTCTTTATTTTGTTTTTACTTTGTGTACTGTCAAAAAATGCCATTGTTTACATTTTCACACTTAATTTGGGAATGATTAATGTTAAAATGAACTTAAGGTCACCTTGATCTAATGTTGTGTTTTCTTTTACACATTCACACTAGGTCTTGCGCCCTTTTTAAGCTAAATAAACCTAACTTTGCCTTGATTTGATATTGTAAAGTGTATTCATTTACACCTTCACATTAAATTTAGAGCCCTTAGACCTAATGTTTTCTTATTCTAGTGTTGTAATGTGTTGTACACATTCACAATGGATTTAAGGCCCTTTTAAGCTAAATAGACCTAATTTTGCCTTGATTTGATGTTGTAAAGTATATTTATTTACACTTTCACATTGAGTTTTGGGTCCTCTTGCATTTATGACCTTTATATCATCACTAATAGGCTCCCAAGACCCTATATTATGCATCCTGAGGCTTATTTCAACTAAAATCTTGACAAGATCAACAAATAGACTTAATTTCTTAACTTGACATTTTCTCTCTCCAAAAAAGCCTTGTGGGACCTAAATGCCACCTTGGGCATATGAGTCCCACCCAAGTGGGACCCATATGCCACATATCATGTCTAAGTCCCATTTAGCACCTTTTTTGGGGTTTTGAGTGGGAAATCAATGTTTTAAGTTAAAATTTTATGAATGGGGTGATCCCACAAAGCTGGTTTACAATTTCTGGGGGATTCTGATTTTTGCTAAAATCACATATTTTTAGAAAATATAATGATTAAAGCCTTAAAAAGTTCCATTTAAAACATTTCAATTGAAGAGGGTTTGATCAAACTACCTTAGATCAAACCCCCTTAGATAGAACCCCACTAGTTTTAAACCATACCTATAATGGAGTCTCCTTTACTCCTATCAAAATGCTAATAAAAAACCACTTTTGATTTACCTTTTGGGGCAACAAATGAATTCATTTAAAATTTATTTTTTGCAAGTATGTAGTCCTTATTAGAAGCTTCCCAAAAGGTATAATTTTAAATAAATCTAATTTTATTATTATATATATTTTTGATTTCTTGTAAATGTAGGTTTTTCACCAAAAATCAAGCTCTATGTTCTGCACATATGGAAAAATAGAAGATTATAAAAAAAATTGAAAATATGAGTGCACCAAATATTTAAGTCCTTGATCCAACAAAAAAAAATTGAATTTCGATACATAATTTTTTTTTTGTGTTATATGTTCGCCTATGTCTAAATTGTAATTGGTTTGACTTCAAAACTTGATTAAGGAAAAATATTCAATAAAACACTATGAAACCAATTGGAAGCACTAGATATCAGTTACAAATCTAAATTTGAAAGAAATATAATTTTATCATTCATAAAATTAAATAAAACACTATGAAACCAATATTGTGTGATCACCCAATGTCAACCCGGTATGTATAGGATCATGATGGGCCAAAAAGTGGCAATATGATGGGTATGTGGGACTATTTTTTACCCAAAATTGATTAAATGAAAAGGGTTTTTAAAGGAGATTCTCAGGTTTCCACCAATATGAATTATGCTTTACTTTAAATTTAATAAGTAATTATTATTCATTTTCTATTCAAATTATGACTAAAGTCCTAATTGATAGGTGATTAAAAAATCTATAGCTTTCAAACATTATCATATTTTTGAATCTAAAACATGTGTCACATTCTATGCTTCACATACTATAGGAATAAAAAATAAAAATTTAATTTCATAAATTTTTGACCAAGTTAAGGTGGTTAGACATAAGAGTTTTTAAATTTTTAAAAAAGTTGTAATAAAAAAATCATAATTAATAATTTACTTGGAAAAAAATTACACAAAAAATATGCATCACATCAGGGCATGAGTCCTCTACTTATATCTAAAATCTTCTTAAAAAATATTATCATTTTATTGTGGTTAAGGTGGTCAGACATACACCTACTTCTTATTTTTTCCCTGAAATTTAAGTGCCATTACATTGAAATTTTAAATTTTCACCATATAGATTTTTTTTAAAAACAAACCTAGTAGTTTAGAAAATACATTCAATTTGCTATAGATTCTATTCTTTCATATTTTTGAAATAATATAGATAACTTATTCAAATTTTTACGTCAAGTTGCATAACTCTAATTTTTCTAATTTTTTTGCCACTTAAGGGCCTATTTTTTCCATGATGATCCTACACATACCCAACCTATGGGATCTAATAAATGGTAAATTGGATACAATTCCTATATAAACAAAGTCTCATATCATTATTTCATTAATCCTTCATGGTATCATGTCAAGCACTCAAGAGTTAAACATTCTAAGAGTTCACAAGGGCATCAAGAGAGTTTACAAGATCACTTCTAAGGCATTCAAGAGCAGAAATTTTCATCAATTTTTGCAACAATTCAAGATCCATCATCATGTCAAGCATATCAAGCATCAATCATGTTGTTGAGATAGTGTTGTGATGTAGCATTGAAGATCCATTTGCAAGCATTGTTTCATATCCATATTCAAGATCTAGATCTACATTCTTCATGGTCACTTCATGTTACATTATTGATTTACAAGACATAACTCAAGGTATAATTATTCATGTTTCATGTTTCACGTTCATATTTCATTATCCCATCATTTATTTTAACTACCTAAAAGGGGTTTAACTAAGGAAAACCCCTATTCCCTAACAATCAACAAGTTTTTATCTTTCTACATTTGTGATTGCAGATCTAGGAGTCTTGGAGATTGAAGGAAGTTGTTGGAGTTGTCTCCTCACTTGAAAGGTCACAAAAATTCATCCACAACTCTGAAATTAGGGTTTCAAATCTTGAAACAAAGTGTGGTAGAAAGAGAAAAAATTAGATAGTAGAATCAGGTCTTAACCCTCTGAAAAATCATATTGGGACTAATACACCACCTTGGGCATATGAGTCCTAGTACATCCATTTTTTTAGGTTTCACGAGATTCAAATTAGGCACTTCCAAATTCTAGTTTTGGCACATAAAACCCAGTTTAGGATTAAATTTCCCAAACTAGTGTATGAGTCCCAATCAACATCAAAATTAGTGTTTTCAACATTTCGGGTCCTCATTCAAGCCTCTACATATTTCCAGGTGCACACCCCTGATCTCACTAATTTATATTCTAATTTACATGCATTTTTAGGTCATTTAGTGAAGTATTTCATTTGAACCATAGATTTTAATGGTTAGGAATTCTATGTCTCTTTTGCTCAATTAGGGTCTTTCACCTAAAGGAAAGAGATAGACCCCACACCACAAATATAGGTGGTTCACTCAAACTGATGTATGTATGATGTAAGTATGACTAAATGCAATGATATAAATGTAGCTAACTGATAAAATGGATTGATTATTAATGCAAAACCAATGAAATGTACAAATTGTTTGAAAACACATTGTGATATGTAGAAACCACCTAGAAATGAATGTAAATTGCAACAAAAATGGATGAAACTGAAAGTGTGCACCTGAGATCTTGATGAAGACTAGAAATGACTTCTAGAATGCTACTAATCCTTATTTTTAGGCCTAGTGGGACTCATTCGCCATTCTGGGTGAATTAGTCCCAATTTTGTGACACTGTTTCAGAGCCCGTTTTGAACAAATGTGTATCCAAAAATGCATAAAAAAAAATCAAGCCTGAAAGTGGGACTCATTTTCCACCCATGGTGAATGAGTCCACTTTTTAATTTCTAAAGATTCAAAGGTGGAAACAAGAGCCTTGAGTTTGCACTTTCTATTTCTCCAAGTGTCTTGTTCTAAAACTGTCAAATTTGGGTTTGAAGGTGAGTTTTTGTTGATGTTTTTCCTTATCCAATGAAGATCACTTGAAAAAATTTGAAATTCAATCTTCAATGATTCCTAAACCTACAATATGACTAAATCTACAAACACTCAAGAAAAGAAAGAGAAATGTTGGATGTTAGGGCATGGGGGTTTGCCCTGGCTAAACCACTTTTAGGAAATTACACCAAAATGATGAAATAATGTAATGAAACATGTAATAATGGAGTTGTTACATTTCCATGATTTTTGATATTGAATGTCTTCAACAAAACATGAAGAATCTTCCCTTGAATTTCTTAAGGATCTATCTTGATGACTTGCACTGATGAAACCCCAGCTTGCTTGACTTGAAGGAGAAGATGAATGATAAAAGATATGTGATTGAGTTAAGAGAGTTGTGAATTAGGGTTTAGAGACTTGATTTAATAGGAAATTCACTTTATTTTCCCAATAATTGGATCCCTAAGGCCGACATTAAGAAAAGAAAAACTTAAATTCCAAAATTTCTTGCTCAAAAGTAAAAAATGGCCCAAATGGGATTTATTTGCCACCTTGGGTGAATCTGTCCCACCTGGTAGGGACTGACTCACCACAGATGGAAAATTGGTTCCAAATGGGCCCATTTGACAACTAGGATGCTAGAAAGTAAGGAAATAAGGTTTATATGATGACTTTATCAGGTATTTCATCAAATATTACCTCGCGGTGCACAATATGGGGTAATAAGGGCCTACTAATGATTATGGGAGGGTCAATTAGGGCTTGGGAGACAAAATTCAATGTGAAAGTGTGATTAAATACACTTTACAATATTAAAATGAGGTCCACACAGTCTAGAAAGGCACAAGACCCAATGTGAATATGTAAAACACATTACAACACTTAGAATTTAACATTAATTTTATTTTACAAGCCTTCTAGATTTATGTGATAATGTCATTAAACACTTGTTATAATGTTGAATTAAGGGATGAGGGTATGTGTAGGATCATCATAGAAAAACAGGCCCTTAACTAGTGAAAAATTTAGAAAAATCAGAGTTAGGCAACTTAACATAAAAATTTAAATAAGTTATCTATACTATTTCAAAAATATGTAAGAATAGTATTTGTAGAAAATTGAATATAGTTTCTAAACTATTAGGTTTATTTAAAAAAAAAATCTATTTGGTAAAAATTTGAAATTTCAATGCAGTAGTATTTAAATTTTAGGGAAAAAATAAGTAGGTGTTTGTTTAACCACCTAACCACAATAAAATGATAATATTTTTTTATAAGATTTTAGATATAAGTAGAAGAATCATGTCCTAATGTGATGCATTATTTTTGTAATTTTTTTCCAAGTAAATAATTAATTATGAATTTTTTATTACAACTTTTAAAAATTATAAAAAACTCATATATCTAACCACCTTAACTTGGTCAAAACTTCATGAAATTCATTTTTTTTAATCCTGTAGTATGTGAAGCATAGAATGTGACACATGTTTTAGATTTAAAAAATGTGATGTTTTTTGAAATATATAGATGTTTTTCAATCAACCTCTCAATCAGAACTTTAGTCACAATTCAAATACAAATAAATAATAATTATTTATTAAATTCAAAGTAAAACATAATTTAAATTGGTGAAAAGTTGAGAAAATCCTTTAAAAATATTTTTCGTTTCATCAATTTTGGGTAAAATTAGTTGTCAACCACATACCCTACACATACCCATCATATCGCCACTTTTTGGCCCATCATGATCCTGCACATACCCAAGATGGGTTCATTAAGTCTAGAAAAACATGAAAGTCCCTTACAACACCTTTACAAGAAATCATTAAATGCATTCTAAAAGGGTCCAAGACCTAGTGTGGATGTGAAAAATACCTCACAACACCAAATCAAGGCCTTATTAAGTCCAATTTATTATCAATTATTCCCCAAATCAAGCAAGTAATACTTTTTCTATAGTACATTTAGCCCCCACTTTAGTGAGAGGATGAACTTGCTTCAAAATCACATTAAAGAAGAAATTCAAGAGAGGTCCAATCATACCCATGCAGTTGGTCTAGGATAACAAAGATCAAGAAGGCGGTCAAGCCCCCGGGGTCTAAGATCCTAAGTAAAGTTGACATGAGTGTAAAAGGGAATATACAAGGTGAAAGACATGCAATGAAATAAGATATATGATCATGCAATGGAAAGAAGTAGAAGAGTGAAAATCAAAAGGTGGATCAAGCTTCAACCATTTGTCCAACTAGTTGTGGATCATATCTAGGTTGTTTTTCCAAAAATTAAAAATGCATACTCACTTTGGGGTGATGGAACACTTGGTTGTTCACTAGGTGAGAAATCCCAAAAGGAGAGAAACATACACTTGGATTGTATTGTGAATGCTTGATCTAGACTTGCACAAACATGAACAAACAACACAATATTAGTCCATGCAAATTGAAACCATCATTCCCCATAAGATTCATTTGAAATGAAATGAACAAGAAAACAAGAGAGAATATCAAATAAAAGCTAAATAATCTTATCCAAAACACACAAAACCTCAATCCCATGGGGGAATTGGTGCTATTTTGATGTGGAAAATAGTCCTTTCCCAATTCCTTGCAAGCTTTGATGATCTTTGATGAATATTGATGATCTTTTATGGAAATACTCCATAACCTAGCTATAAAAGATGAAATGTGGATGAAAATGCCTAACAATTTGGATCCAAATGAGTATAGTGATGTTACATGGATTGTGGATGATCAAATACAATAGAGAAGGCCTCTATTTATAAGAAAGAATGATGAAGGATTGAAGAATAGGATGAATGTGGGATTAAAGATCAACCAATAGAAAATGCCACTTGTCAACATGCACTACAGTATTTGACTCCAATTTCCAATAAAATTTTGTTGAAATATCGACAACCTATTGTCAGAATACCGAAAAATCACTAAAATAATTTTTGTCGGTAAATTTTCCTCACTTTCTTGACTAGCTTTAAAAGATCAAAATCATGACTCAGCTTCATCAGTTGCCACCACAAAAATGGAATCCAGTGTTCATCAGAATATCGACAAAAAAATTGTTGATCTAGTTACAAACAATAGCTAGAACACAAGTGGCATGCCTTTGACAAAGCTTTAGAACAACAATAGAAGTTCATTGAAATTGCAACGAAATGGGAAAGTCATTATGATGAAATTTTCATTGAACATATTGCAAATTCGTTAGATGTTTTTAGAGGTTCGTCAGTTGCTTTCATCAAGAGTTCGATGAAACAATGCAATTTAAAAAAAAACTATTTGTTCAAATGTAGGCATATTAGTGAAAGATCAAGACTGTTACAACAATCAAAATTGTTTGAGAAGATATATCAGGAGGACTAACCTATGGTCTTAGCGATGAAATTTCATTGGTGAGATACTCATCTTGTCTCATCGATGAAGCATGAGGGAAGCATATTGGCAAGACATATACCATCAGAGTAAGTTCTGAATGTCTACCTGACCCACTATGTCATGTTGATAATATTACATTGGCAAGAGTCTTGGAAACATACTTGACATCAAAAGAATAATCATTGGGGAGACTCACCATGTTAGGGAAACTACATAACATCCTAGCAATACATGATCTCTTGCCGATGAAGATACAAATGAATCAAAATAATTATTGGGGTGACTCTCAGTGATATTTGATGTATAAGACATTTCTAAAAGGACGTTTCCTTTCAAACATTTGATGTGTAAGAATCCTTGTTTTGATATCAAAAGGAGAGAGGGGAATAGGAAAAAAGAATACTATAGATAGTTTTTTTTTTGTAATGATGTTTTCATCAAAAAGACTTAGATGCATGCATGAAGTTCGATGAAGTTAATGAAGATATATGAATTTGTGGCTTAGTCTTTGGTATCAACTATTTGTGGAATTATACAGTTATTTGATTATCTCCATTTTGATGCTTTTCTATTGTTCAAATTGGTATATCAAGTATATATTAGTTTGTCGATACATGTGTTGTAATATCAATACTAACAACTTTAAAGTCACAACTATTGGTCTAATATTGATAAAAATATTGGGCATTATATAAATCACTACTATCACAACTATTAAAACATGCTCAGGTACTAGGTCCTCTCCCCTAGATTAAATTAAGGAAAACATTATTGTAAACACAATATGTATAGAAGAATATGAATGTAAAGGAAAATGGATATTAGCAAAAAATAAATGTAAATAAAAGTAGTGTGAACAGAAAATGAATCTAAAATAGTCTTGAACAAATAAAAACATACCCAATTAACATTAAGTTATACTGACCTTGTACTCGTTTCCATTGTCAATCTTGAAGGTTACTTTGATGCCTTTTACAGAAACTCTCTGGCTACGAGGCAAGAGGTGGGAAAACCAAGTGTATATTGATGACTTTCAACAGTAAAAAAGAAACAAGCAACTAGTCAACCCTATTAGAACAGAATAATCTTATGAATTGATTTTATTTGTTTGACTAGCTAATGGATAGTGGATGTAGTTCTCTTGAATTGAGATACTATTAAGATGTGTTGACTGGTGATTTTAGACTACTGATATTTTGCTTCAATCTCTATAAGTTACCTTTGTCTTAAATATATTCAAGATAACTCTGCAAAAAATTCCCTGATCTGTTAGAAATTATGTAGATTATTTTGTTAATACTTCTCCATTTTGATATTTTCTTTCAAAAATTTATAGAAAGATATGTAATGCCATATTTGAAACTTACATATTTTAATTTTACTAGTTCTATAATTATAGGATATGATTCGAACAATTGTGAAACCCATTGGAAAGATGTTGGATGAATGAAGTAAACTATTTAATTGGCAGGTGTAAAACTAAATTCCTTAACCCTTGCCTTGCCAACATCCTTCTTGCTTGTTCTAAAACATATTCTTTGGAACAGGGCATGAAAATCCATCTAAGTATAATGAAACAGAGATTTTTGTCAGATATTATATTACAATAAGATGAATGAATGTAAGTAGAGAAATTTTTGCATACCTGTAGATGGTACAAAATTTCATGGTTAAGTGGAAGCCTCCCATCAACAACAAGATCCAAATATCTGTCTGTCTATCTCAATCGAGCCTCTAAACCCTTCAGAGCTATAAAATTTTCCACTAACATGTTATGCACAAAAGTCAAATTTTAGAGTTATTTCACCACTAAAAACAAAAGAAACAAAGCTTTGAAACCAAATCCACACACAACACAATGTGGTATTCATACAAAGCCATACAAACAAACTAAACTCAGAACATTGGAATGGAAACAACTTCAAATTATGATGCAAAGCATGGATTCACTTTAATCAACTGGAGGCACATTTCACAATAATGGGTTCTTCATCTAAATCATTTGTATGAGGTTATAATAGTAAATAGATTGATGAAAGATAGAGGAATTAAAAAGATACTTCGATGTAGTTGGATTGAAGGCCGTAAACTAGTACATGTTTTTTTGTGTAGAAGTCATATCACATCCATAAACATGGCAGATCTATGCAAAGCATGAGAGATTGGCTTGGAAAATGAAGGCATCAGGGTATAAAGAATCATTTTTCTACCACCATAGTTAAAAGTTAGCACTTTCTTTCATCTTTGCATATTGGTTTGATGCTTCAAACAATGCGTTTCTTATATTGAAAAGTGCATTACATTATTGAGCTTCTCTTTTTTCCAAGAATAGTTTAATATTCTCTACTTAACACGGCCAACCATGTTACAGTGGAAGCTCATTTGGTGCCTCCCACCCCCTCACATCACTCTCAATTACCCATACCCGATCATATAACATTAACTATTCATTCATCCATTAATAACATATAATATTCATTCATTAACATATAACATTCATTCATTAACATATAACATTCATTCCTTTAGTTTTCACATATTATAAAAAATATGGTTGTCATAATATGATTACAATCACTTTTTTTTTTTGGTTTCTTTTTTGAAGCTAAAAAAGGCTAAAGTGGAGTATCATTTCTAAATCATTTTTCCCCCCCTTCAGTTGTTTTTCCCTCTGCTTGTGATCTTAATGTACGCCTATTCATGTACTCACGATGTGGAGGCCACTGCAAGGGGGGGTTTGCTGCAATAACAAAGAAATGTTAAATTGATATGTTTTATTATTATTGTTACAAGTATTTCATTAATTAAAAGAACATTAGAGTGGTTCTCTTTACCTAATGGGGCCACACCATGTTCCTAATCTTGTCTAATAGCCTCATGCTGAACATATTGAACACCCTCTAAATCTTGATCTAGAGTTGAAACATGAAATGTTACATTAATTAATACACCAATTGCAATTAAATATGTTTAAAAGAAAATTAGAGTGGTCCTCTTTACCTAGGAGGGCCACATCATGTTCTTGATCTTCTCTAGCCTAATCATGCTCAACATGTTGATCATGCTCTACATGCTCTAAAGTTGAAACAAGAAAGGTTACATTAATTAATACACCAATTGCAATTAAAGATGTTTAATTGTATTAATCCATACTGTGTTTTGTATAGAACACGAATACATCTAGTACTGGGATGCACACCATGACCTTCATCTATAGGTTGTGCTCCACGCTCACCAGGCTGCATTCCAATGTCGTGTAGTATTATCATTGCTTGTATTTTTTTAAAAATAGCCACATAATTACTTTATGGTGGAAATTAATATTGAATATATTGCACAAGTATTCAATTTTATATAAATTTTATTGATTTTATTTACCTATGTGTCGAATGTAGTGGAAGATTGTATTTTCCCAGTCAAGACTCTTAGGCATTCAACCACGGCTCCATTGCCTTGCTGGAAGGAAATCTTTAGGTCCTCTTCTATGGGCACTTTGTTGAATTTAGAGCCCTGCATTTTTGCATAAGATAATGAATTTTGCTTCTATGTTGTGATAAAACCAAAATTGTTTGTAATTTATTATCTGGAATCAATATTTCATTTATTGATACTTACAATTCATGCGGCTAATTTCATATAACCACTAGAGCCAAGTTTGTGTTTCCTATGTTTTTCTAGTCTTTACTTTGTTGCCTTTGATGTGTGGAGTAGCCTATGGAAAGTTTGAAATACATTAGATAATGTAAAAAGAAAGAGTAATCAGTATATAATTATATTGTTGATAGTATCACATACCTTCCTTGGCCCATTGGTATCTTTCCTTTTTTCTTTTCATCCTTCCCCTTTCCATCCAACACCAAGTCCTTCCACTCCCTCTCCAAAATCATGGGGGGACACTTGTACTTTTTTTTCTTCTCTAAATGTGACCTATATTTGTCCCCCACATACTTTAGATAGGTACCAGCTTTCTTAAGGACCTTGGTTCAGTTGAATGTTATATCACCGAACAACACAACTAAATAGTTAATGAGCTTATCTTTTAAATCTTGATTTTGGGCATTCCACCATTTATGTATGGTGGGCCCAAAGAGATCCAATGTAATATCACTTAGATGTTTATTAAAAACATCATTTCTTAAAAAATGATCATGGGATCATTAGTATAAAAAGAGTGATCAATAAGTAAATTTCAATTGGATTATACATTATAATAATTAAAACACTTTAAAATACTTGGGACCTTCTTTATCTTTATAGGAATGAAATCCTTGATCACCAAAAATGTGATTGACAATGTTCCCATACTAGTCAGGAAGATCCAAGAAATGTTGATAAAACATGACCAGTACTAGTGGCCTCTGCATCCCCAGGTACATGTCCTGATGCATGTTCTGGCATGTGTTCATTGCCAGAGGGTGCACTCCTGGATGCCTAAATGGTATGTGTTACTGACATTTTAGTCAACAATATAGGCATGGGTGATGGGATTAGATGATGTGATGTATGCATAGGAAGATCAGGATGGACACTTGTACTAACCCCTATTCCTTAGGTAGCATTTGCAATGCCCTGATCATGGCAAGTAGCATCATGAGGACACAAAAAATCTTGTAAAAACAACACATATTTTAGTTCATGACATATAAAAGAGTACAAAATATAAAACCATGAATGAACTTATGTTATAATTAAAGACTTCATGATAGCTTACTTGCAATTTTTGTGCTCTCTCAGTCAATATTTTAACCCTCTCTCTTATCTCATCTATTTGAGGCACTATGAATAGCAATAGAAGGATTTCTTCATTGCATTTTTTTGGGTCTTCCTTATCATATCAAGATGGTTTGTTGAATATGCGATGTCATCATCACATAATTGTGACTGCACCTCCCTATGGATGCTCTCCTCTACTATTGGTGACTTTCCTTGATTAGCTGACTGCAACAAGAACATTAAAAACATTATCAAAATTAACCCAATAAACTTATGAAATAAACATAATAATAAAAAAATTCTCGTATCTAATTTGTACAATTTGTAATGAGGTAACCCTGTCACATAGAAGTTCCTAAAGATGCATCACAATCTGTGCTTTGGGCTAGACCCTTCCCCATATGATCAATGTCCCATTGTGACAAAAATTAAATATAAAAAAAATTACCGAAATGAAACCAATATACTTATGAAAGAAAAAATAATAATAAAATGGTATATTAGAGCCATTAATTGGAGGTTGGGTAAAATGGTATATAGTACATACCACGCCCACTGTAACTATGTTTGTATATAAGTGATTCAAATTGTAATTGATTAGCAACTGGGTATGTGCAGGATCATGATGGGCCAAAAAATGACAATATGATGGGTATGTGGCTGATGACTAGTTTTTTACCCAAAATTGATAAAACGAAAAGGGTTTTTAAAGGAGATTATCAGCTTTCCATTGATATAAATTATGTTTTATTTTAAATTTAATAAGTAATTATTATTCATTTTCTATTCAAATTATGACTAAAGTCCTAATTGATAGGTTGATTGAAAAAAATCTATAGCTTTCAAACAATATCACATTTTTTGAATCCAAAACATGCATCACATTCTATGGTCTGCATACTATAGGATTAAAAAAATAAAAAATTGAATTTTATGAAGTTTTGACCAAGTTAAAGTGGTTAGACATACGAGTTTTTATATTTTTTAAAAATTTGTAATAAACAATTCATAATTAATTATTTACTTGGAAAAAAATTATAAAAAATATGCATCACATCGGGGCATGAGTCCTATACTTATATCTAAAAACTTATAAAAAAAATATTATCATTTTATTGTAGTTAGGGTGGTTATACAGACACCTACTTCTTATTTTTTTCCTTGAAATTTAAGTACCACTACATTGAAATTTCAAATTTTCACCAAATAGATTTTTTTTTTTAAACAAACCTAGTAGTTTAGAAACTACATTCAATTTTCTATAGATTCTATTCTTACATATTTTTGAAATAATATAGATAGCTTATTTAAATTTTTACGTCAGGTTTCCTAACTCTTTTTTTTTGAATTTTTTGCCACTTAAGGGCCTATTTTTTCTATGATGATCCTGCACATACCCAACTCTTCCCTTGCAGTTATTGATTTGCCTATTTTTTCTATGATGATCTTGCACATACCCAACTCTTCCCTTGCAGTTATTGATTTTATCACACATACAAATACATAGTTTCCCTTGTGCACCTCGAATATCCAATTGGGTTGTTTATTTGTTGACCTAGGTTATGTACTATTTATAAACCCTACAATATTCCTTGATGCTTTTGGCCTTCCCTTAATGTACATAGCCACTGCTTTATTTTGATCCTTATCTTTTAGTTGTATATAATTTATTGACAATGCATACCTTCGCATACTTCGTGTATATCGAACCAACAACATCTAATCTTTGTAACTGTAATAGGGTCTGACATATTCCATCAATTCAGTAACTTTATTATAATAGACCTTTTTTTCTCCATGCAAAATAGGCCCAAACCATGTAATGATGATGGTGCTATGTGATATATCCTCTTGTTGACACAAAAATTAGTGTTTATTGGAGGAAGTTCCTTGGGTACCCATTGTTTCTGTAAATGTTTGTACCTCAAGGGAACCTCGATGTCACCTATGCTCTCATCATCATAAGAACATGACCCACTTTAGCAAGAAAAAATTCCATATGTTTACAAAATTTTCTTCTAATCTTTTGACCTCTAGTTGGTCTCCCTCTTTTAGACCTGCTACATGTCTTGCTTTCCTCTTCTCTTCCTGAATTTACCTCGCTCAAGGAATACAGATCTGAAAAACACCTATTTGGTGGTACCTGCACTCATAAGGATGTTGGATGAAGTTCTTTCATGGTGATGTGATCCCATGGTGACATTATGATTAATCAATCATTTCATCACTAAAATTTGATAGGTTATAAGGTAATCAAGTCTTGATAGATTGCAAGTTATTCTTACTACCCTCCAAATGTGTCCATCACAAATCAAATCTACTTAATGTTTTAACTCCCAAACTTTGCAACAAGTGTTAAATGTGACTATGGTCCACCAATTACACAACCAAGGCCTCAAATGTATTCTCTAATTGTAATCAAAGGACTTTTTCTTTTCATTCAAATAAATAAACTTGAAGGGAAACACCACCAAGTGGTTTATTAGACACCTACATGACTAAAAATAGCAGCAAATTTACATTTAATTTCCATATGTATAAGTGGTTAATGGGGAGGGAGTGTGTACTAGGCCTAGTTAAGTCAACATAAGTTTATGCTTTGGAAATAAAAATTGTTTTAGTCATCTTAAATATTCCTATGTCTAATTGCTAGGAGACTTTTCATATGTTTTAAGGTAGGATGAGTGGTTGCATCAATGTTCTATTTCTCTATCAAAAGGTTTCAACATATTCAAATAGTGAAAGTTAGTGTTCATAGTTATTTGAAACAACACAATTTTGATTATGTATGATGGTAGGATTTGATAACTTAAAATAATTGGCTACCCAACAAAATTAAAGTTAAAAGAAACTTTTTTAGTTTAAGGGGTTAGCACTTTCTTTCATCTTTGCATATTGGTTTGATGCTTAAAATGATGAATTTATTATCCCACTTCTATCATATTGTATTCCCATCCCATTGCAATTATTGCAATTGTTGTATGAGTTGATACCAAAATTTCATATCAAATACCACGTTCTTGAAGCAATTTTTTGTGTTTTTACTATTTTTCTGAAGTTATTTTGTGTTGTATAGATCTATACAAGCTTGAAATGCTCTGAGATCATTGGTGTAGATATATGTATGTGTTCCATTTCATTTGCATTTTTTTTGAAGTGCTAAATTATCATTGTTTTGTGGGAGAAAACAATCAAATACAGGGACTAGCCTATTTTTCCTATGTAAGGGTTTGAGGGCTAAATAGAAATGACATCCACCAATCCACCCACTGTCTTGGAACTGTAACTTAGTGGATTGGTGTGCAACATAGTATGATAGAGGTTCATTGCATTTAGGGTTATGTTAAAGCAAGAAGCTTGGTATTGAATTGATGCCCTAGGGCTAATAGGGGCAATTTTCTTATGAATTTGTGGTTATTAAGTCAGGGTTTAACAATTTCATGGATATCTTGGTAGAGTCATGATGACACTATTTGATGGTCCAATCTATAATTTGAAACAAAATATCTCTAACAACTCTAAGATCTATAATGGGATGGCATGCATTAAAGGAACCTTCATGTATGAGGGATATTATAATGAAGGACCTTTGAATTGAGGTCTTCATTTGAAGGTCCTTCATGCAAAGGTTCCTTTTATAAAGCATTTTGGACATGAAATATTTAAAATAAAAAATAACTTTGTTTGAAAGTCTTGACATGGAATCATTTTTGAATGAAGGTTCTTCATTCAAAGGTCATGACGACATCACCTTCAACTCAAGGTTTTGCATTCAACTGGTATTTTGTAATTTTGAAAATTTGGGGTTATTTTTGTCTCATCCCACAAGTGGGACACACTATTGTGCAATCACTCATTGACAAAGAGATGAATGCATGATAATAATTTAGGGTTAAAAATAAATCCATTTGATCCTTTTATAAATGAAAGGACATTTGATGCAATCATATGTCTTGTCAAAGTTTTAACTTAATAGTAAGGGCATTGTGAGTAGTTTTTTGGGCCCATTCAACAATCTCTAATGCAAGGATTAAATTGTCTAGAATTTATCTACTATCAAGAAAGCCAATTTGTTTACCTGTATGACTATATCTCAAGTAATACGTTTAATTGTGATGGCAATAATATTGATAATTTTTTTGTAATCTAGGTGTTGAGAAGCATAATTGGCCACCATCCTAGGAAATATTCTTCATTCTCAGTTTTAGGTGTTAAAATTTTACAATACCTTGATTGATGAAAGATCCCAAAGAGCCTTTCTCCATGATATCCAATTACACATAGAAATAGTCTTCTCTTATACGGTTGGACATGATTTAAAGAAATTAGCTAGGAATTATTCATTAACCTAAGGTTTTCTCATAATGCTATCATTGGAAAAGTATGATCAAATTCTTCTATTATGAAGAATTTGTCTATGTGCCTCCAGTAATCACTATAAATGTTTGTAAGGATAAAATGACTAATTGCATCAGGTAGGAGAGAATTAACTTTGAGTTCTTCAAAGATTATATTCCTCTATTCATAATTTTTAAGGGTTGTGTGTGGAGGAGGTTATCACTACCAAGAAGGGAGGAGACCTTTCCTTGCATATGTCTATGGTGGAGGTATTAAAGAAGAATTGTATGCCTCTATTTCCATTAATTATATCTAGCTTAGCCTAGCATATACTTGGGCTCCTTTTCCCCTATAAAATTCCATTTATTTGATTTTATATTAGGTAAGTGTAATTCCATGCTATGTTGAAATATAAGAGGTGGAGGAGGACAAAAGGAAATGACCCCTTTTTAGTTGTACCTTCAAATTTTTTCTTATTGTTTTATGTTTTTAGCAACTTATTGGACATAAGATTTGAGGTAGGTCATACAACAAAGAATAACATGTTCTCACAAAAAAATTGAACCTCAAAAGTTATTGGGTCTTAATTATGAGTTCTAGATGAGCATGATGACAATGTCAATCTTTTTGGAGGAGGTGGGAGGCATTAAGCTTAACATGGAGGATGTTGGGGGTGACTAGGTGGTCAACTAGCTAGATTGAAATGAGCACATGAAGGATCAATAAGAAAAGGAAACTATAAGCTCAAGTTGTGCAAGATGATTGAAAGGGGAGGGACAAACATAAAGATTAGAGGAAAAATAAAGATAAAGTGGTAAAATTCACTAAGCTTGTAGAGAGGGCTAAGTCTACAATTGCTTTAGACTCATGTGATGAAGGCTATGTGTGATGAAATCCTAGATCTCAACCAAGATGTGGGTATATTATATGACTTTTTCCAAGACCTAAGGTTGGTCAATAAAAATGTGAAAGACTAAGCTTTTTTTTTTTTTTGTCTTATCTTATACCATTTTATGAGAATGGGGGTGGAAATGTATGGGAAGATCTTTGGAAACTGGCCATGAAAATTGTAGGTTAAAGAGAATGAGGGTGCCAAACTTACAGTACTCATTGTCCCTTGGTCATCAATTTTCCCTAAGTGCCCTCAACCTCATCCTCGGTGCTAGTATTGATCTTGATTTCAATCCTCCAAACTCTTCCTCGACACTAGTATTGACCTTTTTTTCAAGTTCCAAACTCTTTGTCAGCTCCAGTATTGACCTTGTTTTAACTCCAAACTCTTCCTCGACACTGGTATTGACCTTGTTTTCACTCCTCCAAAATCTTCCTCGGTGCTGGTATTGACTTTCACTTCTCCAATTTGATGAGCTACAACCTAGTTTAGTTAGGTTTTAGAGTATGTTAATTAAATTGAAAATTATGGCAACATTTAGGTAGGTTTTAATATTCTACAATATAGTTAAGTATATATTAGCTATATTTTACATAATAAATAATATAATTATTCGACTTATTATAATTATATATTATATTCTTTAATAAAATTATTATAATTAATAATTAATAATAAGTATATTTTTATATAATACAAAATATAATTAATATAATATATATTTAATATAATAGAAATATTAGATTAAATTATATATAATTATATTATATTTATTATTATATAATAGTATATATAGGATTTTACTTGATATTTTAGAGGTTTTTACCATTACACCACATATGGTTTACCATTAAATGGTAGTTGAAACTTGTTTTCCAATGACACAATAGTGGTTTCCAGGCATGAGATTTGTTTCAAGCTCAAATATCACAATATATGTAGCCTATTAGCTAATACAAAGAGAGATAGAAACTAAAAAGATAGAGAATGACAGAAAGAGATGAACTTAGATAGATAGAGAGAGAGAGCATGAAAGAGAGAAATATAAGAGATACAAAGGAAAAGAGAGAGGGAAAAGAGAAACTAAATTTTGATTGATTGTTTCATGTCAACAATCCAAGGATGGCATGTGTCCATGGGGAGTTATGCTCAAGGTAGCATGCCATTTGATTAAAGATATGATAATTCTCCTTTAAGACCTCTTCAATGTACCCATTTCACACTTAAGGAGACAAAGATAAATATAGGGAAGAAAATATAGAGAGAGAGGGAGATAATGACAAACATACAAATAGAAAAAGGAGACAAAGAGATAGAGAGAGGTAGAGAGATAAAGAGATAAGGATGAATAGATAGAGATATAGGGAGGGTGATTGATATATCTCTCCCTGTCACTCTCTATCTCTATATCTCCCACTATCTATGTCACTCCCTCTTCCCCCCTCTATCTATTGATCTATCTCTCCCTCTCCCCCTTTCTCTCTCATTCACTCCATCTCTCCCTCCATCTCTCCTACTCTATATCTCTATCTCTATTTCTCTTTTTATCTCCCTCTCACTCCTCTCTCTATCTCTTTCACCATCACCCTCTATCACTCTATATCACCCCCTTTCTATGTCTTTCCCTCTCCCTCTATATATATTGAACTATCTCTCCCTCTCTCCCCTATCTTCTTCTCTCTCTCCCTTTCTACATATCACTCTCCATGTCCCCCTCTTCTTTCACTTCCTTTTCTACCTATCTATCTCCCTCTCTTCTCTCTCTTCTTCTTCAACCTATCTCTCCATCTCTTGTCTCTCTTCCTCTTCAACCTATCTCTCCCTCTCTCCCCCTCTTCTCTATCTCTCCTCCTCTACATATCTATATCCCTCCCTCTCTCTCCCCCTCTCTCTATCCCCCTCTCTATCTCTCACCATCTCTCCCTCCCTATCCCCCCTATCCATTGGCTCTCTATCTCCACCTCTCTTTCTTTCTCTTCCCAGATATCTCCATCTCTCTTTCTCTTCCCATATATATCTATCTCTCTCTGTTTCTCTCCCCATCTATCTCTATCTCCCCATATATTAACTAAGAATCCATGCAAGCATACAATAGTATATGTTGGTACAACTATAATAGTGTTTTATTAAACTATAAGTAAAAATTATCTTTATAATGTCAAGCCTTCTTATAAAAATAGTGTTTTATTAAACTATAAGTAGATTATTGTCACCACTCTTCATTCCACATGAAATGGAAAATGTAGCAATTGTTTTGTTGCTTTGGTCAAGTTTCATTAACCAAGATATTTAGTGGGTTGAATAAAGTTGTGTTATGACCCTTGGTCACTTTAAAATAATTAGACAATATTAGGGAGATTAGGAACCTAGGAGAAAACCAAACTCCTTCAAAATAGGGGTATTTGTGGGCTTGTTGGTTTTCTTTGTATACTATATACTTAGCTCCTCTAGGATGAATAAGTCACTATAGAAATGAAAGATGTTTGATTATCTACCTAATATTGTTTTGTGTTTTTGAAATGGAAGAGATCTATAACTCTATAGAAATTGCTATATGCTAATGGTCAAATTATTAGACTATTTAGATCATTTTCTTAGTTGTGTATCCTAACTAATAAAGAGTAAGCTTTTTCATTTTAATTGACTGCTACATAATAGTTTATGTGTTGAAAGAATTGTTTCCATTCTTTGTAGTTTTTATATTGGAATACAAATCATATTTAATTTCACACCAATATACTTCTTTCATAAAGATATTTGTTTGATTTTTCCTTGATATTTTCATCTTAAATTTTTTTAAAATTATGTATTCTATAATAAAGAATTATTTTCAAATTGGGGAAAAAAGGATTCTAAGAGATATATTTAATCATAAATTTTCCAATTATAAATATCATTTAATTTTTATGTTGTAACTTCAATACTTTTAGTTAAAATAATTTAAATAACTTAAAGTTATGTATACATATAGTTAAATTGGAAAAGTTGTTTGAGTTAATTACTAAATTTGATCTAAAAATGTTCAACACTTTAGATAAATTCAATTAGATATAGTTAAATTGGAGGTGTAATTTGAGTTAATAATTAAATAACATAATAATCAATTAAAGCAAGGGACATAATTTTGGATGTGTTTGAATTTAATAAATTACAAATTAAAATAGACATAAATTAATTGAAATGAGTGCTTCATAACCTATCTAATAAAATCATAACCTATCAAAAATTCAATAGGAATTTTCTAAAGAAAAAAACACTTGACCCAATCATAAGTGTATGGCCTTCATAGAAATGAGTGATCCACCTTAGCATTAGCAACTACCTGATGTAGACCTGGGAGGCTCAACTCAACCAACCTATCAAATTTCCTTTAAGAGGCTTCGAAAAAGTTTAGAATGACCAATTTAAACAATCCAAACAACTCTCAAAGCCTGACAAACAACGGAAGTCAGATTTCACACTTTGACTCCTTGAATCCTTATAACAATGCAAACCTAATTTTTTCCTAATAACTCAAAACTTTCCCAAAGCACCAGAGAAACCCTTGATGGTTTTAGACACCCATTTTTGAGTTATTAAACATACTTCAAGGGAAAGTACAAGTAATTTGGACCAAATCACCAAAATCACCCTTTCTAGGTTGTGATGATTAGGTTGATTAGGCCTATTTTACAAAGAAACTAGCCTTTAAACTTGTCATATGCCCATGAAACCTTGGGGCAACAATTTTTATGCCTCTATTGGAACTGTAAAATTTTGAAAATTTTATAGTGATTTTGCACTCATTGATTCCCTAGAGAAAACCTTATCTTGAGTATAATCCATCATAGTCACATATGATCACATCATTCTTGACCATTTGATATCATGAGAACCCTCCAAAATATAGTATTCAAATAATCTATATTGGCAAGAATTTGTGTAGGTCTCTTTGATTCATAAATCATTATATTCTCATTTTCAACATATCGACAAAAGAACAAAAATGTCACATTGATTGGATTACATAAGAAGATATAGATCAAGATGGCATGGTCCATGGTCTCACAAATAAAGAGATTCATCAACAAGACAAGTTCTATCAGGGTGAAATGAAAAGGTCATACTAGGCATATAGGTCTCACTGATGAAGTTCCATCGGAAAGAAACTTGTCTTGTTTAATTGATTAAAGCACAAGGAGTTGTATCACCAGAGCAACGCCATCAGAGTAAGATCCTTGAGTCAGACTGAGTGCATTTGTCTCACCGATGAAATATCATCGGTGAAACACTCATCTTGTCTTGCCAACAAAACAAAGAAATATACTATCACCAAGACAAACACTATCAAAATGAGTTCAAAATGTCCTCCCGACCCACTATGTCTCGCTGATAAGATTACATCAATAGGAATCTTGGCAGAATACTTGAGAACAAAGGAATAATCATCGAGGAGACTTATAACATCGGGAAAATTACTGAATGCCTTAGTGATACACCATGTCTTGCCAATGAAGACATAAATAGATCAAGATAGTCATTGAGGTGACTCTTGGCAACATTTATATGAATTAGATGGATATAAATTATGTGATATCGACGTAATGTCTCCCTAACCAAAAGAATGTTTAATGAACATTAGTCAATCCTAAATAAAAGAACCACCCAAAGTTTGAATTGTCTTGCCAATATAACATTTGATGTGATAGTGGGTAAATTTGAAGATCGACTACAATTGTGTCAAAGCTAGGACATTAATTGAAGTATTACTACCAAATGTGTCGATGATTTCCTAAATTGAGAAAAGTTATTGAAGGTGAATTTTTCAATGTTAGCAGCAAAGGAATGGATGAAGGGCCAAAGGATCTTGCGGTCAAAGAATTCTAAATAAGCTTGTAAGTTCCATGTAATTAAATTTCTAGTTTTGTGATTCATAAAATGGAAAGCACTCTAGAGCCTAGGAAAAGAAAAAGGTAGGAAACAAAGTGAGAGTAATAACCTTCGAGGAAAAAAGAATAAAATTGAAGCAGAGAAGGAACCAGGGGTAGTTGAGAGGAAGTTAAACCAAGACTTAATTGATCAATTTCCTAGCTCAATACCTAAGGCCAGGTAATCTGCACAACTTAGGGAAGAAGTGGAAAAGTTAGAGGATACATGCAAGCATATACGAGACATATGGACCCCAATTAGGGGATATGATCTATTTATTTTTCATTACCAATGAAGGAACCAATATGAACCAGTGTGCAATCCTTGAAAGTTAAACCTAAGGAAACTAGTCTGCCCCAATGTATTTGTAAATGTAGAATTGGTGAAGATGCTAGCTGCCTATTATAATAAAAAATGTAAAGCTATTTGTGATCCATCAGGAAGATTGTTTATACATGTATTTGAAGCTGCCATCTATGAGGTTTTTAACCTAGAGGGAGTGCGTGGTGAAAAAATTGTACCTGAATAGTTGGAAAAGTAATTATGGAGGATGGATACTTTGTACAAGGGTTGGAGGTTCCCACTACATAGGTCTAAGAAAGATGGTGTTTTAGTTCCACTAATTGACAGTGATGGTCCCCCATTCCATGTTGATTTGTTTGAACCCTACATGAGGTACACATATTTCTCAGTGTGTGAAGTGCTAGGAATGGAGACCCCTGATCACATGTCAATTGTACAAATGGTAATTGCAGCATACATCCAATGTCACAATTCAAGGTTTTCTGATTATGCTTCACACATCTTTAAAGTACTTAATTAAGGACTGATGGAAATAAAAAGTGGAACTCAAGCTATCTTGCACTTGGATGTTTATTCAATCCTAATGTATATGATACTTTATTATTGACAAGAATTGGAGATGTGGCCTAAAAAACTGGGGGTTGTACAATTTGATAAGGAAGGTTATTACCGGTATAACTCTCGACTGCCCCCTGGGATTGCAGATTTGTTAATTCTTGTTATCTATATTTTGAAGAGTTTTTGTGAAACCACTGTACAAATTTTACAATCAACCTTGTGAATACTCATTGTTTGATGAAATAAAAAGGTTTTTAAGGCCTAAGGATTTTAATGGACCTATCAGCCACAATTGGGGAGACTAGTATTGTCTAGAAGATGTGACCATGATAAGAGTATATGGATTTGAAGATGCACCCTTCATTCTACCCAAGATGGTGCCTGATAGGATTGCATATTTAGAGATTGTTAGGAAATTGGAATATTTAGATGTTATGAATTTGAGTTCTTTCAGAAAGCAGGCATTTATGCCTAGTACATTATGCTTCAGTGATTTCACTATATTAGCAAGGGATGGATATGATATGGTTCTCAACAAACTGCTGCAATACAACATGAAGAAGGGTTCACTGTGAAAAGGATTTGATCCAGAATGGTATATTGATTTTTCCAAAAATAAAATGAACTTGGGAGGATATAATCACATGCCCTATCTATATGATGACTTGATCAGGAATTTGGAAGAAGAGGAAGAAAATTTTTTTATTGATGAGTATAATAGGGGATTACAAGATATAGAACTATTATCTTTTGATGAAGAGGCATCTAGTGATGGTAGGCCTAGTAGTACAATTGATAAAATTTCTAGATTGAGAACTCAAGAATACAAGTATGTTCCAAGGGAACCAGATGTTGAAGAGAGTGCAGATACTAACACAAGTTAGATATCATATAAATCATTTGTGGTTGATGATGAATTCATTAAAACCTCAAAATTTAAAACATTTTTGTACAAATTAAAAGGAAAATCAATAAGGGAATCAGTGGAGAATATTACACCAAGTAATGAGGAAAAACTACTAAATAACTTAAAATCAAGTGTGGAAGAAGAAATGAAGAGCATGACCCCTGGTCGTGCCCACAAAAATATATGAAAATCATAACAAAACCTATCCTGGGAATTGTACATTCCAGCAAGTGACTGATATCTTTTCATGGTCGTTCATTTACTTGTCAAACCAGGGAACGTATACTTGAAATGGAGCGGCACTGTATGTGTACTAAGAACTAGTTTTAGTCACAACTTAATGGAAATAAACACTTGGAAATAATTCTACCTATGTTATAGGAAGGTAATGCTAGGTTCTCTAAACTCAGCCATACTTTAACCAAAGTAGAAATCACAATATCTATGACTGAGAAACAAACTATGAACTGGCCTTATGCTGCAGGATCAAACACATGGATGGATTCCCAATGCTGCAGGAACAATATAAGACTGAGTTTGCACAAAAAATTCAAAAATGAAATCTAACTTATGATCAATAGAAAAATGAATGACTAACTAACTAACTACAGATACTTACTAAGTGGGACCCCTTAGCAAGCATCAACTAATTACGCAAGTACTAAACTCAAAACTTCGTCAATATTTATTCATAAACTCAAACTGGCATACATTGCTCTGTTGATATGAGAACTAACAAAAAACTCTCTCTTGTCATGCAGACTCTGATTTTTATTATCATACTAACTTTTATATGATATCCTTTCTATCTCACTATGCTTGCTCACTCGCGCAGAAGGAACACTTATTTAAATCAGGAAAACAAATAACTAACTAAACCAAATAGAGAAAGACATGTATTTAAATGCATCCAAGAACCAAGGAACAAACTAAATAAATGAACTTATCTGCTTAACACGATTTAGAGAGAGAATTCAACATTCCACTATTTCAAAATGAATTGACACTTAAATTCCTTCCCAACAATTTTGGTCAAAGAGTCTTCACTAGAATAACTTTTTCGAAGTCGTGCAGGAAATGGACTTTACTGCAAGGCCAATATCAGCTGCACTTGACTCGATCATACTTTCTTCAACAACCTGTGAAACACAAGGCAACAAAAGCAAACAAAAACATGCACAGCAACTTACATGATATTCATTTATCAATCACATATCAAATTTACTTCATCATTCAAAAACTACATGCATTATACTAGTCATTTGGAAAGTCAATTAGGGTAATAAATATAGACATATCAACATGATAGGCTGTAGGAATATAAAAGTGTATTGCTATAGGATATCCCCCAATAAAAAGTTTCTAAAGAGTTTAAACAACCATGAACAATAAAAGCAAGGGTATTAAAATTACACTATGATACTCAAATTATGAGGATACTTTGGGCTCATCATTTTGCCCCTTAACCTAATGCTAGTCCTCCAGCATTAAACTTTCTGGTGGTCTCTCTGAAATTAGTGGTGGAGGCATGACCCTAAAATGAAGTTTTGAATTTATAATAAAAACCCCTGAAACTATGCCACCCTTCATACCTACGAGATTTTGTATCTTCATTAATATTTGTAGCTTGGTAGGGATAAAGAGGCCACATTAGCACAGGAGGTCTAAATGTCAAGGGTAACCACAACTCAAACCTCTTTTGAAGGCCCAACTATATGTATCTATTTGATCTTCTGAGAGCTACTATAAAATTCAGGGGACTATGAGGCTCAGACCTTCTTAACCCAATAGTCAATCTCTCCCATCTCTTCTCAATTCTGGAGTATGATAGCTTCCAAAATGAGTATGTCTATTCTTGAAACTCATCATACACCTATTTTTTGAGATTGAATATTTTCATCCTGATTGTATTATTATTATGGCCATATGCTATAGGAAGCCAGGTTTTCAACATTGTATAGGGGTCTGAACTCTCAAGGTGCAAGGGAATAGGCTCATCACTTTCTACTTCTTCATATGCTTCAAATTGCCTGCCATAATTAGCTCCGTTTGCTGCCCAAGACATGAGTGATCTTAAATGAATGTCACCAATGTACAGAAGTGAATTCCACTCTATTTCAAAGGGAATTATAAAGCCATACAAATAAAATTCATACAAAGAATTTCTTAGCCAATTAGGAGCTATGTGATATGCATCATAGAATTCTTTAGTAGTGTGAATAACATAATCTAGATTCCTAGAAATTCTCATTAACTGGAGCCACAAAAATTGTTCCTTGAGACATAGAGCATAAACTCTTGGTGGTGGTCTACACTCCATAATCTTACCAGTTCTTGTCATCATTTCATTCATTTTCTCCTTTAACTCCTGAATTTCCTGTTTTTTCCTTTCAATGTCTCTTTTCAGTTTCTTCTTTTCTTGCTCCCAAAGACTTTGTTGCATTTCAGTATTGGCTAGGTGCCAAAAACTTAAGGTCTACAATGTGACTGGTCTCCGTGTGTTTCTAAGATATTCCAGGAATTCAATTAAAAACATCTTTTTGTAGACAACCATGGCTTGACAAGTTTTAGGGGGTAGTGAAGCTTCATTGGCCCCTTCCAATTGTTTAGGCTATTCGTCGCGTTGCTGCAGAATGAATTCCTATTGCTACAGTGGAGAAGACTGTGCTTCCTCCAAAATTTGCATAGTCATAGTAGCCAAGTCATCAAGACTTGGTACCCCCCTTTTGATATGCTCAACTTCCCTTGTCTCAATTTGTTCTTCTTCAGGAATAACAAATGGACTTTGTTTAGCATTTCAGATACATCCTGAGAAACATTATGTTCAGAGCCTACAGATTCCTTTGAAATTATCATAACTTCAAGTTGAGGTGAAGCAGGGGAGACTTTACATTGTTTTCTTGTTGAAACTCTTCTTGGCAATGTTGCAGCTGTCAAAGGTGCTCTCGTAGCTTTCCTCTTTATGAATTTCCTAGAGGGCTCTGCCATATCAGAAGATGATGGTGAACTTGTGGTGGCAACAGGAATTGCTATAGGAGAAATTGTTGTAGGAGAAGGTGCTGCAGGAGAAGAGTATTTCCTTTTCCAAGGCTGAGGGTCAGATTTTGGGGTTTGTTCTGCCCCAGATGACTCTCTTGTCTTCATTTTTCTTTTTTCTCTCCTACTGGTAGACCTAGTTTGCACCTGGGTAGAGGACTCTAGTGTGAATGCTACAGGAGTAGGGGCTATAGGAGCAGATGACCCTTGCCCTATTTCCCTACTGGTAGATGCTATTTTCTCTTTCTTTTTCTTAGGTTGTGGAGCAAGTGCCCTAGGAGGTTCTGGAAGTTGTAGGCTCTTTTTGGCAACAAGTTATTGCCAGGAAAGAGGTGACACATCCCTCAAGGAGCATTCAATCAACAGTTTAATAAGGGCATGATAGGCAACAAAATTATCCCTCCCTCTCTGGATTTCATGGGTGCATTGCTTCAAAAGATTTAACAAAAAGTTTGGGACATTAATGACTAACCCATGCCTCATATGACTTAGCAATTTAAAATGGTAGGACTGTAGGTAAGAAAAATAGCCTTCACATGATAAGTACCTGATTATGAAATTAGCATATTCTAGATATGGGGGAGGCAACAACACTCGCTTGCATCCTTGTTTAGAGACCTCCAAGGTTCCATCAGTTGGTATTGTAAATCCTACCCTAGCAGAAACAATATTTGAAGAAAAATTCTCACCTAGAGCTGGAAGCTCGGTTACCTCTACAATTCATTCCTCAGTTATAGCTACTGTTAAACCCCATACTGTAGCCTCTCCTTTAGAAAGGGTTCTTAAAAATTTGCCTGCAACTTCCTCATTGTAAGTATTTAACCTCAAAAAGTAGTTCAACCAACCACAGAGGCTAAATGCTTGAACTATTTGAGGATTCTGCATCAATATCTCATGAGCTACAGGTTCATTTTTTACCAGTTGACCACCCATATTCACAATTGTCTCAGCTGTTCAAAACTTAAACTCTTTTCTAAACTTTTTACTTTTCTACTTTGCTTTTTCTGCCCCGCCATCACTTTCTCTTCTTTTCCAAGAATGAACTCAAAAGATTTTTTCATGTAATAATTGTTATAACTACTTAAACAAGTAGTTTTAATTGTGATTTAAGGTGAAACATGTAGTCATACTTTAGAAAGTACAAGAAAATAATAAAGAAACATATCTGAACAGTTGTGATAGCAACATAAGAGAAATGGATTATCCCGCCCCCTACTTAAAATATGACATGTGTCCACACATATACAAAAGAATAGGTGGAGATTGGGCAATAATGACTGATATAGACATAGTAGTAAATGAATAAAATGAAATAAATCAATGATGCGACAACAAAAAATATCGTGTACCTTTCAATTAATGCTCATACATGCTGAGAAAGATGATGACTTCAGTATGATATGACAGATGGGAATGAAATCATAATTAAGGGTGGTGCGGATGAATGAGGTGGATGAGTGACATGGATGGATGAGATGTATGGATGGAACAAATTGATGGAATGGAAGATAAAGAAGTGAGATGTGGCGATGAGTGGGAACGAAGAAAAAGGGTTTCCTTAAAAGGAAACCTTTATTATGAGCATGCATTTAAAACATTATGGTGAAGCTACAGGAGAAAAGGTAAAGCCTTTTGTTGTAGGAAGATTAATGGTAGGATCCTGAACAAACTGTTGCATGAATTCTTCTTTTGAGACTGGCTTACGATACAACTGAAGATGGTGTCCATTAACCAGTAGCTTGAATCAAACAGGATCAATTGTGACTAATTGAACTAAACCATTCTCAAATACATGTTCAATTTCATATGGGCCAAGCCATTAGGTTGTGAGTTTACCTTGATTTTCTTTATACCTCGAGTCATAGAGCAACTCCCAGTCACCGGCAATTACCAGTAGAGAATTGCTTCATTTTGATATGTTGGTCATGCCACTTTTTCCTTTGCTACTATATGATTTCAGTATGCTGTAAGGCATTCCTTCGGAGCTCATCCAAAGCATTAAGCTACATGACTCTATCCTTTTGTGCATTTTTTAAATCCATGTCCATCTCTAATGTTGTTCTTAGAGTCTTATGTTTGAATTCTATTAGCATCATAGCTGTTTTACCATACACCATTTCAAAAAGTGTATATCCTGTAGAAATCTTCCAGGTAGTATGGTAGGCCCATATAGCTTCTAGTAACTGTGCGGCCCAGTCCTTCCCATGAAAATCTATAGTTTTAGTCAAAATGGCCTCTATGTCCCTATTGGTGACCTCAACCTGGCCATTGGCCTGGGGCTGATAAGGAGTTGATTTCCTGTGCTTTACATTGTATTCATTTACTAAGGTTGTGATAAGTGTAGAAGTGAATTGTGCTCCTTGATCTATCACTATTTCCCTAGGGACACCAAACTTGGTCAATATTTCCTCATAGAGGAATTCAACTACTTTATTATCCCTAGCATGTTTCATAGGTTTAGCCTCAACCCATTTTGTCACATAATCTTTGCATACGAGGACTTACCATTGGAAGGTGGATCAATTGGTCCCACAAAACCCAATTCCCATTTATCAAAGGGTGTAACAACAACTTGTGGAAATAGAGGTATCTCATCATATCGAGTTGGTCTTCCCATCCTTTGGCATCTGTCACATCTCCTGGTATTTTGCTGCATCTCTATGTAGAGTTGGCCAATAGTAGCCAGTATTTAAAAATTTCATTGCTATTCTTTTGGCAGCAAAATGTCCACCACACGGCTCATCATGACTTGCATGTAATATATCATGAATTTTCTCCTCTTGTACACATCTCCTCATAATATGATCTTGCCCTGTATAAAACATGCAATCTGCAATCCAAGAAAAATTAAAGCTTTTCTCTACTAATAATCTTTTTTCCTTAGGGGAGAATTGAGGAAGAGTTCTTCCTGTGGCCAGATAATTTGCTATATCCGCATACCATGGTTGAATAACCTTGATTGAAAACAAGTGCTCATCAAGAAAAGAGTCTTCAATAAGTGTAGTGTCATCTTGCCTTTGAATTCTAGAAAGGAAATCAACAACCACATTGGCTTTACCTGGCTTGTCCACAATTGTAATGTCAAATTCCTACATCAGCAATAACCATCTGGCTAGTCTCCTAGATATTGAGCTTTTGTTCATGAGATACCAGATTGTTGCATGATCAATGTGGATAAATATTTGATAACCAATGATGTAATGCCTAAATTTATTGAGGGCTTAAATGATTTCCAAAATTTCTTTTTCTGTAACAGTGTAGTTGAATTCAACCCCTTACAGATTTTTGCTTATATAGTAGACAACATGTTCTGTTGATCCATCCTTCTGCCCTAACACTGCTCTAATGGCATAATCTGATGTATCAGTATGAATATGAAATGGAAGTGACCAATCAGGTCCTTTCAGAATAGGTTCCTATGTAAGGGCTACTTTTAAATCAAGGAATAATTTTTCACATTCCTCAGTCCAAGAAAAATCTGCATCTTTCTTCAGCAGAATGTATAAGGGACCTGTTGTTTGGTTGAAGTCCTTGATGAATCTTCTGTAGTATCCAGCATGGCCAAGAAAGCTCCTTACTTCTTTCTGCTTGGCAGGAAAGGGGAGATTAGAGATGACCTCAATCTTAGCAGGATCAACCTGTATTCTTGCAGCAGAAATATGGTGACCGAGTACTATTCCCTCCTACATCGTCATGAAGCACTTTTGACTATTCAATGATAAGTTGTGATCTTCACATCTCTGTAATACTTTCTCCAAGTTGGATTGAGCTTCCTCAAATGTTGTACCATAAGTAGTAAAGTCATCCATGTATATTTCCACACAATCATATGAGATGTCTAAGAAGATACTTATGACTACCCTCTAGAAAGTTGTAGGTGCATTGCAGAGACAAAAAGGCAAAAATGAATAGGAAAATGTTCCCCAAGGGCATGTAAAAGTAGTCTTTTCTTGATCCTCAGGAGAAATCTTGATTTGATTATACCCACTGAAGCCATCTAAGAATGAGAAATACTTTTTCCTAGCTAAATTATCTAGAACTTGATCAATGAATGGAAGAGGAAAGTAATATTTCTTTGTTGCCAAGTTGAGCTCTCTATAATTTACACATACCCTCTATTTTCCTCCTTTCTTAGGAACAACAGAAAATGGGGAAACCCACTGAATATCCGAGATTGGGAAGATAAAGCTAGCTATTAACATTTTCTGCAATTCTTCTTTAACAATTTCTCTCAAAGCTAGATTGATTCTTCTTTGAGGCTGCCTGACAGGTCTAAACTCGCTGTTAATGTATATGCAATGTGTGTAGAGTTTTGGGTCTAAACCCTTCATGTCACCATATTCCCAAGAAAAAGCTGACATATGACTGGAAAACATTTTGATCATAGATTCTTGTTGCTCACTGGTGAAGTTTTTATTAATGTACAAGGTTTTTCCTGCAGCTACCTCAACTTGAGAGGTTAAATCTACCATAGACACTTTAAACAGAAATGGCATATATACCTCATGGGGTAGCAAGGTGTGTAAGAAATCAGTTGCTACAGGATAATGAGTTGATGTAGACAAAAGAAGAATAGTCTACAAGGAACATGGAATTTTTTCACAATGAAAGTATTCGGTACCATAGTTATTCAACAAGATATTAGACAGTATATTTTCTTCTTCTTGTGCAATGAAAGGCTCTCTAGTAATCATCATTAAATTGGCCACAAAGTTTTCTTCCTCCTCTCCTCCCAAATCTGGCCAAACAACCTCTCCAGACTCAAGTTGGGGTAGGGCTGGAGAATAAAGTGTAAGCTTCTTTGTGCTATACCCATCAGATATTGTAATGTTACCCAACCTACAACCAATGTAAGCATCATTAGTAGCCAACCAAGGCCTTCCTAGTATGAAAAGGTATTCCCCCAATGATACCTTTAGAGATAAGGCCATAAAATTAGTAGGGTACTCCCAGAAATCCAAGGTGACTACTAGGTCTTCAACTACCCCATCAAGTTTGAAAGTTGAGCTATCAACAAGTTGTAATATTGTAGGTGTAGTCCTTAGGTCTGAAATATTAAGTTTTACAACCAGGTCCTTTGTCATGACATTGATAGCTACACCAAGATCTACTAAAGCATTCTTAATTTGCAACCCATTAACATTGATCTCCACAACAAGGATTCCTAGATCTAAATATTTTGGGATGCTAAGCTTCCCTAGCATTAAGTCAGAGAGTTGGCCTATGACATGGACAATTTGAGGGTCTTTCTTTTTCCTCTCTAGTTTCTTCAAACATGCCTCCTTAATGGCCTTACTATAGATTGGTACTTCTTTGATTGCTTGGAACAAGGAAATTTTTACACATATATGCTTTAGCTGGTCAAGGATGTCAAAGGTAGGTTCCTCTTTTTTTTTACATTTTCACCTTCCAACCTCTGTGGAAAAGGAGGGGACACTTTAGCAGATGCCTTAGGTAATGATGGAATCTAAATCTAAACTGGATCACTTGGTTGGGCTTGGTCATTGGTATCTTCTTCATGGTCAATCTCCTCATATGACAATTTTGAGATTATGGGAGGAGATGGTGTGGGTAGCACAGTTCCTGAACGTAAATTAATATTATTCAAGTTAAGAACATAGGCAGGCTGATGATTAGGATCAAAAAAATATACTTGCTATTGCTTTTGCTTATTATTAGGATTTGGCAATGGTTGAGTAGGCATAGGTGTTTGTTTTGGAGGGCCAGTATTTGCTGCAGGTGCTGCAGGAGGTGGCATGAGGGCCTGCGGTTGTGACTGATAAGGATGCAGGAAGGCAGGGGATTGGTTTTGCCATTATTGCAGAATTCTCCATTGAGGGTTCTACTACTAGTTACTTGGGGGTGAAGTCCATTGTCCTTGTTGCAGCTGCCAACCTCCTTGAGGAGATTTCCATTGAGGATTCTGATAGCTAGGCCAGTGAGGTTGAGCAGTATTCCAAGGTTGTGATGGACCATATGTAGGTTGCCACTGATTATTATAATTAGAATAAGGATTAGCAAAAGTTAAAGGATCTTGAGGCATACCTTGTCTTTGATCCCATGGTTGCCCTTGTACAATGAAGAATACTTGGTCATCATCACTTTCTACCACCTTAAAGCTAGTAGATCGCTGTGTAGCCTCTAGGTTAGCCACCATCTTGCATCTACAGTCACGTTTCTTCTGTCTACAATGTGGACATAACTTAGCCAAGATTGCTTCAGCTTCCTCATGTTTCTTCCAAGCTTGCATAGTATCCAGCTATGTAGCCATGTTGTTTATGATATTCTACTTGAAATCTGATACAAAATTTGTGATCTCTATCTGTGAAACTCCACTAGTAGAGGACTTTCCCACTGTGGCTTGATGACCTCTACCTTTCTTAACAATTGTTCGAGAGTAGTTAAGACATATTTTCTTGATATCATCCCAAGGTAGTTGGGTTATATCACCTCCTCCCATCAAGTCCAGGGTGTCTATACAGGTATCACTGATTCCCCTTAGAAAAAAATAGTTTCTGAGATTCTTCATTGAGAGTATGGTCTAAATTCTTTTTTAGGGAAAACAAGAATCTTAAGATATAGTCTTCCAGGCTTTCATCCTCCTTTTGTTGAATTCTAAATATATCATCTCCCTTACTACCACTCTTAAAATATTCCTTATATTTCTCAAGGAATTTTGTTTGCATGGCTACCCAACTATCAACAAAACCTCTTCCCAAACTCATGAACCATCTAAGGGCTCCTTCCTTCAAATTGGAAGGAAACAACTTCAGCCTATGAGCATCTCAAGTTTAATCATAGCTGCGACATAGGCTATCAAACTCAAACAAGAAAGTTTTTGGGTCTTCCATAACTAGGCCATAGAACCTGGGAAGTAATGAAGAAGGAATATTTTTAAGGTTATGAGTATCTTGCTGGGAAACAATGGGAAACTCAAAAGCAAGAGGTGGATTAGGTGGATTATGTGCCATATTTTCTTGATGGAGTATCAGAGCAAATGGATTTTCCTTAGGTTCTTCATCAGCTGGGTCAAATGGCAATTCAACAAATAGGTTTTCAGCAAATGGATTAATATCTTGGTCTCCTTCATCCTCAAATAGATTATAAGTTGGTTTAGGATTATTATCAATGGCTGGAAGGTCAGGAAGGAATCTTCCCAGAGCGTCTCTTCTTCTATGCATGTAATAGAATGAATGGTGAATTGAAGGATTTTGAAAATTCTTGAATAACAAACTAAACTACTACTAAAAATGACTTGTGATAGGTTCTTAGCTTTACACCATCCCCAAAAACAGTGCTAAAAATGGTTGCACCCACAAAAGGATATGAAAATCACGGAAAAAACTATCCTAGGAATTAGACATTCTAGCAGGCGACTAATATCTTTTCATGGTCGTTCATTTACTTGTCAAACCAAGGAACATATACTTGAAATGGAGTGGCACTATATGTGCACTAAGAACTAGTTTTAGTCACAACTTAACGGAAATAAATACTTGGAAAGAATTCTACCTACGTTACAGGAAGGTAATGCTAAGTTTTCTAAACTCAACCATACTTTAACCAAAGTGGAAATCATAATAGCTACGGCTAAGAAACAAACTATGAATTGGCCTTATGTTGCAAGAACAGACACAGGGATGGATTCTCGATGCTACAGGACCAATATAAGACTGAGTTTGCACAGAAACTTCAAAAATGAAATCTAACTTCATCAAATTTTATTCATAAACTCAGAATGGTGTATATTGTTCTGTTCATATGAAAACTAACAAAAAACTCTATCTCTTGTCATACATGCTCTACTTTTTATTATCATACTAACTTTTACATGATATCCTTTCTATCTCACTATGCTTGCTCACTCGTGCAGGAAGAACACTTATTTAAATTAGGAAAACAACTAACTAACTAACCCAAACAGAGAAAGATGTGGATATAAATGCATCCAAGAATCGAGGAACAAACTAAATAAATGAACTTATCCACTCAACATGATTCAGAGAGAGAATTCAACATTCCACTCTTTCCAAATTAATTGAAATTTAAATTCCTTCCCAACAATTTTGGTCAAAGAGTCTTCGCCATAATAACTTCCTCGAAGTCATGCAGGAAATGGACTTTACTGCAAGGCCGAGATCAGCTGCGCTTGACTCGATCATACTTTCTTCAACAACCTGCAAAACACAAGGCAACAGAAGCGAATAGAAACATGCATGGAAACTTACACAATATTCATTTATTAATCACATATCAAATTTACTTCATCATTCAAAAACTACATGCATTATACTAGTCATTTGGAAAGTCAATTAGGGTAATAAATATCAACATGATAGGCTACAGGAATATAAAAGTGTATTACTATAGGATATCCCCCAATAAAAGGTTTCTAAAGAGTTTAAATAACCATGAATAACAAAAGCAAGGGTATTAAAAGTACACCATGATACTCAAGTTATGAGCATACTTTGGGCTCATCAACCCCCAAGAAAGGAAGAAAATTATTAGAAGATGTAGTTGTCATTCTCTTTCCTGGGTTGGATTTGAACTCTACTTTTTTTTTTGATGGTTTTTTGCAGAATAGTAATGCCACATAAAAACTCACTCTTGATGGGGTAACAAATACTTATCTAGGATCTAAGTATAACCCAAGTGAGGGATCACTTATGATATGGGCCCTGTATCCTCCACACAAGAAATCTATTGTAATCGATACTGAAAAGAATTTTGGACATGTAATGACATTAAAAGTTGATGAGGTTGATCCAATAGCTACATCAGAAATTTCAATTAATGTGGCCAAATTAAATAAAGCCCAAATCTATATGCAATAATCAATGAAAAAGAAATGTAGAAATGAATAACGAGAGAATACTTAGAGAAAATGATCGCTTGAAGGACATGATGGGAATCACACTAGGATCCACAAAGTAATTGAATCATGGTGAAAGCTCCTAAGCAAGAGACTAGTGGGAAGAAAAAAATGAGTACTCACAAGGTAAATGTGATGCACTCACTGCAATTATAAGGAAGAGGCAGACCAATTTAATGACTTGGTTGAGTAAGCTCTAGGGAACACATTCACACAATTTTACTGTAGTACAAGAACATACGAGGATAGATGGTAGGATCTGAGAGAAGTTATAGGAAATAAACCAAAGGGATTCTCTTGATAACATAGCTATTAATACTACCAACCATTTTATAAAAAAACATAAAGACTTCCATGAAGAATTGCAAGGTGATGAGCAAGGGATGATTGATGTCACAAAAAAGGGAGCACCAATGCTAATAGAAGGTGGAGAGGAACTAAAGGGAAAATCCAGATAGATCAAGGAATGTGAGATGATGATGCAAACAATTTTGGAGACAACCACAAGAAACAATTTAACAATGGACAGGGCATGTGAACAAAATGAGAAGATGTTTGAAATGGAGGTAGCCGTAAGGAATATAATGGAGGATGCTGATACACATGAGCAACAAGATTACCTAGATTATCTATCAAACATCCATTTATGGATTAATAAAGTATAATTTCTAGTTTGTTATTGTTGTTAAGAAAAGGACATTTTTGAAAGGACACGTCCTTTACAATTTTCCGTTCAGAATTTTGATATATTTATATATGTTTCATAATGTAAAAAATATATAGGTGGATAAGAGAAAAATACAATAGATAGTTTGCAATGAAACTTTACTTTAAAAAACTTAGATGCATGTTTGAACTTCGATGAAGTTAATCAAGATGTTTGAACTTGTGGCTTAATCTTGCTATCAACTGTTTTTGGAATTATATGATTCTCTAGTTGTCTCCATTTTGATGCTTTTCTATTGTTTAAATTGATATATCAAGCATATATTTAGTTTACCGATACACATTTGCTATATTTGTGTGATGTCATTATTTGTTTCTTTCAAGTAAATATTAAACCCTTGTAGTCAATCATAGTAACTGAAGAGTACTAATTGGATCAATAAGAATAATCACATAACTAGGATTGTCATTCTATCTCAAGTAGAGTTTGTTAGTCATTTACTTGCACATTTATACAAGTTATAAAATACATCTGTGTGCTAAAATTTTGAATTATTTCCATCATATATTACACTTTTCTAGATCTTCAGTAGACTCCATACACCCAATAAGACACTGGTCTCACACATTTCATCTTTTAGTTTATCCATTTTATCTTTTACATCTTTTAACTAAACATATTCTAATATTACATATACACTTTATTAGGATTATATTTGTTCACCGTAATATTTCCATTATGAATAGATTGTTGTAAAACAAATCACATCACTTAAGTCTACTCAGTTCACAAAGGTAGACCCACCTAGGTTTGGCAGCACCTAAAGAGAAGAAGGTTCAAATTATTTGGCCTTGTTTGTTACCCTAAAATGTATCAAGATATTGGAAACATCTTGAGGTATTCTTACATCCATTTTTGAGAGCTAACAACCTGCAAACCTCCAAATCCACAAAAATATTCCACTTGTATGACCAAATTCTTGCCAAACCCAAAAACCCTTGTTTTAGGCCAAAATCATGAGGGTTTATTGAATCTCCTACTTCCACAACCTCCCAAACCTCAAAACCAACTTAGAAACAACCAATTAGATATGCACATGGATAAAAATTCATAAAATCAGATCTCCCATACATATTTTGTTGAAACCTAGGCTTGAACCTCTCGTTTCACATGCTTTTCTTCACAAAACTCTTGAGGACAACAACTATACCTTCTTTATTTCTCATCCTACACCCTATTCATGCATCCTTCAATTAAAACAGTATCCATGGGGCCTCTTACACAAGCTATAGTAATCACAAAAAGTGTAAGAGCCCCTTTATATCATGTTTGGACTACAAAACCCTCAAAAATAGGGTAATCAGGCTATATGCAAAGAAATGAAGCTTTCTAACTCAAATCAACACCTTAAGCCCTCAAATCAGATTCACATCAAAGCTAACACATATTTTCATGATATGGAATTGATTTGTATGTGACCATATAATGCTGCAAAATAGGAAAAATACAGAAAATTTGAAGAAAAACATAGATTTTCAAATGTCAAGAGATTGTATTTTAAATCCTCAACCATCAACAACTTTTACAATGATCAATTTATGCCTTTTAAATTCCTTTACACCTCAACCACCGAATAACTAGCTCTACAACTGACTTTTTAATCTTTTATGATCACATGAAACATAAAACTCACTAATTTCAAGGTTGTTAACATCACTATTGAAATGTTTTAATTTTTTGACCTTTAAAATTTATTGAAACTCCTAGGACACCTCTAAGACCACGCTAGTGTCTTGATAGTAGCCTTATTATTGATATGACACTGACCTTGCACCCTTTTACATGTAAATTCTCCAATTTTCCTTAAAAAGGCTACAAATCTCTTTAGTGCAAGACTCAAACTCATAACTCAAAACTTCACCTAGAACATGACTAATGGTCTTGGGTGACCTTATTCACAATAAAAAATTCTTGAAATGCCTAAACCAACCTATTTACCTACCTAATTATCATCACATGATTAAGCATAGAAGATGAAGTCTAGGTGCTCCTACACCACTACCCCATCCAAAATTTGCTCACATTACACAAAGCCACAATGTTCCTCCAAGATAAGCCAATCAAAGCCTACCTTATGTGCCCTAGTAATCAAATTGGATATGATCCTAAAAATGATATTGCGAAGGGTGATTGGTCTAAAAAATCTAAAAGACTGTGCAATTATTTCACTACTACAATCAATGTGTCATATTTCATGAAATTTCCCAAAACACTATTCATTATGATCATATAGAAATTTCTAGGAGAGCTACAATAGTTGTAAGATCATGAATTAAAACTAAACATTAAAAATTACATCATGAATTAATTATGTAATGGCATAAAATTTAAAAACATCATGAATTAATTATGTAACCACATAAGTCAAATATAATTCTATCAAGAAATTAATATCAAATAGATAATACAATCGCATAACTCATACATTTCAATTTCATTGATCTTTTTCTTCATCCAACTCTTTTTTTGTATCATCCGATCCTGGTTCGACATTGTAAGGATTGGTCATATCATCATCATTGTCATTGATATCAGTTTTGATAATGTCATCATCCACACAAATATCATCTTCATGAACATTAACTCCTACATCATCATGATCTAGTTCCTCCTCTTCGACATCTTCATCAGACACATCATCAACTAACTGTTGATCCTGATAATCATCTACATCATCTTCTAGTTCTTCAATATCTACTTCTTACACCACATTATACATTACCGGCCTTCCTCTTGGATCATGTCTAACAACAAATGACCAATCTGGTGTACTTGGAACCTTTGAGTAATATACCTGCTCACATTTTCTTGGAAGAACATAGGGCTCATTTTTAGCTCGCTCAATCGACCTTGTATTAACCATGGTAAATCCATTATCATGTTCAATAACAGTCCTCTCAGGATCATTTTCATTCAATCGTAGCCTGTACCATAGGATGACGAACAAAACTAATTTGAATGACTTAAAGTCACACTCAAGTATATCATCCAAAATCCCATAGTATCGATTTTCTGAGACTTCTTTATGTATGTCACTTCTAGATGAAACAATAGTCACCTGAAAGATTACAGTTATCCCAAAATCACAAGTTTTCTTTGTGTCATCCAACTTTTTGATTCAAAATTTATGACCATTGCACCACATAGCCTTATGGTGTTTCACTTGTAATATGTCAAACATGTAAAAATTATTGCAATATCGTCAGTTGATAAACATATTTATTCTTGGTCGAATGTATGCAAAGAAAGAAATCTCAACATATATATACATCACATAATTAAAAATAATTAAATAATATGGGTGATTAATATATTTATACATACCTATTTATCTCTTACAACATATGCTAAATCAATTTCCCTTGGTGTAACATTGGAATCTCCATTACGATGAGCTTCTTTAACCAATGAAGCCACACCTTCCCATGTTAATGTGTGACCAGATTTTTGACATTGTTCAATCCATACCATCATCCAATCAAGATTTTTTGCGACATACAAATGTAGTGCATCCAACTCTCGACCAGCTGTATCAAAAAAAAATTCATAAACGATGTATAATTAGTTAATTACCATGGTATACAACCTTAATTTATATAATTGATGTTTATTGAAGATTAATAATTAAATATGTACAATATACATAAAAATCAAATGTAAAATGTATTCTGATTAATCTCCATGACCATCTTATAATTACCTCTCACTTTCCTCAATCTACCTTTCCCCATCAGGTACTCCCCTTCGAATTTGTTAATGGAGTTGAGATCCCAAATGTGATCTACATGGATCTTTGCTGCAAACTTAGGAAGATATTCAGTGATGTACACCATGGTCTAGTATACCATATATCCCTCCACCATAGAACCCTCAACATGTGCTCTTTGTCTAACCAAAGCCTTCAAAAATTTCAAGTGCCTTTCAACCATCCACACTGACCTTGTGTGTACAGGTCCACACAATTCAATCTCCTCAACTTGGTATATGAAGTAGTGTTCTTGTGCATTGAAAAATGTCGAAGGTAGACACTTTTTCATTTCACACATTAGGTGAGGAATTTTTCTTTCCAATATTTTATATCTTCTTTATGGATTTCTTTAGATGATAGCCATCTATAAGTGATTCAAGGTGCAAATATATTAACGAGATTTAACAAAAATATACAATATATTACATAACAAGTACAAAAAATGGCAATTATAAGATCTATACAATGAATTGAACAAATATCGCTACTTACCTCATGTATTTTCCAAGATCATATATAACTTGCTTGACATTTTTGTTGAATTTTTCCGAGAGAGATAGAGGTAGAACATTATGAAACAATTATAAAATGATCTTTTCATTATTTTTCCAAAACTAGTAAACATAATACATTGAAAAGTACATGCAATATACAAATATATATATATATATATAATATACTAGAATAAATTCCTTAATGAAGGTATACCAATCATGCATTTTTATCCATGAACCAAATTCACCTTTCTTTGTTATGATATTGTTTATGCTCACAAAAAATCCTATGGGAAATCAAATTTTTCATATGAGTTCTTTTATAGCATCGCTTTGTTGCTATGTTAATAACCAAAGAAGGGAACTTACATTAATTTGGTCTCCATCGCTATTTAATTGAATGACATTTTTCATTGCATGATTGGTTTCCTGAATGTCACTACAAATTTTGACAATTTTTTCTTTCTCATGCCTTCCATCTAATATTTTCCATGACGTTTCTATTATATTCTTTTTAATATGCATTGTATCCAACAAATGCATACTTTGTAGTTGCTCATAGTAGGGAAACCTACTAAATTGTCTCGGATAACTTTTCAATCCCTGTGGAAGCCAACTGTAGACATTGAAATCTAGTCTAAGCCTGCGACTTCAATATTCTTCATAATTCCTATTCTTCTATTGATTAAATAATCTTAATTATTTAATTAATTCATCTTAACATTAATTATTCTATTGATTAAATAATCTTAATTATTTAATTAATTCATCTTAACATTAATTCTTCTATTAATTAAATAATCTTAATTATTTAATTAAATTAACACTTTTCTTTATTCTATCTGATTAATTAAATAAATGCTTTTAATTTAATTATGTTACTAATTAACCTTATCCTTCTTGTCAAATTAAATAAATTCTTATTTAATTTACTCTTTATCATATTTCAACTATAATTAAATAAATTCTTTATTTAATTATTCATTTAAACCCCTTTATCATTTAATTAAATAAATCTTATTTATTTAATTATTCTTCGAATATCGAGTCTTGAATTAAATGAATTATTTAATTCATTAATTCTATTTTAACGCATTCTTCTATATTTTAGATAATTGTGTGAGTTATCTAAGTATTCACTTTTCCTCGACTCGACATCTATTTTAATCATTCAGTTAACTATTGATTTGATGTTTGAGTGGTGTTCTCGAGTAATCTCTTCATCAAATCATTCAATTGTCCAGTTCTAACTCAATTGCGTGTACATGAAGATTAATTAAATATTCTTATTTAATTAATTAAATTTTGTGCATGCATCCGAACAAGGGTTGATCTAATCAATCTTCATCATTGTCATGCAAAGATATTTCTTATGTTTTTGAATGTCGAACTGAAGATTAAATCATTTATTTAATCTTTAATTCTATTTCTAATTTTTATCACTCATGTCATTACTGACAGTTATTAGAATGCATGTCTAATCTGTCGATCTCAACCATCCATTGATCTTTCGATCTTGGCCTGTCGTTTGAATAATCAATTTTCTATAAATTGATTTGTCATTCTTCATTCCAATCTCTTGTGAAATCTTATGACTTTTGAGAGCACTTAATCTTGAATCTTCGATGTTTTGCTAAATCTTTATCATAGGCTATACTTGCACGAATTACAAGAAATATAAGGGCAATTATACTACACAAGCAAAATGGAGGAGAAAAATCAAGATGAATCATGGAAATATGTTCAAAATTGGTGAGATTGTTCTAGTTTTGTTTACGTTTCTGACTTTCCTATGTTCTTTGTTGCTTAGCATTTAGATTTGCATATTAGATTTATTATTGCATGCAAGTTTGCTTCTAATATTATTTTTTGTTTCTATTGTGCACTTTCTATGGCATTACATTTGGTGAACCTGACGTGAAGACACCATCTTCGCGAATCCGTAGATCTTTTATTTTTGGTTTTTTGCAGGTTTTTCGTACAGAACGACGCATCTGAAGTTTCCTGAACTGCAATTGACTTTCTGAACTACATCTGACAGAGGGAATGGCACATCTGCATTTTCCTAAACTGCAATTGAATTCCCGAGCTGCAATTGAATAAGAAACGACACATCTGACTAGTAATACAGTGAAGCAATTGATTGGTAAAACTTTATTTCTGTTTTTGGAAATCTAAAATTTTTAATTGATTTGGGTGTTACTAATATCTTATTTTCAACATGTGGCCTTTTGGATTTAACAAGATTTTGTAGGACGATTGATGAAGATAATATTGCAAACTACTAATGAATTTTTCTGCAGGACGCTTGTCGAAGACCCTAGTTAATTTTGAAATAGATTGATTGGTAGCGTAGCAAATCTTTTGTTTGGATTAAAATTAACAAGTGTCTACTGTGTTTGGTGCAAAAGCTCAAGTTTGGTCACCCTTACGACTTGGTACATCGAAGTATCCTCTCCCCTTGTGCATCTGTGTGATCCTGGGTGTAAGAGAAATGGTTACCAACTCTAGAACTTGGGCCTGTTCTGGTGGGAAAAAGTACTCACCCCAGGATGACTCAGACCGGTAGCACCCTGAACCTGAGGGACTTCCAGCTGGTATATAAAAGTGGGTTCTTGGGGAAACCCCAAGAATCACGAGTGTGGTTCTGACAAGATGGATCTAAAAGGGGACTTGCACCGTATGGATCACACCCCATGAATGGAATGCCTGAATTAAATACCTTTTATTTTAGAGACCAAACTATTTATGGCCATTGCTTGGTATAGTATAGGGTACAGTATCATGCCCAAAGATTACTCACTACTGATCCCCTTGAGTAGAGATAGCAGTTCTTGGGAGGTCATTGCCCAAGGAATTTGAAATTGGTGTGCTCAAAATATGTTAATGAGCCATGGAGGGGAGCCAATGCCACCAAATTTCTAAGCTATCCGCTCTTAAGAAGGAAAGGTGTTTATCACCAATCCAGGGTATTTTGGTGGGCTATACCAAGTATACAAACCCTAGGCCTTTGGCCTATTAGGATTTGCTTGTCTGTTATCAACTTAAATGTTCTTTGAGTCCAAAATCAAAACTGAAAACACTCTATCTTATGATTGTCTTTGATTGTTAGAATTTTGTCACAGAAAATGGAATCAATTTAAATTTCATCATTGAAAATACACAGAGAGTCACAACTGTTCACCAGAAACTCGCAATTGATATTTTGAGTCGCATCTGTTAAATCTTGAGTTGCATCTATTAAATTCTAAATCGCAACTATTATTTTAGGTCATATCTATTTGTATTGAGTCGCATCTATCTAGTTTAGAGTCGCATCTACTAGTTTAGCTTGCAATTGCTTTAGAAAATCGCATGCGTTATATTCTGAGTCACAACTGTAAGTCTGAGTCGCATCTGTGAAAAGGTTAACCGCATTTGTCAGAGTTAAACTAAATTTTACTAGAGAAATGCAATTGATGACTGGAAAGCCACAACTATTAACTTGAACCACATATGTTAGATCCTGCAATGCATTTGTCTGATTATCAAAAAACCAAAGTTCACGGTCACTGTCCAGTCAACACTGTTATACCAGCTTCAGTTGTCTTTACACAAACAGTCTTTGAAACAAAAACCTAAAATGATTTGCTAAATTTTACATCCTTTAGGGTCATTTAGTCATTACCATAGTTGTCTTCATTTAGAGTTTAGCTTCATCTTAGGGTACATATTACCTTGCATTAGACTTCTAGAAAGGTCACTTTTACAAACTACAGGAGTAGTCCACCATCTATACTCTAGAAAAATCATAGTGTCAACGAAATTTGTCTTTGAACCTAGTCTTATCACTCTTATACTTTTTCCTATAGAGAGTCCTCCTAGCTCATCAATCTAGTTAGGAAACTCAACTTGTCCTTGATCCTCATCCTACATTGGTTCCTTGACTTAAATTAAATTGACACCTTGATTAGACTTTAGGTAGTTGGTCCCTTCGTCCTAGGTTTATAGAATTGATTATTTTAGGAACCTTGATTAGGCTTTGCATCTTTAGATCTTAGGCTAGTTTCATCCTAGAACATTCCTTATTTTGCATACAAAAATCCCAAAAACATAGACTAGAGTCATACTATTCATAGATATAGTCTTGCATATCCCGCATATTGAGCTTGTTTTACATGGTTGAAACTAGATCTAAGAGAAGAGAGAGAGAAAACATGTCGAACCCAAACGAGTTCATCAATCCATTTTCTTCAAGACCTCATAAGAATCTATTAGAAAAATTCACCACTAGAAACACTCAAGGACATATTGCAGTAGAGGACATAGAGGCTGCCACACAGGACCCTGAGTTTTCCTCTTTTGTAGATGAGTACCTAGCAAATGATCGGCAACGATTTTTAGGAAAATAGCTAGCTAAAGGTGCTACTTTACCTCTAGGATTTGATATTAGCACCTTACAAACTCAACCTACACAAGGGACAAATACCACAACTACTAGTACTACTATACCTCAGGTCAGTACAACTATGCCATCTACCACATCTACACAGAGTACAACAGTCCATACGTCCCCATTTGGTACATCTAGCATAACATCAGGATTTAATTTCACTATAGGGGCTTCATTGTCCACTCCTTTCAGTCCTCTTATTGGGAGTAAATGACCTAAAATGTTAGCCTCTACACCTTATGTTGGTGTCCCAAGTCCACAATCAACAAACACCCCTACTGCTAGTATCACGAGTACTATACCACAGTCGATGGCCATACATAGATTCCAAGTCAAAACCAATTTACATCGATTATGAATCAAAATCCTTTTTCATAGATTGGTAGTCAAAATCCATCTACACAGATTCCAAGTCAAAACCAATTTACATTGATTCCGAATTAGAATCCTTTTGCACAGATTGGCACTCAGAATCCGTTTACACAGATCTCAGGTCAACACCAATTTATGCCAATTCCAAACCAGAACACATTTACCAACATTCTAAATCCAAATCTACCTCAGATGCCTACATTTAATCAAAACCCATCATGATATTTTGGATTTTAGAACACATACACGGATCCGCATAATCCCCCTAGCACATCTTTGACCCAAGTTGACGTATTACAAACAAAAATGCATGCATTACAAACACAAATGGATAACACGTCGGTGTCAACTAAGAAATCATTTTCAACAAAGGACATATGCCCATTTCCCTTTGATATATCATTGTACGTGACACCTTTCCCTCACAGATATGCCATAACGAATCTTCCTAAGTACAATGGAAAACGAAATCCAATAGAACATATCAGGGAATTTTCTACCATATGTATAGATGTCGCTTATGACCCCACATATCTTATGAGGTTGTTTCCAAGAAGTCTTGTAGGAATTGCACTAGAATGGTTTTTGGGTCTAGATTCTGGCATTAGATCTTGGGGTGAACTAGTTGAGAAATTTATGGAGCAATTCTCTTTCAACATTGACCATGAGATAAATATAGCAACCTTGTGCCACACAACGCAAGATGAAGAGGAAACATTCATTGCTTTCTTCTAGAGATGGAGAACCATAGCTAGTAGGTGTCCTGTCGAGATACCTGAAAAACAAAAAGTTACTATGTTTCAAGAAAACCTTCATGCAAAACTAAGGAGTAACTTAAGGGTACATTGTTGTACATCTTTTTTTGAACTAGTGGAAAAAGGGGTTATAATAGAGAATGATCTCATTGAGAAGGGAAAACTTAAGAGAACAACATCCAATAGAAACCTAGTCATACAAAACACCCCCATAGACAGAAATAGATTTTGGTCTTGCAACAAAAATATCACTAATGATGGGGTGGTTGATGCTAAAACGCTACAAGCAGGACCCCTCCTCACGTTACAAGGACCTCATACTTTTTCCAACACACTTAATGATATTAGTCAACCTCCTAATGTGGTCCAAAACACTCAACGTCCACAACAAAGGAGATTTCAGAAACGCGAGTTCACTCCCTTAGGGGAACCCATTGAGTCGGTGTTCAAACAACTATTACAACATAACCTCATATAGCTACAAGAACCAAAACAATACGATCCAGGAGAGTTTAAACCCGCTTGGTGGGATGACAATGCCTTTTGTGATTATCATAGGACTAAGGGACATAACTTACAAAATTTCCAACAATTGAAGAATATCATACAGGATCTTGTTGAAAGGAGAATTATCAAAGTTAGTGGACAAAAACAAAAGTCATCAAACACTGATCATCAAGTATTTTTTGATCCACTACATGACCATGGGAAAGGGACTGTCCCCAGTTTGAGTACTAAGACCAATATGTCAGCCAACTATGTGAATATCAAGCATGACTATGATAGTGGCAAAACCATTCATTTCCTTCGTGCCACTGATGAGAATATCAATACCATCACTATCAATACTAATCCTGAGTGTGCGGTCAATACTCATCGTACTAAGTTCACTATCCAAGGCCCTCCATCAAAGCAAACATCCCAACCTTCCAAGTTACAATATAACCTACTTGACCAATTGGGGAAGACCCCAACCCAAATTTCAATCTTAGAATTGTTGCGTATTTCTCCTGAGCATCAATTTATCCTCGATAAGGCTTTACAGAACACCACGGTCGCTAATGACCTTGATGTTAATCATTTCTAGGAAATGGTGGGCTACTTGACCAATAATCACCATGCCACATTTTCTGAACAAAACTATGCAATAGAAAAGACAAACCACAATGACCCTTTACATCTAGAAGTCCTTGTTGATGATACCAAAGTTAGACGAGTTTGGGTAGATGGAGGAGCAGGGTTAAATCTATGCACTTTAAAATTAATTAAGGCTCTAGGTATCTCATAAGCATGCATGGACATGACCAAGAGTATTGTCATTAAAGCTTATGATGATGAGGAATGAAAATCAAAGGGAGTGGTAACACTTCCTATCAGAATTGGTCCTACACTGATGGAGACAAAGTTCCAGGTCTTGGATCTCACCCTCCCTTATAACATTCTACTAGGTAGACCATGGATTCATGCCATGAAGGCAGTCCCTTCCACATATCATCAGTGTCTTAAATTCCCTTACAATGGCACAAAAATAACTATAGATGGTGATCTCGATCTGTTCCAGTACTGCACCAATCTAAAAGAGATCCCCCAACATCAAGTACCAGTGAACCAAGAGGCTTCATCGTCTAATCCATCTTCTTATGTTGACCTGTCGACACTCACTTGAACATCTATTTCACCCTCACTTCCTACCACTCCTAGGGTTTAGATCCAAGACAAGGGTTATGGAGAGTATTACATGAAGACTTCTTATTGTGTCAGCCATTTGGTTCCTCCTAAGTCATATGGTTTACCTATAACAGGTAGGGTACAATCTATGATTACTATACATGTTCCCCCCATAATAACTTTCACTAAATGGGGTGAATTAAGCAAAGAGGCTGTAGATGTAGAAGATGTCATTTCCTGGCTATATAAGGAAGATAATCAGGAACCCCTTTTACTTGCTTATATTCCTACAAGTCTATATGGAAAGGGTTTCAAAATTATTTAAAGCAAAGGATATGATGGAAAAAGTGGTTTAGGCTTAAACCAAGATGGTAGAATTGAACCAATATTTGTTTCTCAGAGGCCAAACGGAGTAGGGCTAGGGTTTCAATCGATCCAGATTGGTGTTCCTAGTACTCCAATACCCTTACTTGAGGAAGTACATTCTTCAAAAGATATTAAGACATCTCATGAACTAGTAAACCAATATCATTGTGACTCCCCCGATTCTAACAATTATGAGTGGGATTCCTTATCCTCTACTTCTTCCATGGACCTTGACAAATTATTTGGAGAACTTGACTTGATGTTAAGTTCCTCACCAAATCCCTTAAATTCCTATCCACCAAAGAAAGTGACAAAAGAGGAATGGTTTAAACACTACTATTGGGAATCACTTGATCCTACCTCTTGGCAAACTGAGCCACCTATTTTTGATAGTCAAACCTTGGCATTAGGCCCACCTATTCATCCACCTAGACCCAAACCTAAGAGCAAAGAGGACCTGGTGCAAGATTTTTGTAACCAAATGAATAATTCAATCTTTACGTTGACCCCATTAGACTTTAATAACTTCGACGATGGCATTCCCTTAGTTTATCCCCAGCTCATTGATTAGGATCAACAAGACACACCCATCTTAGACACTTTTGAGAATGACGAAGCAATTGCTGAGTTACTGGGACTATGTGAAGGCATACCTAACGGGGATCATAAGGCTGGTTTTATCATTGACTTGGACAACAAAGCATATTTTGGGGAATCTGTTCAACCCTCTAGTCGCAAAAATGAGAAAAAGAATAAACAATATAAAAAGGATGAGTCTCTAGGTGAAAACCAAAAGGAACCTTTAGGCAATGAAAAAGTAAAAAGAAAGGACACATCCGAAGGTGAAAACCTTTCTCAGGCACCTAAGGATGGAGGTTTGAACATTCTCCCTAGTGCACATGAAAAGTCACCCATGCTCGTTGAAGAATCAGTAGAAGTCAACATAGGCACAAAAGAGAATCCTTGGCTGGTTCATTTTGCAGCATCATTGACAACATAAGAGAAGCCAAAATTCCATGACTTCTTTGCACAAAGATAGATAAATTTTGCTTGGTGATATGCCGACATGCCGGGGTTAGATCTTGAATTTGTTCTACATCATTTTCCCTTACAACTAGGTGCCAAACCAGTGAAACAGAAGTTGAGAAAAATGCATCCACAAATTGCTTTATTAGTCAAGGTAGAACTCAAGAAATTGTTAGACGTTGGTTTCATCAGATCTATTGACTATGCCGATTGGATTTCCAATCTTGTACCAATCACTAAACCAACTGGGGGCATCCGCATCTACACTGATTATAGAGATATCAACAAAGCTTGTCCCAAGGATGACTTCCCTTTGCCTAACATAGACATGATAGTAGACATGACAGCAGGTTATGAGATGTTGTCCCTTATGGATGGATTTTTAGGATATAACCAGATTAGAATTGCCACTGAAGACCAACCTAAGATGGCCTTTACTTGTCCTTGGGGAACATATTGCTAGAATGTTATGCCCTTCTGACTCAAGAATGCTGGAGCAACATATCAACATGCCATGACTACTATCTTTCATGATCTGGTACACACTTGTATGGAGGATTATGTCGATGACCTTATTGTAAAATCTAAGACAAGGGAAGAACATTTACAAGTTTTAGACAAGATATTTCAGAGGTTGGAAAAGTATAAATTCAGACTCAATCCAAAGAAATGTGTGTTTGGCTTCAAGTCAGGAAAGCTATTAGGTTATATCATTTCTAGACGAGGCATTGAAGTGGATCCGGCTAAGGTAAAAGCAATTATGGATATGCCTCCACCCACTAATATCAGTCAACTAAGGACACTACAAGGAAGGTTGCAATCTATCAGAAGATTTTTAGTGCAATTAGCAGATAAGACACATCCTTTTCAACATCTTCTTAAGAAAGGAGTACCCTTTGTATGGACATCTAGGTGTGGAGAAGTTTTTCAACTGATTAAAGAATATTTACTCACACCACCCATCTTAATGCCACCTATTGAAGGAATACCATTGATTCTTTATATTACAACAACCTATTCATCACTTGGAGCATTGCTTGCACAAAATTACGATGAAGGTCATGAAAGGGCAGTCTATTATATCAGTCAGACTTTGGTCGGTTATGAGCTCAACTATAGTAACATTGAACGTGCCTGTCTTGTAGTAGTATTTGCTACCCAAAAATTAAGGCACTACATGCTAAACCATCAAACAATGTTGATTGCTAAAATAGACCCTCTGAAATATCTTCTCAGCAAGGCAGCATTAACAGGGTGACTGGCCAAATGGGTTATGATACTTAGTCAGTATGATATCTAGTATGTAGAAAGAAAGACTATTAAAGGACAGGTCATTGCCAATTAGTTAGCTAACACAACTATACAGGAAGATCATCCCTTAGTCACAAAATTTCCTAATGAGTTCATATTCACCTTTGACACGAACATAACATGGAATCTATACTTTAACGACTCACATACAAATCATGGTTCAGGGGCTGGTATACTGTTTATTACACGACAGGGTGATTCCATTCCTAATTCATTCAGGATTGCATTCCCATGAACTAACAACATGGTGAAATATGAAGCTCTAGTGACAGGTTTATGCATGGCAGTCAAGTGGAAAATCAAGAACATACAGGTATATGGCGATTCCCAACTGGTAATCAGATAGGTAAATGATGATTATGAGACTAAAGATGAGAAACTTGCTCCATACAAGTGCATGGATGATAGCTTTAAAGAGTACTTTGACAAAGTTAAATTTAATCAAATACCTCATATTTTAAATAGGGTAGCACATGCTATGGCTACAATTGCATCACTTCTTGACATTCCTAACAACGTGCCTAAGTTTGAGTTCTTGGTGGAACAACTTTTGGTCCTAGCCTATGATATCCCAGATTCTAAAATGGTGTGTGACATTGTTGGCCCTGATTCCCCATGGTACAAAGAAATCTATGATTACCTTCATGCTGAAGTCATACCCACTGGCCTATCAAATAATCAATGTAGGACATTCCTCCACAAGTCAGCCAAATACACCATCATCAGACACAACCTATATAGACGCACCTTAGATAATACCCTACTGAGATGCCTTGATTCTATTGAAGCACAAGTAACCTTGCATGGGGTGCATGAGGGTATATGTGGTTCCCATTCTAGCGGTCCTACCTTAGCCAAAAAGATTATGAGACTGGGTTATTAATAGCCTACTATGGAAAAATACTCATATGTCTTTGTAACGAAATGTCGTCAATGCCAAGTTCATGGAGAGTTGATACATGCCCCAACACAGGAGCTCCATCCTATCACATCACCATGGCCCTTTGCCCAATGGGGACTCGACCTCATAGGAAAGATCCACCCCACATCATCTAATGGGTACAAGTTCATTATCACTGCCACTGAGTACTTTACGAAGTGGATTGAAGCCATTCCTATGACATACATTACTAGCACACATATTTCTAGATTTACCCTAAACTATATCATCTATCGATATGGTGTGCCTCAGTCCATAATCACTGATAATGGCTGCCCATTTAAGAACCAAGAAGTTTGTCATCTGTGTGAAGAGTTTCATATCCAACATCACTTCTCTACTCCATACTACCCACAAGGTAACGGCCAAGTAGAGGCATCTAACAAGACCATCATTAGAATCCTTACGAAGACTGTGAATGATGCTGGTCATGACTGGCATTGACAGCTTAACCCTGCCTTATGGGCTTATCGCACAAGTATCCATACTCCCATTGGTGCTACCCCATATTCACTTGTATTTGGTTCTGAAGCTATTCTCCCTATTGAGGTCGAGATTCCTTCCCTAAGGGTATCCCTGAAAGGCCACATTGATGATGAAGAGTACCAAGTGTTGAGACTCCATGAGCTAGAATTCCTGGATGAGTGAAGATAGAAGGCATTAGACCATCTTCAAGCATATCAGAATCGCCTTCATCATAGCTATAACAGGAAGGTATTAAATATAAACTTTGACATTGGTGACCTGGTTTTAATGGAGAACCCAAAGAATCAAGCAGAAAGAGAAAAACTAGGAAAGTTTGAACCTAACTGGTTAGGACCTTATGTTGTTACAAAAGCTTTTGGATCAGGAGCATACCAACTCTCTATTTCTGAAGGGGAACCATTGGCCTCACCAATCAATAGTATGCATCTGAAAAAGTTCTACGCATAGCTTCTGTGAACCTTTGTCTTAATTAGCAAAAATACAAAAAAAATAGAAAATCATAAAAATCATTATCAAGGTGAAAACCTAGCAAATAGGTGTCTTGGTAACATAAAAAAAAAAAAAGATAATCTAGAAAATAGTAAAGACAAATCATTCATCCAATAGTGAAAACCACTTCGGTGGTGGTTTGGATAGGTACCATGCTGAAAACTTGGTAAACATGCATCATGTGTACTCGACTCTCCTCCTTTGTCTACTATTAATCTAATCTATTTCCTGTACATACTAACTATTCTATACATTGTCCTTATCCCTATACATAGTCCTTATCCTTGTACATAGTCCTTACCCATGTACATATCCCTTATTTTTTGTGTCCATCGCTTGTATATATCATTCCTAATAAGTGGTAGTCTTTCCCATAACTTGGAACGATTGACATCGAGAGCATTTCATATCCTTCGTTTTACCCTATTCATAATCAATTGGTCTTATATACTCGAATGGGGGAAAACACTTGACTTGTGTCATATTGGTTCTTACATTGGCTATGTTGAAGACATAAAACCATGGAAAATCCACAAACATCGCAAAATGACCTGAGAAAACACAAAAACATCAGAAAACTTCAAAAAGACAAAAAAATCAAAACATTTCAAAAATCCAAAAACAGCGTCAGAGTCAGTCGCACTTGTCAGTCTTTTTAGTTAGAGTCAAGTCGAACTACGAGGTCTCTATGTGTATAACGTAGTCAAGGCCATCGATCGATGAGCCCCTAAGGCCGCACTAGGTCAGTCCTTTAGGGTTTGTCATCACACACAGTCAATTGTCCACACTTCATACCAAGTCATGCATCAATCTGGTGAACAAGTCAGCAATATCTCTAAGTCAAATCAAACAAATTTCCAAACAAAACAATCAAAACAAATCAGCTAATGTCTACTATAGGATGTGCCCTTCTTGGAAACAGATGTTATCAAAACAATCAACCTATGTCTTATTTAGGATGAGTCCTTCCTGCATAATCGACAAGGTCAAACAATCAAACATAGCCTTACAAAGGTTATCACATCAACGACATCTGACTCAACATCTTATATGATACATGTCTTTCTGAAACCAGGCTTTGTCAAGCCCTATACATATAGTCATAACATCAAAACCAGACTCAAGGTCTTATCCGGTATGTGTATCTCTTGAAATCAGGCTCTATCAATCAAAACAAATCAAACAAACAAGATCAAGTTTTAGAAAATATTTTATTGAATTTTTGACTTTATGGCTTATTTATCTAATCATTTATCTTGAATTGATGACTGGGATTCATGTTACTAGCTTTCTCAAGGATATCCCATGAAGGATTTAGAGAAGCAATGATGTATCAAAATTTTATTTTCTTTGACTGTTGTCTGTCGACTGTCTTTTAACTTTGATTTTTGAATCATGTTACTAGTTTCCTCAAGGATGTCCCATGAAGGATTTAGAGGAGCAATGATGTCTCATGACCCATCTTTTACTTTGTTTGCTGTCTGTGGTTTGTCCTGACAAAAAGACTGGGGCAACTTGTGCCCTTAGTATGAGTTAATGATAAACCTTGTCTGTGACTGTCTATTATCAGTAAGTGGATGACCTTGCACACCTTGATCTATGTCATATCATGGTGTTTTTCTCCATTTGTATTAGTCTTTCCCAATGATGATAAAGTGCAATACCTTTTGTGATACATCAAAATATCGAAGATTGCTAATACTAACATCTATCTCTTATTTTTTATTCTTTCTCAATCTTTCTTTCCGCACTAACACTTCTTCCTTCTTGCATTATGATAGAGTCTTGTGACACAAAACATTATACATCATCCTACATCAACATACATGTTAGAAAAATACATGCATATGAACATATCTCATATCTAGATTATCATGGCATAATAAACATTCATCATCTGACAATACATATCATATGCATTCCATGTATAAAGCAACTGTAAATACATGCATCACATTATGTCTGTATAACATATATGTAGTATCCATCATACATATCACATCATATTGCATACATCATATAGAATCATACACCATATAGAATCATACATCACATAGAATCAACATTATCTCATTAGCTACATAAACATCATAAAATAAATATGATCATCCATCACATAGGCATATCATATAAACATCACATGTGCAAATAAAGACTCCATAATCAATAAATAGAAATGTATATCATGAGAATCACCGCCAAAATCATATATATATATATATATATATATATATATATATATATATCGCTCAACTGTGTCACATCATAATGTCATAATGTATCAATCATACATGGAAGCCAGCAGGCTATAAGATCAAAATACAATGTCTCGACAAGTGGTACCCCTATCTTGACCCGCCACTACCATCATGCCAGGAGTGTGTGGGGGAATGGTGATGGGAACCTGATGATCTCTAAGCTGAGGGAGGTATGTCATATGGCCCTGCTCTACGTGGCTGATCCACCCCCTCTATGCTAACTGTCTGTGTGTGGGTCCTGGTCTGGGACCTGTTGCTATGTGCTGTTGAGAAACTAGGAGCTTGTCTCTCTAATGGAACCTTTGCCTCATCTAGGTCCCGATAGTATCTCTCCCTCTCTCCTACTCTAACTAGCTCTCTGGAAAATGTAGCTGATGGTCCTGTGCATAATGCCCTGAGCTCTGTGAATCTTTGCTCAGTCTCCTGTCGCCGAGCTATAGTCTGATCTCTGTCCATCAAAGCTCTATCCCTCTCCATCTGATAGGCATCTCTCTCAACCATCAGAACTCTCATCTGCTCCTTCAAGGAGGCAACCTGGGCTCACAATATATCCATGTCTGGATCCTCTGCCCATGTATCATCTTGTCTAGCCCTATCTCTCCCATCCTCCTCCTCATCCAACTCCTCCAGGATCTAATCTCTGATCTCTCTCTCATGATTTTCATCTTCACATCATCCTCCTGGTACGCACCTAACAACCCCAGAGCATCAACCTCTGCCTCCTCTCTGCCTGCCTCCTCAACACCTGCCTCCTCCTTTACCAGGATATCTAGGATATCTAGGATGGTTGCCTCTGCTGGCTACACCTCCTCTCCACCTCTGGCCACATCCTCCTCTTCCCCTCCCCCAACATCTAGCATGGCTATGTCCTCCTCTCCTCGCCCCTCCTCACGAATCAGTGATAATGGTGGTCCTCGTCCCTATCGACCATGTCTCCCTCTCCTGCCTCCATGTCGCCCAGCTCAACCATCATCCACTCCATCATCATGGCCTCTCCCTCTACCTCGCCTACCTCGTGGACCTATACCACGCCGCTCTATCGGCGTTGGCTACTTTGGATCTGTCAATGGGATTGACCTGCGTGCTACCCACCACTGATCATAAGATACTATGGTCCTTGGGTCTGCTGGTCCATCTCTCCATCCCCATGGAAGTGCTTGTAATGAATCAATATCCACCTTTGCAGTGGCCACTGGAATCTCTGGCCCCCATAGTGGGACCTCTTGCAAGGATCTCGCAAACTCTTCTCTACCTCAAGGTACATCCTGCACCTCTCTAAACTATCGTAGGACCTGATCTGGTAACTGCCACTCTATAATGTGCACATGCAATACAGTCTGCCCAACCAAATACTATGCTCACCTACAAAATGGTAGGTGTTCATCCTCATTTGACCACTGCTCATAGCCTAGGTATGGTCTCCATGTAAACTGCTCCATGGTGTTTATGGTGTGTCTGAAGTAGCATGTATCCCCAATATGATGTTGTGTGGTTGCCTCCAAATAACGGAAGGCGTACGGAGCCCCATGAGGTAGGTCAACTATTACAGGTGGTAAAAATATCACTATATGCTCCCATGCCCATATCATCAGGAGCGTGGTGCCGCAACTCATCGATTGTACCTCTCAGTAGGCAATATCATGCAGATGGAAGTATAACATCCCGAGTACACATGAACCCCAGGCATACACAACTCGATGCTCGAGCATGCCCACTAACATCTCCGCCCATCCCACAGGAAAACCATGACATCGACGGTCAGGCAGTACTATACCGCCTATCAATGTGGCCAATAGACAGTCCAACTGTCTATATCTCTGGGCCAACACCCACCACCTAATCTCATAATCATCAAACCCTAGCTGTCTAATGTCGACATGGGGGTAGTACCTACACATCTCGGCAGCACCCCTCTGGGTATCATATGCTACCTGTGTGCCTCTAATAGGCAGTCTAAGGATCCTGTACACATCCTCTAGGGTCACCATGGCCTCTTCAGTCGATAGGTGGAAAGATGATGTCTCCAAGTGCCACCACTCACATAACATTGTCAACAGTCCCTGATTTGCCCAAATCTGGGGCATATCGGTCACATGCAATAAACCAAGGTGCCATAGAACCCATCACTCTACTGGCGGCAAGCTGTCTCTGAATCAAAATGTAGTGGGTCTCGACTCCCATGTATAAATCATGTCCAACACAACCTGCAATGGCATTATACATGTCTCATGTCAGCCTCAATCATTTATTCTAGTGCAAACAGACTATAAAACATGAAATGCAAATGCGTCGTTATTTTGCACATGCGTCATTCTTTTTCACATGTGTCGCTTTTTAACATATGCGGTTCATAAACTTCATATGCATCATTATTCAACAAATGCAGCTAATCATATCAAATGTGTCACACCACAGTCATATGCGTTGCAAAATAACACTTGTGGTACATAAAATCCACATGCGTTTCTAAACATACATATGCGGCTTATATAAATGCAAATGCATTACACAAATACACATGCGTTTTAAAAATAAAAAAATGCATTTAACCGCTAAACACTATTTCAAATTACCGAAGTAAAAATTCAAATACGGTTTTCCACATACACATGCGTCATTCACGCACGCATATGCGGTTCATAACTAAAATGACGCATAACTAAAAAATGCATTAAATGCCTTAAAATGCGTGCAAATCACAAATTTCAAAAGACAAGTTTTAGGTACGTATCGAGGGGTCCGTGCTGGCTGGTCTTTGGAATGTCCAGATCCTATATGCGCGGTGATGGGTGGCTGGAACTGGAGACATCGTTGCTATCAATCCAGAGCAAATTTTCAAATCTCTAAGCTAGGTGGGTGCAAAATGAATAGATTTTCACCCCTATTCCTATATATACCTAGGGCTTAGGTGTCATTTATGTCTTACTGGCCGCGTTGACTTTCAATTTCAATCATCTCGTACCTGTCCCTCCCATTTCCAAACTCAATTCTGTCTACTCCACTGCATTTCTGGCTATCCAATGTCCTAATTGGGAGCATTTCCAAATTTTTCTCAACTTTTTGAAAATTTGTCAATTTTCCCGAGGGGGCATACCTTCACCTGTTTTAATATGGAGCATTACTAGGGCATATTTCTTATCGATTTTCTTTGACACAATGTTGAAATGACATTGTATCAAAGAGGGGCAAATGTAGACATCGAAATCTGGTCTAAGCCTGCAACTTCAATATTCTTCATAATTCTTATTCTTCTATTGATTAAATAATCTTAATTATTTAATTAATTCATCTTAACATTAATTCTTCTATTGATTAAATAATCTTAATTATTTAATTAATTCATCTTAACATTAATTCTTCTATTAATTAAAATAATCTTAATTATTTAATTAATTCACACTTTTCTTTATTCTATCTGATTAATTAAATAAACACTTTTTATTTAATTATGTTACAAATTAACCTTATCCTTCTTGTCAAATTAAATAAATTTTTATTTAATTTACTCTTTATCATATTTCAACTATAATTAAATAAATCTTATTTATTTAATTATTCTTCGAATATCGAGTCTTGAATTAAATGAATTATTTAATTCATTAATTCTATTTTAACGCATTCTTCTATATTTTAGATAATTGTGTGACTTATCTAAGTATTCACTTTTACTCGACTCGACATCTATTTTAATCATTCAGTTAACTATTGATTTGATGTCTGAGTGGTGTTCTCGAGTAATCTCTTCATCAAATCATTCAATCGTCCAGTTCTAACTCAATTGCGTGTACATGCGGATTAATCAAATATTCTTATTTAATTAATTAAATGTTGTGCGTGCATCCGAACAAGAGTTGATTTAATCAATCTTCATCTTTGTCATGTAAAGATATTTCTTATGTTTTTGAATGTCGAAATGAAGATTAAATCATTTATTTAATCTTTAATCTATTTCTAATTTGTATCACTCATGTCATTACTGATAGTTATCAGAATGCATGTCTATTCTGTCGATCTCAACCATCCATTGATCTTTCAATCTTGGCCTGTCATTCAAATAATCAATTTTCTATAAATTGATTTGTCATTCTTCATTCCAATCTCTCGTGAAATCTTATGACTTTTGAGAGCACTTAATCTTGAATCTTTGATGTTTTGCTAAATCTTTATCATAGGTTATACTTGCACAAATTACAAGAAATCTGAGGGCAATTGTACTACACAAGCAAAATGGAGAAGGAAAATCGAGATGAATAATGGAAATACATTTGAAATTGGTGAGATTGTTCTATTTTTGTTTACGTTTCTAACTTTCCTATGTTCTTTGTTGCTTAACATTTAGATTTGCATATTAGATTTAGTATTTCATGCAGGTTTGCTTCTAATCTTCTTTTCTATTTCTATTGTGCACTTTCTATGGTGTTACACCAACCATTAATGCCTTGATGACCTTCATGAAGCATATAAGTTAAACAAATTAGAAATGACAATCATTTTCAATTACAACATGAGTAAACACAACACAATATAAAAATATAAATTCCAAACATATCATATATGATAGATAAACAATTTGATCTGATGTATAACCTTGACGATTAATTATAATATATTCGAACTTCCATAGGCGAGGTGTCATTCTTCATGGTTTTGATGTAGTCTCTTCTTTCCCATTGAAAAGATGTTTTTCAGTAGTTTGATACTTACGATTTCTATGGAGGGAGTGCCTATACTCATCAAACACCTACTTTCCTAAACTTGTTGAATGACAAGATTTCATCTTTGGACCACAAATTGGACATGCAAATTTTTCCTTTTTCTAAAGACCTGCAAGATCATATATAATTGGATTAAATATGTCAATTTTTAAAATTATATATAATGAATAGATTATTTAAAAAACATGCATGATATCTACTTCATAAAATTGAATATCATTAAAGTGAAGTTGAACATTATAAAATACCACAAAAATGTGTTAGCCTTTGTGCATCATGAATTGTCCATACAAGCATTGCATGGAATTGAAATTGTCTTTGTCCTATTGGTCTAGAGACATCATACATAGTGACGCCATTCCATAACTTTAGTAACTCATTAATAAGAGGCTTGAAATATATATTCATATCTTTAACTTGGTACTTACCTAGTTAAATGAACATAAACATTACATAATTATAACCATTTTACTGTAATATATATAAATTAATGTACATGACTATTAAATAAAAAAAGTATAAGTTGTTATGCAACAAACAAGACAAATGAGATGCTACTACGTTAAAGAAAATTGATGTAAACAAATACCTAGAACAATCATTTTCAACATTATGTGATCCCTCTTTATTGACATCCATGGAGGAATGTTATTGTTGATAACAAAAACATGCCACACTAAGTAAATAGATCTCAGCTCTCTAAATTGATTGACACCATCCACTGCCAATGAAAGCCTCAGATTACAAGGTTCTTCTTTAAAGTGTGGCCATTTTTTCTCCATATCGCTAAATATAGAACCATCCACATGAATTTGAAGAATGCCATCTTCACTTCTATTCCATGCATGGTAATCCATAAATTGCACTAAGCTTTCACACCTAAATAATTATTTCATACGTGGAATAATGGGAATATAATGAAGAAGCTTGCGAGAAACCTTTTTTGTTAGTTGATTTGTTCGATATCTACTGATATGACATTCTACGAATTCTATTGCAAATTCATGTTGTTTATGATATATAATATGATCATTGGGACATGCATCTATTGTTTGATACTCCATTCCAATATCTTTCATATTTCCAAATAAATCTTGGTATGAGCGAAGTAAAATATTTGATGGTGGTAACAACCAATCAATCTACAATAAAAAATAATTTGTTATTGTAAGTAATATTAATGGTACATATTTCATCCTTTATTTACTAGTGATAAACTAACAATAATTAAAATAGATGAAAAAAGATGACATATATGGCATACATTAACATCCATGAGATTGCTATGTTGGATAAACCATTCATAACCTTCAAGTTCACCAACAATAATACAACAGAGAGAAGAGTTGTTTGGGAGCCTTCATAAAGGGGCTCGTATGCCTTCTCAAGTATAGGTAAATCATGAACATCATCAAAGTAATCTCGATCATCATGATCAGTTGTGCCACTAAATGTGTCATGGATCAATGTATTTGTACCATCATCTTCAACTGTGTTTTTTGGAACATGATCATTTTCTTCCATAGGATCGCTGACTTCATCTTTGATATTCATAGCTCCATGTTCCTTTGCTTGCAAAACCACATTCTCTACGTTGTGATAATCCATACCATGTTCCCTAGGGTGCCTCATCTTTATAGTAATGATAGACACAAATAAACCATGATCATGATCAAGTTATTTTATATATACATATATATATATATAATGTTAAAATGATACAAAAATTTATAAATTCAGCCAATATAAACACATATAATGAACAACTTACCAATGGAAAATAATCATGCCCCCCTTCAACATGACCATGCTACCTACAATGTTTCTCAGCTATTGTGATTAAAAGTCTTCTCATCTTTAAGCCCTTGCAATTATTGCAAGGACAATAATATTTCCCATCACCCTTTCTTTTCAATCTAGCCCATAATCTATCAAGTGTCTCTTCATTTTGTTCTGGACTAATATTATCTGACATGATTTCTTTACCAAGCTTGAATATTTAGATCTTCAAAAAATATCAAACTCACATTCCAATAATTTTTAATCATAGATGGACCGTAACAAAATCTAATAATTTTGATATTTTACACCAAAAAATTTTGGCATGCAACCACCCCTACAAAAGAGAAGATAGTCTGAAGTTAATGACCCAAAAAAATACTTTAAAATGCTAATTTTAGAACTTATTAAATTATGATTTTACTATGATTTCCAACTGTTAGACTCCTAAAATTAGTATATTTAACTTGCACAACAAAATCTGGAAATGAAATTCTAAATATGCACATCTAAAAATGAAATTTGATGAGATGTTTATTTAAAATATGATTTTCAAACCTAGAAGTACAAATCTAACTTCACAAATGAATTAGGAAAAAGTCAATGACTACCCTCAACCTGGTGATAATAGAAAAAAACTATCACAATAAATAGTCGAACTCAATTTTATTTATGTCAGCCACAATTTGATTTTGAATGTTCATCAAAATTTTGACACAAAATCTTCTTTGAAATTTCAATGAAAAATTCAGGTTCGTCAACATTTCGATGAATGTCAAGGATAAAATTTTATAAAATTGAAAATTACACATTAAATATCACAAGTACCCAACAATACATCTAATTATACATCTTTCATTGGAAATTTTTGTCGGATTTTGTAGTCAAATGAGTTAGTGATGCTATTGGAGAGGGATGGAGCACATTTTGGTCAATGTGCATGATAAATGCCATTAGATTAAAATTTGAAATTTGAAAGTGACATGTTGGAGGGAGAAGAAAATGAAATTAATGCCACTTGGCTTAAGGAAAAGTACATGTAAGAGGTTTATATGCCTTGTTGCATGTACAAACCCTTTTGGAGGGATTTTTCACACTTGGAGAATATTCCCTTTTTGATGCATTTTTTAAAGTAATTGAAGATTTAATGAATCAATTAAAATGATTTTCATGAGAAAGTTGCAAAATCTAGAGTTGATAGATTAGGATTAGCATTAATCATGGATTTTATTATTTAAGATGGGGATTAGTTGATTTGATCATTTTGATAAGAATTTTGGATTGAAGTAAATCAAAATGAGAGGAAAATGATTTAGACTTAATTAAATAAAGATTTGATTTATTTAATTAAAAAAGACGGTGTTAGATTAAATCAAATAAAGATTAATTTATTTAATTTAATGGAATGACTTTAGAGATTTAATTAAATAAAATGATTTATTTAATTAAGAGATAAAACATGATGAATTTAATTCAATAAAGATTATTTAATTAAATGACCAGCAAAGGAGATGATTCAAGATGAAGTTATGTTAGTAATCATGATCAAGTGTATAAGATCAATTGATACATTTTTCATTTCTACATTTTTCCCCTCTTTCAAGCAATGTACCTACTGCGTTGGTTCAAAGAATAATCTTGCCGAGATCAAAATTCATTTTTTTTATAAAAAATTTAGATGTCCCAATGGAAAGAAGTATATTGTTACACTTCCCCCTCAAGAGACCGAGTGAAAATTTTGATTTGAGAGTCGATCTCATGACAAAGAGGTTTAAGATTAGTTCAGCTCAGAGAGGAATAGAAAGCTTGAATGTTTGATGTAGACAATTCTGATGATATATAGATATTCATTGACCATGGGTAGCCTCATGTGTATTTTGATATAACACACAGATCCAATTCTTGGATAGAAATGTTAGTAAATATAGAAGAATAAGAAGAAAAAGATAGATAAAAAGAGCATCCAACAAGTCCATGAGTCATCAAGACTTTATTAGATATGATGATGGACAATAATGATGATATTTTGATTATCAAAAATTGGGATTTTAAAACAGCTACTTACCTTATGTTTGATAACACACATAGGCATGATGCATCAAGGTATAAAGAACTAGGATGTCATTTCACCTAGTGTGATGGACTTTGACTCGACAAACAGATAGAGGTATTCTTGTTCACACCTGAAATACAAAAACCTTACTAGGATGTACTTTAAATATTTCAAACATCTCAGACCAAAACATAGAAAGGAAAATCCTAACAATGTAATAGTCAACAAATTGTCCAAAACACCATCCATCCATAACTAATAAAGCAAGTATTCACCAAGGTTATATTACATGAATGCCCAACAAGCACAATAGACAAAAGATAATGATTGTTGCCCCATTCCTTTCTCTCTAAATTGTTTTGACTAGACATCATCAAGAGGTCATTGGAATGAGTACAATAAGGTAAATCAAAGAAAATATGAAGCAAGAAAACAAGCCAGTGTTCTTCATAACTCAAGCCAAAGGGATGCTTTTTGTTTAAGATAAGTTTCCAAAGTGATCAATTGTCAAAGATAATGCCCATTGTAGGAAGGGTGCATCCTAGGACATGTTAGTGGATGGTGGAAAGTTGATAGGTTGTTTGAAAGGTTGTTGATATAAGGTTGATTGACATGTTTGGAAATGATCAAGAGTTTGATTTTGCATTTAAAAGTTTGTTGTTTCAATTTTTATTTTGCATTTGAAGTTTTATTTTGCTGATTGTTGTGGTTTTTTTTGTTTGTTTTGCCAAAGGGTGAGTGTGATGATTGATTTATTATGGATGAGATTATTGTGGGTGAGGAAAAATGAGACGGATGGATTTTTTCAAATATTTGGATGTTTTTGGAGTTTTGAAATGTTTTGAGGCCATTTTTGGTATTTTCAAGATGTTGCAAATGTTTTGAATTTTCAATTTTCCAAATGTTTTTGGTGTTTTTTGATATTTATGATTTTTTTTGTGTTTTCTAAAATTTTATGAATGTTTTTGTGTTTTTTTCTCTTAGGGGCTCATTAAAGATTAGCCTTTGCCACATTTAAGCTCAAAGACAACGTAGTTTGGATTCCATGTTTTTAATTTTTTTTTATTTTTATGAAATTTTCTGTCATTTTGATATGTTTTGGATGTTTTTGGATATACACATGATTTTGATGTTTTTGGATATTTGCATGATTTTGAAAATTTAGATATGGATATGTGTGATGATATCAGTGCTAGCTTTTTGGATTTTGTTGAAAACCAAGATACGGTTGATTGATCAGATTGATGGATTGATGATGATAACATTGTTGAGGATACACAATAATGGAAGGATAGTGTTAAGCAACACAAGGATTAGGATGGATGTCCCTAGATGATGAGGGATTGATGATGATAACATTGTTGAGGATACACAACAATGTAAGGATAGTGTTAAGAAACACAAGGATTGAGAAGGATATCTTGAGATGATGATGGATTCATTGGATTTGATTGATCAGAATTTTGAAGCTTGATTTGGAAGAAATTTTTTTTGAATGATTTGATGTGACATTGACATGCAAATTAGATACGACTAATATTGATTGTTTGGATTGATTTTCGATGAAAGATAAAGCTTGGTAAGGAAAATATTCTCATCAAAATATGCCATGGGCTAGTGATTTGGATTTTTGGTTCACAAATGCTTTGACCTATTTGATTTTATGTTTGCCAATATTTAGATCACCACATAAGTGGGAAGCTGTAGATCAACATTTTTTCTTGAAGCAAGATGTAAATATTTTCCCCCAGTGTCTAGCAATGTATGGAATTCCATGGGTGGATGCTTGGATAGGTGTATGGATGGATGGATATGGATTATCTTGTGATAAGATAAGGTGTTCAAATAGAGGAATGCTTCATTGGATAATAATTCATAGATTAGATAATGTTGGGTAGGATAGGATAAATGAAAATGACTCATGTCAAGATGTCTACCATAAGCAAGTGCAAAGTGTGCACCAAACTTTTTCAAGATCAAGATAATGTGGAAGATGGATGTAAATGGATGAAAACAAATTGGATAAATGGTTCATGGATGAAATGGATTTATTATGGATAAGATGGAACAAATGCTAGAGTTTATTATGGATGAGATGAGATGCTTTCACCTAAACTAGTGCATACAAATGCTCAATTCTACATATGACGCTTGTTTTTCAGGATTTCATCATGGTACTTGTCCAAAGCCCACCATAGTGGTTTTCACTAGAGGACAATTTTTTCCTTTACTATTTTCAATACTTTTTCTAAATTTTTTTAGACTTTTAGATTTTTTGATTTTTCTAAAAGATTTCAAGCTCATGTTGAACCACCTGGTGGTGTCGATGTAGATTCTTTTTTCATAATGTTCCATCGATATTCTACTTGAAGAAGCTATTTTTCCAAGATACATGCACTTGCATGCAATTTTTGAGATTCCTGATCTGCTTGGTTGATACCAGAGTTAACTTTGTCTTTGTGCGCACATCATGATAGAGTGCCTTCTGAATCTTAATAATGAAGAGTGGCTACCAATACATGGTCAATGTGAGAATTAGATATCATGCATGGAGGCATGGATGGAGTGTGTTTAGGCAAAAAATATGGATTGGTTGATAGTTTGGAACCTTTGACTCTCCAAAATTGGGAAGATGAGCAATAATGGGTGGGCAAGAAAATGTGTGTGGAATTAGGACCAACTGCTTGATGTACTTTGTACATTGCTTGAGAATCCTACTTTTTATTTTGTGGACATCTTTGACAAATACTTTTCCATTTTTTATTTTTCCCCATAGCTTATTTGAATAATGGAGTTTGATAGGGATAATTATCTTTCTTTGTATTTTTTGGAGTCCATGAGTATTTGATTTTTCCATTGTGCTTCTTAGATTATTTTTATTTGATGATGTTCTTCTTTCATTGATTCACATCCTTCTTTTGATGTTGGTCCCAATTCATGGATGGGGTGATGGATGGATGAAGATTCATGATGTGACTGGTTGTAGTATTGGAATCAGTTTCATCATTAGGATTCTTCGTGCTCCCTATGTTGATGTTTTCTTGAGATGAAGTTTCCCCCAGTATGGTGGTAGTAGCACTTTTGTTCTTTGATTTTGCCTGTTTTGAGAGTTTTTGTTTAGAATGAATTATCTAATAAATGATCACTATAGATGATGTTATTTCAATTGTCTACTTTGCTAACTCTGGAATATCTTGTTTTGTATGACCTATTTCCTTGAGTGGATAATGTTGGATACCTTCATACATGATGTCCTTAGTCTGAATTTTAGATATATTTGATCCTGATGTTGACAACTCAGTTTGACTATAGGAATCAATAACCTTCTTTTTTTGTGTAATAATGTCAAGAGTAAAGGAATCCTATTCTAAAAGAAGATCATATACATGTCCATCCAAAGAAAGAATTTCATGGGTAGATGGAGGAGTATGTGCTATGTGGATGTGATCATCATTTGTGACATCTCCTATAGATAGGAGAGTGTCCATTAGATCATTACAGTAACTTGAGTATACAAATTCTTGATCTTGAATGATTTTAGAATTGCTTTCGACATGCTTTGGATCAAGTTCTTGACATGGGTCAATTTCAAAGGATGGTTGCTTACAAAGTGTTCTTAGACATTGCCATTAGCAATGGGAAGTGGCTCAATATACTCTTGTTTTCTGAGTGGACTCAGATCAAACATTAAATTGAGAACCCCTTTAGTATTTATAACCATGAGGTTAAAGGATGCCAATATGTCTTGGAAAGGGATATTAGTAGACTTTGGTGAAAGATATTGGCCATGCTTTGGAATAAATTCTTGAGATATGTCCTCTAACTTATTAGGTGATGTAGAGATATTTTAAATATGATCATTGGTTGATGGATCATGGATTATGGGATCAAATGATGTTAAAACTCCTTGAAATAAATCATTATCAAAAATTGTCAAGGGGCTTTTATCATGATCAAAAAGTGAATCTTGATGTATGTTGAGTTGATATTTGGATGAGGTAGAAATGTCTTCAAGGTGATCATTTATGGATAGATCTTGATCATTATTTTCAATAATTGTAGTGGGGAGATTGTTAATGTCATCGCTAGTGATTGAATCTTGATCATTGTCCCCAATAGTTATTATTTTTTGATCAATCAAGTCTTGGATGAGATTTTTGAGTCAAATCTAATTTGATATTTTGTGTTCCTTTCTTTTGTGAAAATCACAAAGGTACTTCTCATTATACCTTGGTGGTTTAACTTGGGGCTCTTGATAATTCTCATAAATGGGGATTTTGATGAGATTTTCTTGTACCAACTATTGCATGACTGATTCGATTGGTTCCCCAAGTAGTGTGTATTTTCCTTTGTTACCTTGTGAGATTTATACTTTAAATTGACCTTGTAGTGATTGATTTTGGAGATTTGGTGATTGATCTTTGAGATGTGGTGATTGGGTTCATTGTTGATGTTGTTGATCTTGATATCCAACTTCTTGACATTGGAGATATTGTTCTTGATGTGGTTGTGGACACAACTCATTGCTTTGATGGCATGGTTTGACCAATGGAAGAGAGTATTGATTTTGGGGTGGAGATGTCTCTTGGTGTAATGAATCAACTATTTTGGAAAGTGGAGTAGTTTGATCTTGAATGCCTACTTGTGGTGTTCGCATGGGATCATAGAAAAATTAATTTTGGACAATATTCTGATTTGGGATGATCTTTAGATTTGGCATTATCGGTTGAAATTGAACATTGTTTTGGCTTGGAAACATATTTCCCTGCTTTAGGTAACTTTGATTTTTCATGGTGTTACCTTGAATTGGATCAATACATCAAGTCGTTAACATATTGTTTGGACTTTGAACAACATTTGTATGATTAAAAAATAATCTATCCCAAAGTTTACCAAGTGTGGATTTGAAATGTTCATGTTTGGTAAAGTTGTACTAGTATATTTACATTTGGAATGTATGGATTTGGTGGGATAATGTTGTTTTTTTGAAGAATCATGCATTGATTGTTTGGTTGATAGATTTGTAGGTTTGGACTTTGATTTAAATCTACCATAGGGATAGGTGTTCCAAAATTTATATTGGGCATGCTCAGATTTGTTGTAGCATTGAGGTTTGTTGGAGATAGCGATCCCATGTATGGATTGTATAAATGTGAGTTTTGATAATCAATTGGCATTGTAAGGCTTTGATAGTTTGGTTGATTTAGATTACTCATGATGTATGGATCAAGTTTATATTCCATGTTCTTCTTGTGTTTTGACCTCTAAGGGGTTTAGGACCAATGATGAGGTGAGGGATGAAAAGGGTGAATGATATGGGTGCTTCACTTTAAGCACCCTTGGAGGAATAATAGACTTTAGGATTCTTTGGAATTTTTTATATGGATTGGATTTGATTTGATTTGGATAATGGAATTATAAACCCCAAGATGTTGGATGTTATCTTGGAATAAACTTGTCCAGAAGGATGATAATTTAACTAGATGTATGAGGAAGGATTCATCGACACAAACTTATTCAAACAAGATGGTTTTGATTTTGATTTAGAAGGATTTGACAAAATTCTAGCATGAATGATTTTTTGAATGGTTCAAAAGTTGTTTGTGAGATGGGATTTGATTGATGTTTGAGAGGGATGAAATGATTGGTTGTTTTGATCCTAAATGAACCTAAGAGAGACTTTTTTAAAAGAACAAGGTTTTGAAGAACATGATTTTCCCTAAGAGTAATTCAAACCAAAAGATCAATTGATTTTATCTTGATTAATGAATTTCTTTTACCACAAACACCCTCTTAATTTAGCTTTTCAAACTAAGTGTCCAATGTACCAACTTATTTTCATCCCACAAAGTCCATTATGTGGAAATCAAGGAAATTAAGGAAAAATTTCCCTAATGTTGACTTTAGTAAGAGAAAATTGAGATGTAAATTCAAATACTTAGAAGCCTCTAAGGATAGAATCCCTAGGGCAAGCAATAGCACTTAAATTTTGTCAAAGGTATTTTCTCCTCCTAAAGGGTTTAAAATTTGATGTTCATGTTGAATGGTTGTTTTCTAATGTTTTACATCCAAGAAAAGCATTTTGATTCCAAAATTATGTACAACCCTAGGATAGAATGAGACAATATTTGTTGAGTTCTCACTTGGATAAATCTAGCTACGACTACTCTTAGCAGATGGTTACATGCTTGACTGCACTAGCTCCCCTCCACAACACACACTTCTCGAGTCAACCAAGCATTAGTACCCATGAAAATCCCATTGAATGCTTCTCATCTCTACTTAGAGCCGTAAAAATGTGGGATAGCTTCAGAATGACCATTCTTGCACCAACAGATAGATAAGGATTTGGGCTTCTAAAAAAAAGGTTCTATTATAGGAATTCTATTCGTGGGGGATCCTCCACATGGAAAGAGACCATTGTTGCCCTTCTTGTTGGAATAATCCTAATGATACTTGAAATTTCCTCTATTGCAAAGTGTAACCCTTGATCTTCTCTTCCTATGGTAGGCATATTCCAACACGATGCTTGGGCTTTGTGACATGGTATAACCACCTCTTGTGCATCTTGATCTTGTATAAATCCACCGGCTGTATCAAGCATTAACAGGTCAATCTTTTGGTACAATGGAAACTGTCTTTGCAATAATTGGTATTAGAGTTGCGGTCACATGTTTGAACCTCGTGCTTGTGCTGGGGGGATCATTGCAAGGTGTAACCCTTGTTCTCCTCTTCCTATGGTAGGCGTAGTCCAGTGCGACACTTGGGATTCGTGACATGGTTTAACCCCCTCCTATGGATCTTGATCTTGTATAAATCTAGCAGTTATATCGGACATTAACAGGTCGATCTTTTGGTGCAACGATAGTTGTATTTGCAACATCCTCAAGTACCCACACTTGTATACTAGGTGGAAGTCGTTTGGCTTTAGTGTGTTCCCGATTGGGTCATTCCCTGGGGTGATTAGTTTTTCCCACTGGGAAGGTCCTCTAAGGATAAACAAAAGTGAGCAAGCACATATGTAGTTCGATCAATATTTGTTGAGAAACAAAGAGAGAACACATGCAATATACTCCACTCACACTAGCAAGATTTTGTTCAATTTTAAGAATCCAAATTGAAGTGTCGAGGTAATCACTTATACAACTTAATATCACAAAAATCCTTTTGATTCTCAAGATCACCATGAGGCACTACAGAAGTCCATACATCTTTTTAAATGATATTACTTTGTATAAAAGATTAAAGCACAAAAGCACATGTTCATTTTAACCTTCAAAGCAAGAATGGATTCCTTTTAAGCACCAAGATTTCAATGTGAAGATTGCTTGTTCAATTTTAAAACCCCCAAAAAAACTTTAGTAAGTTCCTAAGGTTCTTTTTAATCCCTTTTTTTTGTTCTTTTTGAAGCCCAAAAGAAATTTATTGAGTACTAAAAAGCTTGAAAGTAAAAAAGTCCTTAGAAGTGAGATTATAAGTGCTTCCAAAGTGTTTAAAAATACTTGCTACAATCATGTGATAATGATTTTTCTTTCACTTCCTTGCTCCATGATCCTTTAAAACCTACAATCCAAGCTCCAAATATTAGATGAAATAAAGAAACCGGAAGATATGAGGGTTAGATAAATGATTAAGCATAAAAACCCTAAAATTTAGACCAAGTTTCATTGTGATTTGACATTAGATGAAAATTTAAAAATTTTAACTTTATAAAAGTTGAGAAACACCTACACCATTGGATAGCTTATGCAATTCTACGCCATTTCAAAAAAAAAAATCTAAAATAGACTAAAATATGACCAAGATACAACCATTTTAAGATTGGGTGAAAAAGCAAGAAAGCCAAGCGGTGCCTTTTTAAACACAGATGCAGTGACATTGTTTGGGTCTAAACAGTGATGCTAGAACCAAAGTGGCACTGTTTGAGGATTTGAGTGGTACTCTAGTGAAACTAGCAGTGTTGTTTGGAAAAATAGAGACCACAAATGTGTCGCAATTTCCTCAAGTGGCGCTATTTGACCTAGAAAGAAAAAAAGAACATAAAAAATAGTAGAATGTGACAAAAAAATGTGTTAATTTTGAAAGATTCTCCCTCCTAGTGCCAAAATGTGAATGCTTGATCTAGACCTACACAAACATGAACAAACAACACAATATTATTCCATTATGCAAATCAAAACTATTATTCCCCATAAGATTCATTTGAAATGAAATGAACAAGAAAACAAGAGAGAATATCAAATAAAAGCTAAATAAGCTTATCCAAAACACTCAAACCCTCAATCCCATGGGGGCGAATTGGTGCTATTTTGATGTGGAAAATATCCCTTTCCCAATTCCTTGCAAGCTTTGGTGATCTTTGATGAATATTGATGATCTTTGATGGAAATCCTCCATAACCTAGCTATGAAAGATGAAATGTGGATGAAAATGGATGAAAATTCCTAAGATTGTGGATCCAAATGAGTATAGTGATCTTACATGGATTATGGATGATCAAATAAAATAGAGGAGGCCTCTATTTATAAGAAATAATGATGGAGGATTGAAGAATAGGATGAATGTGGGATTAAAGATCAACCAATAACAAAATTCCACTAGTCAACATGCTATTGGAGAGGGATGGAGCACATTTTGGTCAATGTGCATGATAAATGCCACTTGTCAACATGCTATTTTAAAGTGACATGTTGAAGGGAGAAGAAAATGAAGTTAATGACACTTGGCTCAAGGCAAAGGAAATGTAAGAGGTTTAAATGCCTTATTGGTTGTACAAACCCTTTTGGAGGGATTTTTAAAACTTGGAGAATATTCCCTTTTTGATGCCTATTTGAAAGTAATTGAAGATTTAATGAATCAATTAAAATGATTTTCATGAGCAAGTTGCAATAGCTAGAGGATTTGATGGATTGGGATTAGCATTAATCATGGATTTGATTAATTAAGAGGGGAATTAGTCGATTTGACCATTTTGACTTAGAATTTTGGATTTAAGTAAATAAAAATTAGAGGAAAATGATTTAGACTTAATTAAATAAATATTTGATTTATTTAATTAAAGAAGATGGTGTTAAATTAAATCAAATAAAGATTAATTTATTTAATTTAATGGAATGACCTTAGAGATTTAATTAAGTAAAATTTATTATTTAATTAAAGAGACACTACAAAAGCTAATTAAATAAAATGATTTATTTAATTAAGAGATGAAATGTGATGAATTTAATTAAATAAAGATTATTTAATTAAATGACCAGCAAAGGAGATGATTCAGGATGAAGCAGTGTTAGTAATCAAGATCGGGTGTATAAGGTCAATCGGTACATTTTCCGTGTCTACAGGTATGTACTCACAAACACATAAATGGCTATGGGGAAAGTTGTGCCTCAGAATGAGCTTCCTGCTCAACCATCCCAAAGTTATAACTCTTGATAACTTTAATAAGGCCCCACAAAGGAAAATGATTTTTGAGCTCTATGAAGTAAGAAAAACTTCATATGCTTGACACTCATAGACATTGTAAATGTAAGGTAGTGCAAGGAATGTTCAAAGGGATTTTGCTTAATTTGTGCAAGGTCTCATATTAGGGAACATTGTGCTTAATGTTTCCAAGAGAGGATGTGTCAAAATAAGTATCATGCTATTGGAGGGAATCAAGCTCAATGAGTCAACCAAGACAAGGGATTCATTGCAAGAAGAAAGAAATCGTGCAATGAAATATGAGTGCTGATGTATGCACCCACTTTAAATTCATTGCGAACACCATTATTGTGATAAATTGCTTTAAAGTAGAAGAGGACATATAGCTTACTCAGAAAGCCCTATGCCAAGTCATATGCTTCTGATAAGCTACATCATGAAAAGGGTAGTATGTCACATGTGATCCAACTTAAGGCATGTCATCCACATCCCAAGCTTTCTCTTATATGTTCATGAAAAGTTAGCGACTAGCCAAAAGAGTCAAAGAAAAGTGACATATGAGGACAACGCTACTAAACCCCTTTTGCCCACTGAGTGAATAAAATAGGTGAGCCGAAACGATTGATGAAATGTAGGTGAGAGTGAGAATTAGTATCAATTAGAGTAATTAGGTTCCCCCATAGAAGGAAGAATACCAAACTCTTGAAAAAATGTTGGATTTTATGACTCAAAACCTTACATTCATTAGTGGAATGACCATGAAATCTATGATATGCATAGGATGAAGTATTGTAATAAAATTTCTTTCAAGTTCAAGGAGGGAGGGTGATCAAGTGACCTTGGAGGAGTCTCGACAAGATTCCTTCTTGATCAATGGTAGAAGCTGGTCCTATGGTTTTCTTGAAAGAAACATCTTGCTTAGTATGAGTTGTCATATCATCGCAAGACTCTTTAGAATGGGATATTTTTTTCCCTCCTTTATAGGAGGGTGTAAAATCTAAATAATTCAAATTATTAGTGTCTTGTGAGATGACATTGACATTAAGTGAAGAGTTCGTTGGTTGTGTCATATTGTGTAAAGGATGATGTTCAAGACCACTAGTGTTAAGGAGTTTAGGATGGAAAATTGTTAAGGATCATTTAGGAGTATGTTGTGTGAGATTGTTGATGTTGAGTGAACACTTGAAAATCTTTATCAAAGGAAAATAACCAATACCATGAGTGGTTTGTTGTGTGATATGGTCTATAGTGTTGTGGATAACTTATTCATGAGCACACATCCTTTTTCACTATAGCCAAGTTGTTTCATGAGCTCATACCCTTTTCCATAAAGCTTTTTCATTGCTTTGGGATTACATGGTGGTTGGTCATAACCATTGTCAAAGGTGGACTTGTAGTGTATTTTGTTATCTAAAGTGGTTGAGGTGGATGCTTTTGAAGGGTAATTTTCTTTTTCATTTCCCCTATTTGAATCTTTGTGTATGATCTTGTACTCACCCATCAATTCATGTTTGAAATCCAAGGAACCACAATCATCCTCTAATAAGTGTGCATTTTTCAATATGTTGTTCTTTTTTGTTTTGTTGTATGGGTTCCACTGGTGTAGTTTATGTTTATGTGTTTAATGAATTTTATTTGTTTTTCTCAAGTTGTAAGAAACTATCAGGTTCAAGAATAGCCTCAAGTGTGTGGACTGTGTTTTTGTAGATGTATTTCATTTTGTGATGAAGAGTGGAAGGCGCACCTTTCATTGCATGAATCCACTATTTGCCTAAGATAAGATCACATAAAAGTTCATAAGGCATCACATGGATTGGTATATTCAAGGTGGCCACTCCATCGGTAAGATGTATAATGATCACCCCTAGCGATTTATTTTCAACATTGTGAAATCCCTTAATAGATAGAGAATTAGGTTGAAAGGTTGATTGATAAATGCCAATCCTATCCAAAAGGGTCACAGTACACACATTAAGGGAAAAAATAGTATCTAGAATATTTCCTTTTATCCCTTTTTGTTTGTATTGTAATATGAACATGAAAGCATCATTTTTTTTTTTTGCACATCCAAGGAGGGGAGTTCACTTTGGTGGAAAAGAATGTCAATGTTTAGTCATTTGATCATGGTTGCTATATCAATTGCTGGAACTTTAGAAGTGATAAGAACTTATTATAAGGTTGTTTGGATCATGTTGTGATAGTGAGGGGAGGCTTGAATAAGGTCCCACAATGTTATCTTAGCAGGATAATTCTTAAGTTGTTCGACAAGATCATACTTCTTGTGACCTGGCAAGAAAGGGTTACATGGGAGAGGATTAGCCAATGGTAATGGTGTCAAGGTTGGTTGTGGTGGTTGCAGATTATTTTGAGTGTTATACATATGAGAAACAATTATTAGGACTCAATTGTTGCAAAATATTATTCTTAGGAGGGTAAAGGAGAAGTTCAAGTTTATTTTGAGTTTGTTGTGTGTGTGAAGGTGGGTAGAGAATTATAGGGTTGGTAGGATGTCTCATGGGGTATGTATGAGTTCCATTGATCAAGGGGGATCCAATGAACACTTGTGCATTCGTAACCTCAATGCTCTTGGTTTGATGTATCTCTAATAAAGGGAAACCAAGAATCACCTTTTTATTTAAGGAAGGCACAATATTATTGTTTTCATTTTCTATCACCATGATATTCTCCCTAGAAGAAGAGTTCTTATGAGAACAAGCCACATGTTCTTAACAAGTAAGGCTTGGTTCTTCCAAAATAATTTCATCACCAATAGGGGAATGATCAATGATGGTATTATCAAGAAGGGGATTATTAGGAGAAGCTGTTGGTGGAGTGTACATTGTCTTTAAGGTCTCATTCTCTTGTTCCATGTTGTCTACCATAGTAGGAGAGCTTGTTATATTTTCATCCAGGTTTGAAGTTTGTAAAGTAGTTTCATCACAAGTAGGGGAGGCATCAAGAGAAGGACCACTATGGTTCTCAAATACATTGTCCCAAATGGTAGGAGCATGAGGGAAGGGATGATCAAGGGTTTTATGATTCCTAATAGTGACATCTTCTAACACCATCCTATCCTCTTTGCATTGAGTAGGAATATTAGGAGATGGACAAGTGCACGATTGTCATGGTAATGGAGACTAGGTAAGGTGATCTTTAGAAATGTTTCAATGATTTCATCCTCTCTTTTTTTAACATTGTTCAAAGGGGAATGAGGACATGGACAATCAAGACTCTCAATGCTTGTATCTTCCTTCACCAAGATACCTTCTATAGACACGCAAAATTGACATCATGCATAATCATATACCATTCATCAAATAAATCAAGTTTATTTGTTCAATATCCTAAAGTCATCAATTTTAATTAAATAAATCAACTTGATCCTAACATCATCATCCTTGATTAAATAAATCAAACCTTTATTTAATTAAGTTTGAAATCACCTTCTACCCCTTTTGATTTAAATAAATCAAAGTATTTAAATCAAAAAAGTCAAAATGACCTCAACATCATCTTAACTGAGCTAATCCTGATTAATCTAATCTAACCACCCATCACATCCTCTAGCTTTTCCCACTTGCACCAATAAATCATTTTAATTCATTTATAAAATCAACATTTTCCATCAACATGGCATCTTTGAGGAATATTCCCTCAAGTTTGAATTCAAAAACAAGTGGACATGTACATCCAACAAAGCATTTACGAAGCCTTACATGTCTCTTACATGTCTCTTGCACAAGGTCAAACTCAACATTTAACTCTCAAATTCAAATTTGAATCTCCCCCTCTTTGGCACATTGACCAAAATGTGCTCATTCCTCAACCTATCACAAGTTGACAAGTGGATTCATCTCATTGGTCAAATCTTTATCCCATAGTGCTCTATTTTGAGCACTCTTAGCATTTGACATTTTATAAATAGAAGGCTTGATTCTTCATCGACCCATCTACAACCTCATTCAAAGTCACTCTCTTCAATTGAGAACTTATTTTTCCCACCTCATATCATCCTCATAAGAATTTTTATATCATTTTCATCATGGAGATTAGCAAAGGATTGGGAAAGGGCTTCTTTCCATAGAAGCACCAATCCACTATGAGATAAAGTTTTGATCATGTTTTTATATGCTTGCAATTAGTTGTTTTTGTTCTCTTTCGTTTTGAATATTTTACCATGGTTAAATATTTCATAGTGATGTTTAATCTAATGTGTTTAAAAGGACTAGCATAATGACATTATGTTAAGGTTTAACCATTTACAGATTTGACATCCACATAATGGTGATAGAAAATTTTCTGAAGCCTTTTGCAATAAGGTCATTTTGTGCACTTCACACCAGCCAAACACATTTACTTGAATTTTTTTAGTTTTTTTCAAAGATCATTAATGCATAAAGAGGTAACGTACATGTAGGGAAAACTAAGACAAATCAGTTATGCACATTTAAAACTATGGTCTCAAATGTCACTGGTATTTATTATTTTTAACATCACATACTGATCAATGGCTATAGGGAACTCATGTCACTTTACTGATGAAGCAATGAATGTATTGTTATGCCTTTATTTAATTTATCTCTCTTGGTTTGTTTTTTTTTGGTTCTCTGCTTACTAGTAATGTTAGTCAAAATGGTATACCTCCCTAATCAGTCGCTGCTTTCAAAGAATGACTTTTTATCATGGGAAACACCTCACTACAAGGCTTGAGGGTAGTTGCACAGTCTGACATAAATTAGATGGACAAGGTAGCCACTGTCAAAGCATGGAAAGAGTCAATCCACTAGATCCAACCACCCATATGGTGTTGCTTAGAAGAGAACTTAGAGATGGTCCCCAAATCTTAGCTGACGCTAAGGCATGGGCTGCAAATTATTGTCAAAGATTTGTGGATAGGAAGTTAATGAACCATCATTGCGCATAAAATATTTACGGACACCAGATTATAGAGCTATGATTTTCAAATACCAAATACACTTGATTGAAAGCTTTTGAGAATCTTTATTTGTTGTTGTGTAGATATGCCTGCTAGAAGCATTTAAAGCTTATGTTTTTTTTTCGAATTTGGAGCTACCAATTGCATTGATTTGGAAGCTTTTCTCTATGACATTAAAGGTGCAGCTCTAAACCTACCAAAAAGCATTTCCTTGAAAGATTTTTCTTTTAATATATTCATTGGTTGTATTTTCATAGACTTACTAATTGAATTTGCTTGAAAGTTTTAAAAAAGATTTGGCTTTACACCTGCCATTTGTAGTTACTTTCCAACTATCATCACTACGTGGCTATGGGATGCTAATAGACTTCACTTGAAAGTGTCTCATGTGTGGTCAACACATTCCATAAGATGACATTTCTTTGAAGGATCTTGTCAAATGGTGAAAGAAGCACACTGAATTAAATTCAGTTGGCAGAGATGATGAATACCAGATGAATACTAGCCTATGTCAACACTCTTTATGCTAAGTTATACAACAATAATGATCCAAGATTTCAAGGATGACATAATAATATCTAGTTCTTGGCATGAGGCGTGAGTTAGTGGAAAAAGGTTTACACCTTAGTTTTTATTAAAGCTAACGTGGTAAGATTGAATTATTGGCAAGAGAAGTCTTTCCATTTTTACTTGTAAATTGTCTAAGTCTTGGCTAATAGTTGCCTTAAATTTTTTTTAGAATCAAGATTCTTATTAATGTTTCATCTATTAATTAGTATTTTTATTTGAAATCATTTTTTTTTCTCTCAAATAAATGATTAAAATAAAGATTAATTGGATATCTTGATCTTCACATTATTTTCTTTTTGTATGGGACATGAAAACAAGGAAAATGAAGAAAGGCAAAAAGATGGAAAAAGGTGAAGGTTGACGTCAAAATCACCCATTGAAATCAAGCGAAAACAAAAGCAAGATTGGAGTTGAAGAACTGAACATCAAGATTGAAATTCAAAATAATTTTTTAATGCTTGGAGCCTCCATTTACTACTTTAATTTTCTATTTTAAGCCAACTAGATCATTGTTTGTTTTCAAAGTTGGATTAAAATTGAACATTAGAAAGTGACTAGACATTGTTTTTTGGATAAAATTGTACAAAAAAACTTCACATTTTGATTTTGGTGCTTAAAACGAACTCATCATTGCTTTGAAAGGTTAAAATGAACATGTGTATTTTATGCTTTGTAATATTTTTTGCAAAACAATCTCATCTAAAAAGGCATATGCACTTCTCTCGCACTTCACGATGATCTTGAGAATCAAATGTCTTTTTGATGACATTAAGTTTCATAAAAGATTACCCCCACACTTCATTTTGGGTTTAAAATTGAACAAAACACTTTGCGAGTGTGAGTAGACCTATTGCATATGTTCTCCCTTTGTTTCTAAATGAAGGTTGATTGAACTATGAATATGTTTACTCACTTTTGTCTATCTTAGAGGCCCTGCCTTGGGGAAAAAGTACTCACCCAAGGGAATGAATCAACTGGTAACACTCTGAATCCAAGAGTATTTCCAACTGGGATATAAATGTGGGTACTATATTAAATGCCAGTATCACAGAGTTGACTCTGATGAGATGGATCCAAAAGGGGACTCTTGTCATATGGGTCAATCTCCATGAATGAAAAGTCTAAACTAAAACCCTTGTTTGTAGTAGCCATCCAGTCCATCCAACGAGTTTATCAAAGTGGTTCATTGGAACTTAGATTCTAAGAAGTTACTTGCCATGTCTAATCTCGGTTAAAATATAGAGGTTAAGACTTCATTCTTAACATAACTTTATATTTTTTCCTTGGTTGCATGTAAAATCATCTCTTCTAATACAAAGGGCATGAGGCAAGCCCACCAAGAAAAATGTACCAATTGATCTAGGATGTTATATTGCTTGTGAGTCAGTTAAAAAACACGGTGCTTCGATTGAAAACATTGGAAAACCAACATTCAACATGAGCATCAAATCTCAAACCCTTTAGGAGAAGCAAATATCCTTGAACAAATTCACATGCTATTGCTTTCCCTTGGGATTTTATCCTTAGATGCTTCTAAGCATTTGGATTTCATCTCAATGTTCTCCTACTAAGGTCAACATTAGGCAACCCTTGTCTTGATTTCTTGGAACTTCCACATAGCACTTTGTGGGACGAAAAAAAGTTGAGACATAGACATTCAATTTGAAAACTAAGCAAGAGGTGTTGATGTGGTAAAAGCAAGTCATTAACCAAGATTAACTCAAATTTAACCCCACACATGTGCTTGTTTATCTTTTTATCATCTTTCAAGAAGACATTGGTCTTTTGGTTTTGAACTACTCTTAGAGAAATGCATGTTCTTCACTATCTTGTTCTTGTAAACAAGTCCTTCCTAGGTTCATTTAGGATCAAATCAAACACTTTATCCAAATTCCAAACATCTATCAAAACTCATCCCACAAACAACTTTAGAGCTTTGAAAACATCATTATCTAGACTTGTGTACATCCTTAAATCAAATCAAAATCATTTGTTTAGTTAGGTGTGTTGGAATGCATCCTTTCTCATACATTTAATTAAATCAGCAATCCTTTGAAGAAATTCATCCTAAAGATCACATCTAACATCTTAGGTTTTACAAGTTCATTATCCGAATCAAACCAATCAAAATCAAACCCTAAGTCTAGCATTGATCCAAGGTTCCTAAGAAGTTTGACACCCATATCATTCACCCCTTTTCATCCTTTATCTCATCATTGGTCTTAAACACCTTAGAGGTCACTTTTGCAACATGGTCAAAACACAAGAAGAACATGGAATACAAACTTGATCCATACATCATGAGTAATCCAAATCAATTAAACTTTCAAAACCTTACAATGCCGATTGATTATCAAAACTCACACTTATACAATCCATACATGGGATCATTACCTTCTACAGATGTCAATGGTACAACAAGTGTGAGTATTCCCAAATCAAAGATTAGAACACATTTCCTGATGGTAGATCTAAATCCAAACCTACAAGTCTATCAACCAAACAATCAATGCATGAGCCTTCAAATGAACAACATCATCCCATCAAATCCCTACATACCAAATGTGAATGTACCATGTAAAAATTTACCAAACATGAACATTTTGAATCCAAACTTGGAAAACTTTGGGATAGAGATGTTTGTGAATCACACAAATGTTGATTAGAGTCCAAACAATATGTTAACGACTCCAAGAAAAGGTGACACCATGCAAAATCAAAGTTACCTAAATCAACACAATATGATTCCCAATCACAACAATGTTCAATTTAAACCTATCATACCAAATCTGAGTGTCATCCCAAATTAGAACATTGTCCAAAATCAAACACCACAAGTACGCATCCCAAATCTACTTGAACAAAAACCAAATCAACTATATCAAGGGAGTCAAGATCGAAATCAAGATCAAATTTTGCAAGATCAAATTGTTACACTTACCAAAATAGTTGAGTCATTGTGCCAAGAGACATCTCCACCACCATTAATTGTATCAACATCATTCCTTGGTTTAGGGCTTCCCCCTTTACCTAGCACTAGTCATACCATCCAAATCAATCCACCTAACACCAATAAAGCCATCACATCAAATCCTTTGAATATACCATCAACATCGCACCAATAGATGGTATCTAATAAAATGACAACATCAATCCTAAAAAATCAAAATATTGTCTCCCAAGGATCTATCACCTCAGTCATTCTAACCATTCCTATCACCTTGATCACTCCAACTACCCCTATCACACCCATCATATCTCAACCCCTCACTACCATGATCACTCCAAGCGTATCTCAACCACTTGTCACTACATCCAACACAATTCCAAATCCACCACCACTACCACCAAAAGAAATGTAGCGAGACAATATAACATTGTGCTAAAAGCTCACCAAGCCTACCAAAAGGCCATCCAACAATATCTAGCCACACAAGCTGCCCAACAAGCACAAGGACAAACACAAAAAATGATAACTATTGGGGATAAAGATGAGCATTCAACCACTAGCGATAGCATTGAAAATCTCCCCACCACAATTGTTGAAAGCAATGATCAAGATCTATCCATCAAAGAGCACATTGAAGATGTTTCTATCATGTCCGAAGATCAAATCAACATAGGTCAAGAGTCACTTTTGAATCACAATCGAAATCCACCAACAATACTTGAAAATGATCTAATTCAAGAAATGTCAACATCACTTGACTCTATGGTTGAAGACATTCACAATCTCTGCACCATAATTGTTGAAAATAATGTTCAAGATCTCTCAATTTAGGAGCATATTGAAGATGTTTTTACCCCACCCAATGATCAACTCACCATACATCAAGAGCCACTTTTTAGTGATCTATTTCAAGGAGTGTTAGGATTATTTGATCCTATCGACATAATGCATGATACATCGACCAATGATCATATTGAAAATGTCTCTACATTGCCTTATGAGTTAGAGGACATATCTCAAAAATTTATTCCAAAGCATGATCAAAATCCTTGACTAAAGTATAGCAATTTGGTCCTTTCCAAGACATATTGACAGATGTCCTTTGACCTCATGGTTACAGATACTAAAGGAACCCTGAACTTGACACTTGAGGATAATGAACCACTTACCATGTCTAATGATGACATCCAAGAACCCTTTGTAAGCAATCCATCCTTTGAAACTAACCCATGTCAAGAACTTGATCCAAAGCATGTTGAAAGCAACTCCAAAATCATTTAGGATCAAGAATTTGTATCTACAAGATACTACAATGATCTAATGGACACTCTCCTATCTATGCAAGATGATCAAATCCACATAGCACATAATCCTCCATCTACCCATGAGATGCTTTCTATGGATGGACACATAGATGATCTTCATTCAGAACAAGATCCCTTTATTCCTGACATTGTTACACAAAAAGAGTAGGTTATTGATTCATACAGTCAAAAAGAGTTGTCAACATCAAAATCAAATATATCCCAAATTTAGACTGAGGACATTAGGTATGAGGATATCCAACATTATCCACTCAAGGAAACAAGTCAGACAGAATAGTATAATCTAGAATTAGCAGAGCAACAAATTGAACTAACGTCATCTACAGTGGCTATCTATCAAAGAACACTTATTGAACAAGAAATCTTAGAACAAGAAGAATCAAACAAAGGTACTACATCCACAATACTAGGGGCAACTATTTCTCAAGAAAATGTCAACATAGGGAGCACAAAGAATCTTTATGGTGAAACCATTTCCAATACTACAACCAACCACGCCATGAATCTTCATCCACCCATCACCCCATCCACAAATTGGGACCAACATCAAAGGAAATTTTTTAATCAAATTACAAAGAATGTTATCAATGTAAAAGAAGCTAGAAGGCATAATAGAAAAATCAAATACAAATGGATACCAAAAAGTACAAAGAAAGATTATCCCTGTCAAACTCCATCAGTCAAAGAAACTATGGGGCAAAATAAAAAAGGGAAAAGTATCCATCAAAGATTTCCGCAAAAGCAAAAGCATGCTTTTCAAGCATCGTACAAAGTGTATCAAGTAGTTGGTCCTAATTTCATGCACACTTCCATATTCACCCATCATTGTTCATCCTCCCAAGTTTGGAGAGTCAAAGATTCCAAACTGTCAACCAATCCATCTCTTATCCCTAAACATACTCCATCCACACCATGCATGATATCCAATTCTCAAATTAACCATGTATTGGCAACGACCCATCATCATAAGGATTCTAAAGGTAGTCTATCGCGATGTGCGAACAAAGATAGAGTTAACCCTAGTATCAATAAAGTAGATCAAGAATCCCAAAAGCTGCATTCAAGTGCATGTATCTTAGCAAAAAAAAAATTCAAGTAGGATACCGATGGCACATTATGACAGAAGCATCTACACGAACACCACATGGTGGGTTAGCATGAATCTTTAAGAAAAACCAAAAAAATTAAAAGTATGAAAATAAAAAAAATCAAAAAAATGATTGAAAACAGTAAAGAAAAAAATCATCCTCTACTGAAAACCACTACAGTGGCACTTTGGGCAAGTACCATGATGAAAACCTAGCAAATAGGAATCATGTGTAGAATCAAGCATCTATGTGTGCTAGTTCAAGAGGAAGCATCACATCCCATCCATAATGAATCCAACATTGCATCCATCTCATCCATAATAAATCCATATATCAATGAACTAGTTATCCAATCCATTTTCATCCATCTGCATCCATCATCCAAGTTATCTTGACCTTGATGAAATTTTGGGGCAAACTTTACACTTTCTTATGGTAAACATCTTGACATGGGTCATTTTCATTGATCCTATCCTACGCAGCATTATTTGAGCCATGAAGCATTATCCAAATGAGCATTCTTTATTTAAACACCTTATCTTATTGCAAGATAATCCTTGGCATCCTTTGCATGATTGCCATATTCATCCATCCATACACCTATTTGAGAATCCACCCATGACATTCCATACATTGCTAGACATTGGGGGTAGATATTTACATCTTGCTTTGAGAATAAATCTTGATCTATATCCTCCAACTTATGTGGTGATCCAAACATTGGAAAACATGAAACCAAATTGGTCAAAGCATTTGTGATCCAAAATCCAAATTACTAGCCCATGGCATATTTTGATGAGAAGACATTCCTTATTAGTCTTCATCTTTCATCAAACATTGATCCAAACAATCAATATCAAGTGCATCTAACACACCCTTCAAACATCACATCAAATCATTTGAAAAACTTTTGTTCCAAAATCAAGCTTCATCAAACATGATCAATCAAATCCAATCAAAAATCATCTCATGATATCATTGTGTTTCTTAACACTATCCTTGCATTGTTGTGTATCCTCAACAATGTTATCATCATCAATCCTGATCAATCAATCCTTACATTGTTGTACATCCTCAACAATGTTATCATAATCAATCATGATCAATCAATCCTGGCATTGTTGTGCATTGTCAACAATGTTATCATCATCAATCCTAGTCAATCAAATCCTTGCATTGTTGTGTATTCTCAACAATGTTATCATCATCATCATCAATCCATCGATTCGATCAATGAACCTTAGCTTGGTCTTCAACAAAATTGAAAACAGAGAAATGATATCGTCACACATGTCCATATCCAAATTGTCAAAATCATGCAAAAAATCTAAAAACATCCAAAACATCAAAATATCCAAAAAATCCAAAACATCGAAAAATGCAAAAACACTCAAAAAGTCAGAAAAACATCAAAAACATTGGAATCTGAACTCCATCGTCTCCAAGCTTAAACATAGGCAAGGCTAACCTTTGATCATCCCTTGTGACACAAAAATCCAAAAACATCCAAAAAACATCAAAATCCAAAAAAACATTCAAAAAACATCAAAATCCAAAAACATTCAAAAAACACGAAATCCAAAACATTCAAAAAATAAAAAATCAAAACATTTGTAAAACATCTTGAAAAAACCAAAAACAGCCTCAAAACATTTCAAAAACATCAAAAACATCCAAATATTTAAAAAAATCCATCCATCCCATTTTGCTTTCACTCAAAATAATCAATCATCCATAATAAAATGATCATCACCTTCATCCTTTAGCAACACAAATAGAAACAATCATAGCAGTCAGCAAAAGCAAGCTTCAATCGTAAAATCAAAATCGAAACAACAAACCTTTAAAACAAAATCAAACTCTTGATCATTTTCAGACATGTCAATCAAACTTATATCAACATCCTATTAATCAACTTATCAACCCATCATCATCCTATACAATGCATGTCCTAGTATATATCATTCCAATAATGGGCATCATTTTGGATATCACCTTGGATTCTTATCCTATCAAAACACATCTCTCTGGCTGAAGGTATGAAGAACATTGGCTTATTTGTGTACTTGATCTTTTCTTTTGATTTATCTTATTGCACTCATTCCAAGGACCTCTCGATGATATCTGAACGAAGGATTTAGAGAGATAGGAATGGGGCAATGATCATTATCCTTTTGTCTGTTCTGCTTGTTGGATGTTCTTGTAAAATAACTTGGCGAATACTTGCTTTGTTAGGTATGTCCTAGCAAGGTTTTCGTATGTCAAGTGTGAACAAGAATACTCCTATCTGTTTTTCAAGTCAAATTCCATCACACTAGGTACAATGCCATCCTAGTTCTTTATACCTTGATGCATCGTATCTAGATGTGTTATCAAACATAAGGTAAGTAGCCCTTTTAAAATCCCAATCCTTGATAAGTGAATCATCATCTATCATCATCTATCATCATCATCATCTCTAATAAAGTCTTGTTAGATCATGAACTTGTTGGATCCTCTTGTCATCATCTCATTTTTCTGCACTAACATCATGTCATGAATAGTAAAGTCATCATCACCAGTGCATCCATCCTGCATCCACAAACCATCAGCATTCTTCATATCGTCTCACATACATTTTCATCATCATAATATAGATCCATTAGTCTAAGCATCTCATAAATCGTATGTTTGCATAAAACATCCATTGCATAATCATAGCATATCACATCATCCATCTCATCCATCATCACATCATATCATCATTTAAGTTGTTTAGAGTACAATATAGATTGGTTATTCTAAACATCTTAAAATTATCTCATTTGCATCATCATCATAACCATCCATACATCCATCTTGAACCTCTTTATCATGAGATCGACCATTAAATCAAATCTTTTCGCTGGATCTCTCGAGGGGGAAATGTACCAGTGTACTTCTTTCCATTGGGGCATCCGAAAAATCAGATTTTTTTTTTAAATTTGATCACGGTAAGATTATTCTTTGAACCAATGCAACAAGTACATTGGTTCAAAGAGGGGAAAAATATAGACACGCAAAATTGACATCATGCATAATCATATTCCATTCATCAAATAAATCAAGTTTATTTGGTCAATATCCTAAAGTCATCAACTTAAATTAAATAAATCAACTTGATCCTAACATCACCCTCCTTGATTAAATAAATCAAACCTTTATTTAATTAAGTCTGAAATCACCTTCTACCCATTTTGATTTAAATAAATCAAAGTATTTAAATCAAACAAGTTAAAATCACCTAAACATCATCTTAACTGAGCTAATCCTGATTAATCTAATCTAACCACCCATCACATCCTCTAGCTTTTCCCACTTGCACCAATAAATCATTTTAATTCATTTATAAAATCAGCATTTTCCATCAACATGGCATCTTTGAGCAATATTCCCTGAAGATTGAATTCAAAAACAAGTGGACATGTACATCCAAAAAAGCATTTATGAGGCCTTACATGTCTCTTACATGTCTCTTGCACAAGGTAAAACTCAACATTTAACTCTCAAATTCAAATTTGAATCTCCCCCTCTTTAGCACATTGACCCAAAATGTGCTCATTCCCCAACCTATCACAAGTTGACAAGTGGCTTCATCTCATTGGTCAAATGTGTATCCCACATTTCTTTATTTTGAGCACTCTTAGCATTTGACATTTTATAAATAGAAGGCTTGATTCTTCATCAATCCATCTACAACCTGATGCAAAGTCACTATCTTCAATTGAGAACTGATTTTACCCACCTCATATCATCCTCATAAGCATTTTTATATCATTTTCATCATGGAGCTTAGCAAAGGATTTGAAAAGGGCTTCTTTCCATAGAAGCACCAATCCACTATGAGATAAAGTTTTGATCATGTTTTTATATGCTTGCAATTAGCTGTTTTTGTTCTCTTTAGTGTTGCATATTTTAGCATGGTTAAATATTTCATAGGGATGTTTAATCTAATGTGTTTCAAATGACTAGCATAATTATATTATGTTAAGGTTTAACCATTTGTAGATTTGACATCCACACCTTCATCACTAATAGGAGAGGTACTAGGAGAAGAACAAGTATGATTGTTAGGATTGTCTACACCACAATTCGCACCAATGGGCAATGTAATATTAAGGATCACATCAATGGTTTGATCATGTTTCTTAAAGACCTCATTGTTGTAATTGAAGTTGAACTCATAAGAGGGAATGTTGTATTTATGCAATCCATTTTTGAACGAAATCAAAGCCACATCTTTTGAAAGAAAACATGCTATGAAAAAGTAAATAAAGAGCAATGCAATTATTTATATGTAAAAAAAAGTAAGTAGCTGATTACATTATGCAATAATCTAAAAAATGGAATGTTGGAAATGCAAATGTGAAATTATGCAATGCGTGAAATGAGCTAGTTTAAGCTAGATCTAATGAATTGCATGTTACATATACTCAACCAACTAATACAAGTAGGTAATGGCACCAAATAGAAGATTAAAAATAGGGCTTTTAGCTTTGTAAAAGGCATTTTGAGGGGTGAAAAGGGACAGATTTTCCCAAGGTGGCAAATGAGTCCCAGTGAAATTTTTTCTGAAGTTTCATAAATTTTTGATTGATTTTTGTTTTTTATGAGTTCTATGATGTATACCTAAGTTAAAAATGCAAAATTAAAAAAAAAAAAAATGAATTTAGAGTCCAAAAATGCAACCTAAATGCACTTTTTATGAATGCTCCTACTATGAAAATGAATCCATGCAAAATCTAATGCAAGATCAAAGTGAGGATAGATCCATGATGAAGGACACCAAATTAGAAAATTATTCAAAAAGAAGGTTCACCAAAATGAACTATAGATTTTAATGGTTAGGAATGCTATGTCTCTTTTGCTCAATTAGGGTCTTTCACCTAAAGGAAAGAGATAAATCCCACACCTCAAATCTACGTGGTTCACTCAAAATAATGTATGTATGATGTAGTTATGACTAAATACAATGATCTAAATGCATCTAATTGATAAAATGGGTTGATTATTAATGCAAAACCAATGAAATGTAGATTATTTGAAAACACATTATGATATGTAGAAAACACCTATAAATGAATGTAAATTACAACAGAAATGTATCAAATTAGAAATGAATTCTAAAATTCTATCCTAATTTTTAGGCCTAATGACACTCATTCGCCATTCTTGGTGAATCAATCCCAGTTTTGTGAAACTCTTCCAAAGCCCGTTTTGGAAAAATGGGTATCCAAAAATGTAAAAAACCAAAAATAGGCCTAGAAGTGGGACTCATTCACTGCCCATGGTGAATAATTCCACTTTTTAATTTCTAAATATTCAAAGGTGGAAACAAGATCCTTCAATCTATACTTTCTATTTCTCTAGGTGTCTATTTCTGAAACTATCAAATTCGGGCCTAAAGGTGACCTTCTTTTGTTGATGTTTTTTCCTTATCCAATGAAGAGATGACTTGGAAAAATTTGCAATGCAATCTTCAATGATTCCTAAACCTCCAATATGTTTAAATCTACAAAAACACAAGACAAGAAAGAGAAATTTTGGATGTTAGGGCATGGGGGTTTGCTTTGGCCAAACCCCTTTTAGGAAATTAAACAAAAATGATGAAAGAATCTATTAATGAAACTTGCAATAAGGAATTTATTACCTATCTATGATGTTTGATCTTGAATTTCTACAACAAAACATGAATAATCTGGCCTTTAATGTCATAGGGAGCTATCTTGATGACTTGCAATGATGAAACCATAGATTTCTTGACTTGAAGGAGAAGATTAATGATAAGAGATGTGTGAATTAGTTAAGAGATTTGTGAATTAGGGTTTAGAGACTTGATTTTGAAGGAAATTCACCTTATTTTCCTATCAATTGGATCCCTAAGGCTAACATGGAGAAAAGCAATATTTAAACTCCAAAATTTATCACTCAAAAATAAAATATGGCCCAAATGGGACTCATTCACCACCTTGGGTGAATCAGTACCACCTAGCAATGATTGATTCACCACATATGGTGAATTAGTCCCAGAGGATCCCATTTCATAGGTAGGATGCTAGAAAGTAAGGAAATAAGGTTTATATGATGAATTTATCAAGCATTTCATCAAATATTGCCTCTAGATGCACAATATGGGGTAATAGGGGCCTATTAATGATGATGTGAAGGTCAATTAGGGCTTGGGACACAAAATTCAATATGAAAAAGTGATTAAATACACTTTACAACATTAAAATGAAGCCCACATAGCCTAGAAAGGCACAAGAACCAATGTGAATGTGTAAAACACATTAAAACACTTATAATAACATTAAGTTTATTTTACAAGCCTTCTAGATTGACATGTGATAATTTCATTAAGAACTTTTTATAATGTTGAATTAAGGTAAGATGGGTTCATTAATTCTAGAAAAGCATGAAAGTCCTTTATAACACTTTACAACACCTTTACAAGACATCGCTAAATGAATTTTAAAAGGCTCCAAGACCTAGTGTGGATGTGAAAAACACCTCATAACACCAAATCAAGGTCTTATTAAGTCTAATTTATCATCGTTTATTCCCCAAATCAAGCAAGTAGTACTTTTCTCTACAATACAACATTGTATTAGGTTTAAGCATTAGGTCTTGCATTTCATTAGCCTTTACAAGCCCTAGCTTGGTGTTGAGCCTTTCTTTAGTTTATAATCAAACCCTAGGACAACCCTATTACAAGATTTCTTTCTCCTTTGTACACCTTAGGTTGAGATCTTTAGGTTTTCTTGAATGAGAGCATGAAGATTATTACTCTATCTCCTAAGCATAGAAGCAACCAAATTCAACCTTTCATTTTGGTGAACCTGCATTTACAACACATCATTTTTTATTTGGATTGCATCATCATCCTAGATCTTGCTTGCATTAGCTTTGCATTAGGGTTTTCATTAGTTAATTAGCATTCTAGGGTTTATAAAGCTTGAATAGTGAAAGTGCATATTGGTTGTATTTTTGTATCTTGCATTACTAAAGATCACTTGAAATATGCATTTGCATTTAGTTCATACATCATCCAAACTTAAAAGCATAAAATATTTTTTTATTTTTTTTTAAATTTTGAATCATCTAGTTCATTCAACATAGCATTCAATTTTGGGAATAGACAAAGACCATTAGCATACTTCTTTGTTTCCTCTGAATTGTCCTCATTGCTGCTTTCCTCATCCCTCTTATCTTACTCATAGTCACTGAAGGTATCATCAATTGTTATCCTAGTGGCCTGCTTGCCAGCCAACAGGTGATTCCACAATACTAGTTTACAATTTCTAGCCAAATTGGACACTTAACTAATTTTTTCCAACTAAATCTTCTCTTTCGGGCACCTATAGCGGCTAAATCGTGAGAAATTTGAAGATGATGCAAACTAGTGATTTGTGAAATTTTGTCTATAGATTCTAAATATATTTTTTTCTTTTTTCTTTTTAATCATATTGCACTTCTTTTTGGGTATGTGTAGGATCATCATGGAAAAAACAGACCCTTAAGTGGCAAACAATTTAGAAAAATCAGAGTTAGGCAACTTAACGTAAAAATTTGAATAAGTTATCTATATTATTTCAAAAAATGTAAGAATAGAATTTGTAGCACATTGAATGTAGTTTCTAAACTACTAGATTTGTTTTAAAAAAAAAATCTATTTGGTAAAAATTTGAAATTTCAATGCAATGATACTTAAATTTCAGTGAAAAAATAAGTAGGTGTCTATCTGACCACCCTAACCACAATAACATGATAATATTTTTTTATATGATTTTAAATATAAGTAGAGGACTCATGCCCTGATGTGATGCATATTTTTTTATAATTTTTTTATGTAAATAATTAATTATGAATTTTTTATTACAACTTTTAAAAAAATATAAAAACTCATATGTCTGACCACCTTAACTTAGTCAAAACTTCATGAAATTCAATTTTTCTTTTTTTTAATCCTATAATATACAAAGCATAGAATGTGACACACATTTTGGATTCAAAAAATGTGATATTGTTTGAAAGCTATAGATGTTTTTCAATCAACCTATCAATCAGGACTTTAGTCATAATTTGAATAGAAAATAAATAATATTTACTTATTAAATTCAAAGTAAAACATAATTTATATTAGTGGAAAGCTAAGAATCTCCTTTAAAAACCCTTTTCATTTTATGAATTTTGGGTAAAAAAATAGTCGTCAGCCACATACCCATCATATTGCCACTTTTTGGCCCATCATGATCCTACACATACCCTTTTCCATCTCCTTCAAAAACTAGTTTTTTCTAGTAAAAACCATTTTTAAGGAGTGATGCTCACCGTATACAACATATCATTTTTTCCATGAGATAATTTTTATTTTTTTTGAATTTAGATTTGTAACTACAATATCTAGTGCTTTCATTTCGTTTCATAGTGTTTTATTGAATATTGTTTTCATAATCAAGTTTCGATGTCAAACCAATTACAATATAAATTTTTTTGTATGTATCAAAATTCAAAACTTTTTTTGTTGGATCAAGGACTCCAATATCTAGTGCACTAATATTTAAAAAAAAAAATGATAATATGCTATTTTTCCACATGTGTAGAATAAAAAAATTGATTTTTGGTGAAAAACTTATGTTTAATCAAACATAAAAAAAATACATAATAAAACCAAAATATATTAAAATTACATTCATTGGATAGCTCGTTCTAAGGACTACCATCATCAAGTTGGGTCTATGAATTCTCCTCCATTTTTATCCTCAACTTGACATTTGAAAGGAAAAATTCTAGAGATTTTTGGTGCCAGAGAGAGAGGTGGGAAAATGGGGGTTCAAGTGAACCCCCCTTGGAGGTTCGAGCGAACCCCCTTTCCACAAACTTTTTCTTTTATTTTTTCATAGGAAATGTGGGACCCAAAATTTAATGGGTTTGCTCAAAGGGGATTCTCCTTTGGGTTCACTTGAACCAAATGTTTGTTTGAATGGTCCCCAAAAACCTAAAAAAATTCAACGGGGACATTTTTTGCAATTTTCCTTCGTCACTAGAATTGTAAATGAATTTTATGGGTTTACCCCAACCTGTGTGATCTTCAAACACTAGGGTTTTCAACATCAATGATAGGGTCAGTATATTTAGTATTATCCTCTTTGTTTATGTTTTCATTGTTCACATTAGTCTCCTCCTAATTGAAGGTAGCTTCCTCCACATAGAAGGTGGATTTTTTGTTCTTTTTATTGGGGTCTTTTTGTCAATTTTTTTGGGAGATGCATTTTTTAGCACACAAGCCCATAGTCATTAATTTTTTACTCCAGATTTATAGGTTTTAGCCTTTTTGGATTGCTTGGAAAGGGGTTTTTGATTAGAACCAGGGTTACCTTGTTTAGCAGGTGGAGATAACTTACTTTTAGAAGAGGGCTTAATAAAACCCTCAATGCAAGTGTGTTGGCAACATGAGCATGATGGTGTGTGGTGTTTTCATTGAAGTCAACCCATTATAGAATTGATGGTGTATTAGTATAAATATAGTGTAAAGAAGACAAAGTTTTATTGGGAAATTAGTTGTGTCCTAGACTAAGATAGTGTATTTTCAATGTAATAGAGGAATAGTTTTCTAGTCTGCATTGTTCTACATTACATTATTGTTTCATGTAGTTTTGAGGTAATAATGGTATGTATTGAAGGAGTTCATATCCAAATTTTTAGGGTTTTATGTGTTATTCAATAGAAGATATTGATGACAAAGTAGCAGACTAAGTAGAGACAGAGTTATCAATGTAGAGTTCATGTTGGAATGCTTTGCATTGCACCAGGTGATCATTATGTTTTGTGGATTTTAGGAAGTGCTTGGAGATGCCAAATGTGTGTGCATTGTAAATTTCTAAGTTATAAGTGGTTTGGTGATCTATCCATAGAGTTTTAAATGAACAGTAGACTCATTCAATTGTTGCTTTACTAGTTTGGTTGTGTGGTGTTGACCTAAGGGATTTAGGGTTGTGTTGCAATAAATTGAGTATGGATTAGATTCATGAGAGTATCTATAGGTCATGCTAACCTATTTTGGTGAAGAACACACTTTGATTATTTTCGTTAGGCACGTGTATGTTGGATTTTTGAGCCAATAGGTTTTGGGATCACACATTTCATCCATTTAGGCCAACCTTGTTAATGGTATGACTGATTGTAGAAGATATATAAGTATATATATAGAGAAGGACAATTCATTTTTTTGATATACAAAGAGAAGAGAATCATGTGATCTTGTGCATGTGAATGATGAAGTGTGTAAAGTTATTTTTTTTAATAGAAAAAAGAACTATGTCTTCAGCATATGATAGATGCATTGTAAATAGTTCAAACTCTAGCAGTGAGCTACTTTTGTATGTTCATTTGTAATTCGAGAAGAAGTGATCTTCCTTGGTAGTGAGCCGTCCTATTTTCTAGATAATTATTTTCTTAAATTGTGATCTACTGTAACCAATTATGATATATAGTGAGCTAATCCTCATCATGGTTTTTCCCCTTTAAGGGTTTTCCATGTAAATATTGTGTTCTTCTATTGAGTGTTCTGATGCATGTTTAATTTGTATTTTCCCATTTCTGCACATTTAATGAAATGTTTTTTAATGCACTTTTAATTTAATGAATTTCATGGAATATTGATTGACACCCCCTCTCAATATTTTGAGTGTTCAATAGTTGGTATCAGAGCAAGGTTCCTTGAAATTGCTTAATAGTTGAGGTAAATCTTGGAGATTAAACACATGGCAACTAGAAAGTATCATATCCTTTTGAAAGAAATTATAATGGAAGGATTTACTCAAGAATATTGTGAAGTTGATATAGAAGGAGAACTCAAATATGCTCTTGATGACCTAGATAAAGTAGAATGTGAGAATAGAGATTTGAAAGAAACTCTTAAGGAAGTAGAGGATTGTATCAAGAAGTTGAGGAATCAAGTCAAGAATGTTAAAGATCCACTCAAACAATCAAATGAGACAATCACTAATTAGAAAGTGTAAATTGAAGAAGGAGAAAGAGTTGAAGACTACTTGAATGCCAAGTTGAGAGACAAGTCTATAGAATGTTGAAAGCTTGAAGAAGAGATTGTTTCTCTAATAAAAGATTTGGAGAAAGCAAAGAGTCGAGAGGAAAAATTCAAGAAGAGCTACACCTTGCTTGATGATATGCTAAATCTAGTAAAAAAATTCTAAGGAAAAAGAAGGATTAGGGTTTGAAAAAGGAGAAAGTTCAAAGGAAAATCATACTCCAAACAAAGTGGAAAAGGAGAATGATATCAAACATATTTGAAACCAAAAAAAGGATTTTAGGGTACCTCCTCTCAAACAACCAACCACACAAAGGTATCCATATTTTAAAATTCACTGTTATTCTTGTAATAAATTTGGGCATAGAGCTATAGAATGTAAAAGAAAGATGAGTTAGAATTTTCAATCATTTTCAAGTCAATGCTATGCATGCAATAGATTTGATCATAATGCTAGTGAATGTAGAAGATAGATGTTAAATGGTTGCAATAAGGGCATGGTGTTTCAACCATTCCATGGTTACTCTTACTCATGCAATGGGTTTGGACATAAGGCTTCTAAATGAAAATATAAAATGGAAACAAGTAAATTTTCTCTGCAACAAGGTTTTATATGCTATAAATACAATCAACCAAGACACATAGCTCAGTTTTGTAGAGGAAAGAACGTGAAACTCTATGTTTCACAAAAGAAAATTGATTTGGTTGAAGTAAAGAAGGAGATGAACAAGATCTGGAAGAAAAAGAAGAGAATGATGTGAAGAATGAATCTATGCCAAATTTTGGTGCAAATGTTCCCTCCAAAAACTAAATAGAAAGCATTAGCTCAAGGGGATTTTTAATAGAAAACTTTCCAAAACCCTGCCAAAGATGAGATATTGATGTTTTTAGCATACTAATGCATGAATTGGTTGATATGCTTGATCCATTGATGAAATTTTTGGTGAAAAATCTCTTGATGCAGAGATTTGTAGAGCATTTAGAAGTGCCTGTGATGATATAGAGAAAGCTTGGCAATATTTTGACCTAACTTTTTGTTGTTGCATTTAATGCACATTTAGGTCATAGGTAAAGTGTTTATATTTCATTTTTCATATTCTAAAGGAATTGGTGTTTGAGAAATTAAAAGAGGAGAGCTGAGCGAATGCAATCTAAAGAAATTTTGGAGTATTGAACAAAACCTTACCAACAAAATTTGACAGGGTATTTACAAATATCCTACAAACCCTAGTTCAGAGAAGTTCGTAGTGTCTATTCCTCAAGTTGTTGATGTGCTTTAGAGGCCAAGGCCTAAATTTAAGAAGCACCCACACAAATCAATGGAAACAAATAAAGAAGGTGCATTCTCTAGGGTTCCTATAAATGTGTTGAACACTGAATATGTGTGAATTTACATACATTCAAAGATGGACGAATATAATCATTAGCTAACTGGAGATGATTTCTAGTTGAAATGAGAGTATTCCAGCTTGTTGGAGAAAAAGTTGGATGTATGCATAGAGTTTCCCAACTTTTTTTTTGAAGATGAATGGATGAAGTTTATTCTAAGTAGAATACATGATAAATTCATGTGGTTGGACATGTTACATATTATATCCAAAGAAGAAATAAAGATTATTACTAGTTTGAGCACCATAAGACCTATCCCAACATTGAAGGCAATAAAGAATGGAGGTGTGATGAGGCACAAAAGCTAAATTTTACAAGTGTGCCCTAAATATGGACAATATTGAAGACCTTATGGTCAAATATGCCACAATGATGATTGCTTACAAGATATTCTACACAAATAGAGAGGGTTCTACCACTTCCACCACAATTCACACAACATATCAAATGGTGAAAAAAGGTAAAGACTTTGATGTATGTGAGCTTCTATGATTGTAGTTGTTATAAAATTTATAGAGGACAAATGAGAAAATTTACCCTTTCTAATACAGTACTCTCATTATTTGCATAATATTTTACTTTCTCAGAGTTGCTTGGAGTGAAGAATGTAGTATGGAAAAACAATATCCCTATAGATATTCAAATTAGAGATCATTTAAGTAGATTTGCAGATAAAGAGTCATGTGATTCAATGTTGTGGGTATTTTTCAAACCGTTTCAAGCACGGATGAAACAGAGAGAATTCCAAATAAAGTTGTGAAAATGTATAAGAATGAAATAAAATTTGTGGTTAGTAGATATTACTGCTACAGTTGAACCCAAAACTGTTTGGGCTCTACAGCTACCTTATGTGGTAGCTAAATTTGATTGGATTGGCCTTGTCGAGGTTGTATTGAACAAGCCTAGAGATACAACAGTTGAAAGGTTTAGTACATATGGATAGTTAACAAATAAACTAATCAATTAGAGTGTAGAAGAATACTTGGAAAAATGAAAAGAAGGATATTGAAGAAAAGGTTGGTCAATTGAAAGTTGAGTTGGAAAGGGGATTTGGTACCCCTATGGACCCTATGGCAAAGTCGAAAGGCACGTTTGCTCCTATGTAGACTAGACTAAGAAAAAGAAGGTCAGACAAGACCTAATCCTACACACCTATTGTTTCAAATTCTTCTAAAACAAAAAAAATAGGTAGATCTAAGAAGATAGACACATCTAGCATCCCTAAGCAACAAAAGGATCCAAAGAGAAGACATAAATAAAGAGAAAAAAGAGATAAGTATATCAATTTAGAAGAATAATAGGAAGAGGAAGAAGTTTGATTGGTTAGCAAAAGGAAATTAAAAGTCTCTCAAGAAGATACTGGTGCAAATAAGGGAAAGGAGAAAGAGAATGCCCCTCTGATCCATTAGCATAATCCCATGAAGCTTGATGCACTGTTCAATACTATAGAATAGTTTAGAATTCTAAAGGATACAACTAAATTGAATCCAAATGCCAATAATGTAGATAAGGAAACAATTGAAGAAGCCATTTCCAAATACATGGTGACATTTAACATTGGCCTAAGTGAGATAGTGGACCAATTTTCAAATGAATTAAAAGGAGTATTGAGTGCAAGAAGATAGGAGGCAGTTGAAGAAGATGCAAAGATGAAATCCTTTGCCTTGGAGAAGATTGATTTCTCATTAACTTATGGGGAAAATTTTAAGTTGTCTTAGTTGCAAGTCTAAGAATTCAAGATAAATCAAAGAGTAAGTACTCTTACGGGAAAAGATAAGAATGATATAGAGAAGCTAAGGGAAGAAGTAATAAAATCAACTAAAAGACTTCATAAAGAATTGGGAGCCTCTTTCGGTGATGAAGATTCAATGCAACATTGAGACACATCCCTCCTAGAAAGAAATTAACCAATCAAAGAGCAATATGAGCATGAGCAAGGATAAATAATGACAGATAATACCCCTTTAGATGACTCGATAGCTATCAAGAAAAGAAAAGAAGGAAAGCAGAGTCCTAGAGAAGAAAAAAGCTCAAAAGGAACAAACTATGTATCCCCTAGAAGTTGAGAAGATTGCAGAATTTTTTTTCAACAATGGAAATGAGAAGAATGAATAAACATGTAGAAGAAAGCAAAAAAAAAAGATGTGAATTCTCTGCACCCTCCATAGATTCATTCCAAGATCTTTTGTATATGCAAATGTAGTTATAGCTAGTGGTGTCTCCACAACTACTACAAATTCCAATGAAACAAGGTCAAGTGGACTTGAAAAACATTTATCCTCTCCATAAGTTGTAGCTTGGTGATTTTTCCATGCCTCAGCAAGAAATGAGATACTACAAACTCACCATAGAGTTATAGAGTTAGTTGGTGAGGTTGTTAAGGTGTGCAAGAATTCCTTCTTGGAGTATCCATTGATACTTCTTTGTCAAGTGTACAACAATTGAAGTTACTGCTAGATTCCTTTAAGGAGTACTCTTCAAGTATGGAAGAGAAGATAAAGAAGGAAGTAGCAAAGAAATTGAATGATAAAAGGCTAATTGATGCCTCAAATAAATGTGCTATTGCACATACCAAGTTGCAAGGAAACTTGTAGGATGTTCAAAAGAGTTTGGAGGAAGCCAAAATATTGTTCAATTTTGTTTGAAATGGCCATTGTCTACAAAAAGTATAAAGGATCAGATGGACTCAATTGAGTACCAAATTGCTCAGGCCTTAGGTGTGTATGATCTAGTGAATGATGGGGATGGAGTATCTAGAGTGATCATTGAAAATATACACACTCAATTCTTTTTACTATGAGAACAAAAAGAGAAAATCATAAAACAATACAATAAACTCTAAGATATGGTAAGTCTAGGGCTTACATCTTTAGCTGAAGCTTTGGCCAATGGAAAAATAGTTGTGTAAAAGACAACAACATGTAGCTCTTTGGAAGAAGAAGACCTCTATGTACAATTTGAAAACCAAAGCTACATGCTTTCTTTTTCCAAGAAGGATTGGGAGGTGTACCATAGAAAAAAGGAAACTTGCTTGATTTGGGAATAATTGATGAAAAATTGGACTTAATAAGGCCTTGATTTGGTGTTGTGAGGTGTTTTTCACATGCACACTAGGTCTTGGACCCTTTCAAATGCATCTAACAATTCCTTGTAAAGGTGTTGTAAAGTGTTGTAAAAGACTTTCATGCCTCTCTAGACTTAATAAACCCATAAGTTCCCTTAATTCAACATTATAAAACATATTTAATAGTATTATTACACTAATCTAGAAGTCTTGTAAGTTAAACTTAATCATAATCTAGTGGTGTAATGTGTCTTACACATTCACATTGGATTTTGTGCCTTTCTAGGTTGTATGGACCTTATTTTAATGATGCAAAGTGTATTTAATCACACTTTCACATTGAACTTTGTGTCCTTGGTCTTATCCACCCTTTACATGATCATCACTAATAGGACCCTATTGCCCCATATTGTGCATTTTGAGGTATAATTTAATGAAATACCTGACAAAGTTACCATATAAACCCTATTTCCTCATTCCCCAACAACCCAGTAGGAAAATGGGCCCCTTTGAAACTAATTCACCATCTGTGTTGAATGAGTCCCTACCACATGGGACTAATTCACAAAAGGTGGTGAATTAGTCCCATTTGGGTCTTTTTTGAGTTTTGAGTGGGAAAAGTTGGAATTTAAGTTTATTATTATTTCATGTCAGCCTTAGGGATCTAATTAACAGGTAAATAAGGTGGAATTCCTATAAATATAAGTCTCTAAACCCTAATTTACATCTCTTAACTCATTCACAAATTATTCATCATTTTTCTTTCACTTCAAGTCAAGCAAGATAAGGTTTTATCATTCCAAGTCATTAAGATAGCTTCCTAAGAAATTTAAGGGTAGATCCTTCATGTTTTGCTATAGAAATTCAAGATCAATTATCATGGCAAGGTAATAAATCCTTTATTGCATATCTTGCTACATTCTTTTCTCATTTTGGTTTAATTACCTACAAAGGGGTTTGACCAAGGCAAACCCCCATGCCCTAACATCCAACATTTCTCCTTCTCTTCTGGTGTGTTTGTAGATTTAGACATCTTTAAGGCTTGGAAATCATTAAAGATCAAGTTGCAAAGTTTTTGAAGACATCTCTTTGTTTACCAAGTCAAAATATCCACCAAAAGTGTCTTTCAGACCTAAAAATTAGAGTTTTAGAGGTAGATACCTATCAGGAATTGAAGAGTAGACTGAGGCTTCAGTTTCCACCTTTAGAATTTTAGAAATTCAAAAGTGGACTAATTTTCCATGAGTGGGGAATGAGTCCCACTTCCATCCTTGATTTTGGTTTTTTTCATTTTTAGATACCCATTTGTCTAAAATAGGCTCCAGAATAGTTTCCCAAATCTGAGACTAATTCACCTAGAACGGCGAATGAGTTCCAGTAGGAAAAAATTTTAGCATCAACAACATTTCAAATTTCAATTCCATTCTCTAACAATATTTTAGGTGCACCTCTTCAATTTCATCCATTTATGTTTCAGTTTTCTTTCATTTCTAGGTGTTTTGCATATCATAATGTGTTTTCAAACAACTAGCAATTCTTTAGTTTTCATTCAATAATCAATATCTTTCTTTGGTTTTATACATTTGGATCATCTCATCTAGGAACATTTCATTCATATTTCCATTATACTTCCATTAGTTTGAGTATACCACCTAGATTTTGTGTGGGACTTATCTCTCTCCTTTAGGTGAAAAACCCTAATAGAGCAAGAGAGTCATAGCATTTCCTAACACCTAAAGTTCTATGGTTCATTTTGGTGAACCTTCTTTTCAAGCACCTTTATTTCTGATTTAGGTTCCTTCATTTCCTAGATTTCCTTGCATTAACTTTTCATTGCATGTTGCATTGGTTAGTTAGCATTCTAGGATTTTAAATTTTTGCATTAGTAAAAGTTTTGCATAACATGGATAAAAGTACTTTTCACTTTTTCATATACAATGTTTCTATTCATAAAAAATTGCATATGATTGATAAAAATTCTTGTCATTCTTGCACATACATTGTTTGCATTCTTAAAGCTTTGCATACATTGGATAAAAGTGTCTTGCATCATTAGATATACACTGTTTACATTGCTGAAACATTGCATGGAATGGTTACACGTGATTTTCATTTTTGTTCACACAATGTTAGTGTCTTGCATATTTCGATAGGCTAAGAAAAATTTCCTATCCTCTCCCTATGAGAGTGTTTTTGTGAAAGAGACTACAACCTTGGACATTCCTAACAATCATATTTGTTCCTCTCCTAATATCTCTCCTATTGGTGACGAAGATATTTTGGTAGAAGAACCAATCCATGAGAGTTTTGAGAATCCTATTTGTTTCTCTCCTCTTACCTCTCTTAGTGGAAAAGACATTGATAAACAAGACAACACAACCATAGGTAATCATGACAACATTTGTTCTTCTCCTAGTATCTCTCCTAGTTGTGAAGTAGATACTTTGATGTTAGACAACACAATCAATGAAGGTCGTGAATATCTTAGTTTCCCTCCTTCACCTAATGACACCATTATTTAACCAAACAATTCAACCATTGATCTTTCTCCTATTTTCAATGAAGTCCTTTTAGAAGAACCAATGTTCATTTGAATGTCAAAAAAAATTGGCTTGTTGTTCTCGTAATAACTCTCCTCCTAGGGAGAATTTTATGGTGCAAAAACATATGAAAATTGACACATATCCTTTAAACACTAAACTATCCCTATGTGAAGATAATAAAGTTACATTCAAATCCCCTTCATTAACAAATCATGCTAATAAATATAAAATTCTAGAGGTTATGACGAAACAACTGGGATCTTCTTTCACTAGTGAGCTTTCTAAGTCACCTACCATTAGTGACTCAAACAAAAAAATAAGAGATGTATTAAAATCCATGATGCAATCTAATCAAAACAATGTTTTGTAGCTACTAAGTTGTAACTTAGTGAATCAAACATCTAGGGGATCACACAACACTCCTACTACATTACCTCTTTATCCACATCATGTGCCTAGTGTTGATGACCTTAAAAAGACTCCTCTTAATATATCTATATGGTAACTCATTTAGACATAATTATATGTAACAACAATGGAGCAGTAGGTGAATGGGCAAGAGAAGAAAATTTTTGAATCTTTGAGCAATGGATCTGGTCATCATGGAGCAAGCTCTGAGGATTTGTAGGTGGTTTTCAGGCAACTTTCAAGTGGCAAGGAAGGTAAGGAGGACTCAGAAGAGAATGACCCCGACAAAAATATTTAGGTGGACCCAGGGGGAAAGGCTAACCTGAATGTTAACTCTAGTGAGGGCACTAAAGGACAAGAGGTTGAAAAATCCAAAAATGTGGTAGGGGCCACTGGAGGGGAAGGAGCTAAACTAAAACCTTGGTCATCTCTATTTGGAGTCAAACCTAATGATAAATCATTGTTCCCTCTAGTCTACAACATTTCTAAACAAGGAAAGGGTAAGTTTTCCATTTCTATCCCAGATTTGGTCATTGATCATAATATTTTTTTAATGGATAGAGTGCTGGTAGGAAAATTTATTGGCCCTAGACCAAATATTGAAGTTGTTAGGGCTTTTGTTAAAAGAAAGTGGAGAACCTATAGAAATGTGAAATATGCATACATTTCAATCCACTAGTTTAATTAAATAACCTTCATTTAATCAAATCTAACATTTCATCCTTCAATTAAATAAATTCACTTCATCATTACCTCATTTAAATAAATCAATCAAATCCCAACATTTCATCTTTCATAAATCATCTCCTAGATTCATATTCCTCAAATTAATTAACCTTTACCTTGCATCATCCTTTTAATTAAATAAACCAAACCTTATTTAATTAAATACAAAATTCATATTCTATCCCTTTTGATTTAAATAAACCAAAATATTTAAGTCAAATGGGTCAAAACACCTAATCATCATCCTAAGTTAATCAAACTATGATTAATCTAATCTAACCACCCATCACATCCTCTAGCTTTTCCCACTTGCAGAAATAAATCAATTTATTGATTTATTAAAATCCTCATTTTCCCTCAACAAAGCATCTTTTTGAGAATATTCCCCAAGTTTGAATTTGAAGGAAAGTTGACTTGTCCCTTCAACCATCAAAATAACTTCTCTCTTACATGTCCCCCACTTAGCATTTAACTCTGAAATTCAAATTTGAATCTCCCCCTCTTTGTCACATTGACCAAAACTTGCACATTGCTCAACCAATCACAAGGTGACAAGTGGCTTCATCTCATTGGTCAAAACTTTATCCCACATTGCTCTCTTTTGGGAATTCTTCCAACTTGAGATTTTATAAATAGAAGGCTCATTCTTCATCTTAGCATCCACAATATTATGCAAAGTTACTCTCTTCAATTGAGAACTAATTTTTCCCATCTCACACCATCTTCAAGGCATCTATCATTAAGCTTAGCAAGGATTGGGAAAGGGTCACTTTGCACAAGTGACACCAATCCAATATGAAATAGGTATATGTCTTAGTTCCATATGTTTCTTTGATTTTCTTTGTTATTTTTTTGCATTTTTGGAGCATGACATGTTATTTCATAGGACCATTTAATAAGTTTTCATATTACTAACCCATGAAAAAGATTTTAGATTGTATTGTAGATTTTGAAGAGTGCTTCAGAACCAATGGACATGTTATTGTCTTAGCTCTTCCAAAGGGTTTCTTTTCTTTTGAGTTTTCTATCAGGAAGATATTTTGGTTGTAAGGAGTGGAGGACCCTGGGTTACTATTAAGTCATCCTTGTCTCTCAAGAAATGGACAATGAATTTGGACCTTTCAGATCAATATTTGAAAACATCCTAGTGTAGACTCCATGGCCTCCCAATGGAAATTTCGAATGAGGATGTCTTCAACGGCTTGGCTAATTATTTTCGTGAGCTTCTATCAATATACCCAATGACAGTGGCTAGGAAAAGGCTTTTTTTTGCTACAATCTATGTGGGTTTGTCTTAGAATGTTGACCTACCATCAGCAATCAAAATTCAATCAAATTTGGGTACATGGGTTCAAGCTATTAAGTTTGAATCAATTCCTTTTGCCTACTTTAAATGTAGAAAAATAGGGCACTAGGAAAAGAAATTCTTGCTCAATGCCAACACTATGAAAGAGAAATGCCAACCTAAATCAAGAACAATTTGGAAAAGGAAGCTTGAAGGGGAGGGAAAAGAGACCAAAGGAGATAATATTGAAAAGTTTGAGGGTAAGCCATCAGAGGTCCTTAAGAAAACCCTTGGAAATATGGAAGATGGGGGGATTCATGTTGATTTGGAGCTTAAAGTGCCTCTTATCAACAAGAAAAAGGTCAATGTTGATGGTAAGGCAGATGGAGAGGATGGCTCAAAAAATGGAGAGTGTGGCCTTGGGAATTAGGAGCATCTAGATAATATGCCTGAGAATGTAATAAGAGGGAAGGAGGATGGTGAGATTGGCTTGGAGGATATTTCAAGTCAGGGCTCTGGATTTCCAAATAAGGAAGCCAATCTATCATTGGAGATTGGGGTTTCCTTCATGCCACCATTTTTTTGAGTAAGAGGCCTCTCTAGTAAGGAGTCTAGTCAGGAGCCAGAATCAACATATTCTCAGGAGGTTGTTAAGGATACCTTTGAGGACCTGAGCTAGTCTCAGGAGAACTTGAGTAAGATTTTGACCCAGTATAACAATGGTCAGATGGATACCCTTCCTTTGAATGAAAAGGGACTCTCAGATAAGGAGTGGGAATCAGGAAAAGAGATTAAAAGTCAAGAAGAAATTGATAGAGACAATTTCACCTCTTATACTAGGAAGAAGTAGAAAAATAGACTAATCAGTACACCAAAAGGTGTCTCAACTAGAACTAGAGCTAAGGTAAATTTTGGGGCCACAAAGAATAGTCAAGGAAGGAGATATGAAAGATGGCATAGGAAGCAAGAAAGCTTTAATGATATTGTAGATGGGATTTAGAAAACCATTCCCGAGATTTGAAAAATTCAATGCCCTGATAAGCTATGTAGATTATGTCATGGAATATAAGGGGGTTGAATAGCCTCCATTAGTAGGATGTGTTGCACAATTTTGTTAGGGATCATAAACTAGATATCTTGTTCAGGAATCCAAAATGCCTAAAGAGAAAGTGGAAAAGATTAAAATGTTTACGTTTTGTGGTGTGCATGGTAATAGTTCTGAGGGTGCCTCTAGAGGAATTGTTACCTTTTGGAATTTGAACTTTATGAAAGGGGAATCTTTGCTGGAGAGCACAAATCATGTGGCTACCAGATTTACCCAAATCAGATAGAATTTTAGCTAGATCCAGTCCAACATCTATGCTCCAAATAGGAAAGGAGCCAAAAAGACCTTTTGGAAAGAGTTGGCTGCTTTCCAAAGAAAGTTTAGTAATGAAACCTTGGTTGTTATGGGAGACTGCAACACACTTCTTCAGGAAAATGAGAAGTTCGGGGGATCCCAGGTGAACCTAGAAAGTAGAATGAATCTCTTAGATTTCATTAATAATCAGGGGATGATTGACCTTGAGTTGCAAAGAGCCTCTTATACTTGGTCAAATCGTAGAATTGGTAAGGATTTGATTCAAGTCAGATTAGATATAACTTTAATTTCTAACCATTGGTTTTTAAATTATTTTTGTTCCTTAAAATTTCTCCCAAGGGTGGGCTCTGATCACTATTCGATTAGTTTTGTGGTGGATCCTATTGAGGCCAAGAGGAATTTCCCCTTTAGATTTGAATGAATGTGGCTTTCCCACCCTCACCTCCTTGAGGAGGTGAAGAGGTGGTGGAACATATCTATTGATGGGACTACTATGTTTAGGGTTGCCAAGAAGCTGGGGGAAGTCAAAAATAAGATAAGAAGATGGAATAAAGAGAATTTTGGAAATATCTTTGGTACCAAGTCTGAATTAAAGGAGATTCATGAAAAAATCTATCTTGAGGGATACATTGCTTATAACAGGAGGAAAGAAAATGATCTATTAGTGAAAATGCATGATATAATATCCAAAGAGGAGTTTTGGAGACAGAGATCTAGGGCTTTGTGGATTTCGGCGGGAGATAAAAATACTATATTTTTTTACATGAAAACACTAAAACATAGGTCTACTAATAGGATCACTCACATCAAGTCCAATTGTGCCCATTTTGAGAAAGATGATATAAGAAGAAAAGTTGTACTTTCGTTAGTACCCTTCTTTCGGTGACTGATGGAGTTAACCATGCTATGCAAGATTATCTTTCAAAGGCTATTCCAAAACTTATTAAGGATGAAGATAACAATATGCTAATTGTTATTCCATCTAGGGAAGAAATCAGGAAAATTTTCTTCTCTTTTGAAGGAAATAAGGCTCCAGGACTAGATGGGTTTCCCATATTCTTTTTTCAATGGTTCTAGGAGATTTTTGAAGAGGATGTGGTGAATTTTTTGAAGGATTTATTTGGCTTAAGGAGTCTCCTAAAAGAACTAAATGCCACTTTCTTGGTCCTTATCCCTAAATGCCCAAGAGCTACAAAATTTGAAGCTTTCAGACCTATTAGCCTCTGCAATTCCTTCTATAAAATTATCTCTAAAGTGTTGACTTCAAGGCTTCTAATTATTCTTCCTTCCTTGATTTCTCCTCAGTAGAATGGCTTCATTCCTATAAGGAAAGAAGGAAGATTCTTCATTCAATTATTACCATCCATGAAATTGTTCATTCTCTGATAGAATCAAATACTGAAGGTTTCCTTCTTAAATTGGACATTTCAAAAGCCTATGATCGTGTTGACTAGGATTTTTTACTTAAGATCATGAAGGCATTTGGTTTCAATAATAGAGTCCTCTAAATGGTTGGTCAACTCATTTCTACTACTTCCATAGCTATCATGGTGAATAGATCACCTTCACATTTCTTTAAGAATTCTAGAGGCCTAAGGCAGGGAGATCCTATTTCCCTTATTTTATTTACTATTATGTTGGAATGCCTTGGAAGGAACCTGAAAGAATGGTTGATCAGGGATCATTAGTGGGTTTGAGGCCTTCATCCAGTAATATGGTCTACTCTCACCAATATTTTGTGGATCACACCATTTTATTGGGGAGATCTATAGTGGCTAAAGCAAGGAATCTTAAAAAGGTCCTAGATGATTTATGAGAGGGCATCTGGTCAGATGGTTAACAAACATAAAACCCCTTATTCTTCTTCAACACACTAGAGCCTAGACAAAATAAGATTACCAGAATTATGGAATGCAGAATAGAATCCTTACCTTATATTTATCTTGGCTTTCCTTTGGGCCTTAAACCTCTTGAATTCTTTTCGAATTCTCTAGTTGATAGGTTTAGTAAAAAGCTTGTTGGATGGAAAGGAGATCTTCTCAATCAAGTAGGTAAAATTTAGCTTCTCAAAGCTACTCATTAGAACCTTCTAGTATATGCTTTAATTATTTTCAAAATATCGACCAAATATGCAGATGGTATTGAAAAAATCCAAAAATCCTTTATTTGGTTGAGTGTTGAAGAAAGGAAAAGAATGCCTCTTATTGTTTGGGATTCTGTTTGTAGACCCAAAAAGTTGGGTGGTTTAGTTCTTAGAAGAATCGGAATGATGAATAAGGATCTTCTTGCTAAGAAAATCTTGGGAGTGTTCTCATCTAAAGGAGAGTGGAATGACATTTTAAAGAGTAAATACATGGCTAATATTGGATCTCTCAAGACTTTGCTTGACTCTCCAAATCTGCCCTATGGTTTGGCTTTTTGGAATGATATGACTAGAGGGAGATACATTATTGATAAGGGAGTTTGTTGAAACATAAGAAGTGGGAAACAAGCTAGGTTCTGGCAAGATAGATGGTTAATGAAGGATCCATTAATTTCATCCCAAAGCTTTAATGGATGGGCTGATATATGCAAGGATAATTTTGGGAATCATGTTAAGGATTATTAGAGAAATGGGAGCTGAGTGAATCTGTGCTAGATCAGCATGGGCCTTACTCTGATTCAATTCTCCCTATTGGTTGTTAGAATGGGGTTGAGCCAACATGATGATATTTTAGTTTGGATGGCTAACCCTTTAGGTAGTTACACATTTTCTTTAGTTGTCTCTTTTTTGTCCTTTTCTACTTCCCCCCATCCCTTTTGGGCTAAAGCTTGGATTAAACACCTAAATACTAATGTTAACATATTCTTTTGGATTCTTCTTCAAAATAAAGTGCTTATGGTTGATAACCTCTGCAAGCTTGGCATCCAGATCTCGAACCAATGCTACTTGTGTAAGGAAGAAGTGGAATCTACTAATCATATATTCCTCCATTGTCTGTGTGTGGCTTCTATATGAGGAAGATTTATCTCTCTGGAATCTCTCGTGGGTGTTTCCTGGCACTATTGAAGATCTTTTTATTCAATGGAATGTGCCCTCTCAGAATTTGGTTATCCATAGACTTTGGTCTTTTATTTTTCCTTTTATAGTCAGGGGTGTATGGAAGGAGCAAAATAATAGGATCTTTAGTGACAAGGAGGCTCCGAAAAATATTGTGTATGAGAAAATATATAGGTTAATTATGAAGAATATTAACAATATTCCTAATCAAGAGACTAAGATGGAAGTAGTGGTCTACTCAAAATATGAACTCAAGATGGTTAAAGAGTGGAATATTAAAAAGGATATATTTAAGGCTTCAAGACTAGAAAAAAAGAACCATGAAGGAATCAGCTAGAGTCACCTGCCTAGGGAATGGATAAAGGCTAATTTTGATGGGGTGGCTAAGGGAAACCCAGGTCCATCTGGGAGTGAAGGTGTGATTAGAGATCATAATAGAAAGTTTGTGGCAGTGGTGGCTATCTCATTTGGAAAGTAGTCCAATCATTTAGCAGAAGCCATTGGAGCCTTCCAAGTTATTGACCTTGCTAAAAGATTGAACTTTAAAAATATATGGATCAAAGGTGAGTCCAGAAATATTATCAATTGTCTCCTAGGAAAGTCCCCACCTTCATGGACCATTAAATGTTGGATAGAGGAAGCTAAATCTATTTTATCCAACTTTGATAAAGTCAAAATATCCCATTTCTTTAGGGAGGCTAATAGCGTCGCAGATTTTTTTGTGAATGAGGGGGTTAACAAAATGGGCATCATACAAGGTAGGACTAAAATGAATTGGGAGCTAACATAAGAGCCTTAATAAACTATGATATCATGCATGGGAAGGTTTCTACTTTTAATGATGAATATGAAGAATACTACCAAGTACTATGAAATTGTTAGATATGATGGAGGTGTCATAATTAATCCCATGGGTTGTAAAGGTTGGCACATTTTGTGGGTGCTTTGGTTTTGTTGTTGGGTCTCTGTTAGATTCATTTTTTCTGCTAACAATAGAAGAAAGATTACTACTACTATGGGGGGAAGCAAAAAAATGGTGGAGCCAATGAGTGGAGAGAGGCATAAGAAGAAATTGAAGGTTTGGAGGCACATTCAGTGGGGTGGGCTATAGCTCTTCATTGATAAGCTCCATGGCACTGACCCTAAAGTCACTGCATATTTTGCTAAGCATTGGAAGAAAGGAGAAATCATTCTCTTAGGAAGGAAGGTTAAGGTGGGTGAAGAGCTCATTGGGGAAATCACATGTCTCTCAACTGAGGGGGTGAATTTTTACTATGAGAGAAAGTTTTCAAATAAAGCAGTTCTCTCCTTCCCCAAAACTGATAAGGAGAGGAAGGTCCTTCCTAAAGTTTCTTCTAGTTACCTTGATGTTGGAATGGTCAAGAAGGTGTGCTAAGAATTCTCATGGAGTACATTACCCTAGAAGGAAGATTTACCAAATTTTATGGGTACCACTTTACCCTCCTCAATCATTGTTGGCACAAGGTAAGGGTTTCCTTTCACCACTATTTGGATTTTTCCTTGAATAATAGTATTGAGGAACATAGAAATATTCCTAGGAAGAAACCAGTCCTGCATGCTGGTCTCATTAGGCTTAGTCACGAGCATTTTAAAAACATGATATCCTTGTCTAACCTGATAACAACCTCGGCCTTGAATGGAGATGATACGAAGATTAGCTTGTCTAAGGATAAAGAAGATTCTAATACTGAGTGGGATAAGGAAGACTCTCCCTTGACCAATAAGAAAAATAAGAAAACCCCTCAGAAAAAACCCTCGAACAAAAAAGTGGGCACTACGAAAACCCTGAAGGGCATGTCTCAAGAGGCTAAGAGAAAAATGATGGACCCCCCTATGAATAAGTTGGTTTCTTATTCAGAGGATTCTCTAGAGGACAACTCTGATGATCATAATGCTACTAAGGATTCTTATACCTCTTACCCTGCCACTGATAGAGGGAGTAGGCCTAGATTCCCTAGAGACTTCAATCCTAATGACCACTATTTCAAGCTAGACTGAGAATTTCTAGATGATATTATGGCTATAGCCTGAAAAGAGGCTTTTGACTACTTCAAGATCATAAAATGGGTTTTTCATGAGATTAAGTATCTCAATTTAAAAAATAGGGCTCTCATTGGCAAGATGGATGATTTGGATGTGAAGGATTCTCACATAATATTTTTGGTGTTTTGTGGACTATGGAAGAGAAAAGGGCTTTGTCCAAGTGCCTTCAAAGAAATGTTGAGCTTATGGAAAAGATGAAGAAGGATAATGAGAACAAGGTCAAGCAGCTTGAAGGGGAAATTGGAAAAATCAAGGATACTATGAAAACTATTATGCAACACAACCATAGAGTTGTTAATTAAAATGATACTATCTTGAGGACCATGGTGGAGAAGATCGATAATACTCATCATGGGTCACTATTTGTGGACTTAGATGCTGATAGGGACAAAGGAAAGAAGGAGGATTCTAGCCCATTGAAAAGGACTAGAGCAAAGCTGAAAAGAAAAGCAGATTGCTTGTCATAGGAGATCTACGACCTATAGAAGGTTACTCAGGAGATGTGCAACCTTGAAGTTGAGGTTGGTGAAACTTTGAATTCTTTAGGTTAGTTTAGGTTGTGTTGGGTGTTGGCTTCTTGTTGGGGTTTTGTTGGTTCTTGGTTCATGGTTGTTTTCCTTTCTATTTTTTGTGTCACATCCTTCTTTTTCTTGGGTACTCCGATGATTTATCTTTCTTTTAATTATAAACTATGTGGTTTTGGGTCCCTGTAAAACCCATTTTTTCCTTTATCAAAAACTATCACCTATAATGAAATTTATCTTCAATGAAATATTGAAAATACAAAAGGAGGAAATCCAATCTTACATAAAATTGAACAATGTAACATCCCCCTCTTGTCCCATGTAAGTCACCCAGTCAGAAATCACATTCCCTAAACATGAATTACCCTAACTTGAAATTCAAAACAAGAATGATCCCTTAATGATAAAGGTGATCATTAATGAAACTTTAATTAGACACACTATCATAGAAAATGGATTTGAAACCAATATTTGTAGCATTGACCTCCTAAACAAACTTGGTATGGACAAAAAACTCATCCAACTCAATGATGTTCATATTTGTGGCTTTGAAAATGTTAATAGGAAACCACTAGGGATGATCACATTACCTATTGAGGTTAGACCTATAGTGTTGCCTACCTTTACCCATATCATGCAAGGACCCTTTCTATACAATCTTATCCTAGGGAGACCATGGATTCACACTATGAAAGGAGTCACATCTAACCTTCACTGTACAATGAAATTTGAGTACAATAACAAGATATACATGGTTGATGTAGATGAGCGAAGCTATGCATCAACTAATCACAACACATCCAACTCCCCCAATCCTTTCATTCCTAGATAAAAATTCAAACCTATACAAGTTGATGCTAATTATTCACCTACAACAAAACTATTTCATGTTAATTGGGGGTCATTATATTTTACACCTCCTTTCAATAAATCTTCCAAAATCTCACCCTCATGTTCCAAAGAGCCATATACAAATTATTCAATTTGAGACACAAGTTCCAGTAGCAATTGGGGTTTCACACCTTCCTTTAGGGGCGAGTGTGCAATATCACAACCTTGTGTTTCATTTGCTCAACTTAGTTCTACCAAATCACCCCATGGTGGTGATGGGGGCAATATAAATCCCATCCCTCATGAAGGAATGACATATAAAATTAAAAAGGATTTGTGTTCTTGTAAATAAACTAATCCTTCTAAAAAACACACACCCCCTTCATCCAACTTGGAAGATTGTTATGGCATTTTGTACAATCTCTGACCTACACATGGATGCAATGAACACATGAACAAAACTAACATAGCATGTACTCTTTCAAGAAAGATCAAGGGGTAACTCGCTTATCTCCACTCTCATCTCAAACTTTGCACAACAAAATTCAACATCTCAAGGAGTATGGTGCTCTTCCTTTTGCTGGAGCACCTAATTCCTCTACCTAATACTTACTTTCATCCATTCCAGGCTCACGTTTGTCCTACACTAAGTGGGAGCAATGGGTTTGATAGCCTTTTCCTTGTATGCCACTTGTTGTTGTCTCTTTTGACCAGTCGTTAACCTTTCATGAACGTATAAGAGAAAGCTTGGGATGTGGAAGACAATTCTTAATATTGACTCGCATTTGACATACTCCATTTCTTCCTAATGCAACTTATCAAAAACATATGACTTTGCATAGGGATTTTTGAATAAACTCCCATACAGTCTTCTAATTTAAAGCAATTGCTCATAGTAATGGTGTTAGCAACCGCTTTAAAGTGGGGGAATACATATACAACATCTTTGTGCAAATTTCATGGTGTAATTTTCCTTTTTCTTATGATGTGTCCTCTTCTTGGCGGTGGGTATGCGCAGGGTCATCATGGAAAAAATAAGGCCTTAAGTGGCAAAAAATTCAAAAATATCAGAGTTAGGCAACTTGAGGTAAAAATTTGAATAAGTTATCTATATTATTTCAAAAATATATAAGAATAGAATCTATAGAAAATTGAATGTAGTTTCTAAACTACTAGGTTTTTTATAAAATCTATTTGGTGAAAATTTGAAATTTCAATGTAGTGGTACTTACATTTTAGGGAAAAAATAAGAAGTAGGTGTCCTGAACACCCTAACCACAATAAAATGATAATATTTTTGTATAATATTTTAGATATAAGTAGAGGACTCATGCATCGATGCGATGCATATTTTTTTGTAATATTTTTCCAAGTAAATAATTAATTATGAATTTTTATTACAACTTAAAAACATAAAAGTATGTCGACCACCTAAACTTGGTCAAAACTTCATGAAATTCAATTTTTATTTTTTTAATCCTATAGTATGCAAAGCATAGAATGTGACGTTTTGGATTCAAAAAATGTGATACCATTTGAAAGCTATAGATGTTTTTCAATTAGCCTATCAATCAAGACTTTAGTCATAATTTGAATAGAAAATGAATAATAATCACTTATTAAATTCAAAGTAAGTAATAATTTATATCAATGGAAAGCTAAGAATCTTCTTTAAAAAATCTTTTCGTTTCATCAATTTTGGGTAAAAAAATAGTTGTCAACCACATACCCATCATATTGCCACTTTTTGGCCCATCATGATCCTGCACATACCCTAGTGTCATTAGCTTTGATGTCTTCCAAAAGTGTACGATCAACTAAAGTGGTTTGATGTCAATGAGGCATCCCATGGATAATGATCTGACACCTTGACTTGTCCTCTCTTGGATACATTAGTCACAATGCTCCCTAAGAAGAAGACCTTACATGAACAAAGAAAAGTTAAATTTAGCAAAATTCTTTACATATTCAAAAAAAATTTACACAAAGAATTACATTGTGGTACCTTGTGAATGTTATCAAGAGCATAACTTTGGTATGGTTTGTATAATGGGAAGGGTGATCCCACAAAGTTGGTTTACAATTTTTGGGAGATTCTAATTTTTGTTGAAATCACATATAATTTTTAGAAAATATAATGATTTAAGCCTTAAAAAAAATTATTTAAAGCATTCCAATTGAAGAGGGTTTGATCAAACTACCTTAGATCAAACCCCCTTGGATAGAACCCCGCTAGTTTTAAACCATACCTATAATAAAGTCTCCTTTACACCTATCAAAATTTTTATAAAAAATCACTTTTGATTTACCTTTTGGAGGATCAAATGAATTCTTTTAAAATTTATTTTTTGTAAGTATGTAGTCATTATAAGCTTCCCAAAAAGTATAATTTTAAATAAATTTGTTTTTATTATTATATTTGTTTTTTATTTCTTGTGAATGTAGTTTTTTTATTGTAAATCAAGCTCTTCATTCTATACATGTGGAAAAATAGAAGATTATTAAAAAAATTAAAACATATGAAAAATATAAGTGCACTAGATATTGAAGTCCTTGATCCAACAAAAAAAAATTGAATTTTGATACATACTATAACACCATTTTAAATCAACATACTAAACTTTATTTCATACTTCCTCATGAAGTTAGTTTAAAGCAAACAAATAAAACATCATTCTTTATGAAATAATCCATTATGCTTCATACTCAAAACAATGAAACAAACTAATTGAAATCCTAAAAAATCATAATGAATAACCTATTCCATAGTGGATTGGTGTCACTTGTGAAAAGTGACCCTTTCCCAATCCTTGCTAAGACTCAAATGATGAAGATTGTTGAAGATGCTATGAAATATTGTGAAATGGACAAAATTAGCTCTCCATTGAAGAGAGTAACTTTGCATGAGGATTGTGGATGATTTGTTGAAGAATAAGGTTTCTAATTATATATTCTCATCTTTAAGGAGTGTTCAAAAGAGAGAAATGCGGGATAAAGTTTTAGCCAATGAGATGGAGCCACTTGTCACCTTGTGAATGGTTGAGGAATGTGCAAGTTTTGGTCAATGTGCCAAAGAAGGGGAGATTCAAATTTGAATTTGAGAGTTAAATGCTGAGTTTGACCTTTGCAAGAGACATGTAAGACCTCTTAAATACTTTGTTGGATGTACATGTCAATTTTCTTTTGAATTCAAACTTGAGGGAATATTCCATTTTTATGCCATGTTGAGAGAAAATGATGAATTAATAAATCAATAAATTGATTTATTTGTGCAAGTGGGAAAAGCTAGAGGATGTGATGGGTGATTGGATTAGATTAATTAGGATTAGATTAATTAAGATAATGTTAGGTTATTTTGACCCATTTGACTTAGATTTAGGGATTTAAATTAAATCAAAGGGAGATGAAAGGTGATTTCAAATTTAATTAAGTACAGGTTTGATTTATTGAACTAAAAGGATGATGATAGGCTTAAATTAAATAAATTTAATTTATTCAATTTAAATGAATGACCTAAGGAGATTAATCAATTAAACTTGATTTATTTAATTGATCAGGTGAATATGATGCATGATGTTAATTTCGCATGTCTACACATACAAAAAAAAGTTGTGTTATATAGTCCCCCTATGTTTGAATTGTAATTGGTTTGACTTCGAAACTTGATTAAGGAAAAAATATTCTTTAAAACACTATGGAACTAATTGGAACCACTGGATATCATAGTTACAAATTTAAATTCAAAAAAAAAGAATTTTATCCTTCATGGAAAAAAAGTTGTGTTATACGGTGAGCGTTACTCTTTAAAAAATTGTGTTTACTGAAAAAAACTAGTTTTCGAAGATGGAAAAAGAAGTGCAATATGATTCAATTTTTTTTGAAAAAAATATGTTTAGAATTTACAGACGAAATTTCACAAATAGCTAGTTTGCATTATCTTCAAATTGCTCATGGTTAAGCCACTATAAGTGCCCAAAAGTGAAGATTTAGTTAGAAAAAATAAGTTCAGTGTCCTATTTGGCCAAAAATTGTAAACTAGTATTGTGGGATCACCCAGAAGCTAACACACTGGCATGAATTTGTCATTATATGGTGGGAAGCTAACACACTGGCATGAATTTCCCACTAAACCACTTCTTTGGGACATTTCACTCCATGGATGACCTGATGTTCTATGGTCCCAAAGTGTGCATATTTTCCACCCTATTTTTCTTTCCTTTATTTCTTGACATTGCATGATTGTGTATGTTGATGTTTTGACTCAAGATATGTGATCCTAGGGGCTTGACTATCTTCTTGGTCTTCTCCATTATTTGTCATCTACATTTGTACACACAGATATCTCTTGAATGTCTAATTTAGTGTGAGTTTGAAGCAAGTTCACCTTCTCACTAAAGTGGGGGCTAAATGTACCATAGAAAAAAGGAAAATTTCTTGATTTGGGAATAATTGATGATAAATTGGACTTATTAAGGCCTTTATTTGGTGTTTTGAGGTTCTTTTCACATCCACACTAGGTCTTGGACCCTTTCAAATGCATCTAGCAATGCCTTACAATAAAGGTGTTGTAAAGTGTTGTAAAAGACTTTCATGCCTCTCTAGACTTAATAAACCCATATTCCCTTAATTCAACATTATAAAATGTATTAATAGTATTATTACACTAATCTAGAAGGCTTGTAAATTAAACTTAATGATAACCTAGTGTTGTAATGTGTCTTACACATTCACATTGGATGTTGTGCCTTTCTAGGTTGTACGAACCTTATTTTAATGATGAAAAGTATATTTAATCACACTTTCACATTGAACTTTGTGTTCTTATCCTTATCCACCCTTTACATCATCACTAATAGGCCCCTATTACCCCATATTGTGCATCCCGAGGCATAATTTGATGAAATATTGGACAAAGTTACCATATAAACCCTATTTCCTCATTCCCCAACAACCCAGTTGGAAAGTGGGCCCCTCTAGGACTAATTCACCATCTATGGCAAATGAGTCCCTACCGGGTGGGACTGATTTGCTTAAGGTAGCAAATTAGTCCCATTTGGGTAATTTTTGAGTTTTGAGTGGGAAAAGTTAGAATTTAAGTTTATTATTCGTTCATGCTGACCTTAGGGTTCCAATTAACAAGTAAATAAGGTGGAATGCCTATATATATGTCTCTAAGCCCTAATTTACATCTCTTAAACCATTCACAACTTATTTATCATTTTTCTTTCACTTCAAGTCAAGCAAGCTAGGGTTTTATCATTCGAAGTCATTAAGATAGCTTCCTAAGAAATTCAAGGGTAGATCCTTCATATTTTGTTGCAAAAATTCAAGATCAATTATCATGGCAAGGTAATAACTCCATTATTGCATTCCTCATTACATTCTTCTCTCATTTTGGTTTAATTACCTACACATGGGTTTGACCAAGGCAAACCCCCATGCCCTAACATCCAACATTTCTCCTTCTCTTCTTGTGTGTTTGCATATTTAGTCATCTTGAAGGCTTGGAAATAATTAAAGATCAAGTTGCAAAGTTTTTGAAGACATTTCCTTTTTGACCAAGTCAAAATATCCACCAAAAGTCTCTTTTAGACTTGAAAATCAAAGTTTTACAGGCAGACACCTGTCAAGAATCGAAGAGTAGACTAAGTGTTTTAGTTTCCACCTTTGGATTTTCAAAAATTCAAAAGTGGATTGATTTGAAATTAGTGGTGAATGATTCCCACTTCCTAGCCTAATTTTGGTTTTCTGCATTTTTGGATACCCATTTGTCTGAAATGGGCTCTGAAACAGTTTCACAAATTTGGGACTAATTCGCCCAAAATGGCAAATGAGTTCCAATAGGCTAAGCTTTTAACATCATGAGCATTTCAAATTTAATTTCTAGGATCTAGAAATATATTAGGTGCACCTCTTCAATTTCATCCATTTATGTTATAGTATGCTTTCATTTCTAGGTGTTTTTGCATATTACAATGTGTTTTCAAACAACTAGCATTTCCTTAATTTTCATTCAATTGTCAACATATTTCTTTGGTTTTCTACATTTGGATCATCTCATCTAGAAAAATTTCATTCATATTTCCATTATATTTTATTAGTTTGAGTGAACCACCTAGATTTTGTGTGGGATCTATCTCTGTCCTTTAGGTGAAAAACCCTAATAGAGCAAGAGACTCATAGCATTTCCTAACACCTAAAAATATATGGTTCAGGAGGTCACCAAGAAGGATTGGGAGAAACACCTTGCAAAATTAAAGGAAACATATAAGGGTATATTACCCTCAACCAATTAAGGTGTTTATTTCTTTTTAAATTGTATAGAAATTTTTTTATCTCAATGTACTTTTGTGGAGTTAGTAGATAGTGTTGTGATAAAATTTTGTCTTTTTGGTGATGGATAACATTGTCAGGGGGAGCTATTCTCATGCAGATATATTAGTAAGGGAATGTAATGTGGATTTACTACCCTTTTCCCTTGATGTCAAAGGGGGAGTGAAGTAGAGAAATGCTTTTCCATCAATGACAAAGGGGGAGATTGTTGGAAACATGAGGATGATAGTATCTGGTATTGTCATTGATGTCAACCCATTGTAGAATTGATGTTATATCAATATGAATATAATTCAAAGAAGATCAATTGTTTTTTGGAAATTGGCTAAGTCCCAAACTGAGTGTATTTTCAATGTAACAAAGGAGCAATTTTGTACTCCACTTTGTTTCACATTGTGTTATCTTGTCATGCAGTTTTGAGGTAATAATGGTACATATTGAATGATTCCATATCCAAATTTTCAAGGTTTTATGTATGTTTTAGTAGAATAAATTGATGATAGAGTATCTAACTAAGTAGAGACAAAATTACTGGTGTAGAGTTCATGTTGGAGTGCTTTACATTCCACTATGGATGATCATTGTGTTTTGCAGATTTCAAGAAGTTCTTGGAGATGTCAGATGTGTGTGCATTCTGAGGTTTAAGTAGTTTGGTGATTCATGCATCAAGTTTTGGATGAACAATTGTCTCATTTAGTTGTTGCTTTACCAATTTGGTTGTGTGGTGCCAACCTAAGGTTTTGCGGTTGTGCAAGACTAAATTGAGTATGGAGGAGATTAATGGGAGTAGCTATAGGTCATGCCTACCTATTTTGGTGAAGAAATTTCTTTGGTTATTTTTTTAAGGCATGTATCTTGTATTTTTGAGCCAATAGGTTTTGGGGTCACACGTTTTATCCATTTAGGTTGACCTAGTTGATGGTATGACCAATTGTGAAATATATATATGTATATATCTTCATCAATCTCTCTACCTTCCTCCTCACCCCTCTACTTATCTCTATCACCCCTCTCCCTCTTCCCTCTCTACTTTATTTCTCTCTATCTGACCTCTCTCTCCCTACCTCCCTACCTCTTCTTCCCTCTGTACTCCCCTCTCTACTCTCTATCTCCCCTACCTCTCCTTACCTACCTCTCTTCATTATTCTCTCTCTAAATCCTTATCTCTCCCTCTATCCCTACCTCTCCATCCATTTCTCCTTCCCTCTCTACTTCTCTATATCTCCCCTCCCTCTCTACCTCTCTCTCTCCATCCCTACCTCTCCCTCCATCTCTCCTTTCCTCTCTACTTCTCTCCACCTACTTGTTCCTCTATACCTCATTCTCTCTCTCCCTCTCTCCCTCCCCTTTCTCAATCTCTCCATATTCCTTCTCTCTCCTTCCTTCTCTACTCTATCTCTATATCAACTCTCTCTACCTACATATCTATCCCTCCCTCCTCTTTCTATCTCTAGTCTCCATGTCTCTCCCATCTCCCTCTATACCTACCCACTTTCTCTCCTCTCCCTCTCTCTGTCTCTCCTTCCCTCTTTACTCTTTATCTCCCCCTCTTTCTACCTACTTATCCCTCTATATCTGATTCTTTCTCCCTCCCTTCCTCCTCCCTCTTTCTATCTCTCATCGCCCTCTCTCTCCTCTCCCTCTCTCTATCTACCTATCCCTCTATACATCATTTTTTCTCTCTCCCTCTCTCCTTCCCTCTCTATCTATCTATCTATATATATCTCCCTCCCTCTCACCTCTTTCTATCTCTCCTCTCTCTTCCTCCCCTCTATTTCTTTCTTCTCACCCTCTCTCTAGCTACCTCTCTCTCTCCTATTTATCTCAACTATCTCTCTTTACCTCTCCCTCGCTCCTTTTATCTCTTTGTGGACTTGACTTCCTCCTTACTACATTGAGCTCGAGATCCCTGGCTCACTCTGTCCAACGACTTCAAGGACTGTGCACTTTTGACCTCGCGATACCTACTCAGCTGCTTCCCAAGTTTGGCTTGGTTCCACCTTTCTATTAGCATCTCGTTGCATCATGCAACCCTTATGAGATCTTTGCACCAATGATACCAATCCGGATCTTTTGAATCCCTTCCTTGTTGTCCCATTCCTGGGTGACCAGCAACCTAATTGGCATCAATCCTTGCACTAGCTATACACCATACAGATGAGTTTGGTCCTTGAGTCCCTCACTTGGTCCTACTACAGAGAACTAAGATCTTCCCCAAGCTTACACCAACACTCAATAACACTCGTGGTGCCCATGTGTGCTCTGCACGACATGGCCCAGCTCTTCTCGCAAGGAGAACACCTTCACATCATGTGACTCCTTAACTTTGCACACCCAATGCTAAGAACTAGCCTTCACTCTTGTGTCCCCAGGCTCACATGAGATTGCTTTCCTGAAACCCCCAACATAAGTTCCAGTCATACTCGACACTACTGGAATCTTGGCTATCCCAGACTAACTGCTGCCGACTCAGATATGTAGCTCGCCCAACCTTGCATCTCGCTTTGTCTCATCCCTTGGGATGAGTTCCAACATCCAACTCCCTTCTGTAGCACACCTTAGAGCTATCTCATGCTGGTCCTGTTACTAGCTTCATAGGGTCCCGGATGTTGGGTTTACCACACAACCTCTCCCATCATAGGTAAGGCGGAATGAGATCTTACCTCATCCCTAATAACCATAATGGACACCTAAGTCACTTGATTGAATCGAGGTGGGAGCTACTTCTATTTCACTCCTGGAAGGAAGAGCACGAGATACCCTTTCCATTTGGTATCTTGCCATGAACTCTTGGTGCACTTGATTGCATCCCTATGGTGTTCCATCTTTCGAACGACCATACCTCCCTATATAAGCTATTAGTATGAATCCCACCATGCTATAAGATGACACGGAGAAATGGGAGAATTCCCTAATTTTTGCCTTTATGTCCTGTACTACATCATAGATCATAGGGCCTTTCACTTTGCATTGTAGACTCTTTATCTAGCCTGACTAACTCTTATGTCATGGCTTGGAATGACCTCTGTAGACCTTCATTGCCTGACTAACTCTTGGATGAGTCCAACTCGCCTTGTAAAGTCGCACCCCTGACTGGCACAACCTACCTTAACTCGCCATGACTTGGGATGACTTGGAAATCCTTTATGCTCCATGCTGCATTCTGCCCATGCTACCATGAGTAACTCAGCCTTGTCACTAGAACCATACTGTCCCAACTCACCTCGACAGTTTCTACAACACTAACACCAAGTGCCTAGCTTCCAATGCAACTCGGTCACTTAACTTGACTACGAACTTGGATCGTGCCTCAAGGCTTAGCTAATGCCCAATGGATCACCGGATGGCTCCTTGACTCGGTGTGACCTGGGACAAGTCCTAGACTCTATGTCCAATAGACTCCTTGTGTCCAACTTGCCTCACCACAGCGACTTGCCTTGGCTCACACATTAACGTTCGCACCATGCATAACTTGCAATACCAAGAGTTCAACCCATTTGAACTGCACTCAGACTCGGTCTAGTGCTCCTCAAGCGCACTGCTCACTTCAAGCCCCTAACACTCTGCACCACCCATCTATATCTATGACTATGGATCTTCCCCTGGGCAGGAGGTTGATTCTAGGGAGGTTGGATTCAATGTTTGTCTTCTTTCGGCTATAAATTCCTATTCTTCAATATCTAGTTATAAAATGTACTCCACTCCTGCGCTCCAATTGCTTCTTTAGCTGGGGTGACTATAGTTGTCGTAACTGAGAAGTAGAAATGTCTTATGCCTCCTTCTCTGCCTTGTTGGGTGCTCTCGAAGCTCTGGCAAACAATCCCTTTGATTTCTTGATGAAGAACGTGATTTGGTTTTCCCCAGTAACTATGCCTCTGGAATACCATTCGGACAATGGCTCGTCATTCAAATCTGGAAAGGCCGGTGTCAAACTAGTTCAATCTCCGATGGCCACCACCACTTACAATCTCCAATTCGTAGCCATAAAAGATCTACCAATTGACAAGGAAGCCGTAGATGCCTTCATGCTAGCGTACAAGAACAACATAGGGAACAACGATGTTCCATTTGTGGACATTCCAACGAAAGCCTATACAAAGAACACCTTCCTGTTCACTGTGGGTCTCACTAGCTACTCGGTGATCATCACTAATCACTTGGACAGCAAGACCCACCGTGTTTTCCATGACCGTCATATGGATAGCACCATCCTCTACAACAATGTACAAATGCCCATGGACTTCAACGATTACTAGATCGACAACCACTACCTCTCTCACACAGGGAATGTGATCAGCTTAATGCTCTTCCAAGGCGGAGCATGGAAGATGTTTCTGCAACGTCAGCTTCTGCACCCAGATACGAGTAAGCCAACCTGGGAAGTTTATGTCGTTAACCAGATAGGCCCTGTGACTGCAGAAGCACTTAAGGAAAAATTCAATGACCACCGCGCCATCATTCAGAATAGGGTCAAGGCCAATGGATGAAATTTGATGGTGGGTGACAGTCTCATTGTCGGTGCAATTGACGGCGTCATTGTAGGGGTGCATACAACAAGTAGGCAATTGGTGGGTGGAAGGCTCTGTGCAGTGCCATCAAAAGCAAGATCGATATTTATTGCCAGGATCCCAACAGGGACCTCGCTCTCAAGGATATGTATGATCATTTTGTGGATGACAATAGTGATTCGGTGCAAATAGATGAGACATCGATCTGGTTGCAGATCAAGAAGAACAGAGCTCGAGCTCAGTAGGAATAGATACGATGTTTCTGTCCCTTTCTTTCATCTTACGTTCCTGTTAACGTATGTGCTTCTTCTATCTGCCTTATTCAACTCCTCCCACCAACCACTTAGGAAGCAATAAAACTAGGAGCCAATGTACTACATGTTCCCTATGTACTGTGTTTTTACTTCTATGAATAAAACTAGCAATTTCACCTTAGTGTGAAATGGGTACATCGAAGAGGTGTGGAAGGTCAATAAGGGTAAATTTTGATCTAAAATATGTATTCAGTTATAGGGATTCAAACATGACTAAAACAAAATCTTTGAATTAGAATAATATTCACAATCTATTATTAAGTTCATTTTATGTTTGGAATGAGGAGAGAGGGAGAGACAAGGAGAGATAAGTATATAAAAGAGTGATTAAGAGGGGAAGAGAGAGAGGGGGCTAAGGAGATAGATATAGAGAGGAAGTTGGAGATATAGGTAGAGATGGACAAGGAGAGGGAGAGAGAGAGAGAGGAGAGAGATAGAAATGCAAGAGATAAATATATAGAGGAGAGAGAGGGAGGGAATGAGAGAGGAGAGATAGATAAATATATAGATAAGAAGCCATATAAAGAGAGGTTGAAAGGGAGAGATATAAGTGTAGAGAGAGTAATATAATTGTGTAATAAATAGTACTTATTTAATGCATAATTTGATATATAATATTTAGTAAGAGTTTTAAATTATTTAGTATCAGTTAATAAATTGAATATAACATCATTACATAAATATTGTATTGTATAATATTGTATTATACATTATACTATATAAAATATAAATAATAAATAACATAATATATAACATATAATATTATTTATGTATTATATAATATAATGTATAATATAAATATAAATATAATAAATAATATATAAATAAAATAATAAAATAAACATAAAGATAATATACAATATAATTTATATTAATAATAGTATAATTGTTATATATGTAATAAATATCATATACAATTAAAAATAGAATAATATTATATACAATTTAATTTGAAGTATATAATATATATTATATATTAATTATATTACATTAAATTTAAATATTATATATAATAGTAAATTAAAATATTTAATTTAAATAACAAATTTAACTTCAAAATTTAATTTGAATATTAGTGAATTGTATAATCCCGATTTGCTAAAAAGTTAATTAAATTGTTAATTTTTTTATTAATTAATTTAATAATACTATATGTTAAAAAGTAAATTATATTAATTAGTTTGATATTTTATTTAATAATACAACATTAAATATTAGATATATATTAGATAATTAAATAACATAAATAAAGATTTGCCAGCACTGGGGGTCTCGCCACTGGCAGGGAGGTAACTAGGTTTTTTCGTGGTGACGTGGACCTTGGTAATTATGTGGGTTGGTAGTGGTGGAGAATGGTGTCCTTGATATGGGGAATGTGAATGGTAAGTGTTTGTTGGCACGAGGGCCAATGTATCCTTTCGTTGCATGATGGCGGTAGACAAAGTAAATGCAATATTGAATGCTAGCGTGTGGGAGAGTATACTTTGATGAAGTTGTATTGTCAGAAGAGCCATTGTAGTATTGATTTGATAGCGGGCTATTGTTAAATTTTCATGTTCAACTCTATTTTTTAGCAGGTTGGATGGTTTTAAAACTATTGAGTTATAGAATCAGTAAGTCATTTTGCATGGCTATTTTGCATAAATGATTAATTTATTGTTTGTCTTTCTTTCTCTGCTTATTGTTCGTTTCGATAGCAGATTTCAAGGTTTGAACACTGATGTGTTGCGTAATGTGCAACAAAGTATATTGATTAAGTTGCATTATCGAAAGAGCTATTGTGGTGTTTGGTTGATAGCGAACTATTGTAAAATCCATCACCAGTGATTCCCTAGTTTGTTTCACAGGAGACAACTATAAAAATTGTTGGCTTTTGCTATTTTTGGTGCCAGATTGGAGGATTTTAAAACTATCATTCTTTGCAATCTATAAGTCGTTTTACATGGGTGTTTTGTATATATTTTTTCTTAATTGTTTAGGTTAAAACTATTGTTGTCTGGAATTTATAAGTCATTCTACATGGATGTCTGGCATTATCATTTTTTGTGCATGGAGGAATTGTAGTTGAATCTTTTTTTGTTTCATCAAGAAATATGGTTAGGGTTTGTAATTTTTTCATTCTTGGTTTATTGTAGTTATCTCTATAAATTTTTGGCCTTATACCCATTACCATAGGAGCAATAGTAGTTAAATCTAGATTCTTTGGTGAAAATGGTTACGGTTGGTAATTTTATTGCCCAATTGCAGATTAAGATAGGAGTGATTGTATATATATGGATATGCAAAGGTTTTGTTATTTGTTTGAAGTTTCTGATGGGATTTTCATCAGCCGAGCCTTGAATAGGATTTGTTGTGTAATAGGTGTTTTACAATTTCTCTATTTTTGTATAATATTTAATTCTAGCAAATGTAACTCAGATTTTCTATGTAATGTGTGAGGAAGAATATTGATTAAGTTGCATTGTCAAAAGAGCCATTGTGTTGTTGGTTTCATAGTGGACTATTGTAAAAATGATACTATTGTTTGATAGCAAAGTATTGTAAAAATCATCAGCCTTTGCTCTATTTTATGGTAGATTAGAGGGTTTTAAAACTGTGGTGCTACACAATCTATAGGTCATTTTACTTGGTTGTTTTGTATAAATGGTTTATTTATTGTTTATGTTAAAACTCTTTTTTTTAGAATCTGTAAGTTATTTTCCATGGATGTCTATGTTATGGTTTTATATAAATGGAGAAATTGCAAATATATAGATATGTAGAGTGTTTGTTATTTGTTTGAATTTTCTGACGAGATTTGTAGTGTAGTAGATCTTTTACAATTTTTGGCTAAAGAAAGAAGTTTTAACTATAATTTCTACACCTACAAAGAGTGATAATCTCTTTGAAGTCTCCAAAATGGGTTTAATCTCAGAGACAAAAATACATAACAAGAAGATATTAACAATAAATTAATCATTTATACAAAATACCCATGTAGAAAAGAGTATAACCCCACAAACTTGATTGAAAATTTGAGCCGCATCACCTCACACTAAATATTATAAAGAAATAGAGAAATTGTAAAAGAGGTATTAGAATAACACTAATCTAGCTTGGAGTCTTGATTAAGTCTGTATATGTATATATATGTGTGTGTGTATATGTGTACATATGGGTGATCCCATAATAGTGGTTTACAATTTTTGGCCAAACTGGACACTGAAATTATTATTTTTAACTAAATCTTCACATTCGGGCACCTATAGTGGCTAAACTGTGAGGAATTTGAAGATGGTGCAAACTAGAGTCTCATCAAATTTTGTCTATAGATTCTAAAAATATTTTTCAAAATTTTTGGAATCAAATTGCACTTATTTTTCCATCTCCCACGAAAATAGATTTTTTCGAAAACAACATTTTTAAAAGTGACACACCGTATAACGCATAACTTTTTTTCCATGAAGGATAAAATTCTAATTCTTTCAAATTTAGATTTGTAACTCTGATATCTAGTGCTTCCACTTGTTTAAATAGTTTTTTATTAAATATTTTTTCCTTAATCAAGTTTCAAAGTCAAATGAATTAAAATTCAGACATAGCGCAACTGTATAAAGCGTAACTTTTTTTGTATATGTCAAAATTTAATTTAATTTTTTTGTTGGATCAAGGACTTCAATATCTGGTACACTCATATTTTTCAATTTTTTTTTTTGATAATCTTCTATTTTTCCACATGTGAAGAACAAAAAAATTCATTTTCGATAAAAACCTATGTTTAATAAAACTTAAAAAATAAATACATAACAAAACCAAAACATATTAAAATTATATTCATTGGATAGCTTTTTCTGAGGAATACCATAATCATTTGAAATAAATTTTAAATGAATTCATTTGATCCCCCAAAATCTAAATCAAAAGTGATTTTTTATCAGCATTTTCATAGGTGTAAAGGAGATGCATTTATAGGTATGGTTTAGAACTAGCGAGGTTCTATCCAAGGGGGTTTGATCTAAGGTGATTTGATCAAACCCTCTTCAATTGGAATCCTTAAAATGGAACTTTTAAAGGCTTAAATCATTATATTTTCTAAAAATATGTGATTTCAGCTAAAATTCGTTCCTCTCAGGAATTGTAAACCACTATTATGACAGCACCTATATGTATATATATGTGTAAATATGTATATATATACATGTATGTATGTATATTTGTATATATACATGTGTATAGATATGTATATATGCATAGATATATGTATGTATGTTTTACTAAGAGCTCTATTACAATTCCCCCATTTCTGTATAATACAAAATGTTAGAAAATGTAGCTCTTTTTATACAAAAAATATAACAAGAAGAAATTAACAATAAATTAATAATTTATGCAAAACACCCATGTATAAAAGAGTATAACCCCAAAAACTTTATTGAAAATGAAAACCATGGGAGCTCAATAGTTGTGCAATTGTATATATGCAAACACAACAAATAATTATGTATATGCTCACAATATATACCATTTACTTTGTAAGAATTTTAAGTTATCTCAATTAGAAACATAGCAAGGGACTAATTGTAGAAAATGTGTATAGTACTAAAGATGCACAGAGTGTATATGTGTCTACATATGTATATATATATATATATATATATATATATATATATATATATATATATGTACATGTATTATATGTATGTATGTATGTCTGCACACACACACACACACATATATAACTAGAAACAATCAACAAAGGTGACAAAAATTACTGAGCCCAACCATATTTTTTTTATGAAAGAAAGGATATTTAACTGCACTTTCTCCACCCGCAAAGAGCAATAATATCTTTCAAGTCTTGAAAATTGGTATAACACCAAAGATAGAAACATATAACAAGAAGACATTAACAATAAATTAATCATCTATGCATATATATAACGCCACAAGCTTGGTTGAAAATTTAAGCTACATCATCTGACACTAGATATTATATAGAAATAGAGAAATTGTAAAAGTATGCATATATATGTGTGTGTGTGTGTGTGCATATATATACACATACATATATATACATACATACATACATACATACATACATACATACATACATATATATATAACTATAAACAATAAACAAGGGTGACAAAAATTACTGAGCCCAACCATTTTTTTTACGAAAGAAAGAAGATTTAATTGCAATTTCTCCACTCGAAAAGAGAAATAATCTCTTTCAAGTCTCGGATATGGGTATAACACCAAAGATAAAAACATATAACAAGAAAACATTAAGAATAAATTAACCATCTATGCAAAACACCCATGCAAACATCAGTATAACACCACAAGCTCCTTTGAAAATTCAAGTTGCATCACTTGACACTAGATATTATATAGAAATAGAGAAATTGTAAAAGACCTATGAAAATAACACTAAACAACCACCAAAGTAATTTTATCTCCAATATGTCAATGGTTTCATACAACCCTAAACCCTACACACAAATAGCTACAATGCCAAAGATATACATAGATAATGAAAACAATAGACCAACAATGAAAGAAAGAACATTTAACTACAATTGCTCCTATGGTAAAAATAGGAGCAATTGTAGTTAACTGTAACAAGTATATATATTATAACAGGTGTATTATATATATATACATGTACACATATATATACATATATACATGTATATGTTGTAAATTTGAATTGCATTAATTGGAATTAAATATTATAGACAAATAGGAAAAATGTAAAAAATCTATAAGGAAAACAGTGGAGAATGACATACATCTGTTTGGTAAGTATCATCCTGATAAATCTTACAACTGTTACATAGATTGCTTGTCTTGCACCAATATGTTGCATGATATTCTTTTTCTCGATGTCCATCTTTCACATAATGTACATATTTTTTGACAGGCACTTGCTTGGGATGTGAGTGAGTTTATCCCTATCCATCTTTGGCCTTATACCAGTTACCATAGGAGCAATTGTAGTTGAATCTTGTTTCTTTGCTCAATAAATATGCTTAGGGTTACTATTTTTGTTGTCCTCCATTTATTGTTTTGGTTATCTATTTGCATCTGTGATGTTGGACGCATTAACATAGGACCATTTACAGATTATGAACATGTTGGATATAGAATTAGTTTGGTAGCTAGTAAGTGTTATTGTTTCTAATATCTCTTTTATTTGCTCAATTTATCTGTTTGAACTCTCCAGCAGGTTCCCCATTGACTTGGCCAACAAGAGGATTTGTCATACAATAACTCTTTTGCAAATTCTCTATTTGTCTGTAAAATTTACTCCCAGGAAATGTACCTTGAATTTTTGTTTAAGCCTGTGCCATTGTTGAGAGGTTGTGCAGATTATTGGTACTCATTGGCTTTATGAGTTCTATTTAATATGGGTTTCATGCCAAAGAATGTAGCTTCAAATTTGAATTGGCAAACCAAATTTTACACAACATACTTGTCTTCTATGAAAATTTTTAGTGTGGGTTCTGGCTCATTTGCGATTTAGCTATGATTTTTAATTGTTCTTTAAATAGTTGTTTTACAATTTCCCTATTTTATCTATTATATTTACTGGCAAATAATGTAACTTGATTTTTCAATTGAGAAACCAATTGTTATATAGAAATTGGTATTACACCTTGTCTAGATGCATTCCTATAGCTAATTTTCATCATAAGTTCTAATACCTCTTATACACTTCTCTATTTGTCTTCAATATTTACTAGTAAAGGATGTAGGTTGAATCTTCTATCAGTATGTTTCAAATTTTGTTATCTATCTATAAGTTTAAATAAATCGGCAAGGTATTTTTTACATAAAAAGATTTAGGGTCACCTCATATAATTATTCTCCTACTCTAATACATCACAAATGATCAGAAACCCATACTAAACATATTTATACAAGACAAGGTTTGTTTCAAAAGGGTCTCTTGTAGACTTAGAATTGTCCTACACCATGTAGAGGTCTTTTGATGCAATTTGCAGCAAACTAGTGGCAACTTCACCAAAAGAAATACATCAAAGGTTGGTTGAATGGTTACATATGTATATACATATATTCTATGTAATGCCCCATCATGCAAACGCCAAAGGACAATTAAAAACAACAATTATGATAGAATTTTTTTTAAAAGTAAATCTAAACATACATGAGATGCACATTGACTCATAAGTCATAAAACTCAATTAAAAAAATCCATACACAATTATGTCCCTTGGGGTACACGAGGAGTCATTACGAAACTTAAATCCATACAACATCGATAGAGAATGAAATCCAAAGATATAATCCAAAAAAAAGTAAACATTTACGAATGTAACACATACATGACAAAACATTAATAAGAAACCATCCACATATGAATATAAAACATATATACATAATTACCTCAAAACTCAAAATGATAAACTTTATATTATCATATAAACTCAAGGGACATATTTCCACAGATACAATGTATCGAATAACAACTGCCATGGATCAGAGGCCTCACAAGATTTATCATTACATTTCCTTACAATGTTCAAGAGCAACAATGATACAAAAGTGTACCTGAACGTGAATGGGAACCATATAACATGATGGAAAGATACAACTGATTAGATGAATACAAAATATCATGGTTGGCTCCAAGTTAATTACAACTCTAGAATCTCTACAAGTGGCACTAATCATCACCTGTTGATCCTTGACTAGGGACCCAATGGGGTGCTTAGCATGTTCCACCTAACCATGTGAGTCTGAAGACCCACCCCCTGTGCTAGGAGCTAGCAAGAAAGAGACCTCAACCAAGAACATCCAAACAGGGAACCACAAGACTCAACATCATACAAAATATCATATTAACAATAACTCCAAAAGAACCAATAGAAGATATCATATTAATAATCGTATGGCCAGACAAAATGCCATAATAATTAATGCTATGACTGAGAAGCTTGATAGAGCCCAACAAGGGTCTCTAGTGGTAGATCTAGAGGAAACCAATGATAAAAGCCATCTACTCTGAAGATGATTCAAATTTTTAAAAAGGCATCTATGACATGCAAAACTTGGAGGCAAAGACGGAGTCTGTCCTCAAGACTCTGGGTTAGTTGTAACCAATTTTTTGTTGTCTACTCTACTGGTCCTTTTTGCTTGGCCTTTCTGGTCTGTTGCAGTTGGCTGCTCCTTCCTCTGTTCTTTACCTTTTCGGTAGCTAGTGTTTCCTGTTGGACTTTTGCTTTCTTTCTTTATTTTTGTAACTTTGTGGTTTCAAGTCCTTGTAAAACACATTTTACCCTTTATCAAAAACAAAAGATTTCATAGATCATAAATGACAACAACCAAGATCTAATCATAGTAAACAAAAGACCATAAAAACACATCATAGATAAATCAAAAGCAACAATCATAATCACTTGCAAAGTAAATCCACAACCACAATCATAACACATTTCCAGAGGCAACCAAGGAAACAAAGCATAAGGGTAACTAGTAGAGAGTGTCATCACATAGTCCTACATGGGTTATCATGTGCTCTTCCTCTAAGCACTAGTTGTACCAGGCTGCTTGAGGTGTCGGCCCCCATCTATGGTTATCTTGGAATTTCCTCCTACTTGAGGTGCTGACCCCTTAGGGTGACTCATGTAGAGCCATTAACCTCTCTTGAGGATGAGGTAATGACTTTTCCAACCATGGCCTTCTCAGTCTTCCATTAGTTTGTGATAGCCCCAATGGATAGATGAGGTATCCAATATTATCTTATTATGTTATTACTACCCATTCCCCTAAGTTCAATTATTAGGTTTTCACTTGTTAAGCTAACTCTTATGTGGGTTATCTTGTGCTCTTCCTCCTATTTAAGGCACCGGCCCCCATAAAGAGCCACTCTCCCTAGAGACCCAAAACATAAACCAAAATCCAAGGGTTGTACTACATAAAATGAACATTAGATCTCAACAAAGAAACATGCGAGGCATTACCCATCTCACTATAAACACATAATCAGAGTCTCAACAATTCTCGTACAACCCTTTCAAAATCATGATACCAAAACACTTGCCACATCAAGGGCACATAAAGAGAGAACATCAACTATCAATCATCTCAAGCCTCTGGAAGCCAAAAGAATGACAACCCACAAATGAGGGTAAAATGAAGCAACAAGAGTTTTTCCCCAATAATTCCAACAAAAGGATAAAATTTCCCTCAAATCTTAGATTAGCTCAGAAAAGCCACACAAAGAAATTTTCATCAAACCCCATCCACAAACCAATAATGGTGTCACCTCAAAAGGGATTCACAAAAGAAAATCAACCTTTAATTCAACAATAATCACTCAATATCCAAAATCCACCAACTAGGCATTCCACGGGAGACCTCAATTTTATCCTCACAAGAACCTCTTACAGTGGCAAGTAAATCACCTTCATAAAATCAGCAACATGGCAACGACAACAATTATCTATTCACATTCTCAATTAAAAGAAACCAACCTACTCAACAAACAAAACAATTACAATTTCAAGGTTCTAAATAACTATCCATATAAGAACCTTATTTATTAGAAACTCCAATTGTCATAAAGTTATCCCCTAACTAACAATCCAAGTGAAATAATAAAGAACAAAATCTCAATTCAAGAACAATTTATTTCATTTATGCAAATTTATAAAACTACCAAAATGAAGACAAATAGAGTTTACAACAATACTTAACCATGACCAAAGATGCCAATTAATTCTAATATACACAATTCCACTATTAAAGAGTTCAATACAACCACCCATTACGAGATTACCAAATGCAACCATGTAACTAAACTCTCCAAGGCTCCAAAATATAAATAAACCTTTTCCCTGTAAACGTTGCTCCCCTAATTAATCAATTTCACTAACCAACTATAAGGTACTGTAATTACTAATCTTATAATCATTCTGTCCTATCTATTTTACAAAACTACATGACTAACTATATTTTGTTTCATCAATTCCTAACAAGACATCTCTAATTTCATTTATAACAAGAAAACCAACTATAACTTAATTCTCAAATTTTATCAATAACAATCAAATACATTTTATCTGTTCAATTAGAAGTAATTTAACATAATTTATGGAATTCTCTAAACATATTTACTAGATATCCCAATAAATATTTTATTGATCACATGCACGATTCTTTCACCAACAAATCAAAAGTAATTAACTTCAAGAACATTTAAACCATTGCTTACATTTTACTTCTCTACTCATGACATGGTTTATTTAAAATATTATGAGAGACTATATTAGCATATTTTTTAATTATCTAAGTTCACTATTACACAACCAATTATATTTCCCTTTTATTTATTTATTTAATTTTTCTCAATTCCCACTCATCTAACATATTCCTCTATTTCGCCTTTTAATCTATATTTCTATTTAAAGACTATTTATCTATATGAAAGTAATTCATATTCCCTAGACCTTTTTGATACCCAATAAACTGAAATCAAAATTAATTCACTCTATTCTAGCTAAATTAATAAATATAATTTAATCCAAAAGAAACATCTACAAAAGAATCCAAATTTTATTCATCTTAAATAGTACTTTTAACTTCCTTTCAATATTACCTTCCTAATTTTTTCTAGTCAAGGAAATGAACCTCTGAGTAACACTAGAAAATATTTTGAATATTTCTAGAGAGATTCCAACGTTTAAAACAATACTCATTAAATAGACCAAAAACAACAAGAACGGGGTGTGTGGACTAACTAACAAAATTCTTCAAAGAATTGTAGTCTCATGGAATGCGTTGAATGCAAGATATACACGAAATGGATTTTGCAAGGACTCTCTCAAAATTTTTGAATTAAAGAAGCCAATTAAACCTATGGTGCCCGATGAATCATACTAGATTGAAGGCTAGGGTTTTCCATCATTAAAACAGAGGAAATGTTCTTAAAAGAAATAAACTAAAAAATAAGCTTGCACCATAATACTGTGTCAAGGAAGATTTGTATGCAAAAATACAAAAGCATAGGTAAGGCACATATACTATTGATGATGGAGTTAGAGAGACTATTCAAACCTCTACAATGTTCCATTTTCAAGTGTTGATGTTGTGCCAGGTTGATAATGAAATCAGAGAGATTATTTAAGCCTTTAAACTACCTATTATGTTCAATTGCTACGGCCAAGACAGGCTGACAATGGTATCAGGAGATTATTTAAATTTATACAGCATTCTATTTTCAAGTACAGTAGATGGGGCAGGTTGCGAATAGAATCAGGGGGGCTATTTAATTTACTACTCCTTTGCAAGTCTAAAAGTTACAACTGTGATAGGTCGCCAATGGTATCAGGGAGACTGTACAATGCCTGGACTCTAAATGTTGTAACTTTGACAGGTTTCCAAATTGTATATAGAAAGTGAATATTGGAATTTAAAAATATCACCATCTACTTGCATTATTATCAAATCCCAAATGTTATCCACAAGACAATGCTCAAACTATTAGACAGAATGCCTCAAAGTGACGTTACCTCAAGGAATAGTATAGTCACAGGAAAAGCACAAAATAGATTTGTTGAAGCAGCTTAAGAAACTTTCAAGAAAATGCAATTGGAAGAGGTAAACCAAATACCACAACTTTTACAACATCCTCGTTGTGCCAAATGGGGCTTTGGAATAGGGTAAGAATGCTCATCAAGCATGAAGGGTAGAGGATTTTCATAGAACTTGAAGATATAAAAGCTACGATAGACATGTATGCACATGTGTAAGAATAGAAAGGGCATTGGAACTACCTCACACACATTCTTAGAAGAAAAGTGGTCTCATGTCCTACAATGAATGCATTATATACACAAAAATGGATTTGCAGAGAGGGCTTAAGAAACTTACATGCAAAGGCAATGTGCAAATAGAAACCCCCTTCTCCTCCATCTGCTGCCATGCTCTCCCTTCATTCCCATCTTGTTCCATATATTGTTGTCTCCCTGAAGAAAGTATTGGATATGGTTTTTATTTCATGCATCCCCCCCCCAAATATTTTCATTTTCTAGATTAAGAGTAAAGCCAATGCGATGCAGCAAAATGTACCAGACAAGTGATAATTCGAACAAATTAGTTACAAAGCATTCAATTAGAAAAAATTAGTTACAAAGCATCCAATTAGAAAAAATCAGTTAGAAAGCATCCAATGCATGCTCTCCTTAAGATACTTGTCACTTTTCCTTGTAGGCAGTTACAAAATCATTAGATGCAAATTCCTAAATATAGGTAAGGCATTTTATTGTAAGTGATTTATTATTTATTATTTATTATTTATTTCCCACACTTTTTATTTTATTATAATATTCAAGTTTAATTTATTTAATCAAATAATATTATTTTAATGCGATACCTACACAAACATATTTATGGGCCAAAATGAATCAAATTAAACTAAACATTAATCAAAACCTATCCTCAAGGCAAAGTCAACCAACAAGACCATAGTCACGGAGGGGCATTACATCCTTCCCCCTAGGCTTTGACTTACTCCTAGAAGTCGAGCTCAAGCATAAACACGGTAACACGACAATATTAACAATCATAATCACATCAACAACATAAATTAAATCATCAATTAAACGTCATTAGGTAAGCAACAAAAATTAAACAAACCAAAAATAAGGAAATGATACCAAAATGAAAGTGGTGATGGGGTTGCAACCAGACCAATTTCTCAAACACTATGATGGATGACAAACTAGGTTGGGGAAACTTTCTTGTCAGCTCCTATTTTACCACGTCAAACCCATTGGGTGTATAAGATGCTTGCCCTATCCTAACAATGCAAGTGGAATCGAGACTTAGTTCCTGCAATCCTTTATGCAAACAAATGTTGTGCATAATACATATATATCACAAATACATCGTGAGAGGAAATCCCAGCGTATTAGGGCACTTGCGAGTGAGTGATACCACACTGTCCCTCCCACCAAACCACACATAGTAGTCAAAACAATTCTAGTAACTCATAAACAATTTTCTTCTAATTAGTTAGGAAATATTTGTATAAGGATGCTAACCATAAATCTAATTCCTATAGTGTATCAAAAATGAATTTCTACTTGACATTAGAAATATCTATCTCTATAAATACCAATTCCATTACCTTTGTTACTCAGTTTCTAAGCCAATTACTTGGAGATTAGTAACTACCATGGAACAAAACACATTAGTATCAAGAATTCAAGCTAATTCTTTACCTTAAAATGTTATACTTTCATAAAATTGAAGCATAATTATCCTCTCAATTGCACTTTTTCACTAAAACTCATCATTTTCACACAAAGCACTCCACTTCGGTCATTATTCAACACCAAATCTTGCATCAATTTCGAGAAAAGGAAAAAATTTACACCTTCACAAATTTGAGAAAACATAATTCGTCACTCAAGGACAACAAGAAGGAAAATTCCACGCACACTTGGCGTATTCACACACATAACTCACATCACTAGAAACCACATCATAGAAAAACAAAAGGGTCCATAGTGCATCCCTGATAGGAAGGATTTTGGTGCATTGCTCACTACACCGAGGGTCCTATCCTTTCCATCAGTTTCCTGCACCATTGACCTGACACTGGCTAATGGAGGAAACTCAGGTTCACAACAATGTCAACAAAAAAGTGGAACTCTAGAGTCAAGGGACTAAATGCAACATTACATAGTGAGAACACATAGTGCCCAATGTATGACCCTAGCTCTGATACCAAGATGTAATGCCCTGTCGTGCAAACCCCAAAGGACAATTAAAAACAACAATTACTCTACAATTTTTCTTTTAAGTAAATCTAAACATACAGGAGAGGCACACATTGAGTCATAAGTCATAAAACTCAATTAAAGAAATCCATTAACACTTACGTCCCTTGGGGTACACAAGGAGTCATTACAAAACTTAAATCCATACAACATCGAGAGAGAATGAAATCCAAAGATATAATCCAAAACAAAGTAAACATTTACGAATGTAACACATACATGACAAAACATTAATAAGAAACCATCCACGTATGAATATACAACATATATATATAATTACCTCAAAACTCAAAATGATAAACTTTATATTATCATATAAACTCAAGGGACATATTTCCACAGATACAACATATCGAATAACAACTGCCATGGATCAAAGGCCGCACAAGATTTATCATTACATTTCATTACAATGTTCAAGAGTAACAATGATGCAAAAGTGTACCTGAACATGAATTGGAACCATATAACATGATGGAAAGATACAACTGATTAGATGAATACAAAATATAATGGTTGGCTCCAAGTTGGTTACAACTCTAGAATCTCTACAAGTGGCACTAATATGCACCTCTCAATCCTCGACTAGGGACCCAATGGGGTGCTTAGCATGTTCCACATGACCACGTGAGTTCGAAGACCCACCCCCCATGCTAGGAGCTGGCAAGAAAGAGACCTCAACCAAGAACATCCAAATAGGGAACCACAAGACTCAACATCATCCAAAATATCATATTAACAATAACTCCAAAAGCAACAATAGAAGATTTCATATATCATAAATGACAACAACCAAGATCCAATCATAGTAAACACAAGACCATAAAAACACGTCATATATAAATCAAAAGCAACAATCATAATCACTTGCAAAGTAAATCCAAGACCACAATCATAACACACTTCCAGAGGCAACCAAGGAAACAAAGCATAAGGGCAACTAGTGGAGAGTGTCATTGCATAGTCCTACATGGGTTATCTTGTGCTCTTCCTCCAAGCACCAGCTGAACCAGGCTGCTTGAGGCATTGACCCCCATCTATGGTTGTCTTGGCCCTTCCTCCTACTTGAGGCACCGGCCCCATAGGTGACTCATGCAGAGCCATTAACCTCTCATGAGGACAAGGTAACAAATTTTCCAACCATGACCTTCTTAGTCTTCCATTAGTCTGTGATAGCCCTAATGGATAGACGAGGTATCCAAGATTATCTTTTTATGTTATTAATACCCATTTCCCTAAGTTCAATTATTAGTTTTTCACTTGTTAAGCTAACTCTTACATGGGTTATCTTGTGCTCTTCCTCCTATTTGAGGCATCAACCCCCATGAAGAGCCACTCTCCCTAAAGACCCAAAACATAAACCAAAATCCAAGGGTTGTACTACATAAAATGAACATTAGATCTCAATAGAGAAACATGCGAGACATTACCCATCTCACTATAAACACATAATCAGAGTCTCAACAATTCTCGTAGAACCCTTTCAAAATCATTATACCAAAACACTTGCCACATCAAGGGCACATAAAGAGAGAAAATCAACTATCAATCACCTCAAGCCTCTAGAAGCCAAAAGAATGACAACCCACAAACGAGGGTAAAATGAAGCAACAAGAGTTTTTCCCCAATAATTCCAACACAAGGATAAAATTTCCCTCAAATTTTAGATTAACTCAGAAAAGCCACACAAAGAAAGTTTCATCAAACCCAATTCACAAATCAACAATGGTGTCACCTCAAAATGGATTCGCAAAATAAAATCAACCTTTAATTCAACAATAATCACTCAATATCCAAAAGCCACCAACTAGGCATTTCACAAGATACCTCAATTTTCTCCTCACAAGAACCCCTTAGAGTGGCACGTAAATCACCTTCATAAAATCAGCAACATGGAAATGACAACAATTATCTATTCACATTCTCAATTAAAAGAAACCAACCTACTCAACAAACAAAACAATTACAATCTCAAGGTTCTAAATAACTATCCATATAAGAACCTCATTTATTAGAAACTCAGATTGTCATAAAGTTATCCCCTAACTAACAATCCAAGTGAAATAATTAAGAACAAATCTCAATTCAAGAACAATTTATTTCGTTTATGCAAATTTATAAAACTACCAAAATGAAGACAAATAGAGTTTACAACAATACTTAACCATGACCAAAGATGCCGATTAATTCTAATATACACAATTCCACTATTAAAGAGTTCAATACAACCACCCATTACGAGATTACCAAATGCAACCATATAACTAAACTCTCCAAGGCTCCAAAATATAAATAAACCATTTCCCTCTAAACATTGCTCCCCTAATTAATCAATTTACAAATCAATTTCACTAACCAACTATAAGGTACTATAATCACTAATCTTATAATCATTCCATCCTATCTATTTTACAAAACTACATGACTAACTATATTTTGTTTCATCAATTCCTAACTAGACATATCTAATTTCCTTTATAAGAAGAAAACCAACTATAACTTAATTCCCAAATTTTATCAATAACAATCAAATACATTTTATCTGTTCAATTAGAAGTAATTTAAGATAACTTATGGAATTCTCTAAACATATTTTCTAGATATCCCAATAAATATTTTATCACATGCACGATTCTTTCACCAACAAATCAAAAGTAATGAACTTCAAGAACATTTAAACCATTGCTTATATTTTACTTCTCTACTCATGATGGTTTATTTAAAATATTATGAGAGACTATATTAGCATATTTTTTAATTATCTAAGTTCACTATTACACAACCAATTATATTTCCCTTTAAGTATTTATTTATTTATTTAATTTTTCTCAATTCCCACTCATCTAACATATTCCTTTGTTTTCCCTTTTCATCTATATTTCTATTTAAAGACTATTTATCTATATGAAAGTAATTCAGATTCCCTAGACCTTTTTGATACCCAATAAACCGAAATCAAAATTAATTCACTCTATTCCAGCTAAATTAATAAATATAATTTAATCCAAAAGAAACATCTATAAAAGAATCCAAATTTTATTAATCTTAAATAGTACTTTTAACTTCCTTTCAATATTACCTTCCTAATTTCTTCTAGTAAAGGAAATGAACCTCTGAGTAACTCTAGAAAATCTTTTGAATATTTCAAGAGAGATTTCAATGTTTAAAACAAGACTCATTAAAATAGACCAAAAACAACAGGAACAGGGTGTGTGGACTAACTAACAGAATTCCTCAAAGAATTGTAGTCTCATGGAATGCGTTGAATGTAGGGTATACACAAAATGGATTTTGCAAGGAAGCTCTCAAAATTTTTGAATTAAAGAAGCCAGTTAAACTTGTGGTGCTCGATGAATCATACCAGATTGAAGGTTGGGGTTTTCCATCATTAAAACAAAGGCAATGTTCTTAAAATAAATAAACTAAAAAATAAGCTTGCACCATAATACTGTGTCAAGGCAGATTTGTATGCAAAAATGTGAAAGCATAGACAAGGCGCGTATACTGTTGACGATGGAGTCAGAGAGATTATTCAAACCTCTACAACGTTCTATTTTCAAGTGTTGATGCTGTGACAGGTTGATAATGAAATCAGAGAGATTATTTAAACCTTTAAATTACCTATTATGTTCAACTGCTACGGCCAAGACAGGCTGACAATGGTATCAAGAGATTATTTAAATTTCTACAACATTCTATTTTCAAGTACAGTAGATGGGGCAGGTTGTGAATAGAATCAGGGAGGCTATTTAATTTACTAAACCTTTGCAAGTCTAAAAGTTGCAGCTGTGATAGGTCGCCAATGGTATCAGGGAGGCTGTACAATGCCTGGACTCTAAATGCTATAATTGTGACAGGTTGCTAAGTATATAGAAAGTGAATATTGGAATTTGGAAATATCGCCATCTACTTGCATTATTATCAAATACCAAATGTTATCCACAAGACAATGCTCGAATTGTTAGACAGAACGCCTCAAAGTGATGTCACCTCAAGGAATAGTATAATCATAGGAAAAGCACAAAATAAATTTGTTGAATCGGCTTAAGAAACTTTCAGGCAAATGCAATTGGAAGAGGTAAACCAAATACCACAACTTTTACAACATCCTCGTTGCGCCAAATGGGGCTTTGGAATAGGGTAAGAATGTTCATCAAGCATGAAGGGTAGAGGATTTTCATAGAACTTGAAGATATAAAAGCTACGGTAGACATGTATGCAAATATGTAAGCATAGAAAGGGCATGCAAACTACCTCACACACATTCTTAGAAGAAAAGTGGTCTCATGTCCTGCAATGAATGCATTATATACACAAAAATGGATTTGCAGAGAGGGCTTAAGAAACTTAAATGCAAAGGCAATGTGTAGACAGAAACCCCCTTCTCCTCCATCCGCTGCCCTGCTCTCCCTTCATTCCCATCTTGTTCCATATATCGTTGTCTCCCCGAAGAAAGTATTGGAGATGGTTTTTATTTCATGCATCCCCAATCTTTTTGACCTGATGGTTATTAATAAAAATAATTTGTTTTGTTTCCTCAAAAGAAAATTAGATCAAATCTTCAATAAAGCTTTGAGTTTTCTTTTGAAAATAGTTCGAGATGATGCATGCTCTGCAAGAGAGATTTTTCTAGCTTTTATGCTCAGTTTACAAATATTATTGTCTTATCCAATTTACCTCACAATACCTTCCTCATTAGCATAATTGTCTTTCACTATCTTTTCTATTTTCCTCTTCAGTTTAAATCTTATCTCTTATCCAATTTAAAATCCATTAACTTTCCCTTATTAAAATGATCATCTTTTCACAATAAATTATCAATTATTATTAATTATCATTCAAAACCATACCATTTATAAAACAATTTAATTTAATCACTTAATAATAACTTTCTATTATATTATTATTTTAATTTTAATTTTATTTAAATTATTCCCTTAGAAATTTTAATTAATTACATTAATCAATGCTAGATAGTATTAACTAAATCACATAATTTCGAAAGCAACATAGTTATGAAATCAACAAGACATCTCAAATCAACTAATCACACTTACTCAAATACATAGAAATGACATGAACACCCACCAACAACTTACGTGAATGAGAATGACAACCTAAATGGAGGGCACTACAAACCACCAAACAAGAACATACATTGCCACCAATATGATCAAAGGTGAAGCCAATGGTTGGGTACCTAAGTTTGTTGTTTCTGGATATTTGATTGTGTTCAAGTTTTTTTCGTCCATAAAACTGAAACACAATCAAATATCCAGAAATAACAATTCTCAAGCATTATAGATTGTGGAAATCTCATAGCATTAACTTGACAATTTTCTTTAGTTAAAATCAATGCTTTACATTTTTAAAAATATATGTAGTTATATTATGAAAAAGAATTTGACATGTAGTCGTGAAATAAGAGATGGAATAAAGGACATATAGGCTTACATTCTATATAAATAGAATGTAGTTGGAGCTTTTACACCATTGCAAACATGTCATGACAAAGCTAAATTTAGTATTGTGGACATGTGCAGTTACAATTGACAATGTTTGCAATCTAAAATGGTTTCAATCATATATAGTTAGTGACAAGGAAAATTTGAAGTTTAGTGTGGAAAACATATGTAATTGGCAGATAATATATAAATTAAGAAATATTGTAGACAAAAATGAGAAATTATAAAAGAACAATTGTTTTTAAATTTCAAAACTCTCAAATTTTGTAGATTGGTATAAAGTAGAAGGATGACATTCATGTGTACCTTTGCACTGCTTTCACTTTTTTACCAGAGATTGCGGCAAAAGATTTCTGCATGTTCCAGGATAGCTCTAAGTCTGCAACAGATTTTGTTGCCGTCAATATTTAGTAGCAAATTAGTGTTATTCCAATAGTTCTTATACATTTCTCTATTTGTCTTCAATATTTACCGCCAAAGCATGTAATTTGAATCTTGTATCAATATGTTTCAAATTTTGTTAGCTGTGTATAAGTTTAAAGAAATGGGCAAGGTTTTTTTTACATAAAAACATTTAGGGTTGCACCATATAATTCTTGTCATAACTTGAAGAAAGTAGGTATTACCATAAAGATCCAGGTTTCAAGAGTTCAATTAGCAAGCTAAAAAGATAGCTTTATGAGTGTTGGGAAAAGCAGTACGTAGAATACAATGTGTTGTGCATTTGTAGAACCCAATGTATGATGATGAAAGGGAAAACTACAAAACCCATGCTCGTTCTCCTCCCTACCATATTTACATCATGAAGCCTCATGGGCTCTAGCCAAACCCTCGATCAAGAAAAATGTGTAACACCGATTAAAAATTTAATGGAGCCATATCATATATCAGACAATAGTTAAGTAGGGGAAATTTTGTTGTTGCTATATATCATTTCCTATATTGGAGTATTTTTTTTCATGCAACAACTTTTAAAAGATTGATATGTTGATAAAGAGATGCCTATAGATAATTTTCATCATAAGGTCTAATACCTTTTATACAATTCTCTATTTTCCTTCAATATTTACTATAAAAGGATGTAGCTTGAATCTTGTCTCAATATGTTTCAGATTTTGTTATTTGTACATATAAGTTTAAAGAAATGGGCAAGGTTTTTTTTATATAAAATGATTTAGAATCACATCATATAATTATTGTCATAACCTAAAGAAAATACGTATTATCATAAAGAACCAACTTAAAATATAGTTGATTTAGCAAGCTGAAAAGATAGCTCTATGAGCGTGGAGAAATGTAATCGGTAGAATAGAATATGTTGTGTATTTGTAGCAGCTAATGTATGATAGTCAAAGGAAAAACCACAAAACCCATGCTCATTCTCCTCCCTACCATATTGACATCATGAAGCCTCATGGGCTCTAGCCAAACCCCCAAGCAAGGAAAGTATGCAAGACCCATTAAAAATTCAATGGAGCCATACCATATATCAGACAATGATGAAGTAGGGGATTTATTTTGTTATTTGCATATATAATTTCTTATATTGTACTATATTTTTCATGCAAAAACTTTTATAAGATGGATACGTTGATAAAAAAATGCCTATACATAATTATCATCATAAGCTCAAAATATTCTCTTAGTCTAAACCTCTTTCTATGCCTCGAGTTCTACCATTTTCATATGGTCCTTAAGTGTTTCCCTAAGAGTTCTTTGTGCAATTTCCTTATTTGTGTTTAATATTTAGTGCCAATTATTGTCTATAATATTTAGTAGCAAATAAGTGTTATTTTAATGCCTCTCATACAATTATTGTATTTTTCATCAATATATACATGCATATATTCATGTTTGAAATAGAAATAATAGTGTGTTGCTAATAGTTTTCTTATTTCATAGATTTGAAATTCTCCCGAGACTTCCATTCTTTTAAAAAAGTCTAGTCTATTCCTCTTTGCATTAAAATCAACTTTAAAATATGGAGAATAGAAGAGCCAAACTATGGTAATGAGCAATTTTTTATAGGTAGTTGGAAGAAAGGATATCATGAAGAACAATTCATTCTACGAAAGTTGAAATAGATAAGGGAGAAAGAAGTTTACAATTATCTAGATTTGTATATGCTAAAAGAGCATGCTCACTAGGCGAAAATAGTTGCATGTTTATGAGTTGCATGCCATGAGCTTGATGCACAGAGGCTTCATGAAACATTCCATGCTCTTGAGGCCTTACTCCTTAATTACATCAATTGTTTCATGAAGCCTCTATGCATCAAGCTCATGCTTGCTGCCATGAATGGAAAGTGTTTGTTTACACAAGGGTTAATGCATGTCATTGTTGTTGAACAACGACACAAAAGGAAGTAAATGCAATGTCGCATACTGCACTATGAAAAAGTATAAAAGTATAAATAGGAAAAGGCTCAAAAATAATAGTTGGTTATTGGTATGAGAGCACTATATGGTTGGCAACAATGATCTTTTTTTTTGGAGCAGGCATGCTAAAGTAGACATATATGTAGCTTGTAATCGACATGATCATCATGTGGAATAAGAGACATGTAAAGTGCCACGCCAAGCAAAACATATTGAAACATAGAGAATAGAACATGTGAACAACAACATATATATACACATGTATACACACACACACACACACATATATATATATATATACATATGTATATATGCATAAATACATGTATGTATGTTTTACTAATAGTTCTGTTACAATTTCCCTATTTCTCCATAATATAAATGACAGATTATGCAACTCCTCTTATACAATTACTCTATTTGTTACCAGACTGCACCTTTGGGCTGGTTTCAATTTCCTACATTTGTGTGTGCTTTTTCACCTCTTTTAATGTTCTTCCTTAATGTGGGTTTCCATTCATCTCTTGTTTACTTGTTAGCCTTTAAAGTCTTTTTGTAACATTTGTTTTACAATTTCTCTATTTCTCTATAATATTTGTTGCCAAACAATGTAACCCAAATTTGAATTGACAGACCAACTAAATGTTTGTGTATATGTATATCTTTGAATATAAAACAAAAAATTCAATATGTATATATAGACCAATTGTGGTGCAATAGCGCAACAGGAAGTAAATGTAATATTGAATATTGTAGTGTGGGAAAGTATACTCCAAAATATGCAAGAAAATATTTTGATTCAATTGCATTGTTAGAATGCCATTCTAGCATAATGAATATGTGCTCCAAGACATGCAAGAAAATATATTGATTAAGTTGTATTGTTAGAATAGCCATTCTGGCATTATGAATATCTTACACATATTGCACGATTAAATGCTTTGTTCTTAACAAATATAAATTTCAAACAAAGAAAATATCAACTAAAGATATAAACTTGAACAAATCAAAGAACTATTACAAAAGTTCACTTAAAAGTCACCAAAGACATTTTGCAGAGATTGTTTCATCATATAATTGTTGCCATAGCCTAAAGAAAATAAGTATTGTCATAAAGATTTGGGTTGATTTGGCAAGTTGAAAAGATATCTGTATGTGTGTGGAGGGGGGAAAACCGCTTGCACAAAACACTTTTTCCAATAGTGGCTTTTCAACAACCAAAGCATATGTATATGAAAAACTATTTGCAAATGTATCTATGCATATGCAATGTATTTTTGATGGAGACTGTAATGAATGGAAGGTACAATACACTCTTTTAAGAAGAGTGTAACACTGTTGCTGCCTATGCTTGTGTATCACAATTTCCTTCATTCCAACCTCCCTTCTAAAAAAACTTCACATTTTTTTATTGCGCATGCATATATAGATATACATATACATATTATGATGAAAAATAAAATGTGCTAACACAAAAAACTGTAAAATCCTTGTGTATTTATTTTAATATATTCTAACGTTCATACCATCCTATTCCTTTTCTAATCATTCATAGATATAGAATTATATACACATGGATACACATATATTTTGTTATATGCTTATGTTTAATTGCTACTTTACATTTATCTATGCTTATACATGTAAATTCATATATGCTAATGTGCTTGAGCTTGCATGTATACTCGTAAGCTGTGTGAGTACATTCAAGTTAAATTACAATAATGAATAGTTTGTCATGGGAAAAAGAATATCATGAAACATATTGATAGAATCTAAACAATCTATGTAACAGTTGTCTTATCAATTATACATTTGAGCCACATTATTTAGCAACACATATGAAACAAAAATAGGGACACTACAAAAAGAAAAATTAGGGAGACACTTGTGAAGCATAGGAAAATGTCACTTGTTAAAAATCCAACATTAAATAGAAGAAGATCATAGAATGTTGGTCATTGTTTTAGTTATCTCTGTGCATCTTTGTTGTTACACCCATTAACATATGTATATATATATATATACTTTCCTGGATGCCAACATTCAATATTGCATTTACTTTGTCCACCGCCATTGTGCAATGATAGGATGCATTGGTCCTGGCACCAACAAACACTTACCATTCACCTTCCCCGTATTCAGGACACCATTCTCCACCACCACCAACTCATGTAATTACCAAGGTCCACGTTGCCACAAAAAAAATCGGTGACCATATATATGCAGATGCTTAGTACGAAAGGATAAACATATTGGAGATAAAATTAGTTTGGTGGCTGTTAGGTGTTATTGTTTGCAATATCTTTTTTATATGTTCAATTTATTAGTTTCAAGTTTCAGGCGGTTTTTTTTTGCCAGCCTAGTCGTGAATTGTATTTTTTGTGTAATAGCTCCTTTATAATTTCTCTATTTGTCCATTGTTGTTGCATTCTAAAATGAGTCATAGTGGTCTTGGTCTATACATATGCATATCTATTTCTACCTTTGCTATTGGTCATATTTCTTTTGGGAACGCCGGTTTAAATGAAGAACCCAGTGCTAGCGAAGAAATTACTATTACACCTTGTTTAGATACTGATAGAATTTTAGTTTGGAGCGCATTCAAACACACCTAAAAGTCTATCAATATGTCAATAAGGTGTAACAACAATTTCTTCACTTGCATGTGGTTCTTCATTTGGGGGGAATGAAAATAATTTTTTCACTATAAAAAGAGGATTGAAAAATTAAATAAAATTTGAATTTTTAATAATTAATTTCTTAAATAATAATAATTTGTTCAAAATTTTAGACACAACATAATGTTACCTTTGTCTTAGTTTTACATGCACTAGACCTAGATGCACATCTACATTTGAAGGCTACGTCTATAAGAATGTCCAAGATTCAAGGCGGGTTGTGTTATTTCTTATCTATTCTTAAAATTTCTCTTTCTCTTTCGTATGTTCCCAATATAATGTGTTGAATATATTGTCTTGCTTCTTTTCTAGGGCCTTAATCATATTCATCTTAGCTCTGATTATGTCTGATTTCCAAAATATTGGGACCCCTAGGCATTTGTTCAAGCAACAAGACAAGCAAATGTTGTGGCTAGGCTCACTCTTTCCTTCTAAACGTGCCGCTAAATTTTGTCTGCAGTTGCCCCCCAAAAAATAAAATAGCCCTCCAAATATCAGCCCTATCAAAGCTTTGAATATTCATCAAAATATTTGGATAGTGGAAGGGCGTGTAACACATATTAGAGATGCTACATTATCTGCCACTCAGTACTATAGACAAAGAAGGAAATTGTGAAAGAACTATTAGTTAAACATATATACATATACACATATATGCATATATATACACATGTGTGTATATATATATATTACATATATATATATTACATATATATATGTATACATATATATATATATATATATAAAAATATTCATACATAGTCAATATTAAAGATAAACAAGGAAATTGTAAAAGAATTTTAGGTCAACACTTAAGAAGCATACAAAAATGTCAAGGTCGTAAAGCATACTATGATTAAGTTGCATTCTTGACACAATCATTATGGTGTTGGTTTCATAGCATTTTGTAGAGGCTTGTTTGAAGTTTCCAATGGGGCTTCATCAACCCAACCATGAATAGGATTTTCCGTCTAATAGCTCTTTTACAATTCATCTTTTTCTCTATAATATTTAGTGCCAAGCAATGTAGCTCAAATTTTCAATTAAGTCT
>VDFB02105785.1:129224015-129775447 GCA_007258455.2 Sequoia sempervirens | reverse complement strand
AAATGGGGTCTCATGGTGTATCACTGTGAGACCCCATTTCTATGAGCTACCCCTACCTTCTCAACCCTACCACATTGGAAAGCTAGTGAGTGAGCTAGCTTGCCAATGCTCCATTAGCTTGCTAAGGAATTTGAATTCACATGTCTTATCCATGATTCTAGTTTGATCATCTTTGCAATCATGGCATGCCGCGATACCACATTTCTTTAAGGCATTCCATCGAAAAACAATTTTTTCATTCTCGGCTATATCTATCCATCTTTGACTCATCATTCTCTTCACAAAGCTCTTGATACAAACACCCAAAACTGAGACCAGGGAATAAAACCTCTTATTGAATCCTCAAACCACCTTAAAAATCATTAAAATAATTGACTCAAACCAAGGAAAGGTTCCTAAAACTCTGATCTATCTCTTCCCTAAACATTCACTCTCAACTGGCTCACAAGCTAGTAGTAGTCCTTAAGCACAAAAATGGGTATAATTTCCCAACCAATTTAGATCTCCAAAAACTAAAAGTAGTTATGAGAACCTGTTAAGGCCTACTTAAACATATAGATAAATCAAGTATGCTTACTTTGAAAAATACTCACCTAAAATGGACCGTCCTACTGCTACAAGGCTCAATTAGGCATTTTTAACAAAGCAAGTACCATCAAAATCACTCCACAACATCAAAAAACCATGGGAAGATCTTAAATAGGTTATAAAACTTCTAAATCATCCATCTCCATCAAATAAATCACTAATTAGAAATTCATTAAACCCTTGCTTAAATGCTTGTAGGCATCCATTCTTGCATGGAAATCATAGAAAATCACTTGGGGCAGCAACAAGAACTCTGCATCTTCACTTCCTCGATGCTAAAAACTTACACCTAAACCTAAACCTACTCTATTGGTTCCCATTCCACTGATTCATAGAATAAAAAATAGGTGGAATGTGGCACTAATACATTTTTACAACTTCAAAACCCTTAAACTCAAAATTTTAGACCCACAGTCAGTAAATTGATTGTAAAATATTTGTTTCTTGATGGAATTCAATCAGACCACCTCCAAACTGAAGATAGTTCACCTACCTAGTTATTTCAATGAGTTTTGGAGAAAACACAAGCTGTACGGATTTGTATAGAGTAGAATAGCAGCAAAAAAATAGTAAAAATTCAGAAAATTCAATGATTTTGAATGATTTTCTTGTTCAAAACACAAACATCCACCTTACATTGAGATTTTCAGGCCTTAATAGGCTTCTTACATCAAGAATAATTTACTCAACTGACTATTCAGCTACTATGATTGATGATATTCCCACTATGACTCTTGGTATTCCAATTATTCCAATTTTGCAACTTTTTCTTGACAACATTTTTACAAGATTTTGCATTTTGCAACTTTGAACCCCAATATGCCTAATACAATATGAAAATGGTCTAACAAGACCTTATTTAGATGAAAAAACCTACAACCTACCTAAAACCAATTATATAACCAATATTGAATAAAACTTGAAAATTGGACTCCTATGGTGCCCCTGCACCACCTTTGTCTATGCTAGAAGTACTCTTCTACAAAATGATTGTAAGTACTTTTTATGAAGCCTTGAATGAAATATATTTCATTTATTTGAATGGATATTTTTTTTAGGAACTAATATTCATCTCATTACCATGCTACAGGTAAAATTATCCACCATGCCAAAGAAACGAAAAAATAATAAACTAACAAATGAAGAGTATGAAACCTTCAAAGAAAAGGAGAGAGAAAAGTCGGCGGAATTTGATGAAAAGAAGAAATTGGATACGATTCATGAAAAAAATCCAATTGAAGAGGAACCTCAACCATCAAAAAGAGAACAAGCATTGGGAACACAAAGGGAACAAATGCAAAAGAGTCATGGTAGGACAGATTCAAATACCGTAGTCGGAGACACTCCATCTACAACAAGTGAATATGAAGGGACACCATTGAGAACAAGAAAATATGGAGGGACACCATCTACCGCAAGTGAATATGGAGGGACACCATCTACCACAAGTGAATATGGTTGGAAACTATCCACCACATCTCAAATTGAGAGTACATCAACTTAGCGAGGGAATCTAAAGTTATTCATTTGAAGTTAACCTCACCATGAGAAACTATGATGTATACATTATAAAATAATCTCAAATGTATGAGTGACATTGTAAAATATCTATGAGAATGGAGTACCTAAGGCATTGTAATGAGATTTACTTTTAATGATATTTACTCAAATATTGAAATTTGGTGCAAGGGCACCAAGGTTATTGGGCAAATTTGGTTCATGGAAGTCTTAAGTTAGTTTTGTGTTTTGAGTTTTTTCAATTGAATATGGTCATATTAGAAAAATTTATAATTTAATAAGTCATGTTAGTTGGTTTTGGGGTCATTTTTTAGTTCATGTTGCATATTTTTCAAAATGATGTAAAATTGCAAAAATTGAAAAGTTGTTAATGTGAGAAAAGTGCAAAAAAATGTAAACTTGAAAAATCCCAATGGTCATGGGAATTCAAAGGGAAGTTAGAGCCATTTTCATAGGTTTGTTAAGGTTCAAATATTTTGTGAATTTTAAGGAAGAGGTTGTTGAAGGTTTTTGTGAAGGAAAAACAATAAAAAATACCCTGATTTCTCTTGTAATTTTGTATGTTTCATTGAATTTTTCTGTTGCAAACTATTATACTTAGTTGTACATAAGTATTATGTCCTAAAAGTTTTTACAATTGGTAGAGATAGGTGTTAGATATGCTTTGGATTTGGATTGAAGGAAATTCATTGAGTTTTAAGAACTTTATTGTCAAATTACTGACTGTGAGTCTGTACAGCTAGCCATAAGCATTTGAAGACTAAAAATGAATAAATGACTCATTCCACGTATTGTTTCTCTCTATGGATTATTGGAATGAGTCAAAAATGGTAGGATTATATGTAGGAATAATATTTATGAGTAGGGAAAATGTTTAGGAATGTTTTTGGTTGCTCTACAAAAGGAAATTGGGTGAATTTTGGCTTTAAAATAGAGTTTAGATGGTGGGTTTTGATGAAATTGTCTTAGGTAAGATTGGGAGATGATTTATTTGGAATGAGTAGGAATATATTAAAGTGTTTGAAGCTTTGGAATGGCAAGGAAAGTGATTTGAGTTCCTAGGCATGATGCCCTAATTATCAAACTATGTATTTTGAGTGAAATTTGATGGTTAGAGGAGGGAAGTTGTAGAACTCTTGAGGGAAACAAATTTTGATGAACCTTCAAGCATGTGTAGACATAACTAAAGGTTTTTGAGGCCTTGGTTGGTTGTGTAGAAGCCTAGAATAGTGTTTTTCAATAAACCCCTTTGGAATGGCATAAAGTGAGGGTTTCATGTTTTGGTGTCATAGGAAGTGATTATTTGATCAAAAGTTGTGGATTTACGCTAGGAATGGTCCTCTTTCACACCCAAACATGTGGAACCACTCCAAGCTACGTTCAACCAGCTCGATCCCTTAAGGGTCCAAGGTGCAAAAGGGCAACAATCATTGACAGGCTATTACTTGGAAACTGTGCCACTTACAAAATCTTTGTCTGATCCTGCGAGATCATGTTGGCCCCTCTACAATAACCTCTCTCAATTTTTGTTATCTCAAAGTGGTTTTCCCATGGTGTCTAGTTTTCACTTGATGGAAAAAGTGTCAAATACCAACAGTGCAAAGTTGCAAAGTTTTGCAACTTTTGTTCTAGAAATCATGTGACCAAACAGACTATTCTAACACATCTGAATAGGTATGTTTATGCTAGGCATGGTCCTATTTCACACCCAAACACACAGAATCACTCTAAGCTACGTTCAATCGGATTGATCCCTTGAGAGTCCAAGGTGCAAAATGACTACAAACTTCAGCATGTTGTTACTCAGATACCATGATGCTTAGAAACTTCTCATATAAGCCTATGGGATCACATTGGCCCCCTCTATAATAACTCTCTTGGTTTTCACTAACACAGAGGTATTTTCCCATGGTCGCAAATTTTTACTTAGGGAAAAAGTTGTCAAATGCAAGTAGTTGAAAGTTGCAAAGTGGTGCAACTTTTGTTCTACAACTCACGTGATAAAAAAAACCATTCCAATGCTTCCAAATAGGTATGTTTATGCTAGGCATGGTCCTCTTTCACACCCAAACACATGGAATCACTTCGAGCTATGTTCAACCAGATCGATCCCTTAAGAGTCCAAAGTGCAAAATGGTTGCAAACTTCAGCATACTATTACTCAGATACTATGACACTTAGAAACTTCTCATCTAATCATATGGGATCATGTTGGGCTCCTCCACAATAACCTCTCTCAATTTTCACTATCCCAGAGGTATTTTCCCATGGTGGCAAATTTTCACTTAGAGAAAAAGTTGTTAAATGCAAGTAGTTGAAAGTTGAAAAGTGGTGTAAGTTTTGTAACTTGTGTGACCAAATAGACTATTTCAATGTGTCTAAATAGGTATTTTTATGCTAGGCATAGTCCTCTTTCACACCTAAACATGCAGAATTTCTTTGAGCTACATTCAACCAGATCAATCCCTTAAGAGTCCAAAGTACAAAATGGTTGCAACCTTCAACATGTTGATACTCAAATATCGTGATGCTTAGAAATTTTTTATCTAAGATAATGGGATCATGTTGGGCCCCTCTACAATAAGCTCTCTTGGTTTTCACTATCTCAGAGGCATTTTCCCGTGGTGGAAAATTTTCCCATGGGAAAAGGTTGTCAAATGCAAGTAGTTGAAAGTTGCAAAGTGCTGCAACTTTCGTTCTACAAATCGTGTGACCAAATAGACTATTCCAACACATCCAAATAGGTATTTTTATACTAAAAATGGTCATCTTTCACACCCAAACATGTAGAATCATTCTAAACTACGATCAACCAGATCAATCCTTTAAGAGTCTAAAGTGCAAAATGGCTACAAACTTCAGCATGTTGTTACTTGGATACCGTGACACTTAGAAACTTCTTTTCTAAGCCTGTGGGATCATGTTAGGCCCCTCTAAAATAATATTTCTTATTTTTCATTATCTCAGAGGCATTTTCCCATGGTGGTGAATTGTCACTTTGGGAAAAAGTTATCAAATGCAAGCAGTTGAAAGTTGCAAAGTGGTGCAACTTTCATTTTACAACTCATGTGACCAAGTGAACTATTCCAATGAATCTGAATAGGTATGTTTATGCTATGAATGGTCATCTTTCACACCCAAACGTGCAGAATCACTCTGAGCTATGTTCAACCAGATCGATCCCTTAAGAGTTCAAAGTGCAAAATGGCTACAAAATTTAGCATGATGTTACTTAGATACCGTGATGCTTAGAAATGTTTTTTGTCTAATCCTATGAGATCACATTGGGACCCTCTACTATAATCTCTCTAATTTTTTTCTAGCTCGGAGGAATTTTCTCGTGGTGGTGAATTTTCACTTGGGGAAAATGTTCTCAAACGTAAGTAGTTGAAAGTTACAAAGTGGTGCAATTTTTATTTTGCAACTTGTGTGACCAAACGGACTATTCCAACACATCCAAATAGGTATGTTTACACTAGGTATGGTCTTCTTTTGCACCCAAACACACAGAATCGCTTTGAGCTACATTCAACTAGATTGATCCCTTAAGAGGCCAAGGTGCAAAATAGCTACAAACTTCAGCATGTTGTTACTCGGATATCGTGATTCTTAGAAACTTTTTGTCTGATCCTATGGGATTGCATTGTTCCCCTCTACAATAACCTCTCTTATTTTTTATTATCTCAGATTCATTTTTCCATGGTGTCTAGTTTTCACTTGATGGAAAAAGTGTCAAATACAAATAGTGTAAAGTTGCAAAGTGGTGCAACTTTCATTTTACAGTTTGTGTGACCAAACAAACCGGTCCAATGTGTCTCGATAGGTACGTTTGTGCTATGAATGGTCCTCTTTTGCACCCAAAAATTTGGAATCACTCTGAGCTATGTTCAATCAGCTCAATCCCTTAAAGGTCCAAAGTGCAAAATGACTACAATTTTTTACATGCTATTACTCAAAAACTGTGATGCATAAGAACCCTATGTATGATCCTATGAGATCGCGTTGGGCCCCTCTACAATAACCTCTCTCAATTTTTGTTATCTCAGAGTCATTTTCCCATGGTGTCCATTTTTTACTTGATAGAAAAAGTGTCAAATCCAAGTAATGTAAAGTTGAAAAGTGGTGCAACTTTCGTTTTGCAATTCATGTGACCAAAAAAACTGCTCCAACGCATCCTGATAGGTATGTTTATGCTAGGCATGGTACTCTTTCGCACTGAAACACTACTTCATCTACTATGAATATTATCTTTTGCAAGTGTTGTGAAGATTATGTATCCTTTGCTTAATTGAGTTGTTCCAATCAAAGGATTAAATACATTGGAATCTTTTTATGAATCATTTCATGGAATGCCAATGGAAAACATGTTTTTTTTCTTTTAGATAAATAATTCCATGGAACTCTTTGGATTAAACTGAATTGAGATATGTAAGAACAAGGGAGCATTAGGAAATACATTGCTCAAGGATCTTAAATAAGCCTTCTTAGTGCAGGGGAACCAAATGCATTTTGTGTTAATGTTGTCAAATGAGATCTTTTGATAGTTTTAGGTTTGTTTGAGTCTTTTTCAATTCAATAAGTTCCTAATAGACCATCTAATAGGTAATTAGGATTCATTGAGTTTATATTGTCACATTTTTACAAAATTGTTAAAAGTGCAATATTGAAAAGTTGTAAAAGTACAAAAAAAATGTAAAATTAAGGAAGCCCAATGGTCGTGGGAATTCAAAGGGAAGTTAGAACAGTTGTAATAGGTTGGGTAAGGTTTAAAATATGTTGGAAAATTGATGAATGAAGGTTTTTGTAGGCTTTTTGAAAGATTGATTAATAAAGCTCCTATTTTCATTGAAATTTTGTATCTTTTCTATTGAATATTGTTGTTGCATAGTAGTTGCACAGCCTGTATGGCCTGATGGTGACTCCAAGCTGATTTGCATTTTTGTTTCAATGTACTATCTATCATTTTTACTAAGTTTGAGGCATTCCCATTGGGATTGTAGAATCTTATTGAGTTTTCCCTGTAGGCAGGTATGAAACTCCAATTTTAAGGTTTTGAAGACATAAAAATGTGATTATGGACCATTCCACTGATTGTAAATCCAATAGCTAAGTGGAATGGGGCCAATATGATAGTATTTAGTTGATTGAATGGTTTTGGTAGTAGGAGAGGTCATTTTGGCATTTGGGCATGATGCCCAAGTTGTCAAATTTGAATGTTTTGAGTAAAATTTGATGGGTAAAGGTTGGTAGATGAGGAAAAATCTTGGAGAAGAAAATTTCAGTGATAGATTAAGCATGTGTAGGCCATTTGAAGCATGTTTTATGCATTGGTGAAGTGTAAAGAAGTTGGGAAGTGGGATTTTCAGTAAACCCCTTTACAACTTGCTAAAAATGAGGGTTTTGTATAAAGAGGACTTAGTAAGCGGTTCACTAGCTAAAATTTGTAGATTTGGTAGTTTTATAGACTAGTATATGACTTTCCATAGGTATTTGGGGCTGGAAGATTGTTTAGAGGAGACTTGCTTTATAAATTAGGCCTAATTAGCTTAAGGAGACAACGTAGAAGCATTAGTTTGAGGGATTTGTTCCAAAAGAGTTATATGAGATTTTGAGATATGTTTTGGTATACCTTAAAGGGTGTCTGAAAATATAATTGGTTAATGGGTTTGAGAGTGGAGTTGTGAGATAGGTCCAAGAAACTAGGTTTGCAGACCTATAAGGCAAATAGTGAGTTGTGAAGGGTATCACCCTAGTTAGGGTTTTGCAAATTGAAGGCTTGTTGAAATCAGTCAAATTTGTGATTGGTAATTGAAGGCCTCCCTGCTCTACATCACTTCTCTCCCATTGCAATTTTGGGTGGATTATTACTTTCAAAGTATTGGGAATGCTTTGTTTATTTTCTAGTTGGCAGTTGCCATTCTAGAAGGCTCATCTCTTGATATATTTTATACTCATTCTTAATCAATTATTAAGTTAATAATTAGTGCATTTATTTATAGTTAATCTTTTCTTTTCAATTTGTGCAATTTTGGAATTTGTAACTCTACTAGTATTCCTAGAAATATTGATGTTGTTTAGCATCAACTAATAAAGTTGTTTAGCATCAATCAATTAATATTCAAGGAAAACCATGAAGGACAACAATGATCAATGTTAGGGCTAACCAATTAATAAGTATACATGTGAATAATTCAAGCAGGTACATGTGAATAAGGGAAGCACAAGTACTCAAAAACATGTAAGCCTTGAAGTATACACACGAATGCATAGTATATGCAAATTAATACAAAGTATATGCATGAATATAAGGTATACACATGAAAACATGTAAGCGCAAAGTATACATTGGAATACACATAAAGTCACAAATTATACACAAAATTTGTAAAGTATACACTTGAATACACATAACTCATATCTATTGAACCATGGATTTATAATGCAAATATGGACACCATTGATAAAAAAAAAACTGTATTAACCAAATATCCATGTAGGCATACATCAATATATGTCGATATAAGTATAAAATATAGGTACAAAATAGCCATATAGACTTACGAGAATTCCATATAGGCATACAATGTCAAATATATCCAATACAAAATATGTACAAAAATGCCATATAGGCATACAGGGCTCTAGAATCAAAATTCATTTCTCTCCATGCTCTCGAAATAATTTTTTTCCCTTTTCTTGTCAATTGGATGGTGATATATTTGTCACTCATTTATGTTGTGGTCGAGCAATGCTCTTGGTGCTCCTCCTAGTGTTTAGTTCTTGGTGAAGTCTTATCTATTACAATAAGAAGTAAAGATATTAATATATAGAAATTACATTTTAAAAAATGATATATTTAACAAAATAATCACTTACCACCATTTGATGATCACTCTCCATGAGGGAAATATTTGAATGCCGATGCTAGGCATGTTGAATCCTTGTATAAACCATCCAAATAGAAATTAAACTATGAATCAATAATGGTTTGATTTTTCACTAACTAACATCTATAACAATGAATGTAAATTGAAATTTAGTAATTTTCCTCATACCTCCCCTGTCAGAGCCATCGAGGATTCTATAGCAAGATGAAACATCAATTTCCATTTCCATTTGAACATTCAAGGTGTTTCTACTTGCAACATCTGAAAATAAAACAATAAATTATTCAATCACAAAAACTACAATAGTGATCCACGTCATGACTTATAATGTATGAGATAATGAACAAAATTTTGAGTACTTACAAAACTATATATTTATGACTATCATGCTTACTATTTTCCCTATCCATATCTTGTTTGAAAGCACATGTTTTTAGGCTTTCACCCATAGCAGCAAGCCAGTGAACCATTTGATAAAAAAAATTCATAGACATGTACGATAATTGTGGTGGCATAGAGAAGGTAGTGAACTATTTGAAAAAATGCCTTAAAGAAATGGGGTCTCATGGTGATGGAATTCCATTACAAACAAATGCATGTCATGGCATTCCATCACCATAAGACCACATTTCTTTTAGGAATTTTTCAAACAGTTCATTGCCTTCTCTATGGTATTATTTCTTACTATTATTCTTTGATAGAAATTTTCCAAGCATCCATAGTTTGTTGGAAAGAACCTTTTTAAGCTTTTAGCCATAGCAATGAGGAAATGAATTGTTTGATAAAATTCTTTGGTAGACATATATGGAAAATGTGGTAGCATAGAAAAGACAATGAGCAATTTGAAAAAGTGCCTCAAAGAAATTAGGTCTCATGGTGATGGAAATCACCATGAGAGCACATTTCTTTGAGGATTTTTTCTCAAACAACTCATTGCCTTGTCTATGTTATTGCTTACTATTATTCTTTCATATATTCCTTCCAAGCATCCATAGCATAGACAAGGTAGTGAATTATTTGAAAAGATGCCTCAGTAAAAAGTGGTCTCATGGAATGTCATGACAAGCAAATGCAATTGGAAGCTACTCCTAGACTTATTACTTATGCTATGTGAAGTAATTGCATCACTTCTTAAGTTGACTTTCTAAACAACTATATTTTAGTTGAAATTTTGTCATCCATCAACATCTAGTTATTAGTTATGGAATGTGAAGTAATGTTTTTAGTTTGAAAGATGTGCAATGCAATGTAATCAACAATATGAATATAAACTATACAAATCTATTAAGTACAATTCATTAGTTAAAATATTTATTCTATTACCTGTGTGTAGGTTTGACTAAATCCATTGGAACCAGGAGGTGTTCCCTCAAAACCTCCAAAATTAGCCTATTCAACATCCAAAATCACATATTAAAATATCATTCATAAAAAAATGATATTAATATGTAATAAATTTATAATTCTTTACTAGTTACATACCTCAACGATAGGTGTAGTGGAGAAATAAGCAAGTGCAGGGCCGGTGTATCCAGTGTCAACACTCTAACCCTACAATTTTATTACAAACATAAAACTAAATTAGTTAATCTTTCATTTCAAAATCAAAATTTAATAAATTAAATTCAATGAACATGCTAACTTTTACTTGAGTATCAATGCCATAGGCCTCATGCAAAATGGAAAATTTCCCTTTCCATCCCCATACCTATAAACAGATCCTATGTAGCAACCTCCTAAGTGTCAGTGGGGTTATATAAACAAGTCACCTCGCATGATTGCACAAATGGAATCAAATCCCACCACTCAAAGACTCCCCTGGAATTGTACAATAGTGTTGGCATGCTAGATGACATTCTAGGTCAAAGAGTTGATGGCCTACAAAGTCTTTATGTCAGCACTCTCCTTTGCAATGGAAGGGATAACAATGTACTTATGAGGTGGCCTAGCGAGAGGTCATCTCCCTTGCCACATAGGATCTTGTTGTGCACCGGATCTATCTTGAGCCGACCCCCCACCTCTCCCTTGGAAGTCCCTCATATCAAAATAATTTGGGATTTTTTTTAAGATGAACTCACAATATAGTTTCCTAAGGAAGTACCGCAGGACTTCACAATTTTTGCATGGTAGGTAATCAAAAACCATGTACCACCTATCCCAAAAAAAATTCCTAATCTATTGGTGGTGGCAACAATGAATAGAAAACCTCTTCACATTGAGGGTAAGATTTTCATTTGACAATGGGTCAGTGAATAATGATCACAAATCAAATTTTGTAATTTTAAAATCTTTTACATCTTTATATGATAATTTATCTTGATAATAAGCCCTAGCCGCCTACCTCCTATCCTTCCAACCAGTTAATTGTTTGTTGATTGAATCTACATGTTTTAACATTTCTTTCACTGAAGTTTCCAAGGTCATTCTTTCCATGGTTGAACCATTTGGATCATTCAACCTCCTAATTAAATCCTCAATTCATTTTTTACTATTCTCAATTTCACTCATTAAGTTTTACAGAGTGTCAGGAGGATGTTGAGGGATTGGTGGACGAGATTGAGGTTGTGGTTGATTAACTTGAGGATTTTGTTGTTGTTTTTCTTGATGTGCTTGTTGAGGATTTTGTTCCTCTTGTTGTTTTTGTGCTTCTTGAGGATTTTGAGGAGGCTTTGCAGGTTGATTAACATCTCCTACAAATTCAAAAAAATAAATATAAAAAATAACTTAAAACTAACAAATTCAAAACAAAAACAAACAATCCTTACCTCTCAGACCTCCTCATCGGCATGGCAACATCCTGGCAATGAAAAAATAGTCGTTGATGAAGAATTTTTAAAAATACCTCCTCCTAGAACATGAGTATGGAAAATTGGGGTTTTGGCCATGGGCAAGAAAAAAAACACAGTCAAGTGCGAGAAGGAATTCAATTTGTTTTTTTCTTATTTTAATAGGTCATAACATGAGTGTGTTATAATGCACTTACATCATAACATGCTTACGTTATGGGCTCATTGTGGTCAAGCCTCAGGCTCGACACACCAAGCCATAACTCAAGTGCATTATAATGTGCTCACGTTATGAGCTTTCAAAAAAAATTTAAAAAGTTGGCCACAAATTGGCTACCCATCTTTTTGCATCCACCCATAGGGTTTCTCTATCTTGTGTTGAAAAATCTAAAGCAAAAATTGTTGGAGAGGGAAAACCCCTAGATGTACTAGCAGTAGTGGAAAGTACCTTGTTGTGCTCATCCATTAGTTTTTTTTACTTATCCAAAAAAAAATTATAATTACCTTATATGATCTAGGTTGTGTCTACACTCAACATGGCAACATGCATGTCAATTGTGCAGCTACAGTAGCTGTCATTTCAGTAGCCCTTTTAACAACCACAACTTTAATCTTTTTCTCCAAAAAATTTATCACTTCAGGCTTCCCAATATTTGGTTCCATAGACCAAATAGAAAGTGTATTTAACTTAGGACTAAAGCTTGAGCCAAAAAATTTGTATCAAAAATCTCCTCACAGATGGAGGCATCTAGATCTTTCTTGATTGCATCTAATGCAATGGCTGATGATGGTTCCCATCTAAGCAACAGTATAATTCCACTTACTTTGAATAGGGATTTTGCACCTTGTGGTGACATAGTAGCAATTTCCTGCATTATTTTTCCTTCCTCCTCCTGATTAGCTTCATCTTGTAAAAAAGGATCAACCTTTCCTTTTTCCTCTTCTCTTCCCTTTTTTATATTAGATCCTTTCAAATGGATAAAAAAATCTTTTAATTCTTTTGTTTGAATAAAATCATCATCACACATGAAATCATCATAAGCCTTTATCCTGACATCATCATCCTCGACTTCATTATACTTCCATTTTACAATTCTACTTGGAGGAACATCAATATTCAAAAAATCTTCTTTAACATGAGATTGGAATATCTGATCTACTTCCTCCTCCACTAGGATGTATTCTGCAGATACCTTAGGTTCATATCCTTCACCTTGTTGCTCTGTTTCAAAATAAGTCGCCAATAGGGTGATTGTGGGCTATTTTCCTGTCTCCTTAGCTTGCACTTCAATGCATTGAGCAGAAGATTGAGCTGGCTAGCTCCTTATTTGTACTTCATAATTTTTTTTGGCCATCATGGCCCTTATTTCAGCTTGCTTAACCTTTTCAAAGAAAATTTTGTCTTAAAAATCTCCAAGCATCAATTTTTCTTTCACAAATTTGTCATGTACCTCAAAGTAAGGGCTAACATAGAAAGGATTTTCTTTTAACATCTCCTCAATTGCACAAAATTTCTTCCATGTACTTTTTCTTTGTGCAACTTCCTCATTAGAAGATAGGTTTTTTATCACATCCTCTTGATACAGGAATTGATGATGTCTCCCTGGTAATCCTTTGGCTCTTCTCTCAGCAGTAATAACCCCTTCAAGGTCACAAAACCTTATAATATCTTGTTTCATTCTAAGATTGTTTAATACAAATCCAAACCTCTCAATGCCTTCCTTTGAAGTGCAAGTGAAATAGGAAAAACCACAATAAGGGTTTACTAGGGATGCCTTCCTTGATTCTCTAAAATGTGCCTTATCCATGGAATCACACTGCCACATTATCTCCATGGAGGCTTGTCAGCCTGACATATATATTGGCAACTTGTGGGGTGGAACTAAGGATCAATAAATTTTGATTGCAGTATAGTCAGATTGGGGGTACCAATCCCCCTAATCATTTTTTTGTGCAGTGCCCTCCTCATACTCCAAAGGCCTCAATATTTCGTTCACGCCTTTTGAGATTCTATAAATGGGATTTAGGCCCAACTTCTCTAGGAGGAAAAATTTGAAAAAAAATTTAGAACATAGCATATTTAGACTAAGGAAAATACACATCCCAGATATGGATCCACCATTGCACAGGAAACTCATTATCCATGTTATCCCTTTCTCTCAATTTCATGAATTTTCTAAACACCATTTTTCCTTTTCATAGTAGCATATGCATTGACAAAGAATAGTGTTTGCATGACAATGGATGGGTTACATCTTTCAACTTAATCAAATCCTCATGCAAGTGTTTAGAAATATAGGAAACATAATCCCAAACCCTATTTTGATACTTTTTTTGAGTATCAATTACTAAAACCATCAAACCAACATCCATTTTTATGTCAAAATTCTTGTGCAGGACCTGGCACAATGCATAGTCTGTAATTTTGAAATAGTCCTCAAAATCATCACAATCAAATGGTTCTTACTCTAGAGGACTGAAAGGTACACCATTCTTCTTCAAATCACATCTCATGTGCATTGACAAAACATTCTTTCTATATGAAAACCTATTTTTCTCATGTTCATTATATAGTTTATGAAAATTAATGGATTTAGAAGCAGATGGATTCAATTTAAAAACTTCCATTATTTGACTCTAAGAAATTTCCAACATACAAAAAAAATATGGAAACCTTTTGATTGTCCTGTCAGTTGGATCATAGCACCTAGCCAATCCAAGTATCAGGTCCACCTCCACAAACACATTGGGGAACACCAATTTTCCAATGTCACAAGTCCATAACTGACAAGTAGGATGACTAGAAAACCTCCTCTTGAAATAACATATAAATAGATCCCAACCAATTTGCGGTAGCACCGCATCACCAATCCTAGCAGCCAAATCCTAAAAAATGAGTTGTCAATGCACCCTCACCAGTCTTTCTATTTCTAACTAGCTTAACTTTTGTAGTTGGGTCCTTAGGGGCCTCTTCCATGAAATGAGGGAAATATTTCTTAACAACTCTCTTCTTTATAGGTTTTTCAGGTGTGTCAAGCTTAGTCTTATCATCTTGAGGCTTAGGCCTTTTAACAACTCTCTTCTTTGCAATTTTTTTAGATCGTGTGTCAGGCTTAGGCTTATCATCTTGAGGCTTAGGCATTTTAACAACTCTCTTCTTTACAAGTTTTTCAGGTTGTGTGCCAGGCTTAAGCTTATCATCTTGAGGCTTAGGCCTTCTAACCCTTTTTTGGATAAGTTTTCTCTATGGTTTAGTGGATAATTCACTAGGCTCACTCATTTTTATAATTCAATAAAGCTAGGGTTCCAAGATATCTATTTCCTCCTTTACTCCTTTACCCCCTCAATTTCAAACAAACTTCACTCCTTTACCCCCAAACCCTATGTATAAAAATTGAAATTACCTTACTAACCAAAGAAAAATAACCCTAAATAACAAACCCTAGCTATCTACTCACTTTCTTAATTACCTAGTGCTACAAATTACTCACAGAGGTGCAAAATTCAACTTACCTAAGAAAATTAGCAACTTGTTCTTTGAAATTTGCTTTTCTTGGAGCTCTTCCTTCTTCTCTTCACTTAACTAGTTCTTCAACTCTCGAGGATTACAATTATGGAAGAAAAGTGATAAAAAAAACCCTCTTTATGACTCAGAATTAGAGCATCTTCTCCATTAATGTTTGATAGATAGCTCACGTGAGCGAACTGACAAGTTGTCATTCAAGTTTAAACTCTATCCATTGATCTTCTTTGATTATAAACATGATGTATGGTTCTCCTCAACCATCACTTTATTCTTTCCCAAGTGTGTTTTAAAATAATGATGATACCCTAGGTAGTTGCCACGTAGCCACCCACATGTTCATTACCCTTTGGAACCCCATCGCTCATCGCAGTAATGCTTTGAAGTTAATTCCATACTTTAGTGATGAATGAAAACACCTCTGATGGAAGAAATATTCCTCATTATATTCTCAGTCACTTTTCACCAAAGTGTTACAAAGATACACTTCCACTTTAGCAAAGAGAGAAACCCATCAATACAAAGATATAGCCTTAGTCCATCGCTTATTGTCGTAGTTGATTTGGAAGTGAGAATTATTTTGGTGATGGGTGAAACAAGCAATGGCACCAAATGTGGACACATGGCAAGATCATAGCCCAGCATTCCTTACCTTCATATATCGCTCATGGTATTAATCGAAATAAACAATGAAAATTGTCTACGATGGTGCTATATAAAGGAGAAACCTATGTTCATCACGCTTCATCGAAGTGGAACCAAGGAATGAATGATCTTTAGCGATAAGTTATATAAAAGGAAACAAGAATATTACTCATCACGAAAATGAGTCATGGACACCAAACACCTTCTAGGATGCACGATACAAGAGAAAATCAAGGCTCATTGCTCATCGTGATAATGAACCCAATGTGTTCAAGGATTTTGGCAATGAGTGATACAAGAACTTAAGTGGCAGAAATATGCATGTACATAAAGTTTGTTTTAAAAGAGGGACCACCTAGGAAGAATGTAGGACCAGGGCATAAAAACTTAAGAATGTTTTATGCAAAGGATGTAAAGGCCAAACAAGGTCGAATTATCAACCTTATAAAATAACTGAATCCTTGAACCTAAGTAATGAAGGAAATATGTGTGATGGGTAAACGGGGAACTCTAACCACAAGGGGTCGATAACAAAATGAACCCAAATTGAGATGAATTGGAACCATCCATAACAAGTCAATGGAGGATTAGACCAAAAGACAAGGATTTAGACAAGGGGAAAATATAATAAGTAAAAACCCACCCCTAACATAAAATCCTAAACCCTATCTTTGTAATTCAGACCAAAAGCCACAAAAGTAAGGCATATTAGATAAGTGGAACAAGAAATTTTGAGGGTTCCACCAATGATTCATCATTCAACTCAATGCTTATTAACATATTAACAATAGTAGTGTTATTTCTCAAAAATGTGGTTTGAAACCACAACAGGTTTCCAAGCTCTTGATACGTTTTAGGCTAACGAACAAGGCCAAATGGCATATTTGAACCTTCTTCTCTTCAGGCTCTTCTAGACCTAGCCAAGTGCACCTATGCAAATGGAGAAAACTTAAATTGTGTGTTACCTACTTAAGCAATCTATCCACAATGGAAGTTGGAAGTGGAGAGATGAAGACCTATTAGGTATGAATTGTATGAGCAATATCAAGGTGGAGTTGTGAATATATTCAGTTAACAAAAGTGAAGTTTGAGTTTAGTATGATAAAACTAAATGAATAAAATGGGTGAGACCAGTGCCATGTTGGGTAAAATAGAGTCAAATGGAAGTCTAAGATGAGTGGTTGATATTTGACAGAAACTCTAACTGTTTGGAACACTAGAATTGGTTTATAACTTGTATAAATGTGTAGGAATGCAATCACCAAGATCTGCTTATTGATCTAAATGAGACTTCTAGATTACTATGAATGACTAGAAGGATTTTAATCTTTACTTGAAAGAACTGGAGTTAATCATATCACACAAGTACAAAAAATGTGCATTGATAAATTGAATATATACTTGATATACCAATTTAAATAATAAAGAAATGCTAACCTTGGAGACAACCTAATAATATCTTTCAATTAATTCAACAAACAATTGATACCAATATGATGCCACAAAATCAAAGATTTTTCATTCACTTCTTCAAAATTTATACATGCATCATGGTCCTCTAAAATGTAATCATTATATCTATCCCTATTTGCCTGTTATTTTCTCCTATATCTAATCTAATAATTCCTTTTGGTCTTGGTCTCTCTTATTTATATGAGAGGCAACAAGCTTCAAACCAAAGGACATGTCTTTTGGTAACAAAACATGATTATGAAATTAAACATAACTGAAATAAATTAACAACAAACATGTGTGTTAATCTATTAGTCTTTGAGTAAAATCTCATCATCATCTAAGACCTGTGCAAAGCTTTTACTATATGATTAACCTTTCTTTTTGATGATGATGATCAATCCTCATTGAAGCCCAAGTACTTCTCTTGCCACTTACTGATTGTCAAATCATTTGGCCATTTGAATTCTTGTGCAGTTGTGAGATTTGTAAGGTGGCTTTTCCATCTATTATCAAGTAGGTTCCTAACATCTACCATGAATTTTGTGTATCCACTATCTAGTATGACAATCCCATCAAGAAAAGTATGAAAATTTTCAAGGCTAATATCCCCATCATTATATATATGTGTCAAGCATTGACAAATTATTTGATCAAATTCATCTTTCCACTGATCCACACCTTTTAATTGATTATCATCCTTGATGATTGAGGGGCTGAAGATGTATTTAATAGATTCAAATTCATTCCGCCTATTCTCCACTTTCGTCTTCATATCTATCAAATATTTATGCTCCTTAATTACACTCTTTACCATTTCCTGTGTAGGTTTGAGTCTTGGAGGGGCATCTAGATCCCTTTGTGTGGCTTTGCACAAAGTAGTCAGAATGTGATAAGTAGGCTTCCATCTCTTCTAGATTTCCTCAAGGATAGGGGGATTAATATCTATCTATTCCAAGGCTTTAACTAGATTGATAAAGCTTTCATGTACTCCAGGTCTATTTTTTCCTTCAATATCCCAATTCTATGCTCTAATTCTTTCTCAGGGTATACCGGATGTGATGCTTGACATCTTCCATATTATGTTTCTTTAGCTTATCAATTTCATCTTTGATCTATTGTATTTGTGGGTATTTGGCCTAGATAGGTGGTTGATAGACATCTACTTCATCCCCTCTCACTGTGGTAGCCTGCTATAATTTTTGTTTCAACTTTACATTCCCAATAAAAAAATTGTTTACTTCATCATTCAATAATTTTAGTATTTTCTCATATTCAGTTATCTTCTTTATCATATTCTCCACCACATCTCTGGTGAACATTGTAGAGTGCATGGTTATAGTTGCAGCCTCTATAGGAGTTGTGTCTTTCATTGTTCTCACCATGGCTAACCCCCTCATTTCTTGCACCACATCTAAGAGTCTAGGCTTCCTTGTGGTCTTTTATTTTGTCCACAAAGCAAGATTTTGGGTAGTAGGGTTATACCCTATTCTTGAAACACCTTCCTCTAAATCAAACTCTACAACTAACATTGGATCATCTAGTGCTATAATTTGATCCAAAAGAAATACTTTGGATAGCTCCATCCCCGGTATGATAGGCATATCACTCTTCAATACTAGTTCTCTTTCCTCCTAGGAGGTAACACTGATATTATCAATATTTAATTATGCCAATGTTTGAGCCTGAATTTTAGCCTACTCTGATTTATCAGCTCCTATAAGATTGATCTTCAATCTTTCATCAAACTATTTCATCTTCATCTTAATCCAAAAATCTTTAAATTCATTAGTATAAATAAAATTTCCATCTTATATAAACCTCAGAGAGTTCACTACCCTCTCATCATCTTGAATCTTATTAGTACCTTCCTCTAATATCCTGACTTTTGGATCATGAGGCTCTTTATTTTCTAGTGCTTTGCTACTTCCTTCATTTCAGTCAAAGCTAAAACTGCCTCGTCTTCTTCAACATCACTTGAGTCATAATCAAGCAATGACTCAATCTTTTGTTTATTGGCCTGGGGTTCATATGTAAGAGATGGAGGGGATGGATGTGCAGGTGATGCGGGTAGTGTATGAGATGTGGATTCTTCATGTGATAGTTGGTGGGGTGTGGGATGTGGAATTAACCCCTCATCTTGGGCCATTTTATAAAATTCATCAAATTTTACAAGGATCAATTACATCCTTTTGAGAAGATTGGGCTCATCAGTAAAAAACTTTTGAAATTCTTATGCTTCTCCTTCTATTGACCTTCCCACCTCATCATTGTTATCCATCTCCTTCTAGTCTGAAACACATCAGAAAATAATACCAAATTCTTTATTACATGCTCCTCGGGATCAAATACATGAGATATGGACCTCTTTGTTAGCAAGGTCCTTCTGATCATATTAAAATGATCCTTTGGGTCACATACTCTCTCCTTTCCATACTTGAGGGGATAATTGACCCTCATGAACCTTTGTAATTCCTCCAACATATCAGATCCAATAGACAATTCCTCAAATACTATTAAATCAAGAAAAAAATGTTCCTTTTCTCTTATTCCTCATCAAATCATGCTCCATCTAGAGCATCTGCCACATGAACTCTAAAAAGAATATTCTTGTAGGTACAAATTTTGGTAAAATGTGTGGTGCTTGGTCACAACTGTACACCCTAATAATAGTGTGATGTGGCATAAGGAACCAATCAACATAATTATGAGTATAGCCCTAGTCTAGCTTATACTGCATTGACCTCATTACACTCATTAATGATTCAGGTAACCTTGGTGTTGGGTAACCAAACGAATCTATCAATCTAAGAGCAAAGTCATCTCTGAAAAAAACATAATCACATTTTGTGGACCTATTATCCCAGATGTAGCACCAATTCTATACATTGATTATTACTCCATTCTCTTGTGTGCATAGCTTCATCCTTCTAGTCCATTTCATTTCATTCTGATATAGAGTTAAATGACATGTAAAAGAATTTTTTCTAAAGGAAATGGGAACCTTAGCCTCTCTAACCTATAACAAAGCCTCATGTATTTTCTCTTCAATTACAGATGGAAAGTCAAATTCTACATTTGACACAGGATGTTGAATAATCATAGCCATCCTCATTAATCCCAATGACATATTTTCTTTTGCATCTATCCCCAGTACTTGACACAATGCATGATAGGTGCTCTTGTAGTAAACTTGAAAGTCTGAAACCAGGAAAGGCTCTACTTTTGATGAAGGGATGGGGAGTATTCTATTATTATCACCCATCTTCATATGCAAGGGGAGATCATCACTTCTATAGGTTCTTCTCAACCTCTTTTACTCTTGTTCCAGTTTCCCCAAATTTACCTTTGTAATAGCTTGTTTGTTCAGGTTAAAGCATTTGATAATGGCCACCCTTGATACATCGACTAAACACCCACCATCTGAAAGCCTAACAATTTTGGTTGGGGCATGGTAACTATGGGCTAGGGCTTTAATCAGCTCAACATCAATGAAAATTTTTGGAACAATTAGTTTGGCTAAATCAAGGGTCCATGGATTTGATGCTGGAACCTTATCATTTCTATTTTTATAGAAATACCAATACAAATTCCAACCTGACTGAGGAACAATGGGGTCTCTACATCACTGATTTAAGTCTTTAAAAAAAAAAAATGGCCCCTTAGAACCAGGTAATAAAGAAAGTAATGGATATTGTAAAGAGGGTTTACTAGTTTTTAATTCATCCTTTTTAGATCCTACTTCTACTTTCTTTGGTGCCATTGTTATAAAATTAAAACAGTGATGAACAAAGCTTACCCAGAGATATAATTCACCTCAGTGAATTCCCTTTAATCCCACACCTTTAGCTCATCTACACTTGTTTTCTGTTGTTATGAATGATAAATCTCAATCTACTTTATGTATCTTTACACCAAAACACATTAATTCTCGACTCATAAATTCACACAATTCAAATCTTTGTATCGAGCTCAATTTCATATTTTGATGTTGACTGATGTGATTGGAATTCTTTAAATGTCTCAATGGCCACTTTACCACATTACCTCGCATCACTTTTCACTCCCCTGCAATACCACAGTGTGCTTTCATTATCCTTCTTCCATGTACCACTCTACCACACATGACCTTTGGCTCTCTTGCAGTACCATGGTGTATCCTCAATACATATATTAATATACCGCTCTGCTGTGGGTCCCCTTTTTTTCCTACGATACCATGGTATGTTTTCTTAGTACTCCTTCTTAGCATACCTCTTTACTGCAAGCTATGCTTTGACCTTCTGCGATATAGTAATGCCTCCCTCTATTACTATTCTTTAGTGTATCACTCTACTATGATGTATGTCATAACCCTCTGAGGTATAGTGGTAAAGGTGATAAGTATAGTGTTAGCATCTTATACCATCATACCACAAGCTATTTTGTAATGAGCTGCGGTATAGAGGTATGAAGTGAGGGCTATATGGGGTAACTAATGCAATAACGGTATAGCGGTAAAAGGAAATTTTGACCTTATGGATGGCAATAATGAGGTATTTTATGAAAATGATAGTATGAATTTCAGATTTTCATTGATAAAATCCTTATTGGGGATGAGTGATTTACCAATTAATGCAAGAATCTAGAATATCTCTAGGTGTAGACCAAGATTTTACAAGAAAAAATGGAAAGTGGTGAGGATGGAATGAAAATGGATATGGAGGTGGAAAATGATGGAGATGGAAGTGATCCTATACTACTGTACATGGAGAAAAACTTTTTTTTAATGAGCGAATTCTAGGATTTTCCATGTACTAGCAAGTCCTAGTCCCTTTCTGATTTCCTATCCTATTGTGCATGGAAAGAAGTTGTTTTAAGAGGTTTGTTAAAAAAATTCCATGCATTGGAAATCCTTACTCCTCTCGTACTCCTCAAGAAAAAAAATTCTTTAGAAATTTCCCATGTACTAGAAATTCTTGCTCCCCACCTAACATGTTTTGCAAATAATAAGAGTCCTCCCCTCCTTTTCCAATGATAACAAAAGGACCTAACCACAAGGCTTCAATTTTTCCATGCTTTCCCTTCTCTTGACATCTAGCATTCCACATCAGTACCAAATCATTCACCCCAAATTTCCTATCTTTGGCTTTCTTATCAAAAAGATACTTCATTTGAGATTGCAGTTTCATGTTTTTCTTTCGAGCCATTCTCCTTATTTCATCAATTTCTGCAAGTTGCTCCATTCTCTCCTCCATTGGTTCTGGAATATCTGAATCTTCCTGAAGGATGAAATTATAAACTAGTAAAAGGTTTTGCAATGGCATCCTGGCCTGTGTCCCACACATTAATTCAAATGGAGACTTTCCAATCGCCTTCTTCACAATAATTTTGTCCGCCCACATAGCCATTCTTAACTTTGAGTCCCAAGCCTTCTTATTTCCATTTAACATCCTTATGATTTTCAAAAGACTTGTATTACTGTATTCTTCCTAACCATTTGCTTGTGGGTGGTAGGGGGTAGCATAAGAAACAGTAATACAATATGTGTTGCAGAAGCTTTTGAATTCATTAGACCTAAAACATACCCCATTGTCTGTGATCAATCTTACTGGTGTACCAAATCTGGTTATGATATTCTCCATCATGAAATTTATTACCACCTTGCTTGTTGCTTGTTTAGTTGGGATTTCCTCTACCCATTTAGTGAAATAATCAGTAGCCACCAATATCCATTTATGTCCTCCACTTGACTTTTCATGTATTTCCCCATTGGTGGAAAGGAGCTTCTACTTGTAAAGGTCTAAGTGGTAGGGCTCCTTGATATTTCATCTTCCTTGATAATTTCTAGCAAGCTTCACACCTCCTTACATATGAAAAAGAATTATTGAAAACCTTAGGCCAATAATAGCTTGCCCTAAGAATATTATGTGTAGTCATTTTGAAAAAATAATGACCTCCACACAATCCTTCATGCATCTCCCTCAAGGCATGTTCTTCCTGCAATTCATCTAGACACAATAATAACACTCCATCCCTGTTCTTCCAAAATAGATCACCTTCTATGAATACATATTTGGATGCTTGTAATTTTAGTGTTCTCCTCTGATTATCATCCAATCCTTCAGGATACTTCATGTGTTTGAGATAATACACTATGTTTGTATACCAAGGAGTATGTTCAATGCTTGCAACTACACCATCCTCATTTTCCACATTACAGATTTGGCTAGCTTCAATGTTTTCTTTTGTCATTAGTTTTGCTAGACCCTTTCCCCTCACTAACTTGGTAATTTCAATTTCCATATTAAATTCTTGGATCTTATTGATCCATCTACATTTTTTCCCTATCACCTCTATTTGTACCAGGATATCTTTCATAGCTACATGTGGTACATATGCAATTACTTTGGCTCCAACTAGATATGGTCTGAAAGAATTTTTTTCTTTGACCAATGCATAAGCTTGTTTCTCAATAATATCACACTTTAACTCTGACCCATGCAATGACTTGCTAAAGAAGGATACAATCTACTCATGACCTTCATCATTCTTTTGTAACATGACATCTACTATGGTGTGAAATGAGGCAAATGAGAATATTTGGAAAGGTTTGGTAAAATCAAGAGATTTCATAAATGGGGATTCTTTGATGGCTTTCTTGATGGATATAAAAGCTTCCAGGGCTTCTATAGTCCAATCTATCTTTTCTCCCTTCTTCAGCATTTTGGATATGGGTTTAATGATTTTAGCAAAATTTGACACAAACCTCCTAACAAAGTTAATTTTCCTAAAAAATGATTGAAAGGATTTGACAGTTTTGGAAATGGGGATTTTATCTATGGCTTCTACTCTTTCAAGGTCTATCCTAATCCCTTATTTTGATACAATATGCCCCAAAATCTTACCCTCTATGACAGCAAAATGACATTTCTTAGAGTTGATATTGATACCATATTCCAAAGCCCTAATGAATATTTTCTCCAAGTGTTCTACATAATCTTCTGTCCTTTTGGAATAAGAATTGAGGTCATCTTGGTAGATACCATTATAACATTAATTAAATCTGCAAATTCCACATCCATGTCCCTTTGGAAGGTTTCCTCTGCATTTGTGAGACCGAATGGCATTCTCACATAAACATATGTCCCCCATGGAGTAGTAAAAGTTGTCTTGTACTGCTTAGACTCTTTAACTTTGACCTAATTATACCTAGAAAATCCATCCATCATTAACAACAACCCACATCATGTTACTCTATGCAATATGGCTTCCATATTAGGGAGAGGGTCATTATCTTTAACGGAAGCATCATTTAAATTTTTGAAGTCTACACCTAGTCTAATATCCCCATTTTTATTTCTTATTGTGGCCAAGTTTGAGACTCATGTTGAATGTCTAATGGGCTTGATAATTCCTCCATCTCTAATTTTTTCCAATTCCTCTTGCATTTTAGGCTCCAAAGTTGGGTTGATGGGTCTTTGATTCTTCCTAAATGGTTTTGTATCTGATTTTAATGGAATCTCATGTTGGAATAAGTCTTCCCTATAGGCCTTAAGATCCTCATAAGAGTGAGAAAAAACATGCTTGTACTTCCTTAACAATGCAATCAACTTTTTTCTGATCATTGGACTTATTTTCTTTCCAATATATACCTTTTTGGGTGCTAATTTAGTCCCCAGATTGATTTCTTCAACATCTTCTCTCTTTACTAGTGTCTGCTTCATGAGAGAATGATGATTCCCATCATATACCCTTTCTAATGCCACAAGCCCTTTGGGAATTTTTTTTGTCTTGAGTTGTAGAACTTCTTTTCCAAATACAGTTTGTTTTCCATCTATTTCTTCTACAAAGGCATTAAAGTCAATCTCCTGAGCTTCATACTGGTCTATACAATGGAGAAACTTTATGATATCAATATCATCATTGGAAACTTTCCAACTATAGATATTATTAGGGATAGCAAGCCTTTTTTTGAATTCAACCTGAGATACTCCAACCAAGGTGATATCATCTCTTTTCAGGGCTATATTAGCTAGAAAATATGCCATCAAGTTTTTTGGACCTATCTATCCATTCAATGGAGAAAGCATCAAATAATTCTATTGTAACCCATACAAAATTCCTATATTGTTTTAACCTCTTATTCTTTGTAGCATATTTTGACCTAACTTGTGAAATAATCAATTTAGAATCTCCTAGGACAGTTAACAGTTTGATTTTATGTTTAACAACCAAATTCAAACCAATTAGCAGGGCTTCATACTCTGCTATATTGTTTGTACATTCAAATGTTAGCAAGAATGAATATTCAAATGTAGTACCTTCAGGTGAAATAAATACTATCCCTGCTCCATTTCCTTCCTAGCTACATGCTCCATCAAAATACATCTTACACACACCATGTCGATTCTTGAAAACATTTTTGTCAATTGGATCAATATTCACTAGTTCAAGTTGAGAATGATCTATTCTAAAACTTCCCAAATATACATCACAAAATCAATTTAACTGGTCTTGAGGGACATAATCCACAATCTGATTCATCCTTGGTTCTCTATATAATTTGACCTCTTCACCATTGACTGGTATTGTGGCATATGACAAGTCAAACTATACATTTCCTCTAATGGCTGCAGTCCATTGCCTTGATTAAAGCATTCCAAAATGAGGAGGTGTATCAATCATAGTTATGTCAATATTATAAGATGCTTGTGGATAAGCAACTAGTTTCACCGCTACATCTTTCATGATCCATATCACTAGGACAGGCATGCTATCCATAGCATAGCATTTTCCATCGTTAGTGTCTACCCACATGCCAAGTTGTTTCATAACCCCCATTGGCATAATGTTTATAGCAACACCTGAATCTATCATACAGTTCCTCACCAACTTGTTATTTATGAGTAATGTAGTAAAGAATGGATCAACTTGCAGAGGATTTATCAACGCATCACCTAGAAAAACCTCTGGAACATATACCTTCTCCTACTTATTAATGATCTTAGTGGTCCCCTTATTCTTAGAGTTTGTGTTTCTATCTCCCCCATTAGATATTAGTTGCATAGCACTATCCCTATACTCTTTAATTTTCATCATTTCAAGTAATGGGACAAACATCTTTACCTGGGATAAATCTTGTGTAAAATAAAAAGAAGCACCTTATGTTTTGATCATCTTCCTTTGCTCCAATAATTCTCCCTTGCTCTCCTCTTTTTCTTTTTTTCTTATTTGATCAGGATTTTGCTTTTCCTTACGAAATTATTTGCTTTCCTCCTTATGAACATGCTTTTGTTCATTCTTATCAAGCTGCTTATTTTCTATCTTTTTTGAAGCTCCATGTGGTGCTTTCTTATCTTTCATGAATATTCCTCTTGGAACACCCTCACTTTCATTTACTATTCTATTTCTCAACAAATAATTTCTTTTTTCTTGTTCCACTACAACAATGGTTAATTTCTTAATCTCTTCCTCAGGTGGTTTTCTTATATTGCATTTTCCTAACTGAGATAGTGCACTAGGAAAACATTGTTCATCATTGCTTTCTTCAGAATCATAAAATACTTGTTGTTCAGCCATATGGATATTTTTCCTTTGGTTATCAACATCATACTCATAGCCGTATTCTTCTGAAGATGAATATCCCTACTCAATGGGATGAAGAGTGTGGGAAGTTAAATAAATTGTGTGATGCTCTTCATTATTGTCTACTATAATTTCCTCCTCTTGTATTGATTGAGCTACAATACAATGGTCAGGGGAATGTAGCAAGTCACAAACTTGACACCAAGGATTATTGTTCACCATGTATGCTCCTCTCTTCTTTAAAGGATCAGGGGTCTCCTTACTTTTAGGCCTATCCATCATAGGCTTTCCATCCTTCTAGCTTGTATTATAAGGCATATCATGCAACCTAGGCCTTTCATTCCTATATGTATTTTCTTTCCTATGTTGAGGATTGTTGAAGTGTTGGGGAACTCTAGGATTATCTCTCTTACTTATCATCCCGACAACCTTTCTATTATTTTCAATAGTCACTGCTATTTTTTTTATCTTCAACTAAATTTCTAGGGCACCTATTTCTAAGCTCATATCATGTCTTTGGATCAAATTCTTTTAGATAAATACTCAATGTTGTAGGGTCTACCAATTTGGATCCAGGTGGCATCTTAATATGCATTTTAGAGAATCTTTGGTTGAAGCCATAGACTGAATCATTCTGATATTTTTGGATGCTAGCCAATTAATGTAAAGAAAACTCTGGTGCACATTGGTTCCCATACTACTCAAGGAACTGATAATAAAAATCTTGAATTGAAGCAATAGAAGTTGTTGGTAAACTATTAAACCAATCTCTAGCTTCAATTAATGACATCATAAATAGCCTCATTTGTACATCTTCATACTACATATCCAAGTCTTGAATAAAATCATTAAAATTCCTTAAGTGTTCCTCAACTGTGACTACACTACTTCCTATAAATTTTGGGACAAGGCCTCTCCAACTGCTATCCATAGGGTAAGAATATATTAGAAATCATGTTAAGTCAAATTTCCTAATCATGGTTATGTAATGCTAGGGAGGTGGGTGTTGAGGATGTTGATATTGGTATAATGGATTGTTGTATTGTGCATGAGGTGGTGGCATATATTGTTGGCCATGGGGTGGTTGAGCATTCAAATGTTCTGATGGATTTTTAGGTGGAACATTTAGCTGTCTGTATTGATTCCCTGATTGATTTTGCAATGTTTTTGGTGGATTTGAAGGTCCTACATTATTATTCCCTTGCCTATGATGTGTTATATATTTAGGGAGGTTAGCTAGTCCAGCATCAAACTGGGCTCTTTGCAACTTCAAATCTTGGAGTTATTTTATCACTTGGAGCCTTTGTTCATATTCTACTTTAGATCTCTCCATTTCTTGTCTTACATACTCCAATTGTGCATTGAATTCCTCCTTGGTCATAAATTCATAATTTTCTTCAGGGGCTACATTATCAACAGGCTCATTTTGATTCCCATCCATTCTCTGAACATATTCATGTTATCTCCTAATTCTTTTTGCCTTAATTCCAGCCCTAAATTCTTCTTCTTTTTGAGGATCTGGCTGATAGAAAGGATTCATTTTTTCTTCAGGAGTGTGAGGTTCTCCAACTGAGTTATTTTCATTTTTCAATGTTTCATAGCAATTATATGTCTCAAAGTGAGGTTTTGATGCTTTATCCTTATTTTTCATGCACATGTCATCAAATTCCTTCTTACCTTTATCATTCTTATGTGTCCATTTACTATTGTCACTAGGACCTCCTTTATACAAGGATCTTCTACCTTGCTAGTTAGATGTCTAATGCTTGTTCTTTTTTAATGACTACTTTACTTTATCAGAGTCGTCACTCACCTTCTAGACAAGTGAGAAAATTATATACTTTCTTGTTCCTAGTAGAGTCTTATGTAAGGTATTAACTTTATGATTAAGGCTTGGATTCATATTTGGTCCCCAATAGAGTTGCCAATCTGTTAGTTCTCAAAAATTCTCGTTTGAAACCAAAAGAGGTTGCCAAGATCTTGATAGGTTTTAGGCTAATGAACAAGGCCAAATGGTATATTTTTACCTTCTCCTCTTCAAGCTTTGCAAAACCTAGGTAGGTGCACCTATGCAAATGGAGCAGACTTAAATTGTTTGTTACCTACTTAAGCAATCTATCCACAATGGAAATTGGAAGTGGAGAGATGAAGACCTATTTGGTATGAATTTTATGAGCAATATCAAGGTGGAGTTGTGAATATGTTCAATTAACAGATGTGAAGTTTTAGTTTGGTATGATAAAACTAAATGAATAAAATGGGTGAGACTAGTGCCTTGTTGGGTAAAACAGAGTCAAATGGAAGTCTAAGATGAGTGGTTGATATTTGGCAGAAACTATAACTGTTTGGCACACTAGAATTGGTTTATAACTTGTATAAACATCACAGGAATGCAATCACCAAGTTCTACTTATTGATTCAAGTGACACTTCTAGATTATTGTGAATGACTAGAAGGATTTTAATCTTTACTTGAAAGAACCAATTAATCATATCCCACAAGTACAACAAATGTACATTGATAAATTGAATATATACTTGATATACAAATTTAAATAATAAAGAAATTCCAACCTTGGAGACAACCTGATAATATCTTTCAATTAATTCAACAAATAATTGATACCAATATGACACCACAAAATCAAAGATCTTTCATTGACTTCTTCAAAATTTATACATGCATCATGGTCCTCTAAAATGTAATCATTATATCTATCCCTATTCACCTGTTATTTTCTCCTATATCTAATCTAATAATTCCTTTTGGTCTTCGTCTATCTTATTTATATGAGAGGCAACAAGCTTCAGACCAAAGGACATCTTTTGGTAACAAAACATGATTATGAAATTAAACATAACTGAAATAACTTAACAAAAAACATGTATGTTAATTCGTTAGTCTTCGAGTAAAATCCCGTGGTCATCTAAGACCTGTGCAAATATTTAACTGTATGATTAACCTTTCTTTGTGACAATGATGATCAATCCTCATTGGAGCCCAAGTACTTCTCCTACCACTTACTGATTGTCAGATCATTTGGCCATTTGAACTCCCGTGCAACTATGAGATTTGTAAGGTGGCTTTTCCATCTATTATCAAGTAGGTTCCTAACATCTACCACAAATTTTGTGTACCCACTGTCTATTATGACAATCCCATCAAGAAAAGTATGAAATTTTTAGGCTGATATCCCCACCATTCCTTTATATGTGTCAAACATATCATTTGATCAAATTCATCTTTCCACTCATCCACACCTTTTAATTGATTATCATCCTTGATGATTAAGGGGATGAAGATGTATTTAATAGAGTCAAATGCATTCCTCCTATTCTCCACTTTCTTCTTCATATCTATCAAATATTTATGCTCCTCAATTACACCTTTTACCATTTCCTATGTAGGTTTGACTCTTGAAGGGGCATCTAGATCCCTTTATGTGGCTTTGCAGAAAGTAGTCAGAATGTGATACATTGGCTACCATCTCTTCTAGAGTTCCTCAAGGATAGGGGAATTAGTATCTATCAGTTCCAAGGTTTTAACTAGATTGCTAAAGCTTTCATGTACTCCACCTATGTTTACCTTCAATATCCTAATTCTATGCTCCAATATCTTTCTCAGGGTATCTCGAATGTGATGCTTGGAATCTTCCATATTATTCTTCTTTAGCTTATCAATTTCATCTTTCATCTGTTGTATTTGTGGGTCTTCAACCTAGATAAGTGGGTAATAAACAACTCCTTCATCCCCTCTCACTGTGATAGCCTATTATAATTACTATTTCAACTTTACATTCTCAATAAACAATTTGTTTACTTCATCATTCAATAATTTTAGTCTTTTCTCATAATTAGTTATCTACTTTTCCATATTCTCCACCACATCTCTGGTGAACATTATAGAGTGCATGGTTATAGTTGCAGCCTCTATAGGAGTTGTGTCTTTCATTGTTCTCACCATGGTTGACCCCCTCATTTCTTGCACCACATCTAAGAGTCTAGGCTTCCTTGTGCTCTTTTGTTTTTTCCACAAAGAAAGAGTTTGGGTAGTAGGGTTATACCCTGTTCTTGAAACACCTTCCTCTGAATCAAACTTTGCAACTAACATTGGATCATATTGTGCTCTAATTTGATCCAAAATAAATACTTTGGATAGCTCCATCCCTGGTATGATCAACATATCAATTTTCAATACTAGTTCTCTTGCCTCCTAGTGGGTAACATTGATATGATCAATATTTAATTTTGCTAATGTTTGAGCCTGAATTTTAGCCTTCTTTGATTCATTAGCTCCTATGAGATTGATCTTCAATATTTCATAAAACTATTTCATCTTCATCTTAATCCAAAAATCTTTAAATTCATTAGTATAAATAAAATTTTCATCCTCCATAAACCTCAGAGAGGCCACTACCCTCTCATAATCTTGAATCTCATCAATACCTTCCTCTGATATCCTTAATTTTGGATCATGAGGCTCTTGAATTTTCTGTTGCTCTACTACTTCCTTTGTTTCAGTCAAAGCTAAAACTGTCTCTTCTTCTTCATCATCACTTGAGCCATAATCAACCAATGACTCAATCTTCTGTTTCTTGGCCTGGGGTTCATATGTAGGAGATGGAGGGGATGGATGTGCAGGTGATTGGGGTTGTGTATGAGATGTGAACGCTTCATGTGATGGTTGGTGGGGTGTGGGAAGTGGAATTAACACTCATCTTGGGCCATTTTTAAAAATTCATCCAATTTTCCAAGGATCAATTGCATCCTTTTGAGAAGATTGGGCTCATCAACAAAAACACTTTGAAACTCTTATTCTTCTCCTTCTATTGATCTTCCCACCTCATCATTGTTATCTATATCCTTCTAGTCTAAAACACATCAGAAAAATATCCCAAATTCCTTATTACATCCTCCTTAAGATCAAATACATGAGATACGGCCCTCTTTGTTAGCAAGGTTCTTCTGATCATATTAATATGACCCTCTAGGTCACATAATCTCTCCTTTCTAGACTTGAGGGGATAATTAACCCTCATGAACCTTTGTAACTCCCCCAACATATCAGATCCAATAGACAATTCATCAAATACTATTAAATCAAGAAAAAAATGTGCCTTTTCTCTGATTCCTCATCAAATCATGCTCCATCTAGAGCATCTACCACATGAATTCTAAAAAGTATATTCTTGTAGGTACAAGTTCTGGAAAAATGTGTGGTGCTTGGTCACAATCGTACACCCTGATAATAGTTTGTTGTAGCATAAGGAACCAATCAGCACAATTATGAGTATAGACCTGGTATGGCTTGTATTGTATTGGCCTCATTACACTCATTAATGATTCAGGTAACCTTGGTGTTGGGTAACCAAGGGCAGCTATCAATCTAATAGCAAAGTCATCTCTAAAAACAAAAAAATCACATTTTGTGCACCTACTATCCTAGATGTAGCACCAATTCTATATAGGGAGTCTTACTTCATTCTCTTGTGTGCTTAGCTTCATCGTTCTAGTCCATTTCATTTCATTCTAATATAGAATTAAATGACACAACAAATAATATTTTCTAAAGGAAATGGGAGCCTTACCCTCTCTAACCTGTAACAAACCCTCATGTATTTTCTCGTCAATTTTAGATGCAAAGTCAAATTCTACATTTGACTCAGGATGTTGAATAATCATAGCCATCCTCATTAATCCCACTGACATATTTTCTTCTGCATCTATCCCTAGTACTTGACACAATGCATGATAGGTGTTCTTGAAGTAAACCTGGAAGTCTGAAATCGGGAAAGGCTCTACTTTTGAGGAAGGGATGGGGAGTATTCTATTATTATCACCCCTCTTCATATGCAAGGGGAGCTCATCACTTCTATAGGTTCTTCTCAGCCTCTTGTACTCTTGTTCCATTTTCCCCAAATTTACCTCTATAATAGCTTGTTTATTTAGATTAAAGCATTTGATAATGGCCTCCCTTGATACATTGACTAAACACCCACCATCTGGAAGCCTGATGATTTTGGTTGGGACTTGGAAACTATGGGCCAGGGCTTTAATCAGCTAAAAATCAATGAAAACATTTGGAACAATTATTTTGGCTAAATCAAGGGTCCATGGGTTTGATGTTGGAACCTTATCATTTCTATTTCTATAGAAATAGCAATACAAGTTCCAACCTGACCGACGAACAATGGGGTCTCTACATCCCTGAGCTATGTCTCTAAAAACCTTTTTTGGCTCCTTATCTATTGAATCAGGTAATAGAGAAAGCAATGGAGATTGTAAAGAGGGTTTACTAGCTTTGACTTCATCTTTTTTAGCTCCTACTTCTGCTTTCTTTGGTGCCATTGTCATAAAATTAAAAGAGTGATGAACGAAGCTTACACAGATATATAATTCACCTTAGTGAATTCCCTTTACTCCCACACCTTGAGCTCATCTACACTTGGTTTATGTTGTTATGAATGAGAAATCTCAATCTACTTCGTGTATCTTTACACCAAAACGCAATAATTTTTTACTCATAAATTCACACAATTCAAATCTTTGTATGGAGCTCAATTTCATATTTTGATGTTGACTAATGTGATTGGAATGCTTTAAATTTCTCAACAGCCACTTTAGCACATTACCTCATCACTTTTCACTCCCCTGCGATACCATAGCCCGCTTTCATTATCCTTCTTTTGTGTACCAATCTACTATACATGACCTTTGGCTTTCTTGCAGTACTGCGATGTATCCTCAATACATATATTAATATACCGCTCTACCGTGGGTCCCCTTTTGTTGTCCTACGGTATTGCAATATGTCTTCTTAGTATTCCTTCTTAGCATACCACTTTACTGTAGGCTATGCTTTGATCTTCTACAGTATAGTGGTGCCTCCCTCTATTATTGTTCTTTAGTGTATGGCTCTACTGCGGTGCATGTCATGACCCCCTGAGATATAGTGGTAAAGGTGATAAGTATAGTGCTAGCACCTTATACTATCATACTACAAGCTATTTTGTAATGAGCTAGGGTGTAGAGGTATGAAGTGAGGGCTATATGGGGTAACTAATGCAACAATGGTATAGCAGTAAAAGGAAATTTTGACCTTATCGATGGCAATAATGAGGTTTTTTATGAAAATGATATTATGGATTTTGGATTTTCACCGATAAAATCCTTAAGATTCCATATGAAAATTATGATTCTAAGAAGGAGCATATATAATAATGAAGATCAGAAATCATTTAATGTGTGTCTAGTAGTTGAAACCAGATTTTTTCTTGAAATGATAAAATAAATAAATAATAATGTAGACAATTGAACATCAACACATTACTGAATTTTATTTTTTTGATTTATTTTCACATGAAGGAATACATAGAGGCATTAGAAATGCAAAATCTTTCTCAAAGACAACTCTACACAGAGTTGAGTTAGAACTTGGAAACACATATTATCAAATATCAAATCACTCTATCACCTTTTCTAGCAATTTCCACTATTCAAGTGTTGGAATTGTCTTTTGTTCTAACTGATGTTGTTTGACTCGAAGATTTGTTAACATTTCATGATTGAAATTGGAACTTGTCTTGAATTCTTCAGTCAATTTTGTATTCAAGGTTATCAGTGGTTTTATGGAATTCAAATAGTTCACCACATTTGGGTTCTAAGGAAACTGGTCCAAATCAATCTTCCTTGCACCCTCCATCTTCTTTCTAAAATCATCCTTTCCAATGAATCACCCATTTGTGTCAAAATCCTCTAGCAAACCAAGCTCTATGAAGTTCCTTACCTTTTCATCTAGCTTCTTCATCTTTTTTGTAGCCAGATACATATATTCATTTGTTTCATGCATTCTCAAACACTTTTGAATGATAGATGACAATGTCATTGAGGTATCAAGCCAATTATTAATCCCTTTTGATTTCAAATAATTGTCACTAGCTTTGTAGACTATTTGTTGAACTTGATTTTTAGTTTTCTCTAATGCCAACACATTTTTGTTGTCCACTAAATTTTTGTTGAGCTTCTTATAATGTAGTTTGATAGTATCAATCAATTGAAACAAGTCACAAAAATGATCAATCGTCTGCATTATTTCATCCTAGATCTTTTGTTTCATATGCTTCATTGTTTCTCTACAAAATGCAGATAATTTATTTTGATAAGAGTTAATTTCATTTTTTTCTTCCATTAGCTTTGCCTCCAATCTTTCATTTCTTTTTCTCCCATTCTCCAATTTTTGTTCCCACTATGCATTTCCTTTCCCAATGCTTTGTCTTAATTTTTCTAAAGTGAATTTTTCCTCATCATATTTCTTGTTTCTCTCATCTAACCTTTGCTTCAATTCATTCACTTCTTTCTCATTTTTTTATCCTCTTTGCTTGTTGATGTAGAGGAAAATTCTTTTATTCCTTTTTCTAATTCATTGCTCTTATTATCTACTGCTTTCCTCTTTACTTTCTCATTTTCTAGGTCTTCCTATAACTTTTCTATTTGAGTCTACAACCTTTTTTCTCTATATCTTTCTTTAGAAATGATGTGTACACCAATTCATTGTTCATCTTTGATACATTAATTTTGTTAGTATTTTTGAGTCCAGAAAAATCCAATTGTAAACTGCTCACCTGAAATTCAGATTGATCTATCTGATTTGTTGGTTTATTTTGAACTATGGGAACAACAATTATGTACTCCACGATTTCTTTATTTGTGTCAAATATGGGTAATACCGTGGTTGTTGCAGGCTCTGAAGTTACAACAGACACACTCTCCATCAGTTGATTCTTTTCTTTTTTATATAAGTCTAATTTCTTTTTAAACTCTTCAATGTAATAAAAACTTGGGGACGTGGGAACAATGGAATGCTTGAATGACGAAGGAATAGGAGTACTTCCAGTTGTTAATGATGTTGCAACCACACTAACTGGTAGTGGGGGAGTTCCTGGAAATAACTCCTTTGTGGTGGATCCACTAGTAGTGTGACTTGGACCTATCAAAATCCTTTGCCTCTTTTGTATGCCTTGATCACCTAGTGTTTGTGTGGTATCTTGTATTGTTGTCCTATTGTGTGTAATTTGTTGTTGTAGCACATGTTGGCCACTACTAGTACTACTACCCATACAATTTCCACTAGTGGAAGTTCCAATTGCACTAGGCTCTCCACCATGGGCATGTCCTAGTTGTGATTGTATCTAACCATGAGGATTAGGATTTGAAGCTCTAACAAATTAAATTGTTTCAGCTATACTTGTATACCCTTGGCATTCAACTCTAAGGCCAGATTTATCAATTTGTTTCCTATACTCTATATATGTTACCATCTAAGGGCCTTGTCCTTGGGACCCCAAAGGACCACCTTAATAACCCTTTTTTTTGGCTATGGCTACTCCTAAAGTATATTCTTCTTTTGTGGCCTCACTTAAACTAGGCTTGAAATTGACATAGCTTTGTTCTTCCCTACCATCATTAGTTTCTTGATGATCATTGGGATGCTCTATATTCCACAATTTTATAAACTCACAATCTTCGTTATCTCCATAGTCTATAAGAGCTCTTGGGTCACCTAGCTCCTTCCTCATAGACCAAAAGGCAGTAATTTTTTATCGTGACCAATTTTAATCTGTGACTTCCTTCTATAGAGAATCTGGCACTTTTACTCTACTAGATGGTTTATCACTTTTTTCATAAAAAAATTTGTACCTCATGATTATCTTTCGGTGCAATGCCATAATTTTTGCTGACAATTGTTCAAAAGAAATACTTTCTCAATAGCACTTTTCCATTTCTATTTTGACCTCATCCAAAGAATCCTGTTTCTCAATTTTTCTAGCAAGGGTTTAATTTGATGTTGAATTCTACTTGCAACATTCTTATTGGCCACAATCATTGATTTAATGGTATCACATGGATCATATTGCCAGTGATAGACAACATCAAAATTGAAAAGTTTCAAAAAATCATGTGCCACCTTAAATGTTTTTATCTCGAATGTGAACCCTCCACATGAAAAAGGTAATGAAGAAAATAAAGTCTTCTTCTATTGATTAATAAAGTGTAGTTCATCAGTACTATGTATCTACCTTACATATTCCAATACGAAAACCCTTTTTGTCAAATGTATTGGAAGTTTATATGGCTCTACTCCTGATCCATTAAATCTTCGCACAATATATTCTTCCATTAAGTACCAATCAACCAATTGTATTTATTTTCCTACTTGAATGCAATTTCTAAATGACTTAGGAAATCTAGGCATTGGAGTATTTGTAATTGCTTGATGCAATGGATCAAAAAGTAGTCTAAAAAATTATTGTAGTTCCTTCAAGAATCATGCATCCTTAGCTCAGTGGTCCAATCATATACTGGAGTGATTTTATTTTCTTGAGCATTACTATAGGGTGTAATCTGAATCTTGTTGGTTTGAAAAATTCCACTAAATTTGAATAGAAAAAAATAGCACAAGTAGGTTGTGAACCTAAATTTGTTGGTGGAACCTCCTTTAATCATTAAAAATTATTTATGCATGGATTCTACAATGTGCTCAATAAATTTATATTTGACATGTGGAACACCATAATGGATATTATATACCATTTCAAGGAGGCTTGCACTGACTTCCCAATTGCTATCCAATCCAAGGAAAAATGCTAGAATGGAAATAGTATCCTGAACCCATGTTCTAAAAATATCAAAATCATAAGGAGGCTTATGATTACCTTTCAATTTATTTCTAACTTGTATGTTATCCTGAACTATTTTATTTATCAAAGAATTTTTCTCCCTTTCATCCACTGCTTCATAATCACTAGCAAGCTTTTCTAGGTCAATGTGGACATTTCCAAATTCTTTGGTTGTAAACCCTAACACTTTTCCAAGTTCTTCTACATTAATGGATAAAAATTCTCATCATAATTTTGGGCACAAACCATGATAAATTCTAGGTAAGGGAAACCCTCACGTAACGTCATGCACCTTAATCCAGTTACCCATGGTGCACTGATACTATTAACTTGCATTTTCTTTGAAGCCTTATTCTTAGATGAAAATAAAAGTTTTGAGGTACACCTACCATAGAAACCTGGGGTTTTAAGCAATATAGCATAATGTATTTTTATCCAACATTACTCTAGTGGTACTAGTGGTAGAAATTCTTATACAATGTGAAATTGAATTCCCTATTAGTCCTCCTTAATTTTTCTTAATTCTTAAGTCTCTCAACACTAAACCAAAACTTTAAAGTTTGACAAAATAATATTTTAAGAAATGTCAAACGATGAAATGTATCCGCAAGAATTCTTTCACTTGCGTGGATTTTGATTCTTGAAAAGATTGATACAGATAGGCATGGACTGGCTTTGTTGGACGTGGAACCCAGAATCTCCCTAGTGCATTGCTATAAGCAATCTGAAATCTCTTTGTGTGTTGACCCTCACTTAAAATAAAAATCACTTAGCACTTAGCAGTAGAAAGTTTTCTTTTTTCCAAACATTAAAGAGAATGAAACATTGAAACATCAATGTGTTGCTTCTAGACTACACAATTAGTACATAGTTGTCCTGAATTGACAACAAATTCCAATTCATTGATCTTTGTAAATATAATAGTTATAGGGTGATTTCAGAGGTTTGAGTTCACAAGCCTGGTGCTCTGTGCATTTCATTTTGGAATGCAACTACAACCATACATCAAATGTTCATCGAACAGTTGATAATTTATGATATAAACAATAAAGATGTGTTTTAAAGTTGTTTTAATCTTTAGTGTACTAGGATTGACATTGAGTCCAAGGGATCAGCAACTTAACATTGGAAAGGAATTAATAAAATGAATAATGATACTGGGAACCAGGGCAGAAGGTCAATGACAAGTTAGAAATCAATAACATTTTGATAAACCCTAACAAGAGTGACAACTTTAAATAGTGTTTATAATGTTTTCTATCAATTTAATGGCAACTTTCTATTTTCATTTGTATTGCTTTATGTTTTAAATATGGATGCAATTATTTCAAAAATAGATAACACTTAATTTCTTAAATGAGAAAAAAACTAATTTTTATAGATTCATAAACATTGAACTCAAAAAATAATTCTTTGTTGTAAATGAATAATGAAGAATAACACAACCATTTATTTTATTACAACTGAATTACAATGTCACATTATTACATATCTTTTTAAAGATGAGTAGAGCATGCAAGCACCAAGGTCCTATTTTGTATAAATAACATATGTTACTTTACATAATACAAATACAAATGTAAGTGCCAAGCCTTTGCTAGACTGTTAGTGACAACATAATACAAATGTCACTCTGAAAATAAATGCAGGGTAATGGGACTTGTCAAGTTATCCATGAGCTCTAAAAATAAATGCATGGAACTTGCTCGATCAACCATGCGCTCTAAAAAAAATGCATGAGACTTGCTTGGGAAACCATGCGCTCTGAAAATAAATGCATGAGACTTGTCTAGCAAGTAATGCTAGGGAAATGGGAGTTGTGAAGATACAAAATGTACTTATCCCCTTTTTGAACTAGAGTCATGCAAAAGATGAGGGGTAGTAAAATTTCTCCCATATTTTGCATGCAACCTCCATGCACTGGGATAGAAATTATCTCCATCAGAGCTCCTCATCCTAGTTCAAAACATGTTTGAGAAGTTAGGTCAACCAGATCAACTTCTTTCCAATTCCACCCATTATGAACTTGAAGGATATTGGTCTTTTACTTTGTGACTACATAACTGGAGGCGGGAGAATTTAGAGTATCCCCAATAATACCACATCATCTTCTTCTTGAATCCTTATTAACCCTACAAAATGAAAACCATTATGACAATCTAGAACATTGCACTCAATAGTAAAGTCTTTAGCCTTCAACGAATGATTTTAGTTGTGCTCACTATCCCTATTTATGGGCCACCAGTGCCACTACCAACTTGACTCCCATTTACTTGTGATTCATACTTGTGTCATGTGTGAGGTTGGGTATAATGATAATTTTAATTCATGCAAACCAAAAAAATAACTTAATTGATTCGTGTAACTTAAGCCTTACATTTACAATTAAAATGTTTAATTTGATTGACGTTTGGCTACATGTAAACTATACCTCAAGCTAATAAGCTGTCAAAATTGCCAATTCCACTCAAACAATATGAAATCATTACAAATATTGTTTCACTAGATCACTAGATTAATGACATCATCATCTATGATTCTACAATACATTGTGTAGTTTTCAATATAAAGCTAGCCAATTAATCACTTCAGATGTTCATATGGCATTAATCCACGCCATCACCCACAATACCGTAACCACACTTTCTTCAAAAAGATTGATAATTTTAATTAAATAAAATATAATTGCTTTACCTTAATCATTATCAATGTCCACTAATAAGTCACAATAAATTTTTCTCTTATGATCAGAACTATATGTTGATAATTACTATTATTTTTAAAAGCCACATTTTTTATATTGAACAAAGAAAAAAGGATTTCCAAGAATGGAGCCATGAAAATTATTTTTATAGTAGTAAGTACATAGCCAGCCTAGCCAAAAATCCACTAACTATGACAAAAAAACCAGTCACAAAATACATATTACAAGAATTGTTATGATGTACAATAAAATATAGACAAATGACACATCACACAATTCATTACTGTTTTTTTTTATAACATTAAAGCTGAGGCCATCAACTAGATGTTTGAGTAGAAGGTGAATCGAATTTAATAAAGTAACAACAAAGAAGAAAAGTGAATCACCCAAAACCTTCCTTTGAAACTCAGACTCTTTAATGATTCATTTTTCATATCACATAGCAGACCCCATCTCATATTAACTAGGGCAAGAGCATGTGCTATAGAAGCATGCAATTCCACTTTCTGGAAGATTCAACCAATGGGCACTAACCCACTTTCAAAATTGTAATGCTCTAGTGCCAACTTCAATGAAGAAATAGAGTAAATGAAAAGCTACAAATAACATATTTCCAACATCTTCACCAAATCTTTATCGAGCAAAATGTCAATGCAATTGGACAAGAAAGTTGAAGCTACCTAAGAATATAGAGCACGTGGATTGTTCTGAAGCCATTCCCTACCCACAATTATTCTTATAGCATCCTCAACCTGCACACAAGGAATTGTAAAAACCGTACCCAGTTTTCATTTGTCATATGCATCGTCGCTTATTTTCTCCCAAAAAAATTGGGTAGCATGACATGCCATGAATAATCCATATCACAGTTAAATTGAGAATGGAGAAGAAAGAAATCAAAGCCAAATATATTATAAATGATACGAGGAACATCAAGTTGGTGAAGTATATATACAAGTTAGAACAAAGACAATGACATCAAATACTCAACACTTAACATTTAATTCACCACTTGATAAGTTGATGTGACAATATAATTTCAAAAAAATTGAGTCGTGAATTCAAATCATTTAAAAAATATTAAAATTTCAACCAATGATTTTTTGAAATCTAACGATTCTAGTGTTATTCCAGAGGTTTGAATTTACATGTGCATATTTCTGCCACTTAAGTTCTTGTATCTCTCATTTCCAAAATCCTTCAACCCATCAGGTTTATTATCATGATGACCGATGAGCCTTGATGTTTCCACCATCCACGTGTCATCATCTAATAGTACTAGTGTTATTCTGGAGGTTTCAATTTGCAAGTCTAGTGCTTTAGAGATTTACTTCTAGAATGAAACTATAGTTGTCCATTTAAAATTCATTGAATGGTCATGGTTATATTGATTTGCACAAACATCTAGCTATAGATATGGAATATCCTTCCCACATATTTCCATCAATACTTTAGTCTAGGGATTCAATTATTTTATAAGGTTGATAATTTGGTCTTGTTTTTCCTTTACATCCTTTGTGTATAAAATTCTTAAGTTTTAAAGCCCTGGTCCTGCATTCTTCCTAGGAAGTCCCTCTTTTAAAAAAAACTTTATGCACATGCATATTTCTACCACTTAAGTTCTTGTATTGCTCATCGCCAAAATCCTTCAACCCATCGGGTTCATTACCAGGATGAGCAATGATCGTTGATCTCACCACGTGTTTGCATCTAACGGTTCTAGTTTTATTCTGGAGGTTTCAATTAACAAGTCTAGTGCTTTAGATATTTACTTATGGAATGCAACTACAACCATCCATTGAAAATTCATCGAACGGTTGTGGTTATATTGATTTCTGCTGACATTTCGTCATTGGATTTTTTTTATTAGTTTGAGATTATGTTTAATTTGCCAATTTTTTTTCTTATTCATTTGAAAATAGGTTTAATTCACTAATGGAAATATTTTTTTGGTTTGAAAAAAAGTTTTAATCCCCAACAAACAATTTTTTTTTTCTTAAAAACAGGTTTAATTTTCCAATAGAAATATTTTATTGGTTTGAAAATAGGTTTTAATCACCAGTAAAAATATTTTGTTGGATTAAAATAGTTTATAATTTTCCAGGAATTTCCACAGACTTGTAGAAATTAGAAACAATTCACCAATTGAGATTTTTTCCCCAAAAAACAAAAAAATAGCCAATAAAATTAATATTTTTATCAAGAAGTATAAAGTTTCACCAAGATTTTACACCTTCGTTGAGGGGATGGTTTCTTAAAGTTATCCTTTCCTCTTACCCCTCTAGTTTTGTTGTTATGGTGAATTTAAAGGGAGTTAATATGGGTAAGGGTTTTCCACCTACAAATCCTTTCATGATTGAAGTAATCAATGACTACATCTTCCCTATGCTAAAACTACTCTTGTGTTGTCTTTGGGGTAGGATGTAATTAACTACAACAATTCATTTTCCAATAAGGGGGTTTGTTATAAAAAATTATGTATCTAAAGACTTCTCTCCATGATCAAATTCATTGGATTTTAAAGCATTTGTCTCCTTTTCTTAAGGGTACTTGGTAGAAATTTACCCTTCTTCTAGAGGTTTTTGTTATTGTTTGTTTTAGTTATTTTTATGATAGGTTGTGCTAGACAGTGGAGACTATATGTGGGATTCACATCCCCTTTTATTTTTCCTTGGTCTCCCTTTCTCAACCAGATGAAATATTATAATAAAATTATGCTTGTTTGGTTCATAGTGTCATGTCTACAATTAAATTTCTAGTAATTTTTAGCCAATGAGTACATTGGTAATGATCTTGGAAGATTAATCCTTAATTGAAGGAGAATGGTGTCGTTGTGATGTGTGCAGGAGAAGACCCACATCTCATGAGGGTTGTGTTGCATGCTAGTTGTTCCTTCGTGCATGCCCAAATCTATTTTTTGGCTAGTAATTGTTGTGTCTGCTTAGTGGCGGGGTGGGTTTTCGCTGTGTATGGGGGGGAGATCCTTTTTATCTATAGAATTTTTTCTTGTCTGGTAAATTTTGGGTGCCATGGTTTCCTCTAGTGTGAACATCTCTTTGACTATGTGGGCTATGGAATGTGTACTAGAGTGTGGGGTAGACTCTATGTTTTTTTTTGCATGATCGGTGGAGTGGGTTTTGAAGCGTCAAGGATTTGGTGAGTGGTGATGTTTGGGTAGGGCTGCTAGGTGCGTCTCTCATGGCTAATGATGGGTTGGATGAGGTGTTGAGAGATGATGCTATGATGGAGGCAGGGGATGAGGATCCCATTTCATCTTCTCCGGACGTGTGCCTATCTAGGATCGGTGGTTTTAAAGTACAAAAGGTTAATGGCTGCTTGGAAAGGGCTCAAGTGCACCTAGTGGTGGTGATTCAAAGTGAAGCGGTTGCAGAAGATTTAGAATACTACAACAAACATGTCTTAATCTGCAAGTTTTTGGGATGAGGGTTTCTCTCCCTTTTTGATGTAGTGCTAGAGGAAGACAACTCACTCAAACAATCTCATTTAACAAAACTCAACCTATTTCTCTCATGTCCATTCAATTAGGATTCTTTGCCCTCTACAAAACCCATGATTTCAAGACACCAAACTGTGCTCCAAAGCACAAACCAATTGAATACTACTAAAAATAATTTAAACAACATCAACATAACTGTTACATACCTTTCCATCAGCATAAATCATCACAAAACTGAGAACTTTTTAAAAATGTATGTCCTAAGACTACAAATAGGCCATTTTAGACCCCTCAAATAGTCTACTCCAAAAATTCCTAGCATTTCTTCTTTCTTAATGCCTCAACAAGTATAAATATTCCTGCACACTATGGTTAATCCATTTCCCAAACTCTACTCAAAACATTTTATCAGAATCTAATCCAAAACCTTCAATTTTCATTCCAAAAACAAGACTGTCATAACACTACTAAAACAGGATAGTCAACAAAGAATGGTCTCCACTATGTAAATCTACTAAACCCTAACAAGAACCAGTTCCAAAAAAAAAATTTAAACCACCATTCAAAACAATAACCCTCATGAAGGATTCACATACCATTGACAAAGCTCATTAGAACATCATTGAACACATATTTTACTAGATTTTTTCACCTTTTACAGCCCTAGGGCTTCATTGATTTGTCCCAAAACTTTAACCAAAAACTATGAGACCTTGGAATCCTTTAAATTATGCATCTAACCACCTTCTCACCAAAAATTATACTTTTCCACCATTTAGATTGAAAGAAACACAATTTTTAGAGCTTATAGATACCTTAAATCAATGTTTACCCACCTTGACTAAAATAGCTCCCAAATGCTCAAAACACCATAAAAATCAGTGAAAATAGTTTTAAATGAAATTAAACTCACACCTTCTTCATACCCAATAGCTTCCCCTCAAGTATATATCCGAAACAAATATGTACAAGAGCCTGCAATACCGAATTACCAGTCCTAATCTAGTTTTTGGCAGTTTTTCAGAAAATCCTCTATAACTTTCACAAAACTTCACCAAATTGAATGAGACAAATTTAAAAAGGAAGGTTATTGTGCCTTATATCATGTAAAAACATTTATTCATGCATATAAAATCATACAAAATGGTACACTTGCTGAAAACAGTAATTTTCTGAGAAATAGTGCATAAAACTATGATTTTATTCTTTCAAAATCTAATCTCCAATCACCCACGAATACAAAATGGATTTAAAAGCATTTTTAAAGGCATTAAAATGTGACTCATCACATTCCAAATACCTTCTAACTACCTTCCATCATTTTGAACCCCCTTGACCTTTCATATTCCATATGTTGCTTTGTGCAACTTTTTACAATTTTGCATTTTTTCACATTTGTGTTGACAATATTTTGACATCTTTTCCATTTCCCCAAATTTGACTCTAATGACCTTCTAAGAAACATGAGAAATGACTCCTAATGACTTGAATGACCCTTGAATAATGTTGAAACAACAAAATTGATCAACCTTCAAGAATTTCCAAATGGAAGCATGATTTTTTCAGGGTGCTCCTACACCAAACTCTCGGCCAAGAAAAGAATCCAAGTCCACTTGGATTGATGTTGTCAAAAAACTTCATTTCTTGTATGCTCTACCTCAGATTGAAATTTCTTCTAACCACCTTCATTTTCACCTTGGGTTTCATTTTTTCCATGTAAAATAGGCTTTCTATCTTGCTTGCCAACACTGTGTTGCTTCACAACTTTCATCTCAACACCTTGTCCTTCTCCTATCTATTGCTTCTTAATCTACAATTTTTTTCCTGTCCAAAGGGTTAGCACAATAAACAAATGATACATTAACTTAATCATAATACCTCCATCTGTTTACAACTCTTTTCAAATCTCCATTAGAAATTCATTCTTCATCATCACTTTAATAAACTCAAGGTATTCTTCTTCTGCAATTAGGTTCTTCATCATTAGTTCTCCATCTTTTTGCTTGGGCATGCTTTTGTCTTCTTCATCTATGAGCTCTTCTTCAACATCTTCATATGCTTCTTCTTCATCTTCTTTTTTCCTTCTTGCTGCTAACTTTGCTTGTATCCTTCTCCTCTTAACAATCTTCTTTATGGGCCATGTGACTTTTCTCTTTATCTTCAAGTGCCAACTTGTTTCCTGCTTCATCATTTGTTCTATCTTCATCATGGATTCTTGGAACTCTTTTTCCAACCTTCTCAACTCTTGCTTTATCTCAAAAATCTCTCAATCAAACTTTTCTTGTCTCTTCTTCTTCTTTCTCTCATCCTTTGCCTCCAAATATCTTCTTATCACTTCCATTGTCACAAGAAAGCTTCCTCCTTGCTTCAACTTCTCAACTTTCTCTTTTCCTTCTCAATGGAAGCAACCAGGTTCTCACATAACCTACAACCAGCCACAACCAAACACAAAACCACAACAAAAACTCACCAACCCAAATTTTTCCCAGGCTCTAATACCAATTTTATGCAGTGCTAGAGGAAGACAACTCACTCAAACAATCTCATTTAACAAAACTCAACCTATTTATTTCATGTCCATTCAATTAGGACTATTTTCCCTCTACAAAACCCATGATTTCAAGACACCAAACTGTGTTCCAAAGCACAACCTAGTTGAATAATTCTCACAATACTTTAAACATCAACATAACTATTCCATACCTTTCCATCAGAATAAATCATCACAAAACTGAGAACTTTTTAAGAATGTTTGTCCTAAGACTGCAAATAAGCCATTTTAGACCCCTCAAACAATCTACTCCACAAATTCCTAGCCTTTCTTCTTTCTTAATGCCTCAACAAGCATAAATGTTCCTTTACACTATGGTTAATCCATTTCCCAAACTCTACTCAAAACATTTTATTAGATTCTAATCCAAAACCTTCAATTTTCATTCCAAAAACAAGACTGTCATAGCACTACTAAAACAGGGCAGTCAACAAAGAATTGTCTCCACTATGTAAATCTACTAAACCCTGACAAGAAAGGGTTCAAAAAAAAAAACATTTTAAAACACCATTCAAAACAATAATCCTCATGAAGAATTCACATACCATTGACAAAGCTCATTAGAACATCATTGAACACATATTTTACCAATTTTTTTCACCATTTACAACCCTAGGGCTTCATTGATTTGGCCCAAAAATTTAACCAAAAACTTTGAGACCTTGGAATCCTTTAAAGTACGCATCTAACTTCCTTCTCACCAAAATTTATACTTTTCCACCAATTATATTGAAAGAAACACAATTTTTAGAGCTTACAAATACCCTAAATCAAGGTTTACCCGCCTTGACTAAAATAGCTCCCAAATGCTCAAAATACCATAAAAATCAATGAAACCAGTTTTAAATGAAAGTAGACTCACACCTCCTTCATACCAAATATTTTTCCCTCAATTATATATTTGTAAAAATATGTACAGGATCCTGCAACATCGAATTACCAGTCCTAATCTGGTTTTTGGTAGTTTTTAGAAAATCCTCTATAATTTTCACAAAACTTTACCAAATTGCATGAGAAAAATTGCAAAGGGAAGGTGATTGGACCTGCTATCATATAAAAACATTTATTCATGCATATAAAACCGTACAAAGCTGTACACTTCTTGAAAATAGTAATTTTCTGAGAAATAGTGCATAAAATTGTGATTTTATTCTTTCAAAACCCACGAATACAAAATGGACTTAAAAGCCTTTTTAAAGCAATTAAAATGTGACTCATCAAATTCCAACTACCTTCTAACTACCTTCCATCATTTTGACCCCCCTTGACCTTTCATATTCCATATGTTGCTTTGTACAACTTTTTACAATTTTGCATTTTTTCACATTTGTGTTGATAATTTTTTGACATCTTTTACATTTCCCCAAATTTGACTCTAATGACCTTCTAAGACACATGAGAAATAACTCATAATGATTTTAATAACCCTTGAATAGTGTTGAAACAACAAAATTGATCAAACTTCAAGAATTTCTAAATGGAAGCATGATTTTGTCAAGGTGCTCCTGCACCACTTTCCTTGAGCCTTGGATTCAGAAGACTTGGAACCCAAAGGGGGATTTCTAGATTTTGTTAGCTGAAAATAATTTCTTCTTGGTAGATTTTTCATGTGTCTTAGATTGAAATAAGGCTTTTGAGGGTGGCCTATTGTTTTACAATCAGGTGGGACTATTCATTAAACCATGGCATGCGAGCTTTAATTCAGCAGAGGAGTTGTTGTCCAAGGTCTCGGTGTGGGTGCACCTTCCTCGGCTGCCACTTGAATGTTAGAGGAGTGAAATTATGTAGTCTATTGCCATCTGGGAAAATTGATTGGTCCCTCTCAATAGACTCTGGAGAAGAGGATCTTTTCCTATGCTTGTGTTTGTGTGGAGATTGACTTGAGCTATCTCTTGCCTGACTTTATTGATCTAACAGTGGGATCTAGTTCGTGGATGTAGCTACTTGATTATTAAAATTTTTTGTTTAAATTTTGTTTATGTCGAGAGTATGGTCATCTTCAGAGAAGGTTTCTATGTGCTACTGATGTGGGTAATTCAGGAATGGGATGTCTCCATCAAATTCAAGATCTGAAAAGGGAAAAGAACCCATGTAGGGGATGACTTTGGATAAAGATGGGTTCATACCTATTAGGCCATGAAATAAAGGTCGAGGGTAGAAGAGGACTTTTCGAGATCGCTAGGAGGAGGGGGTATTCAATAGGTTTGATGCATTGAATGGTTTAGTTCATGAATATGGGGTCTCTCCTAACATGCATGTGGATGCTACCCTCGTTACTTCTCATAATCTTGAGCCTATGGATCTTATGTCTTTGGCTTTTGGAACTACAAAGGCTCATGGGGAAGTAAAGGACTCTTTTGTTCTTTCCCCTGAAGTTGGGCTTGGGGACTCGTGTGTGGTGGTTGGTAATTCTTTGGTCTCTGCTAATGTAGGTGCATGATCTACTGGAGGTTCAAGTTCTGGAGGCTCTAGAAAGAGTAAAGCTTTTGCTACTTCCCATATTTTGGGTGTGCAAAAAATGTCCCTAAATAAGAGTGCTCCTGACAAGCCCTGAAAGGTGGGTAAGAAGAAGGATAAGGAGAAAGTGAAGTTGGCTGGTGAGTGTTGGTTGAATTTGGGTTGGTGAAGACCTTGGATACTCACTTCTCTCAAACTTCATGATGATTGTTCTTTCATGGAATGTGAGGGGTATGAATAGTATCCCTAGACAAAAGGCTATTCGAGACTTGGTCTATGCTCATTCTCCAGATTTGGTTTTTCTCTAGGCGATGAAGTTATTTGTTGATAGCATGATGCATAGTGCTTCTAATATTTGGAATAGAGGTTTATGTCAGTGTGTCGGTGCGCAAGGGAGCTCTGAAGGTCTTGTTTGCTTCTGGGATCCTCAACGAATCTCTCTGGTTTGGTGGCTCTCTAGTAGGATCTCTATTTCTATTGTTGTGATGAGTTTGGAGATGAGGGAAAGAGTCTTTCTATACAATATTTTTTCTCTGACAGATGTCCTTGGTAAGATTCTTTTGTGGTCTTATATAAATTTTTTGAGATTGTTGGATCCCTTTCTTCCCTAGATTATGGCAGGTGATTTCAATGCAATTGTCTCTCTTGAGGAGAAAAGGTGGGAGTTCCTCATTTGGACCCCTCTTCTGATCTTCTTAGGGAGAATTCAACTTAGCTTCAGCTTGTGGATATCAAACCCTTGAATGGCACATTTACTTGGAATAATAGGATCCTGGGGGACAAAGATATTTTTGAAAGATTAGATAGGTTTCTTGTGTCCAATTTTTTGGGTTAGTGACAAGTGGTTGAAAAGCTCTAAAATCTTAGATTGGTGGGGATTAGATAATTGGTTGATCAAATTCTCTACTCATCTGGCTAGTTTCTCTAAGGGTATGTGCAGGATCATGATGGGCCAAAAGGTGGCAATATGATGGGTATGTGGCTGACGACTATTTTTTTACCCAAAATTGATGAAATGAAAAGGGTTTTTAAAGGAGATTCTCAACTTTCCACCAATATAAATTATGCTTTATTTTGAATTTAATAAGTAATTATTATTCATTTTCTATTCAAATTATGAGTAAAGTTCTGATTGATAGGCTAATTGAAAAACATCTATAGCTTTCAAACAATATCACATTTTTTGAATCCAAAACATGCATCACATTCTATGCTTCACATACTATAGGATTAAAAAAAGAAAAATTGAATTTCATGAAGTTTTGACCAAGTTAAGGTGGTCATACATACGATTTTTTATATTTTTTAAAAATTTGTAATAAAAAATCATAATTAATTATTTACTTGGAAAAAATTACAAAAAATATGCATCACATCGGGCATGAGTCCTATACTTATATCTAAAATATTATAAGAAAAATATTATCATATTATTGTGGTTAGGTGGTAATGCATAACCTACTTCTTATTTTTTCCCTGAAATTTAAGTACCAATCGCATTGAAATTTCAAATTTTCACCAAATAGATTTTTTTTTTTAAACAAACCTAGTAGTTTAGAAACTGCATTCAATTTGCTACAGATTCTATTCTTACATATTTTTGAAATAATATAGATAGCTTATTCAAATTTTTATGTCAAGTTTCCTAACTCTTATTTTTCTGAATTTTTTGCCACTTAAGGTCCTATTTTTTCCATGATGATCCTGCACATACCCCTAATAAACAAACTTTAAATTTCAGCTTATGTGGCTCAAGGAGGAGGGTCTTTTGACTTAGTTTCTAAATGGTGCATTGAAGATCAACCAACTTTTGGTACTGCTATGTACACCTTTATGAAGAGGCTTCAATATGTGAAGTATAAACTAAAGCATTCGAATAAGCATCAGTTTGGCAATGTGTTTCAAGAAAAAAGGATCACCTAGGAACACCTGGATTCTATTACCAGGTAGATTAGGGAACATGGTTTTGATGTAGCCTTGAGCAAGTTAGAGGATGATGCGTTCAAAGATCTAGAGGAATGGGAGCTTCATGAGGAAAGTTTTTAGAGACAAACAACTCGTATTGATTGGCTTCAAGAAGGGGACATGAATACCTCCTTCTTTCATAACTCGATAAAGGCTAGAAGATAGGGTAACACTATCTCTTCTCTTCACTCTCTTGATGGATCTATTCTTTCTTCCTCTTTGGAAATATCTAATGAAGCAGTTCACTTATTCTTTGATCTCTTTTTTGAAGATACTCCACCTGCCAATGAGGAGGAAGACACTATTTGGGCTTGCATCCCTCCTCTAGTGACTATGGAAATGAATTCCTCTCTTCTCCAGCCTATCTCTTTGAAGGAGTTAGAGGATGTGGTGTTTAAGCTGAAAAAGGGGAAGACTCCTGGTCTAGATGGGTTCTCGACCAAGTTCTTTCAAGAATTTTGGGAAGTGATCAATCTTGACTTGTTGGAGGTTGTGCAGGAGTCTTTAAGGAATAAGAAAATGTTGGGAGCCATGAATGCCACATTAATTTCCCTTATTCCAAATCATGAGGGTGTCGATTCTCTAGATCTTTTTTGACCAATTTATTTGTATAACGTGGTGTATAAAATCATTACAAAACTAATTGTTGAGTGCCTAAAGCCTTGGTTGGATAAGTTAATCATGGAGGAACAAGGGGGCTTCATATCGGATAGATAGATTCTAGATGGAGTTGTTATTGGGATGAAGACTATTCATTCCATGGCCTCTTCGAGGGAAAAGGCTATGTTCATAAAGTTGGACATGGCTAAGGCTTATGACAGAGTTAAATGGGGTTTTCTAATCAAAATTCTTGGAGCTTTTGGGTTCAATAGTGAGTGGATTGATTTGGTCATGAGCTATGTGAAGACGCCCTCATTTTTTGTTCTCATAAATGGAGAGTCCTCTGATTTGTTTGGTGCTTCTAGAGGTCTCCGGCAGGGGGATCCCTTATCCCCATATTTGTTCATTTTGATTGTTGAGGGTTTGGGTAGGTTCATTAAGTCCTAGGTTGTGGTTGGGCACATTCAAGGATGGAAATGGAACAACTCCATCTCTCCTCAAACCCATCATCAATTCGTGGATGACTCGGCCTTGATGGGTGTTGCTAAGGTGGTTGAAGTAGTTGCTTTTCATCAGCCTTTGGATTGTTATCTAGCTACCTCATAACAAAGCATTAATGAAAGTAAGTCTTACATTTATTTCTTTAATACCCCCAAGATTATACAACTTATTGCCAGGATCTTAAGGTTTTAGGTGGGGAAGCTTCCCTTTACCTATCTAGGTATTCCTCTACATGTACACCCACCTCCTAGGCATTTTTGGCAGGAGGTGATTGATAAATTTTGAGGACTAGTCTGGCATTGGACCTATAGATGGTTATCTACAGCTAGAAAAATCACTCTGTTGAAGTCTATAGTTCAAGCTCTACCTATATATAGATGTTTTGTGATGACTTCTCCCTTAGGCTTCATCAAGGATTTTTAGGGGCTTTGTAGGTAGTTTCTTTGGTTGGGTAATCTCCTCTCGAGGAAGTGGAGGTTAATTAAGTGGGAAGTTGTTTGTCAACCGAAGCAGGATGGTGGTTTGGGATTGCGCAAAACATATTGGAATGGGAAAGCTTTGGCTGCTAATTTGTATTGGAGGTGGTGTTCACAGAAGCATCAAACCTGGGCTAAGATCCTTACCTTCAAGTATCCTGGGGAGATGGATGGTGCTGAGGTTCCTTGCTTTAGTATTTTGGGGAAAGGATTTATGATATGGGAAACTCTCAAGAGGGGAGCTCTGTTGGTTAAAAAAGGCCTATCATGGATCTGCAAAATAGGTTCTAATGCTCTCTTTTGGCATAACTCTTGGGATGGCTTCCCACCTATCCTTTCCTCACATCCTCACTTGGGGAATTTTTGTAGGATTTTTGTTTAGGTTGGTTGGAGTAGAGTGATGGATTTCAAAGTCCCTTAGGCATTGGGGTAGACTGGATCTTTGGAGGATAGGAGAGACTTGTCTTCCATTTTAGTTTATAGAGTGTTTTGTTCTATTCCAGAGAGGGATGTGCTAGCTTGGGGTCTAGATCCTAAAGGGAAGTACTATGTTGCTTCAGGGTATCATGCTTTGGACAAACAGGCTTTAGGAAGTATTGAGGTTCCTTGGTGGAAAATTATTTGGAATAAATTCTCCTGCCCTAAATGTAATTTTTTCTCTTAGCTTGTGGTGTATGGCAGGTGTTTGACTTGGGAAAAACTCTACAATTAGGGTTTCCAAGGTCCCTCATTTTGATTCCTTTGGCTTAAATATGTTGATATTGTTTCTCATCTTTTGTTTAAGTGCCCCTTTACTAGGACTATTTGGAATTTTTGGTGGGGGGCATGGAATTTGCATTACATGCATCCTTCTCTTGGTGAGCTCTGGTGGAATATTGGGCCTATTCTGGTAAAGACTTCATTTTTGCAAACAACTTGGCATATTGGTCCTAGTCTAATTATTTGGCAGATTTGGCTGGAGTACAACTAAAGGATCTTTCTAGATAGGAAGTTACTGGTGGGCCAAGTTTGGGCTCGCATTCTTGGGGCTTTGCAAGAGACTGTCCATGTTAAATGTTATTTTTCAGTACTAGTGGACCCTGGGGATACTGGAGTAATTTTTAATCTAGGGATTTATATTGGTAGTACTAGAAGGCCTAAGGTTGGGCGGGGTAGGTGCTCTAGAGGGAAGGTATTCAGGGGAGGACATTTGATGCTTCCTCCCACCGAGGTCTTGAAAATCAACATAGATGGGTCTGCAAGAGCTAACCCTGGGCATGTTGGTGTTGGTGGGGTGGGTAGAGATAGTTATGGGGTAGTTGTGTCCTTTTTTTTCAGAGTATAAGGGGAAACACTCTAACAACCTCATGGAAATTCTTTTGGCCTTGAAGAGGGCATATGCTTTCGGCTGGAAATAGATTATTTGTGAATCTTATTCTAAAGTGGTGGTAGACTTGATAAATAGATGACAATTTGATGAGGTTAGTTGGCAACTTGCAGTGATGGCCAAACAAATCGCTAGCCTTGGAGAGTTACTGGATTTTGTCACCTTCTCCCATATTCCTCGGGAATGGAATAAGGTAGTTGATGGGTTGGCTAAATGGACTTCTGAAAAGAATGGGACTTGGTTGGTGGATGATTGGAATAGTTTACTAACAGACCTTGCCCAAGACTTGGAGGGCTAGGTTACCGAGGATGTGAAATGTTGCATTAATGCTTCTTGATCTCTTGTTTGTTGTTTCTTGGCCCTTTCGGGCTTTCTTTTGCTTTATGCTATGTACTTCTCTTGTTGATTAATAAAATTTTTTACCCCTCTTTTTATTAAAAAAATGATCTTGGTAGACTATTTAAGTTGGAATTGGCTTCTAATAATTTTCCTCATTTCATTTTCTCATACCTTGGTGGAATTTGATTTGTCAAAATATTTATGAAGTGAAATTTTTCTACAGGTTAATGACCGATCTTGGTCTTAGTTGGTTGATTATGAGGAAATTTCCTTTTGATGTAGGCATTATTTTATACTGGGCACTTGGCCTCAAATTTTTCCATTGAGTTACATATCAATATTCTCCTACTTGGTAGAAAAATTATCTTCCTAATTAGTGAATGGTATATCTTTAAAATTCAATAGATGATTCAAGGGATCCAAATCCTCTCTCATCCATTTTAGAAACTTCTCCTACTATCTTTGGTAAGATTCCTCCTAATCCTATAGCTAATATTAGTGATGATAAAAAACCTATTTCTTTTGTTAGCTTCAAACCATCATTTGATTGTTGTTGAGATGATGTTTTTGACAACTCCACATTGTTCTTCAAATTAGATAATGCCATTTGATTAGCCCTTTAGGGTGCTTCTCATTCTTATTATCAAATATTTCCATATTTGGATGTTAACTCTACTTGGAAAGTTATACAAAGTTGGAAGAAAGTGTCTTCCTAAATTATTATACAGTTATCCGTGTACCAAGCATTTGGGTGTGAAGGAGCATAGGATTGGATCTAGTAATGTTCAATCTTGGGAAACTTGGTATCAATTTTTATTTTTTGTTTCTTTGATTTCTTTGTAACAAGGTTTGGGCCCTATTAAAAACCCAACCTAATTTGATTTAAAAAACTATAGAATATCCCCATTTTCCTTTCCAAAAAAAATCAATCTAATCATAAGAAATTTCCTAGAAAAAAACATTTATTATCTAGGATTTCCAAAAAAAATTCAATCCAATCATAAGAAATTTCCTAGAAAACAAACATTTATTGTCTAGGAAAACAAAAAATATAACATTTTTGAAGTCTATTTTCTTCCTTCCTTATAACTTGCAACATCTCTAGATTGGGATAAATGGAGATTATATTGGTAAAAGAGATACTCTGACCATATTTTCTTCGTCTAGGTTGTCTAAATTTGAGGTTGAATTGATTGTTTCAAATCCTCCTCCAAATTCTAATTTTCTCCACACTTTGAAACAAAGAACTTTGTAGAATTTGGTAACTTGCAAATTCTAAAATAAATAAATTCATTTTCACTTGGCTTAATCTTCTTAACACCATATTGAATTTTAACCCCTTTTAAAAAATTAAAATTAATTTCCATTTGTAGCATCATAAATTGCCACCCCTAACAATTTCACACTACCTTGACACCCTATTTTTCCTAAAACATTAAGTATAATAATAATTTATTTGTTTTAGGGCCAGATTGATAAAATATATTTAAATATTGGCATCCCAATAAATTTGAGTAAAAATCACCCAGCCAAGGGAGTTGGGCACTCTTTACCTTAAAGGTTTCCTAACTCAAATTTTAATTTTGGTGTTGGTCTTTGGTGATTTAAGAAGATCCTAGGTTAGCATATATATGAAAATATCAATTAGGATGCATACATAAACATGTTTTATTCTCATTTGAACAAAAAATAAATAAAATGGAGAAAAGAATATGATTATGAAGAAGGATCTATTATGATCAAATTATGAAGATGTATTGAGTTATCCTCTACATGCTATCTATAACAATCTACTATGTTTTATGAACTAACCTCTTATAGGTCTACCAAGCAATCAAGGAATCCATCAATCAACATTTGTGGCAACTTGTAGTGTGACATCACTTCATCAAGGATTTCATACCAAAGGTAATATTATCAATTATAATTTATCATTTCAAACAATTATATTTTGTCCTCTGACTGACCTAAAGTATTCCCTCTTAATCATGATCATTTTCTAATCATGGAGGTAGAAATACTAAAATGGAGTTTGAATTAGGTAAGGCCCTATACAACACAACCTTTCCTTCTCTTTTCATGTGTGTAGGTAAGATCCAAAATTTTTGACATCTTACAGTCATAGAAAACACAAAGTATACTATAAACTACATTTCAAAGTTTTCAGATCCCAAGAGGAAGTATCTCAAGTCTAGGGTGTCTTGCACCCCTATCCCTCCAATTCAACCTTTGATTTCAATCACAGGTTCCTCTCTATCACCATTTCTCAAATATGGGTTTGTTCTATTTTTTTTTTTATCTATATGGTAAAATGTATTTTCATATATAGTTTTATATGTCAAAAATATTTGTTAAAATACACATCAAACTTCTCCCCTTTACAACTCAAAAGTGACACAAACCCTAGGAGATTAGATCTCCTTTGTTGCAGCAAGCTAATCATCAACCCTAGATAATTTTATGTCCAAATGTGGAGTCAAGTCAAAAGAAGCTAATCCTAGTTGGATCTAGGATCACTTTTTCTACATCACACCACCATAGAAATATTACCTTTCCCACAAGTTCCATCATCAATACCCCCTTTGGACTCTTCTTGAGATTACCATTGATACAAGGGAAATAAGTACTTCAAAGAAGATATGCTAACATTAAAAACCACACCCTTGTGAAGATACATCACCCTCCATCAATTGAAATGCTAACCAACCAAAAAATCACTCACTAAATAGTGAGTAATATTGAGTGGTTGGAAAGTGAAAGGGAAACATAAATTAAACCCTAAAATAAATAAAATAAAAAATAAAAAATGCAACCAAACCAAGAAAGAGATTCAATTCAATCAAATTCAAATCTAGAATTGAGAGTAAAGGAGAACAAATGAACCCAATATTGATGAAGAATAATCAAGGAAATGTCAACCCCAATTTGCATGTTAGGTTCCTCTATCTCTACATTCTTTTCCTTGGCATGCAAATAGGGGCTGAAATTTCTTGGATAGGGGTGGTGCACCCTAGACTATTGAATTCTACTTTCTTGAATCTATGAATAGATCTCAATAGGTTATAGCTTGTAGGTTCTTTCCTCCTAGACTCAACTTTGTAACTTTTTATGTTTATGAATAATAATTATTTCCCTAATTTTTAAATGGGAAGATTGAATGCTTGATCTTGCTATTAGGTCTTCAATCCTCTCCCAAATACACTTCATGTCTACAACATCCAAATAAAAGAGGGGAGAAAGGTTTGTTTTGTATAGGGGCTTGCCTAAGTCAATCCCTATTTTGGTGTTTCCACCTCCACAATGGCTATGATGATGTAAAGAGTGCTTACTCTTGGTCAGGTAGAAATAAATGGATAAAACAAGTGATAAATAACAAGTTTTGCAACTTACCACTCAAGCCTACTTTCCTTGATGGACTAAAGTCATGGTACTCATTTCATACAAGGATAATTGGATGCTTGATTGAAAGTACTACAAGTGTTTGTACTCAAAATAAATAAACATAAAACATGAAAAATATTACTCATAAACTAGAAGCATTGCTAATATGAATCTTGACTAATGAAAAGTGTTGTAAAATAATGCTTATTTCTACTCTTGATTGCTTTCTAGGATGCTTAATTGGAATTCAAAGTACCTTAGGTTTCTTAGATTTTTAAATGGTGAAAATAACTTATATTTATATGCATTTATTCATTTCCCCACAAAATTAATTACGAAAAGTTGAAAAAAATAATTATGTAAAGAGGTTGACAACAACATATTCAAAATTAGGCCAAAATAAGTTAGTCAAGGGCAGTGCCCCCCTAGACTAGACATATTTTTGGGATTTTAGTTTTATTAAATAACTTATTATATTAATTCTTAATTTTATTCTAATTTTCTAAAAATGACCATAAAACGAGAAAATTCTAAGCACGATTAGGTCCAACCACATTGGGGGAAGCTAAACATAGTGTGAAATTGTCAAGGGTGACAATTTACGATGCTATAGTGATTAATTAGGCAACTAGTTATTTTTTAGCCAACTAATGATTTAAGGGAGAATTTGGGAATTAAATAAAAAAAATGTATTTATTTAATTTTTGGAAGATTGGGATATGAATGATAAAATTAATCAATTAAATGTTGAAATTATTAAATTAAGGTTAGGGTATAGAGGAAAATGCTTAAATGATTAAAATTTATTAAAACAATTCTAGGAAGATAATAGTATTTATTTTTTAAATAATTGGGTTTATAAATAATCAATTGTAGAAGTGGATATACATGGGATGAATTAGGCGATTTTAAAATATGGTCAGCTTTAGGTGTCTACACTTAGAATTAGTTTGATTTCTAGGTATAAACTTCATTTAAATATTTTTACTAATATTTTATGCTAGGTGGATCCATGCTTGAATTTGTAATGACACTTTCCAAGTTGAATGAATTTTTCTAAATTTTCATTGATAGATGCAAGCATTTTTTTCAAACAATCCACTTGCTTGTTGTTAAGGGTTATTTCCAAATTGTGTTTGATTAAAAATTGTATGCAATTTCCTTTTCAAGTGACTTTTCTTCTAACAATAGAAACTAATCATTTACCATGTAATTCTATGGAGATAACAATTAATATTTCTAAACAACAGGCTTTCATATTCCAGATTAATGCAATGAATTACATATAAGCAAGAGTCGCATTATGGTCTATGGCATTATTTTGAACAGTTCATATATTCAACATTTATTTAAAATAAGCATACAACTTCATATTAGAGCATAGATGGATTACAATGAACATTCTGACCTTTACCAAAGAATCAGTCCTTAAAAGATATAATAGCATCGTTCATATAACAAGAGACGCAGTTGCATCATGTTCCTGCCGATTTTTAAATTGTTAGTAGGTGGAGGGGAGAGTTAGAAGCAATAAAGACATATGGAAGCACATTTTATGTAGAAATATTGATATTTTGGAATTTAATACAGGAAATTTTTTGCATAAGTAATTGAATTGTAGTTTAAGTGAATGATTAATGTGGTCATCATATAAATATAGTAAAACATGTTATGATTGTGTAATTTTTATAAAATTTGAATATATGAATGTAGTGATTTTTGGAATGCAATGTTATCAAACACAGATAATTGAGATGATTTTTTGAATAAGTACACATGATATAAGTTGACATAGTAAACTTAGGAAATAAATATTTTGAAACTTGACACCATAGAAATACTTAGTTAAATCACATTAATAAGGATGTAGTCTGATTAGAAATAGAAATATGTATTTATAGAGTTTTCTTTTAGTCATAAGGATCATAGAAAATTAAACTTTAAAGAAAGAAATGTCCTTGTAGTATTTTACATGTAGTAATCTAAATTAAAATTGTAGGAAAATTTTATAGGTGTTGTACAGTCTGAAGAAGTGCTTATAGTGTCCCTTTTCCAAGTACATATGTTGCCTACAAGTAGTAAATGTGGGTTTTAGGAAGTGAAAATTGTTATATTGCACAATATTGACTTGCATAGACATAAATATTAAAGGCAAAAAGTTTACGTACCTGTAATGATTTTGTTGACTATTCATGAAGATGGATGGCATTGATGATGATGTTGTTATGGTTCAACATGAAGCTCCCCCTTGCCAAGAAATCTCGTAACATGAAGATGATGTTTGATTTGTCATCAATGTAGTCTTCATAGGTGGTGCTATGCAATCCAGGTAGTAACATTTGGACAATGGATTTATCAGCAAAGCAATGTATTATTTGTTTGTTTTCAGGTATAAGAATTATTTTTAGAAAAGGGGAGAATATATAGTTCATGTCATCATTACATCTTGCACAAAAGGCAACCTGGTCTTCTAGTGTTCCATAATTTTCAAACTTGAAGTTGCAGTTGGCACAAAATGCATGGAAGGGGTTGGACAATGGGTTGGCAACTTTTAAAATTCCTTGTATCTGAAACATATATGGAAACAATATTGTTATGTAGGGGAGAAAATTTAATAATATTTTTTGAAAGTAACAAATTTGAAATGATTACCTGAAATGTTGATTGGATGAATTTTTGTAGCCTTTCCATTGTTCTTTTGTTGTGTAGTTTGCAAATATATGTTGCTTTGACGGTTATGAATTTGTTGTCTAGCTCTTTTTGTCTTACAATATTTTTGAATAACATTGGTGGAAACTTGTCTTCTCACACCAGGTTTTCCATTTCTAAGAACTATTGTGTGAAACTATCATGTAATTGTAACTGTTTGTTAAATGCGAGTAAATTAGATTTAATATATGGATTGTAATGATAAAAAGAAGAAAGCAATGAATTTAAAGTTGTTGAGGAGAAGTGAATGAAGCATCTATGTACCTGTGCTTTGTCCATGTCAGAATGACCATCTTTGATGTCAAGTAGAAAGTGTGATGTTGTTCTTTTTGTAGAGAGAACTATTGCAACAACTATTCCAATTGGATAGTTATTTGTTGTTGTAAGTAACTGTTGAATTGTCATATCCGGTATGAAATTATATTCTTCACATAGGTGGGGTATGACCTCAACTATGCTTGTTTCTTACAAAATGATAATGTAGTCACAGTCACCACGATCATAATCTGTTTTGTGTGCAAGTTGGAAATTTGATATATGGATTGCAAAGCCAGGAATGATTTTTTCTTCATGTTGTTTGATAAGATGGCCAGTAGCATTAAGATTTATTATCATTTTAGCTTTATCATCTGTCAAATCTTCACGGAGAAATTCATGTGATTGGTTGGCTTTGTCCAGGTTGGATTTGTACACTACAATCACATCACCTTCAAAAGTGTTTCTAGCTTTTCGTGAATTTAGATCCTCAATGGATATGGAATGGGGGCTTCCAATTTTTTATCTGTACAAAATATAATAGAAAAGCTTGAGCATTGGAAAAGTGAATTAGCAGATTGGAAATTTAATTTTGTGTCTTGACTACCTTTTGGGTGTTTCTGGTTCTGCTGTTGCTTGTTTCTTGCTTGTTCTCTTGCTAGTTTCCATTGTTTTCCTGCAATAATAATCCTTGGTGTTAGATTTACTACAATGAAATTCTAGTAATTTATGTTAAATATCAGGTAGGGTAATATGTTTGAACAATTAGAGAAGTAATTGGTTTTCGCTGCAAAGACCCAAAAATTATTTGGTTTTTGTATAGATGCATTAGTATATTTGTTAAAAATGATGAAATAAGCATACAATTTTGAAACAAGAATTTGGGTTAAGATAGGTAGCATAATAGAAATAATCATTGTAATGTAGCAATGTTGTAGAAGAGGACCAATATTTTAATGTGGTTAGTGAGAATGTCAAGTATAGTAATTTTGTTGATTAGGATTGAAATTTATGAATGTGGCAAGATGATCAGTCCAGTATGCTTCCAATTTGTAGGTGGAAGATGCATGTGTGTGTGAATTACACCATACATGGTCAATTAGTGGTTTGTTTATAGTGTGCATTTCATTTAATATGAATTTTATTTGTTTCTTTTCCATATGATTAGATAGTATTTTTATTTATTTTTGTTTCTATATTCATGTCTATATTGAAGTCTCCTATCATATAAAAGATGTTTTGCATGTTTATATGTGTAAGTATTGTATCGATCGTTGTTAAGAGTTATGAGATTGGAGTATTGGGTCTTGCATAGATGTTACAGGCATTCAACTCAGCGTTAGTTTGAGTTATTGCTATTGTGATGGATTCAATGTTTGGTGTTGTATGTTGTGTTGTTTTAGATATAATAAATTTTCTTCTAGCTAAAGTCAAAATGCCATGTATGTTTAATAGACCAAAGGAATTGAAATCTTGAAACATATTGTTAGTTCCAGATGAATGCATGTGTGTTTCTTGCAAACATAAGATATCAGATGCCATTATGTCATGGTCATTTATATGTGCACATACAAATTTTTGGGATATTATTATGAGGTTTGTTTTCATTTTCAAATATCCATTGGGAATTTGTTTGAAGGCGTTGCATTTTGAGGACTACTTTTTTCTTGACTTTGAAATTTTTTACATTTAGAGGTTTGAGCAAGAATAATGATTGGATGGATTTTGTTCGTGATAGTGTTGTGTAGGTTATTCCATGTTGTGTAATCCCACTTGGATCAAATGCCATACCATCCATTGTAAGTCCTTGGGATCGATGTATAGTTCTTGCACAATCTAATTGTATTGGAAATTGTTTTCTAATTGTAATTATTTTTTTAATGATTGATGTGTGGATGGGCCTAGAAATGTGAAGTATGGGTACCCAATCTTTCTTAATGTTTTCAGTATAATAGTATGCCAGTTTTTTGATTTGTTGTTGCCCAATTTTTGTGTCATTAAATTTGATCCAAACTATATCCAAGTCATTGTGTTTTGTATATGCTTTGAAGATTCCATCTGAACCATTGACTAGACCATCTTGTGTATTGTAGTTTCCAGCATATATTTCTACAAGTATATTTGGTTTGACACATATTTGAGTCGGTAGAGTAGCTCTAAGATTGTATGATCTTATTCCATCATAGTTATCCTCATGTTCATCCTTTGCATCTAATAGAATGATATCTCTAGGAATGGTTGATAGCATTTTGTTATTGTGTTCGTCAACATCTTTTCTTCTATAGAAGAGAAAAGGGAATGTTGGGTCTATCGGTGGTAGATGTAAGCAATGGTGATTAAGATAATGCAAATCGTCATTTCTTTGTGATCCAACACGAATTCTATTAAGAATCGCTATGAATTTCTCATCTCTTTTTCGCATGGTAGAGATCAAAGAATAACACTTTATATTGTCATTCCATAAATTGTAAGGCATTAGTTCAGAGATTGTTGGTTTATTTTCAAAAACATTAGAGTCAAGTACAGGTTGCACTTGGTAAAGATCTCCACAAAAAATTGTATCAATATTTGCAAAGTATGTAGTTGGCATTTTCATTATATCTCATAATCGCTTGTCAACATAGCGTAGAAATGTAGAACCCACTAATGAGATTTCATCAATGAGAAGGACATGCAGTTTTTGATAGTGCTTTGACATTGTATCCAATGTTTCAATATTCAATGGAATGAAATCTGATTTGTTGAAAGGTATGTGGAGTGTTGAGTGTAGTGTTACTCCACCTATGTTGTAAGCTACTTTTCCTATATAAGTAGTTAGTAGTCCCTTAGGCTTATCCGGGTCGTTGTCAATAGAATTACTGTAGATGCGCAGGAGTGCTTGGTATATGGATTTTGCAATGAAAGTTTTGCATGTTCCAGCTCCACTAGTCAAGAATAAGTGTAGTGGACGTTTAATATCTTTCATTTTTTTTAATACAATGTCCTTTACAATTGCTTGTTTCTCTTTGTTTAACATTTGTCGTAATTTGTAGTACTCATTATTTTCCATTATCTGGGGGTGCTGTATAATTTCAATTGTATGGAGACTTTTACTATTTAAATTGATGTGGTTAGTAGTTTGGAAATCTACATGTATTTCACAGTCCTCTTGAGCTTTTTTATTGTGTTCGACATAATTGTCATTGACATTGTTTTCATCTTGAGCATTTAGTTCTTGTATAGCTTTGTCGATGTCACCCCATGCAGAGTGAACATTGTAATTGAACTTTGCATGCTTAAGCTGAATTGTTTTCTCATGATGTATGTAAGCATTTTGCCATGAATTGAAATTATGTTTCAATGTATTCTCATGCATTGTAAAGGGGACATAAAGTAGTAATTGCTCTCTACAATGATTTTCTAGATCAACATGTTTATTGAAATTGATAAAGCATATGACATTTGATTTTGTCTTTGGTTTGATTCTATTATCGTTCTTGTTGTAATTTCCAACAAATTCTACAAGGCATATTTCCAAAATATGTAGGGGTCGTTTTACATAGTAGTCTATTAAAGATTTACAAATTACATTTTCTGATTCATCTGGTTCTTTGGCTATATGTTTTATTGATTTCAAAACAAAAGTGCGATCGTTTTCAGGCCTTGTATCAATGAATATACATTTCCTTGAGCTATAATTTAGTGGAAGCAATAAGGCAATGTGAGCAGCTTGTTGTGAAGACATTTGTTGCAAATTAAGTAAAGCATTTCCGAGCCTAGTTATCATCTTTATCGCATCAATATTGTTATTTTGGTGGTCTTTACGTATTCTTTGGAATGCTTGTGTCATTGTTTTGTCAATATTTGTCATATAAGAGCTACAATGCATTGCTGCTGCATATGCATTGAGAACACATTGTGCATATGTATTTGCTTTCCATAATTGTGGAATTTTCTTTGCAAAACTATTGTTCCATATTTGCAATGGTTTCCTTTGTAATAGTAGTGTAGGCCTATGGAGTGTTGATCTTATAGCCATGATATATTTGTCCTCATTGATATCCATTTGATCTAGGAACATTTGAAATGAGAAGGATGTTTCATATGTTTCTTTTTCCAAGGTTGAATAGATATTCTTGGCAGTTGAAATTATATCTTCATTCTTGTCTTCCAGTGGATCGAGTATTATAGTTTTGTTCATTGGGAGCAATGGGAAATTGTATTTGCAGATGGATTTTTTTGTTTTCCTACATTGTTTTGTATGATGATGCTTGTGTAATATAGCTATATGAGGTTGTAGATGCTTTGTGCTACAAGTTATGTACTTGTCTACAAATTCTATAATATTTGCATTGCTATCTTTTCCATAGATAGGTGCATTTATTATCCATAGAAGAAAGTGATCATGTTCATTTCCACGATTCTGGAATTCAGTTACAGAAAAATAGTCTAAGACATTTCCAAAGAAAGAATCATCTGTAAATATTAATCTTTTGATTGCATTTATTCTGTCTATAGTAACGTGCACAAGTAATTGGATCTTTTTGATGAGATTGAATTTTTTATTTTGATTTTGGCTAGAAGGTACTTCTTGTGATCTTGATTGATGTGTACTATGTAATTGTTCAAGTGTATTGGATAGAGGATCCCAATTTTGTTCTGCACTAGTAAATGTAACAAAAAAAGTAGGTGGTCCTAGTTGTCGTATCATTGCAAATACATTTTTTTTAAGTTGTAAATAATCAGGGGATGTCTGTATCCTTTTGAAATCAATATAGCCAATATCTGATTTGAGTATCTTCTTTAGATTGGGTTTGTCTTTGACATCTTTAGCTACTAGCTTTCTTCCTTTTAGTTGACCTTTACAAATTTTTATCCACATTGTAGACATAACTTGTTGTATGAGTATTATAATGGTCTTGAAAAATATGTTTGTTATGTGGTAGGAAAATTGTCTATTTGAATGTAGTAACTCCCATTGTGCAATTTTTTGGTATGTGAATTTTTTGACAATGTCATCATCACGTGGATTGCCAAAAAATAGTGTAGGGAAATTCATCTCTTCAGAATATTTATCTTTAAAGATTCTGATAGGAGAATTCCCTTGTGCAGGTGCTATTTCTATAATTTTGTCTTGCATTTTATGTATATATGTAGATTCAGTGAATCCATGGATTAAAGATTCAGAGGGATATTGATGCTCTGTGTCACTTTCCGATTCACTTTCTATTGTACTTTCTTCATTGCTTTGTTCATTTTGATCATTGATTCGAAATGCTTCTTCCCAATATTTTTTTATTTCAACCTTTTCCATTTTGTAAATAATTGTTTCACTTAATTGGGTCAATGCATGCATGATAGTATTTGGTTGTACCATGCCTTTTTGGAATGCATTTTTGTATTCTAATCGTCTCTTTAGAGAAATTGCAATTGTTGATGTTTGATTAATAGATTGTGGTAGTGATTTTTGTATAATGTTCATGTTGACTGGAACATTAATGATGGAACCAGTTAATCCTACTTGCGATATTTTGTATCCTAGTTCCCAAATTTGGGCAAATGCAATTCTAAGTGAGACAAGTCATTCTTCTAATTGTGATAGAGTTTGTACATATTTCAATGGTTTGTTTGTTCGAATATTGTGTGGTGTTGCATATTTAGGAAGCATGTTTTGTTTCAATGATGTAAGGCATTTTCAACAAATAGAACATTCTAATATTGGATTAGTAGATTGTATTAAATTGCAGTAGCTTTTTTTGTATTTTTCTTTGAAAATCCTAATGTCTTTGTTGAAATACAACATTTGAAAAATTGCACATGCATATTTTGGTGTGTCTTGGATTGTTTTTTCAAATATTTCTATTGGTGAGAGTGAGGTATTTTGCTTTGATATTATAGATATGATTGGCTGGTTGTTGCGTATTTTCTTTTTCATTCTGCGTAGTGAAGTATTGTTGAAATTTTCTAGATTTTTCCTTTTAATTGGATGTAATATTTGATTTTGGTTATTGTTTGTTACAAATTGTTTATTTCGTGTGAGTATTGTTGGTGCTTGGTAGTTTAGATTGTATGTAAGGTGTGGTAGAAGTGGTTCAAATTGTCCACTTTGAGGAGTTTCATCGTGAAAGAGAATGGAATATGAGTGTGAATTGATTGGTTCATTGAAGTGCAAGTACTTTTTACTTGTTGTCTTTGACCAAATACATATTTGTATATTAAGCCATTTTGATAGCCAAAGAATGCAAAATATATCTCCCCATAGTCCAATTTCTTTGTCAAGTGTAGTTGGTTTTGCTGATAGTCGCATTCTGCATAGATATGTTTCAGGTTCTTGTACTTGGTGTAATTCATGTAGAGCTTGAGGGTTCAAGTCATGGTGCAATTATATAATTGCTTCTTTTTCACGTATTTTAAGACAGGATAAGAAGTGATCAATGGTTCCATTTCGTAGTTGGATTGATGTGTACTGATAATTTAGTAAGAGCTCTAATGAGTCAAACAAGCAATCTCCAACATTGTACTTAAAATTGTTAATTCTAAAAAGTCCTTCATTTTTAAGTACAACATCAATGTCAGAAACTTCAGTTTGGCCTTTGATTTGATAATTTTCTACATCTATCATTTGTGCCTTTTCAATTTGTGATGCTTGTTTTAATATATATTTTTGTTTTAAATGTTTGGTATTTTGGTTGTAATTATTATTCCTAATGAGTTGTTTGAGTTGATGAAGTTTTGTTGAAGGTTGGTATTTTAAAGATTCTTTTTTACTCCTTAGAAGTGGCTCAAAGTGTCCATTGGAAGCATTTGCATCGTGAAAGAGAATTGAAAAGGGCTCTCCAAGGGCTGATTTGTTGAATTGCAAATAGTTTTTGGCTGTTGTCATTGACCAAAGACATATTTGTATATCTAGCCATTTGGAGAGCCACTGAATGCAAAATACATCTCCCCATAGTCCAATTTCTTTGTTAGGACAACCTGGTTTTGTAGATAATCGCATTCTACGAAGATATGTTGTGCGACCATGCACACCATGTAATTTCCATAGGTTTTGTGGATCCAATTAATAGTTATATGACTTTATTGCTTCTTTCTCATTTTTTGCAAGACAAGTGAGGAAAAAATCAATAGTTCCATTTCGTAGTTGGGTTGATGTGTAACGATAATTGAGTAGTAGTTCTAGTGAGTCAAATAAAAAATCACCTACATTGTATTGAAATGTTCTCATTCTATATAGTCCTTCGCCTTTTAATGCAATATCAATATTGCAAGGTTGAGCATGACTTTTGAATTGGTAATTTTCTACATCTATAACTTGTTGTTTTCCCATGTCTACTAATGCCTTTGATTTTTCCACTTGTTTCGCTTTCATTGGTTTTTTATGTTGTTTTCTTAGTTACTTCCCTCTTTGCCTTCTACAACAATTTATTCCCAAATGTCATTACAATATATTTGGATTTATAATTATTGAAAATTACTATTCTTATTTTTTCAGTGCATTAATTCTATGCCTATAATAGCGTGCACATGTGATTGGATCTCTTCTAATCAAATGATTTTTTTCAACTTCTTTTGTATTGTCTGATTGTTCTTGGTTCGTAGATTTTTGATATGTATGATGTAGCTCTTCAAGTGTTTTGGTTAATGGTTCCCAATATTGTTCAGCACTTGTAAATGTAACGAAAAAAGTTGGTGGCCCAAGTTGTCATATCATTACAAATAGATTTTTTTTTAATTGGTGCAACTAATATGGAGATATTCATATTTTTTTGAAATCGACATAACCAATGTCTGATTTAAGAATATTTTCTAAATTAGGTTTATGTTTAACATCTTTTGCTACTTGTCTTCTCCCTTTCAATTTCCCCTTACATAGTCTCACCCATATTGTGGATAGGACTTATTCTATTAGAATTTTAATGGTTTTGAAGAATAGGTTTGTAGTGTGGTAAGAAAATTTCCTATTTGAATGTTGTAATTCCCATTTTACAATTTTTTGGTATGAATATCTTTGGGTGATGTCTTCATCATGTGGATCTCCAAAGAACAATGTAGCAAAATTCATTTCTTCATCGTATTTATCTTTAAATATTCCAATGGGATTATTTCCCTCTACTGGTGCAATTTCTATGATCTTGTCTTGCATTTCATGTATGCATTTAGATTCTGTGAAACCATGTATCATTGTTTCACTAGGTATTTCATTTTCTATGTCGCTCTCAATATCGTTGTCACTTGTACTTTTATCATTAATTGTGTCATTCCCATTATTGCGTCAAATAATTTTTGTCCAGTCTTTGTTTATTTGTACATTTTCCATTTTGTATAAATTTCTCTTCGATAATTGTTCCAAAGATTTCATAATCATATTTGCACGTACCATTCCTGTTTGGTATGCATTTTTATATTGCAGTCATCTTTTTAGAGCAACAACAATTGTTGATGTTTCATTCATTGAACGTGGTAGTGCTTGTTGTACAATATCGGTATTAACTGGTACGTTTATAATAGAGCCGGACAAACCTATTTGAGAATTTTTGTACCCTAATTGCCATATTTGTGCAAATTCAATTCTAAGTGATACTAGTCGTTCTTCTAGTTGTGTAAGCATTGGAACATATTGTATTGGATTATTTGTTCGGATGTAATCTGGAGTTGCATATTTTGGTAATTTAGATTGTTTCAATGATTCTTTGCATTTCAAACAAATATAGTTTGTTGTTGTAATTTGGTTATTTGTGGACAAGGTGTAATACATATGCATTTCTTTCTCATTCAAAATTGTAATGTCTTTTTTGAAATGCAACATCTGAAAAATTGAACATACATATTTAGGTGTATCTTCAATTTGTTTTTTGAACAATTCTATGGGTGATTTTGCATTTTCTTTTTTGCAATTTGCAGATATGGGTGTTTTTATTGTACTTATCTTTCTTTTGATTTGTCGTAGTGAATTGAGCCTACACTGTTGAATATTTTCAATTTGATTAAATTGGGGTTTATTATGTGTTTCTATATTTCTAATTAGTTTTTTTATTTGACGAAGTGATACAGTAGTATTGGCATTCGTCAAATGCATTTCATATCATTGAAGTGGCTCAAAATGTCCATGGAGCGGAGTTCTATCATGGAAAAGGATACAATATGATTCTCCATTTGATGATTCATTGAAATGCAAATATTGTTGTGCCATTACTACTGACCAAACCTTTATTTGTATGCCTAGCCATTTGGATAGCCACTTAATACAAAATATGTCTCCGCACAACCCAATTTCTTCATTATTTGTAGTTGGCATTGCTGATTTCCGCATTCTCCGAAAATAAGTTTCAATGTTTTCTATTTGATGCAATTCATGTAACATACTAGGATCTAATTCATTGTTATATGACCAAATTGCTTGCTCATCACATTCTGAATAGCGTTTTAAAAAGTAATCAATTGTTCCTTTACGTAATTCATTTGATGTGTAACGATTATTAAGTAGAAATACTAATGAATCAAAAAGACAGTCTCCTACATTGTACTTAAATGTATTACTTCTAAATAGGCCCTCAATTCTAAGTGCATCATCAATATTATATACTTGACAACGATTCAATAATTTATAATTTTCTACATCTATGATTTCTTTTGCTTTTCCTTGTATATTTTCTATTTTTCTCTTCATTTTTGTGAGGAAAAAAATATTTGTCAACAAGTAAAGAACAGAGGTTTGATGTACCTGATATGTTTATGAAGAGAACACTTAGTAGTTGTGCTTGTATTTAATGTGTAAAATAATAGTTTGAGGATCTTCTCTTCTTGCTTCAGGGTCTGCAATACGAAAATGTCATTGTTATTAATTTTATGGAGTTCAAGTTGTAACATATTAAGTTTATTGAAATTATATATTTTTTTTTTATTATGCAAAAACTAGTTTGTAAATTTACTCATGTCTATTTCAAACTTAACATATGATTATATAAAAATATCTTTTGCTCACATTCATATCTATTATTCTTCATAGTACGTAGAAGTTGTCACATGACTAATTTACTTTTGTAAGATGACATAATGAGTAAATCAAATCTCTTTGTTTTAACTATGGTATGTAAACAACAAAATTGAAATCTATAGATTGAATTTTTCACACATGTATTTTGTTAGAGTAATTCTCATTAAATTTATATATTTTGTAAACCTTGTATGAAGTTTGTAATCCATATTTAACATATATGATTATGAGAAATGATATGATATTTAATCTCTTAGATATGATGGAGAATCCATATACAAAACTATTTAGGTGCATTCTTATTTAGATATCAAGTATTCACAATTTTCTACTTTAGCCTTCATAGATTGTATAAATGACATACTAAATATGATTATTGTAACTACATCTATTTATATAAATTGGATTTGTATTGTAGTGTAAATTTATATAGAATGAGACGTTTGTTATTTTATAAAGATGATAAATGATATATTGCAAAATGCATCCATACTACAAAACATTTCATACTCTAAATTATTGTTCTCACAATGTCACCCTATCTAGACGATTAGATATGCACATTTAGAATATTCCAAAAACATAAGAAAACTATAGGTAAAGTTTATCATAAGATTACTATGCTTCAAATTGTATTGTTCAATATGAAAAACAAAAAATATATGGAATTGTGCGAACTAGATAGAGCTTCCCTATGGAGAAGAAACATTAACAACTTCCTTAGAAGAAATTGTATCTAAAGTCAATGTCGATACTAGAGATGTGGCAGGGGCTGGAGGAGGAACATGTTTCTTCATGTAAATCGATGTACAAGCAGTACCAACTTCATACAAATTACTAATATCATAATTGATATTGTTTTGCTCGTTTCTCTCAAGACTGTCAACTACAAATCAAGAATCTATCAAGAATGGGAATGTATCTTGACTTTCAATTTCTTTGGGAAAATTCAATTTCTCAGTATTCATCATTGAAGTCATATCATTTTTGGAACAACTAACTAGAATAGGGCTATCAGTAGAGCTAATATTGGGCTCGAAGCATGGCAATGAAGATGAACTTACAAAATTGGGATTCTAACAAAAGATATCAAAATTGACAAATTCAAATGTACTTGGAAAATGCATGCCAAAGTTTGTAATAGAATTATCAAAGATATAGTCTTGCAATGGTATTCTAGTATCAATATTGGTACTACAGATGACACTAATATCTTTTGGATCAGAAATAGGAAGATCTAATTTGTTGTAATGAAGGTCAAGAAGGGATTGATTGTCATCCATCATATTTGGAAAACATTGTATATCATTAATAATGTTCTCTTGAGAAATATTGTTATCAGTCATGGGATCTGATCCTACTTCTTCTATTCTTAAACTGCTTGAGCTCTTCTGAAGCAAAGTTTGTTTCAAAAATTTACTGGATTGTGATAGGTCTCCTGGGTTTGAATTGGTATAGTTGAAATTTGTGATTGCCTTATTTCCTTTAATGGATATTGCAGCCATATCATAAGCATAGGCAGCTTGTTCAGCAGTTACAAAACTTCCCAGCCATTGTCATTTTTTCAATTTATTATTCCAAATTTCTGCAACATAGCTACCCCAAGGACGATGCCTAACACCTCTATATGACCTAATTTTTACAAATTGTTTAGACTCAACATAAATCAAACATAGCTCTTTGTTTTCCTCTACTTTCTCTTTGCATCGATCAGATGCACACTATTTTCCAAATATATTCTTTGAGTTCTTTTTTTTATTCTCGATTCAGGCTCACATAATTCAGGAGCAGGTTCCTTTGACAAGTCTCTAGATGGTTTAGAATCGATATAGAGGAAATTGGTGATTGCATTATTTCCTACAATTGCAATTGTAGCTTTATCATAAGCATGGGCTGCTTCTTCTGCACTACCAAAAGTTCCAAGCCATTGTTGCTTCTTTAAGTTGGGGTTATAGATTTCTGCACCATAACTACCCGATCTTTTTCTGACACCTTTGTATCTTTTCTCCATTGCTTCGTTTAATTTTCTAAAGCACAATTGACACTTTATCAAAACATTTTCCTATCTAACATATATGCATTTCTAATGTTGTATCAAGTGCAATTTGAAATTTATTAATGCAAATTTGATAACAAAGAATTACGTATAGGAAACACAACATACATCATAATAGAATAAATTCACAACTTATTTATTTATCTAAAAGTCTTTAGCATATTCATAGAGTAAGTGTATTTTATTTCTAAGAAATAGTCAAATGCCAAATATATAAAATATGAGTAATACACTTTCTACATCTAGTATTATAAAATGAGATGTTTTTTTTACTAAGATGAGCAATGCAAAGAGGATCAACATTTCTGTTATCAAAATTGCAAATCCCATTAACATCATCTTGTCATAGCCATTGTCAACATTTGTATTCCTTTTGCATAATTTGCTCATTCTATTGTCTTGATGTCCTTCAGCTGCAAAAGATGATGGTTTTAAATATGCATTCTAATGACAAATTGCTTTCTCAAAAATGAGAAATTTTCACAACTCCAATGACATAACTCCTAGATTTTTTTGTCAAAACAAAGAAATCTTAGGAAATTAAAAAATTTCAACTATGGCCCACATTGAAATCTCATGTGAAAATGCCTTTGATGATGATTAAATACACTAAAAATGCTACACATGAACCTTTGCTTTATATTATTTTTGGGAGTATCATCAACTTACATCTTTCCATCTATGAACTACTTAGTTTAAGCTAATCATGTCGATTACAACTACAAGGGAAACCAATTTTTTCAACTCTGGTCAAGATTGAAATTTCATGAGACGATACCCTTTATATCATAGGAGTCAGTGTGTGCTTGTCTAGACATGCTAATGCCACCTGACAACAGAGATATTTCTTTACAGTTACTCACAAAAAATGTCATTCCTAGAATATATACAAAATTTAATGGTAGACATTTTTTGCAACTTCAGTTTCAGTTATAACATTTTTCCATTGTTGGTATTTGTCATCTTGTATTTTTGACAAAGAGGATTTTGCGCAATACCTAGATGCTTGTTAAGGTGAAAAGTTCCTAAATTAGGACATTGATGCTAACATCTTTTCCAGGTTCAAAAATTTTGAGTCCTATTGGATGTGCTTTATTCATTTTCTACTGTCGAGTGTGCTAATAGCTCTCAAGTTTGACCACAATACTATCTTTTGTTTACCTCAAGCCTTTTGATGTTCTTCAACAAAAGACACTATAGATTCATATTCTGAGAAGCATATGTATTATATTTCATGACACAATACTCTTTACAACATACTAGTCAATGTGAGCTTCTCTACCTATGATCATGGCCATTACACTTGTAAGGAAAACCAATTATTTCAAGTCTCTTGTAGATTGAAACTTCATGAAATGATACCCTTTATACCATAGTCATCAATATGAGCTTGTGTAGCCATCATAAAGGTGCTTGACACACATATATTGCATTCTTTGTTATATTTTTCCATTCACACTAATTTTCATCTTCTATTTTTCTCGAGGAAATTTTTGGCAAATACATAGATAGGTGTTGCTACTGAAATACCATTTCCTCAATATTTAATGAACTATGGTTTTCATTCTTCAAATATTTAACATCATGTTTACGATATAGATACTTGCATTGGACAAATTTTATTTCAGCCAAAGCATTTTTAGTGTTAAACCATGTTGCATATACTATCAACTTCAAGAGTATAATGAAACAAAATTTAACACAAAAATGCTTTTGCCAAAACCAAACCTCTCCAATTCTACATAGTCAAAAAATCAATGATGTAAATAATGTATGCTTCATTTGGTTCCATGATAAGAATATAATTCCTAGGCTGTCAATGTTGTTCTACATTTCATGTAATGTCCATTGAAGTGTCTAGTGTAGGTACCTTTGATATGCACTAGTATGATTCATTTTGTGATAGAAAATGACTCATATATTCATTCAGCAAAAAGTGTGTGATGTGCAAGTTGATAAGATAATGAAAAATCTAGAACAATCAATTTATAGTTTGAAATTTCAAGTGTACAGTATGGTGCAACATAATATACAGCAGTCCAAGGCTTTTTAGGCTAGTTTATTCAATTCCCAAGGGCTTCAAAATGATCATATTGTGTTGCAACCTTAAAATATCAGAGAAATCAGAGGTTGTTTGGTGACAGAGAGCACCAAATTGATCTTTATTTTCCAGGTATTGGGAAAATGAGGAACAGAGGCAGACTTGGAAATGTATGGTGGTGAAGAGTCAGGTTTATGTTGCAGGAAGCACCCAACACAAGCCTCTGGTAAAAAATCTTTTGGATTGAAAGAAGAAAGAAGAAGCCTGCCTCAATCTCGTTGTCTAAGGTGACTTCTTGTGTGTGAGATGAAGCAGTAGTGTTGGCAGCTTGGAGAGCCAGATTTGAGATTAACCATGTACTATACAGTTATTAACTACTACTAATCATTATTTGGTTTTGAATAAACAAACGTACAACTAAGAACTTATGTTTTATAATACTAAATAGCATTAAAATCTATTTACATGTTTGAAAATGAAAATCTTTCCAGATATTCTGAGAAATCCAAAGAAATACAAAAGCCATTCAATAAAACATTCTTTATAAATCTGCAAACATTAAAAAAAATTTCAATCTCAAAACAATAAAACAAATCTGAGGAAAAGAATGCACCTGTTTAAAATATTGATTCAGCTTATTTTCTTTGTCGAACACTGCAAAGCACTTTAGAAACTCCCAGCTTTTTTCCCACACATTCGAAATTTTTGAACTCATAAGATGTATTTATAAAGCCTTAGATTTTTTTTTGATAATTATGGCAATAAATGAAGATTTGAAGAAAATCTTATTATTGATTTTTTTTATGAAAAAACAATCTTCATACAATCATATTGTCGACCATCAGCTGCAATAATGTAGTCAATAGCCTCCATAGTCAATTGGAACAGTACAAAGCACTACCCACTACACCACTCTTCCACATTGAATGCTCTTAAATCCATGTTGTACACTAATAGGTACAATTATTCGTTGATTTCTATGTCACTATCTTAAAGTCTCTTCACCAACTGAATAATATGTCAAAAACAAGTTGTCGTGTTTTCATTGTTTTAATTCTAATGTTGGGCTGCACAAAAATTATATTGTTCTCAAACAAAAGAAAAACACTATGCATGAACAGGAAGTTGTATTGTTCTCATTATTGTTATTCTAAAGTTGGGGTGCAAAAAAAATATTTCGATGCCAAACCATAAAAATGCACTATGCAGGAATAGTGTTGAAATCCGAATAGATGACACATTCAGTGTTTCAACAATGTCGTCCAGCCTTTTCAAATTGTAATCTTCAATTCAATTATTGTCTGACAGAAGCTGTAATATTTATTTCATTCCATCATTCATATTCATTTATTTCATTCCATCATTCAATGAATATGATATAAGATTTTCGTAGATTTTTATACATAGTCAAAGATTTGGTGGCCTCCGTGTCTTTTCCGATGCAAATTTTTAATGCACTTACTCTCTATTTTTCTCCTAGTCAGTGCTAAAATAAATGCATGTACATTCATTTATTTACTCACCATTGACAAAATTGGCACGTATGGAAAAAATGTGTGAAAATGTAAGTGATATATTTAATATGAGTAGATCAATCTTACTGTCACATTTATTCTTTCAGTCAATTTCGAAGTTGTCTCCATAATATTTAATGCCAATAGTAACATTTTACTGTTTGCATTTACTATCACCAGTATGGCAGCTTTATTATAGCATACGAAACAGCCATGTCAACTTTATTTTGTATAACCTACAAAACAGTATTTCGTTGATTTAATAACAAATATAATGCATTAAAAATAAAATTCTTTGATTTTTGCAGCCATGTCAGGTTTATTATAGCATACAAAATAGCCATGTCTACAGTATGTCAGCATTATTTACTATCAATAGTATTGCCAGCTTTATTATAGCATAAGAAACATAAACCATAATTAAAAAATAGTAGCATACGAAATAGCCATGTCTACAGTATGTCAGCATTATTTACTGTCAACAGTATTGCCAGCTTTATTATAGCATAAGAAACAGAAACCATAATTAAAAAATAGTGCTTTTGTAGTGAGAAGAATTTATTTACTGTCAACAGTATGTCAGCTTTTTATAGCATACAAAACAAAAACCATAATAAAAATAGTGCTTTTGTAGTAAAAAGAATATAATGCATTAAAAATAAAATTCTTTGATTTTTGCACTAACTGTTGCACAAAACTAACCAATAGAAAAAAAGATAAAGCATATTATTATTATTCGAAAAATAGAGAATTCAATGTAGACTTCATAGAATTGGTGGTCAACTTTTAAATTCAAGATTTGCATTAGTGGAACTGTCAATGTCAAAGAAAAAAATTGTATTGAATGGATGCATAAGTTTTCTGCCTGTAGCAGGAACTAATAAAATTCCTACTGACAATAATCCCCACGCTAGCAATATAACCTGCATACATTGGCAGATAGATTAGTGATAGATTAGGAAATTCATCCAAATAAAGAATTTTTCTGTGAGTATAAGTGGCATGTAGATTAATATATATAGCCTTCCTCCAATATTGAGCCATGAACTCCACGATAGGCCTCGACTTGCTAGTATAAAGTGGTAGATAAATACATGATATATCACCCAACACCAAAGTCTTATGCATGTATTTTAGTATCCCTATGAATGGATTTCGATAGCTTAATTATAGTAGCACCACCTTATGAATGAAAATATAGCCATTCAATATTAATAATTAGAATACCTCAGAATGAATATAAATGTAAGTAATTTCCCTATCTAAAAGAAGCGAAATATTCAAATAGTAGTAGAGAATAATTTCTTGATCAAATATAATCGATCAGTAATAAGTGATTTCTTAGAGTACAAATATTGATCAAACTGAGCCATCAAACTCCTACAATTTCAAATATAAACTTCAATGTAATGCAACTGAAGAATCTCATTGATTCTTCCAAGACCATCTAGGGTAGATGACTTCACTGCCGAAAATGGCTTTCTCAGGCATACATTCCAAGAAACAAATTGGAGAAACTCTCAAATTAATGTTGAAGACAAAATATTAATCGTCCCCCCTTTTCCCAAAACCAAAGCTCCTTTTATAATATAAATTGATAGTTTTGTGCAGTTATCAACATCTATTAAGTGACTTTAATTAATCTTAATTTCCTAAAGTCACTTTATAAATTATTTAATTATTACCTTTTAATTAACTTTAGGTAATAATAATAAATAAATATTATTTAATTCTCCTTTTTTATATTTTTATCTTTAGGGAGTTAAATAATATTACTCTCTCAATACCATTAAAAATGGGACATTATAAGTCCCCTCACCCAAGATTGCTTTCCATCAAGAAATTTGGCTCTAGGATCCCATATCAACCAAGCTGATCTATACAAACTTTTACTGTAAACATAAAACTACAACCTGCCTATAAATATTATTGCTTTATGTTTCTTGACAATAAATTCAATGATCCTCTATATAAATTTTGCAAACTCACCATCAAGGGTCTTATCTAGCTTCCGCTATGCCACTCAGATTCCCATATTCATCAATTCCTCATCAACATTAGACAATGTAGAATAATACATCTTGGCAGAATGACATATATCAAAGATGACTTTCGAATGTGAAAACAATGTTTCCAACCCCTTCATTGTTACTTCATTCTAAGCATCATTGCCGCATGCCTTCAACACTATCTTCCTCTTGTCAATAGTGAACTCCAACTCCTTTGTTTGGAAATCCTAATTGTATTTACCAATTGAGTGCAACCGAAAAATTCCCAATATAATATATGTCTCATCAATCTTTGTTACATAAAAAACATTGGTGAGTGTGTACTCATCCAATTGGATGCTCCACTACTGAACCATCCTATTGCAACTTGTTTTGAATCTATTGACCATCATGACCTTGAATTTTGGAAAGTCCTCAGATTGTATTTCTTTCTTTTCCACAAAAGCCTCATTAATGATGTTATGAGTTATCATATTGTCCACCAAATAAGTTACCTTTTGTCCCAATAGTACTCATTTCACTCGAAAAGCACGATACATAGAACCTCCTATTAGATAGGCAATCGTACATTATGCCTCTTCATGCTCACTTCTTGAGCTAGTATCTACTATATTTTCATCTATGTCAGAAGTGACCTCAATGTAGAATGCTTTTCCTTTCCCAAGGTACCTGTGATCGGGTTCCCATGGTTCATGACAAGTAAAACACAACTTCTTTTGTAACTCACTCCTTGAGTCAAAATACAACTTTGGAGGTGTAGTCTCAGGAACATTGGAAGTTTTCATATCTAATTTGTCTTCTTTTTTTCCATCCATATTTGGAATTCCTCTTGATTGAATTTAGGTTTTCAAAGTGGAAAAACTCCATATCTCTCACCTTTTTAATTGCATCCTATAATATGAGTAGGTTAAGTGCCTTAATTTAACCTCTTAATGGATAAAAAAAATTGTCTATCAAAAGAACAATCAATCTCCTCTCTAAAATATTTGTAACCAAAAAAATAAGTCTCTAGAAATAAGCAATGTAGTTATCAATTGTATCCCACTGCTTCAATTGTGCCAACTCCTTGAAATAGAGCTTAGGATCCTTCTTGTCAAACCTCTTCATAAGGATTTCTACAAAATTAGCATATGATATAATCTAGTCATGGCCCATAGTGATCATACCATGATGCCACCACTCATGGGAAACTATGTCTAGATGTAAGGCAACATATTTGATGGCCTAATCTTCAAGTATTGGATTAAGCTAAAAATATGTATCAACTTTTTGAACCTAGGAATGTGTTGAAGTCTTTCCTAAACCATCAAAGAAAGGTAAACTCAATTTTCCAATTTTCCTTCTTAGATCATTATGTTGATCTATGTTACCCCTATTAGATATATGTATCATCCTGAGGTCCATATAATCATGAAGAGAGAGATATCATGTTCAAATCCTGGTCCTACATCAACCCAATAGATTATCTAAATTATTCCTAAAATTCTATCAATGTGGGTCCATTATTTTCCTGAGGTTGAACTCAGAAGAAAAATAGGCATCAAATTTCTAGAGGTTGAAGGTGTAGTATGTTGATTTGGAGTTTGATTATTAACTGAAATATCTCCTTGACTATCAATTCCTCCATTTGTCCATTTATGTTATTCCCATTGTTATTGTTATAGTTATTGAGCATGGTTCCTATCATCAACTCCATCAACTGAGTCATGTGTTTATTCGTTTCCCTTTGCTCAACTAACAAAGCATACAGAAGATCTTACCCTCTTTTATCATCCCCTCTTTCTCCCATCTCAACCTCTATATGTGCACCACTACTTGTATAAGAGTTCTAGTGCTACTACCAAAAGGAGATGTATGGTGTATTCCCAAAATATCAAAGGTGGTTTCTCCTTCCAGGACTTGAGTTGGCTAGCACCACTTCTCAATCTCCCTATTGTAGTACCTTCTTTCTTTATCACTCATGAAACCTATAGGATGGTAGGAACACTGGCTTTGATACAATTGTAATGACCCTTGCCCAAGTTGATTGAATTTTTTTGAATTCTAATAGTTTGACAGATGCAAGCATTTTGTCAAACAGTTCACTTGCTTATTTTTAAGGGTTATTTCCAGATTATGTTTGATTAAAAATTTAATGTAATTTCCTTTTCAAGTCACTTTCCTTCTAACAACAGAAACTGATCATTTACCATATAAGTTTATGGAGATAATAATTAATATTTTTAAACAGCAAGCTTTCATATTCCATATTAATGCAATGAATTGCTTATAGGAAAAAATCACTTTATGGTATGTGTTATTATTCTGAACAGTCCAGATATTAACCATTTATTTAAAATAAGCATACACCTTCATATTAGAGCATGTATGGATTACAACGAACATTCTGACCTTTACCAAAGCATTGGTCCTTAGAAGATATAATAGCACCATCCATATAATAATTTTTTTTGCAAGCAATAATCCCCACACTGGAAATATAACCTCCACTCTGGTGGATAGATTACTGATAGAATCAGCACTGGATAAAGGAGAACTCATCCAAATGAAGAATGTATCTATGAGTACAAGTGGCATATAGATTAATATATAGCCTTCCTATAACATTGAGTCATGAAGTCCATGATAGGCCTCAGCTCGCCAATACAAAGTGGTGGATAAATATATGATATATCACTTGAACACCAAAGGCTTATGCGTCCATTTCCATAGCACTATGAATGGATTTTGATGGCTTAATTATAGTCTATATATCATTTTAAAGCACATCAAACCAATCATCCTTTCACATCAAGGTACTTTGTAATATTAATAAGGTGACGATTTCCTTCAAACCTTTAAATGATATGAAGATTAGAGCAGTGATGACTATATTTTATTGTAACATTTGTTTACTAGTCTGTCGCCCATCGTAGAGTTTCCAATATTCAAATACCGTAATAGTCGATATGCCATGACAATTACCATCGATAATCAATATACCGAGTATCCAAAATATGTGATAATAAGTGGCACCACCTTATGAAAGAAAAATATAGCCACCTGATATTAATAATTGGAAAACCCCAAAATGAATAAATAGGCAAGTAATTTAACCCTATCTAAAAGAAGCAAAATATTCAAACAGCAGTAGAGAGTAATTTCTTGACCAAATATAATCAATCAGTAATAAGAGATCTCTTAGAGTATAAATATCGATTAATCTGAACCATAAAACTCTTTCAATTCTAAATATAAACTTCAATATAATTCAACTGAAGAATATAATTAATTCTTTCAAGAACATCTAGGGTAGATGGTTTCACTACTGAAAATGGCTTTCCTAGACATCTATCTCGAAAAACATATTTGAGAAACTCTCAAATAATGTTGAAGAGAAAATATTAATTATCCCCCCTTCCCCCAAAACCAAATCTCCTTTTATAATATTAATTGACAATTCTATGCAGCTATCAACATTTATTAAGTGACTTTAATTAATCTTAATTTCCTAAAGTCACTTTATAAATTATTTAATTATTACTTGTTAATTAACTTTAGGCAATAATAATAAATAATTAAGCTATTCAATTTTCCTTTTTGATATTTTTATCTTTAGGGAACTAAATAATATTACTCTTTCTCAATACCATAAAAAATAGGACATTATAGAATTCCCATAAGGGGTCTAACTAAGGAAAACTCCCCTTTAACCATTATCTTTTGCATGGTTTCCTTTATACATTATGAAGTTGCAAGTGAAATATGAGGGGATCTATTAAGACTCTTGAACAATATTGGGATTGAAATTTTTAGAAATGTTGAAATAATTATTTGTGTGAAATTTTAAGGCAATTTGAGATAGTGAATTAAATTGACTACCTAAGAAGGTCATTAAGATCATACTAAGCTTACCTCATAACTATTGGGGTCCCAACAACTTTATCCTAAGCTTTAATTTATCTAAAATTAATTTTACAAGTTCATAGTACTTTATAATTCCTAATTTTAGTGTGCATGTGTTATATTATCGAATGCATCTATTGGATTTCATGTTTTTATTTGATTAATCGTATATTTTATCTTTTTATAAACCTATTTTTATTTAATCCACTGTATATTTATCTCCCTAATAAGCTTCCTTTTATAAAATTACTTAATAGACTTTTTCTCAGCATCCATTAAAACTTTAAGGTTTTTGGCACTAGGCTTCAAAGGACCAAACTACAACCACATTTGTAACTAGTTGTAAAAATTCCCTAAGTGTTGTGTGGTCTCACAACACACCAAAAGACTATAAGGCTTGGGGACCCAAGTGAAAATTAACACTTATGGTAGGTGATGGTTAGCTGAAAGGGATCACCAAAAGTTAAAGCTAAGAGGAACTCTTTTGGAGTGATTTTTTATTCAAGTGTACCAGGTACCGAGTACTAGGTTTTGGAAGCCTAGAGTGGTTGAAATGTTAATGCAAGGTTTGGTACCTTGTTCCAATCTGGAAGTGAAAGTTTAGAAATGTGAAGGTTCTAGTAATAATCGAGGTACGGGAGTTAAATTATGGTGAAGGCTGAAATTGTCAAGTACCAAATATCAATGCATGTTTAAAAGTTAATTGTTTAAATTGGCCCGAGAAATTCAAAATGTTTGATAACCCAACTACAAGGATAATTACTTGAGAATTTATTTTAAATCGTGATATTTATGATTTGTTTTAAAATGATGATTTATTAATGATGGTTTTATTCATAAGAGAGTTTTATCAATATTTTAGAAAGGGCTTAATATGGAATTTGTATTTGCAAGGGAAACAGATTGTGATGCAGTATTTGGGTATGGACGATTAGAAAAATTTGGATTGCAAGTAGTGGCATAGCTAGGTTAGGCAGTATGGGAGTCCATGCAAAGGAGAAGCTTGAGATATTAGAATACTGGGAAACCTGGCATTATGCATGCAATGAAAGGGAGTACTTCAATCTGGGGAAAGTTACCTCTGGGTGTGTTTCATCCAAGTCCAACCTGAGTGTAGGAATAAATGTCCACTTGATCAATCTAAATTTATGGAAGTTCCTACATTTTTTCTAAAAATTCTACTCAGCTTCAAGTTGATGTCTTTACTATATTTTAAAGATGGAGATCCTAAAATATTTTAAAGTGTTGAAGAAGGTTGACATTTGTTGACTTATTCATCAATTCTCCTTCCAGTTGTCATATTCCACATGCCTTGTTGTGATTCATCCTTGGATTTCATCTCATATGTTGGTTGAATTTCCTAAGTGTCTTGTTTCTACAAAAGCTCAAGAGATGCTTCATTTTAAGTTAAGTTTAGAATTTTTGGATGTAGGATAACGAAAAAAATTTCAAGTTTTGTTCTTTTTCCTATTTTATGTTTCATTCTAGATTAAAAACTTGTATGTTTCATTAGAATTTAATCAATATCAAAGCCAATCTGAAAGCTATCTCCTGATATCAAATCTTATGTAGTTGATTGTTTGTTCTTATTGGACAAGACTATGTGTTGTACCACTTAAAGGTGCATGCAGACACTATTTGGTGGCAAAGAATCCCCCCTCTTTAAAATCTTGCATCATTTTGTGTCTAAATGTGAAGCAATCTGATGACGTATGGAATTTTTTTCTATGGTTTGGTTATTTCTTGAGGCATGCGTGGATAGGATAATGCCTAATAGAAATTTTACTTTTTCAATAATTTGTTATTCAGATTTATTTTAGATAAGATGTTTAAATTTCAAAAAATGTTTCAAAAAAGAGATGAATGCATGGAGTTTTATTGTAAATCTTCTGATTCCATGATATTGTTGGATGCTTAAAGTTAAATCTACTTGGATTAATACAAGTTATTGGAAGTTCATGAAATGTTATTACAATTTTTTTGATTTCATGAAGTTGTTAAATGACTGGAGTGAGGTAATCCTTTGCTTTTCTTTATGATTCCTCTGAATACCTTAGACCTAAAAACTATTTACCCTCATAATTAACAACATTATCACAACAAACCCTGATGTGAACCTAGTACATTCAAGACCTAACATAAATAAGCCTTTGGATTAAGCTAAGTTAGCCTAAGATCTAGGTTGTCCTGGTGCAATCTTTCAAGTAAAGATAGGTTTCCATGGTGTGTTTGTAAGGATTTATCTGCATTGTTGGTGTGTGACCAACATTGTCATCAACAAGCATTGGCACTAGAAGGAAGGCCTTCTTTAGTCACCTCTAGGTTTTATTTGGAATTGGTGTTGTTCTCTTGGTTTCAAGTTGGAAAGTTGCTTGTGAGGTGAAATTCTAAGCAAGCTAGTAATGGAAAGTAAAATGGACTTGATAAGCTTCAGAAAATTCTTAACATGAGGCTTCATCCTTTAAGTTTATTCACCTTTGGTAGGATCATCGAGTGTAGAGTTCATGATACAACTGATTACATGGTGAACTTGATTGTGAAATATTTTTAACTAGGGTGAGTTTGGCCACTTATAATATGATTATGTTAACAAAAGCATCTTTAACTGCTAGAAGAAAGGAACCATTATTTTAAAGAAGTTTGAATTTTGAGAAAGTGTCTAACCCTAGTGAAGTTGGAAATATTGGAAAATTAATTGTCAAATCAAATGGATCCACTAACCGTATTTGTCATGACGAAATTCCTAAAATTTGGTAGGAAAAGAAGAAAATATATCAAGACTCAAAAACTACGCATCAAAAGCGTGAACATGAAAATGATGAGTCACCTATCTTCTCACATATGGAAGGTGGAAATGAAGAGAAAGAGTGTGGAAATGAGTGGGATATGTGTGCTTTTCGTACTTAACCATGAATATACAATTTAAAAGGGAAGAAATTCTTGATTTTATGCAAAACACAGAGTATCAAGTTTTCACTTTCTCTCTTTTTGATGATAGTGTAAATTGTGTTAATTCTTGTTCTAATGAAATGAATAGTGATATTGAGATGACAGACAAGGCCAAGAATCAAAAGAACTTTGGAGAGAAAGCAAATCAAGAAATGAGTGTAGTCATTCATGAAGTAGAATGAAGCGAAATAGAAGACCATGAGATAGGACTAGTAGAAGGTAGAGTATGGAAAAGCTAGCAAAGGTGTGTGCAATCAACCTTTAATGAGGTTGCTTTCATACATATGATCCAAATTATTGGTAAGTACGCATTTGAATTTACATTTATTAAATGCAAAAAAGTTAAGATAATTCATTGTTACAGTAAGATATTTGAAATGTATTCAAGTTAATATAAAGACAAGCCTGCTATAACTCACAAAAAATACCATAATGATAGTAATAGAAATTAAGGTAAATTGCTTAGTTAGGGTTAGTCACTTGGTTAGGGTAAATTTTAGTTGCTTAGGTTAATTTTCCTTCATAGGGTTTGTTTTTGTTTTTTGGTTTGTTCCCAACATTAATGAATTCTACTTAATTTAAAACACATGAGAGTGAATTGAAATATTCTTAAAGCATTGCACTATAAAATTGAAAAGATAAAACCATGCAAAGTAAATACACGATTAATGTATGAAAAGAAAAAAAATTCTTTCATTATCTTTCATATGTACATGGAAATACAAAATTCTTGTCATAAAGTAGAAATAAGGAGCAAAAAAGGAGTTGAGTTAAGAATAGTGGGTGGCTAGTCAATCAATTTGGGATGCTTCATCCATAAGGGTGGTATACCCCAGGTAAGTGTTGTCCCTATGAGTATCAAGGTTAGGGGTATGCAGATCAATCTAAAAGGGTCGGATGGGAACTAATTCTTCTCATTCCAAAAATAGAGGGATATCATCAACAAATAGAATTCCAATGGTCGGGTGAGGAACAAAAATGACAAGGTCCAAATTTCCCAAAAATTCAAGTCGCACTATAATCTCCATTGTAATACCCCTCGTGTAGTTGTTACTTTTCTGATACTCTATTATGTTGTATTGTGGACATGAGACTTGGATGGTGATTGTTTCACCAGTTTGACTTGTATGGATTTGCAATGTAGTTTGTTTGGATGCTCATGATATTGTTTTTATGATGATTGATGACATAATGATATGTGGTGTTCATCTTTATCTGGTTATGTTATTATGCTCATGTGGTACTATGTTGTGATGTTATAGCTTGATGATGGTTTCTAGACATTTATGATGATGTGATTTTTGTCTGATCCTTAGTGAAAGGACGAGGTAGCGTCTCTCGTTTGCGAGTGACCTACTACACTGCAACTACCTCTCATGATGTGCTTGTAACTAGAGATTTATTTGTTATTTGATGTTGGTTTGATGCAAGATGTAGGTACTGGAAACTAACTCCACCTACGTTGTCAGGTCTAAGCGTGTCCCACAATCCCAATGGGTATGAAGTTTAAAATGAAGTTGACAAGAAAGTCCCCATCTGAGTCTGTCACCCCGTCGATGTGTCTAAAAATGTTGTTCATCTATGACGCCGTCTCCGTTATGGTATCATTTTGTTATGGTCATTTAATTTAATCATTGACTATGTGTCATTTTTAATTAGTCGTTATGATTGATGTTTCCTTTTTTAGGATTATTAATGTTAATTGATTAATCGTTTTACAACATTCTTCATGTGTAGCATTAATTTAATTAAATTATTATATAACTATGTGAACGATGTTAATTTAACTACTAAATTAAATTAATTAAGTTTTAATGGTTCGATAAATTATATATTGTTATTTAAATTCAACAACGAATAAATAAATGGATTTTGTTAAAATACTAATTGTATTTATAAATAATTAAACAATAAATGTGATATTATGATTTAATGTTTTAATTGTTTGATATAATTAATTAAAAGTGGGGATAAATAGGATTTTTTAAATTAGATAAAACAAAAGATTTACAAAAGATAAATAAAACAAGAATTTTTCTCTTTCATGCAGTAACATGCATTTGTTTGAACTGAAAATATTGTTGATTTTATTTGTGATTTTAGATTTTTTCTCTTTTTTTTTTGTTTTCTTTTTGGAAAATAATTAGTTTATTTTTGGAATAATAGGGGAGAGAGTTTCTGGATTCTAGGTACAAAATTCATTATTGTTTTGGAAAAATAGAAATAGAACTTTGCAAAAATATAACTCTGGAAAACAATATAGTTTTGATTTGGATGTTGTCTGATGGAGAATAACCCTTCTGGAAGTGACTAAGTGCTAGAGAACGAATCATTGGCTATGAGAGGAATCCGTTACAACATATCTTCCCCAATTTCAAGCATTAATCATTTGGGGGGAAAATTGGCAAACCAAAAAATTAGGATTTTTTGAAAAGTCGGGAAAAAATCGGGAAAAAATCAGATTTGAAAACAAACATAAAAAAATGTAGAAAAATAGAAAAAACCTACTTTTTTTTTAGACTTAAGGTCATTTCCATAGCATAGAGATATAGAGAGAAAATAAACTAGAGATTTTAACCCGAATTGTAGAAAATTGATCTTTTTTGTTTATATTCATATTGTTGATTACATTGCATCAATGCATTGCATAAAATATACTTCATAAATAAAAGTAGATGTTGACATATGACAAAATGTCAATTACAATATAGTGTGTAACTTTGAACAAAGTCAACCTCTAATCTAAGTACAAAGTTAGAAAAATAAAATGTAGCCAATGACAATTATGCTAGAGGGCAACAGGTCCTGATGATGAAGCTCCTCCAGTGCTTCTAATCAAATGTTCAAATGTGTGACTAGGCACTTCAGCCTCCTCTAGTATATCGATATCATCAGGCCCAATAGGATAATCATCAATAGCAATCCATTCATTATTTGGATCAATCTCATCAAGGCCAATTGGCACGTCATCCTCAACAGTTCCTGTTGTAGCCCATGTAGAAATTAGTCTTGGCCTTACAAGTTTAAAAGATAATGAATAGAATTTCAACTAAATGTAAGTATATTGAAAGTCTAACCTTGAGCTTTCTTCAGCTTCAAGCGGAGGTTGTGGTGAACAAACACCAAGTCGTTCATATGTTCTTGTGTTAGCCGGTTGCGTTTCTTGGAGTGTATGTGTTCAAAAACACTCCAAGTATGCTCACAAGCGGATAAACTGCATGGCTGGCTCAAAATGCATCTTGCCATCCATCTAAGGTTTTTGGTTTCATGACCAAAATAATCCCACCATTGTGTTGCAAAAACACATTACATGGAGATGATATCATGTAAGAATATCTTAAAATAATCTTAACACTTAATGATCATGTCCACAAAATAGAGAGATTATCACACGTTTATAGAGTCTACCTGGTAGCAAGGTATTCCTGCCTTCGATGGTGGCCATAGATGAGAGAAAACCCCTTGCTTGCTTGTACATTGCTAACTCTCCCATAGCTGCATGTAATTGTTCTCTGGTAAACATTTTTTCCATGCACATGAACAAACCCTATGTTACCTCACCATCATCACATCTAAATGAAGGGTCATAGAACAAACTTGGATTAAGATAGTATCCTACAGCATGGAGAGGAGAATGCATCTGTTGATCCCATCTTCTATCAATTATGTCCCATAATGGAATATACATGTCCTTGTCATTTTGCATCCTACCCCTCATCACCTCCTTGGCCCTATCCATGGCCTCATACAAATAACGCATGGGGGATTTATCCCCATCCACTAGTCTTAAGACTTTTACTAGAGGCTATGAAAACTCTACAACTTGTTCAGCTGCATCCCAAAAACTAGAAGAGTACATATAGCCTGCCACTGCTATGCCCTCTACAAGATTTGTGAAGCCAGACTCCTCCCACTCATTTGAAACAAACATTCATTTCAAATTCATTTTTTGTTGGCATAATGTCTGTAGTGCAAGGAAATGTGTTGCAAATCTTGTCACCCCTGGTTGAACTAGCTCCCTACCCTCTGTGAATGTACGCATCGTGCACAAAACCCTCGTGTGATTATAAATGAATTTTGTAACTTTGCGGGCCTTTTGCAATACCTCCTTAACCCAGTCAAGTTTTCCAATGTCCTCAAGGGTTAGATCGAGGCAATGTGCTATGCATGGGGTAAACAAAATAGAGGGGTATTTGTCTATCAAGAGTCTACCAGCGGCTACACAAGCTACAACATTATCTGTAATAAATTGAACCACATTTTGTGGCCCAACTTCTCTTACCACAAGATCAAACATCTCAAACAATGCAGCTACAGATTTGATAGTATCTGATACATCCAAGGATTTTAGAAATATAGTGCCAATCTAATAAGAGACAAGGAAGTTGATGAGGGTTCGATTCCTTTTGTCTTTCCATCCATCTGACATTATGGTGCAACCAGTGTTTTCCCACTCTATTTTATGCTTTGTAACAACATCTTTAACATCCCATACTGCATCATGAAGATGTTCTAGCAACATGAAATGGCAAGCTAGAGTAGTACCAAAAGTTTCCAATCGCCTTCCTTGCTTGTTCATGGACATTCTTCCTCCATCCTATACTCTCCAAAGTGGTTTGTGATCCTGGTGTAGTACGAGGTGCAAAGAAAGCATTAATGTTTCCCCACCTGTGTTTGGGCCACGTGTTGTAGAAGAAGGTGTTGACCCTAATTCCCTCAAAAAATCACTTGCACCATCATCCTGACCCTGATTCCCTCTAGGATTTGAAGAAGTAGAACCTGTTTCAACCCCAGTTCTTGCCTTTTTTGCCTTGTTCTCAGGAATTGCATTAAGAGCCTGTAGTGCCTGGTGTGTGACATTTGCAGGGCATTTTGGACAAGGAGTGCTATTATTTCCTGGCTCCTTTGCCAAGTGCCTTTTGAAACAATAAATACCCCTGTTGATATCAATATTACACTAGTTGCAATTAACCTTTGTTGTACCCAAAACTGAAGTACAATGTGTCCATGCAAAATCTTTTTGATGTGGCATTATGATCAAATCTGCAATAAACTTTTTAATTCAGCAAGCAAATGATGTGCATCTTCACAAGTTAATTTACAAACTTTACATCAAGGTGTTAGTTAATGAACTCTCCTCTTAGTCTCATACTATTGAGTCTGAAAAAAAAGAACCAAGTAGTCATTTTGATGCTGTTTGGATTTTGTAACATAATTGATAATTATATCCAAATATTTAGGAGGCATCTATGTGAAGGGATCATATGCAAAGAAATCATCACTGACAATTATAATATATTGAAGTTTCATTTTCAGATTAAAAGTAAAACTAGTAATTGCTGCTGTGCAAAACAAGCACTTAAAGATCAAAATAAGCTTTTTCAAATGTTTTGAAACCTAAACAGGTAAAAAAGTTCAGTTCTTCAGAATCAAATTAACTTGTAAATATTTGAGTGAAAGATTTTTTAAAATTTTCATTTTATATATATATTACTTGTGTTTTCTAAGTGCGTTGGAAAAAAACTTAAATTATTTAATATTTACATATATTATTTAATAAATTTATTTAATTATATTTAATATACTATATTTTAAAAAATATTATTTAATAATTTATTTTATTATATAATTTAAGTTCATTTTAAACATGAAAATGAATAATATAACTTATTCTTTCTTACTCACTGTAAAAAACTTAAATTATTTAATATTTCCATATATTATTTAATAAATTTATTTAATTATATCATATACTATATTTCATAAAGTATTATTTAATAAATTTATTTAATTATATAATTTAAGTTCATTTTAAATTTTCAAATAAACAATAATAGAGCACTAAAATATTATTTAATAAATTTATTTAATTATATAATTTTAGTTGCATAGTGTAAACTGTACACAATATAGAGAGGAAATTTGAGTCGCCTACCTGGTCGCCTGAAGAATTGAAGATGATTGGCAGCAACAGCAAAGTCTGGTCGCAAGTCGTGTGAAGATTTTTGGTGGACAAAAAAAGCACAAAACTTCCGTTGCAGCACGAAAACGTCGTCTTAGTCGTAGAAGATGAAGTTAATAAACTGGCGAAGCACATTTATCTTAAAAACATGTTTTTTTAGGGTTTTTTGTGGCACTTTTTAGGATTCTATTTTTTTACGATTTTTTGCCGATTTTAACACGATTTCAACTCGATTTTCAATGATTTTTTGGGCAGTCAACGCAACCCAAAAAATCACGATTTTAAGGCTGAAAAAAAGGGAATAGCCACGATTTTTTAAAAATCGCAATTTCTGTGATTTTTTGCAAATTTATGCTTCTATGGTTCATTGTATGTTTGTTTTGGAATTCATTGTTCTTCTTTTCATCATGGGTTTTTCTGGGGTTTGCTTCATTTCTTGTATATTTTGTCAATCTATAGGGAACTTCCTTGCTTTCGATTTGACCATCCTCTTATGATTGCACTTGATTTCCTTGAGTTCGTCAGTTGTATTTGTTGAATAAATTCATCTAGGGAAATATTTGGAGTCTGCTTGGCATTCAATGCATGTAATTGCCTTGATTTGAGTTTGTTTTGCATTCCTGAAGACCAGAGTGAATTCTATGTTGTGGGTGTTGCATTATTTTTGTTGGGTTTCGAGCATATCAATGGTATTAAAAGAGATGTCATTCCTTCTTATCTCTATTGATTTTATTATGTTGGACAACCGATTTAGTTGGTATTCTTTAGCATTCAAAATATCTGTGTTTGGATTTTTCTTTGTAACGAACCCATTTTCTGCATAACCTGCAATTTTGCAACCCATAGACCATTTTCTTTCTTTTGGCATACTTCTGCGCTTTTCCTATGCATTGAAGGATATTCGTATCATGTTCCAAAACTTCCTCAATCAAGAAGGACATTGGTGAAGGTAGAGGAATTGGCCCTTTACCTGCTATTTACATTTGCTTGAAAATTTTCCAAGCCTTTCAAAGGTCGCGCATGTACAACTCTCTCTCCCCAAACTGGGTTTTGTGCTTGTATAGGGCAAGCCTATCCTTTAGAATGTTCCATTCAGCATCACCAATATTTTCCACAAGAATAGCACCCCTTTCCCATATGATGAAAATGGCGCACATCTCTTAGAACAATGTCTCTTGCAACAATCTGGGAGATGAATTTATATACCGTTGTTTTATGGTTGCTTGTAAATCTCTCGTTTCTTTAGCCAACATTTGATTTTATGTTATGAACCTCCTTCCTTGTTGTTTTGCATAGCAGCATAAGGCTATTGTGCACAACCATTATGCTGGTCATGCCTTTCCAGTGGGATGGTTCTTGATTTATAATTTATATTATATGTGTGTGTATAATTTTGTAATTTATTAAAATTCAAAAAAAATGGTAGTTATTTTTAATCAGATCCATATGTTGTATTTATTATTCGAGCAGTGTTGATAAGATTAAATCATTATTTATTTTACATATATTTTTTTAAATATATAAATATGTATATTTATGTGTGTATATATATATGTAAGTATATATATATGTATATTTTTTGTATATTTATTTGTTTACTCATTTGCATATATGACTATATTGTGAAGTCAAATTAGAAAACTTGTGCCTAAAAATGCTTACCAAGACATTTATATTATGTGATTTTTTTTTTTAGTTTCTTAATTATTTAAAATGGTATCAAAATGGAATTTTATATGCACCATAGTTGATTTAAAAGCAATTTGGCTTTAAGTATGACTAGAATGATTTTTTATTATTATTAGGAATTTGTGTATTATATGTGTATCTAGATAATTATAGACCTTGTTTATAGTTTCTTCAATAAACAAAATAGGGAAAGAAATATATTGTTTTATTATGAAATTACAATTAAATCGAAATTGATGATATAAAATGATCGTTAAAGTTTATCACTTGAATGTGTTGGTAAATTAATGGATTTTCCAATGAATGTTTAAATAGTGTTTAGTTGAATTGCCTAGAATGTTCAGATTGGAGACTAGTATTTTCCAAGTTGGTTGTATTTCCTCATATGTTGTTTTCTAATTGAGGTGATTTTATACTTGGTCATGTTTTGCATATGTCAGGAACTTGCATTATTTAAGTTGCTCTTATTTGGTAGTTGGTTCTAGGCTTCCAGAGTCAGTGGGAAACAGGCTCATGTTGATTTTCCTTGATTGGACTTGGGATCATTTGATTGAATTACTAGTTTGAACTCTGGAGGTGTTACCGGATGCAGTAGTGTTGTCTTTTGTTATGATTGTTGGCGAGATGGTCTATGCCTCACATTTGTATTCTAACTCATGGCTTTTGGTGTTTTTTCCTTTGGTACACCGTCGGTGTTGTGAGTTTTATTTTTGGGTTATTAGGGAGAGTGGCTCGTCATGGAGGCCAACGCACAAAGGGGCAGCCTGGATAACCCATGAATGAGTTGGTTAAACATGTGAAAACATAATAAAATACACTAGTGGGTTGGGTAGGTTAACATAACTAAAGATAAGTCAGATACCTCGTCCACATCATTAGTGCTTTCACAGACTAAGGGTGGGCTGAGAAGGTCGTGGTCAGTAAGGTCGCTACCTTGTCCTCATGAGAGGCTAGCAGTCCCACACGTGTCACCCTATGGGGCCAGCGCCCGACAAGGGCAACTAGGATAACCCATAATAGGGCCATGGGATGACACTCTCCAATTGTACCCCTTCCCATTGTCTTTATACATCTTTGGAAGTAGTCATCTTGTTGTAGTCCTTGATTTTGATAATTGTTATGTTCTGGTTATTTTTCTATGGTTGGTCTCATGGTCGTTCTACTCGTTTTTCTTGGACGTGGGTCTTTCTTGTCTACTCCTAGCACAAGGGGTTGGACCTTTGGGTCCATGTGATCAGGTGGAACGCACTACGCACCCCATCGGATTCCCTGTCAATGTTCATCTAGTGCAATGTTATACTGATGCAGAGTGTTCCAGAGTTCACTATACTTTCAGATGTATATTCATTATTTTTGTCATGCTCATGTATTTGATGTACTACTCTAACATTGTGTTGGGAAACAATGATGTAAACTTATGCTATTGAATGACTTAATGTAATGGAACAGATGTAATGTATATGATACCTTTGTATTCCATATGTGATTAGTGATTGGGGTTGTCATCCTTTCCTTGTGTTATATTTGTGGAAATATCCTCCTTTGTGTTCTCATGATTATAATGTATATCTATGGTTAATGAAATTGAGTTAATCTTGTTCATGTTGAGTTTTCACATGTGAATGCTTCTTAATGATGGAATTATTATGGATGTATGGTTTTGTGAATGGATGCTATATCATGGTTTATTATTGTAAACTTGGAGTACATTCGTTATCATCATGTTATGGGTTAAGGTTACATAATTTCTCCATGTGTACCCCAGAGGACATAGGTTGTTGTGTATCTAATTACATTGAATGTTGTGCATTGGAACTTAATGTACATTTCATATATGTTAACTTTTAAAAAACAAATTGTGGTATTTGTTGTCTTAGTTGTCCTTTGGGGTTCGTACGTCGAGGCATTACAACTTAGTATCAAAGCCAGGTTTGGAAACACTGGGTTCTTTAGGTAGTTTGAGTCCATTAGGCAACCTTTGTGTTTAACTCTTGATCTCACATGTTCCCTTCTAATGTTGTGTAGGAACATGCCTCGAGGTGGAGTTCGTGGCTTTGGAAGAGGCGGAGGTGGTGGCCGCGGGGCCAACTACCAAAGTTCATCACCTCTGAGTTCCCAAAACAATATGGGAGGCAGAGGTTGAAACCCAGAGTAACCAGGTCTTGACAGAGGTCAGTTGCGACACCTACTTGAGGAGATTTTGGGTCGTTTAGGCCCTAGGCCAAAGGAGGAGCAACAAGTGGAAAGAGAAAGGGAAAGATCATCGAGATGGGGGGAATTAGCAATAGAGCAGGATGTCGTAGTAGTGGATCACATGAGAGACCTATTGAGAGGACGACCTCCCACATTTGATGGTTCTGGTGGGGGCCTAGAGGTAGAAACATGGCTAATCAATCTGGACCGATGATTTGCTATGCATCCTTATGGCAGTGATACTAAGGCTAGGTGTGCCATCATGCACCTTTGAGGCTTTACATCCACTTGGTGGAGACTAGTAGAATAGAAATTACATCTTGACATCAACATGGTGACTTGGGAGTTATTTATGGAGAGATTTAGGGCTTGTTTTCTTTTTGATCACTGGAGGCAGTGCCAAGAAGATGAATTCCATGAGTTGAGGCAAATGGCAATGTTTTCTGAGTAGTATGAGCATCACTTCTATGAACTCAAATAGTATGCAGGAATTAGTAATGATGAGGCTATGTGCTTGTTCAACACTTTGTCAGGGGCTTAGATGCCTTAATCAGTGGAGTCCGAGTCTTTGAGCCGAAAAAGATGGAGGTAGCTGTTGAAAAGGCTCATCTTGTGGAGGACAACTTGGCAATGGCTTTGGGAGGTTACACAAGAGTTCAAATCGATAATGCACCGACATCTAGTTTTAGTTCTCAAGGTGGGCAGCCTCAAGTTGCAAGCTCTTCCAAAAGTTATCATGCACCCTCCAAGGGTGGTCAGCAGCAGCAGCAATCATAGTCGAAACACAATAATTCTCAGTCTTAGCAAAGTGGCAGATCTCAGGCTAGAAAGAATCAGAATTGGCAACGAGCTCGATAGAACCATTTTGAGCAACCTGCACAGAGTACATAGTCGACACCTAGTTGAGGTAGTTTTCAGCAGTCAAATGCACTGTCTAGAGGTAGAGTTTCTGGTCAAGGCATAGGTTGTTTCTCCTATGGTCAATAGCATGGACATATTTCCAGACAATTTTCGTAGAGGAACACTACGGGTTTTAGTCAGAGACCAACTACTTCTGAGTTGACAATGGGAAATGTGGGTAGATCACACTGAGTTTTCATGGCAGTTGACAACTATCAAGCTAAACATCAGGGCACTGTAGGGGAGACATCAGGTGTGTTACACGACACTAGTATTTCTATTCTCTTTGATTCTGGAGCATCAAATTCATTCATCTCTCCTTCAGTATTTGAGCATTGTAGACTAGTGGCAGTAATGCAAGGCATTAAGTGGCAGGTCTAATTGGCCTCTGGAGAAAAGGTAGCAGTTGAGTCACTCATTCATGATTGTAATTTGAAAATTGGGTCACTTATGACTACAATGGACCTATGAATCCTACCTCTTGGTTCTTATGATTTTTTTTTAGGTATGGATTGGCCGAGTGCTCACCGTGCTATAATTGATTGTCGCCGCAAGGCTATACATTGTGTTGATGATTCTAGCAACAAGGTTGATATCGTTGGTATACAAAGGCCTATATCAATATAGATGATCTCGTCCATGCAATTGAAGAGGTGTTTCTATCAAGGTTGTTAGGTTTTTTTTGTATTATTCAATGACTTGGATTTGGGAGAGATTCAAGAGGTGACATTGGATGACTATCCTCTCCTTAAGGATTTATTTGATATTTTTTTGAGTGAAATTCTGGGGATGCCACCAAAGTGTGACATCGACTTCAAAATTGACCTTGTACCCGAAGCTGAGCCTATATCTTGGCATCCATACCAGATGACAACCCAAGAACTTTGGGAGCTCCATTTGCAATTGGAGGAGCTATTAGAAAAAGGGTTCATTCACCCTAGTGTTTCCCCTTGGGGAGCACCAGTGATATTTGTAATGAAGAAGGATGATTCACTCTATTTGTGCATCGATTGCAGATAACTTAACAAAGTGATGGGGAAGAACCGATACCCTTTGCTAAGAATTGACAACCTATTTGATCAGATAAAGGGGGCTAAGGTATTCTCAAAGATTGATATCAAGTCGGGATACCATCAATTGTGAATAGTCAAAGTTGATATACACAAAACTGCATTTCGCACTTGTTACGGGCATTATGAATTCACTATTATGCCTTTTAGGTTGACAAATGCACCATCAATTTTCATGAGTCTGATGAATAGAACCTTCCAAACCTATTGGATAGATTTTTTCTTGTGTTTCTTGATCATATCTTGATCTACTCGAAAACAATGGAGGAGCACAAGGAACATTTGAGATAGGTGTTGCAATTCTTGAGAGATAATCAATTGTATGCTAATCTAGTGAAGTGTGAGTTCTTCAAGACTAAAGTAAAATACCTGGGTCATGCCATCTCTGGTGAAGGTATCTTTTTGGATCCTTCAAAGATCCAAGCCATCGTTGATTGTCCGACACCCACGAATGTTCCTAAGATTCACAATTTTATGGGTTTAGCGGGCTATTATCGATGGTTCATTCAGGGATTTTTGAGGATTGTGCATCCCATCACTTCTCTTCAGAGGAAAGGGAATAAATTAATTTTTTCAGAGTAGTGTTGGTTAGCTTTCTAAACCCTTAAGGAAAAGTTGACCAATGTACCAATCCTAGCAGTTCCTGACCCTATTGGGGATTTCATAGTATGTACAAATGCTTCCTTGGAAGGCTTAGGAGCTATTTTGATGCAAGAAGGTCAGGTGATTGCATGAGTCCTACAAGTTCAATGATCAATGAGCTAAATTATCCCACACATGATTTGGAGTTAGCCATAGTTGTGCATGCCCTTGTGAGATGGAGGCACTTCTTATTGGGACATCAATTTGAGCTACATAGTGATCATCGCAGCTTGCAGTATATCTTTATGCAGCCAAACCTAAATTCCTGGCAGAGGAGGTGGATGTAATTTCTTTGTGAATATGATTTTTAGGTTAAGTACATCTAGGGAAAGGAAAATGTAGTGGCAGACGCTCTGAGTCAGTAGAGACATGAGATATCTATAGTGATGCTTGAGGTGGATTTGAGGAGCTAGATCCTCGCAACACTCTGCACAGATAGCTAGTATTAGGAATTGAAGACTGAAATTGAGTCAAATAGAGCTTTGGAGGGAAAATTTGTAGGTTATTCATTGGAATAAGATGGTCTTTTGTGGTATTTGGGTCATATGTATGTACCTCATGCTGAGGGTCTTTGTACCCTAATTATGACTGAGGCACATTAGGCTCCCTATTTTTCTTATCTAGGAGTTAAGAAGATGTATACGGACCTTTGTTCACTGTAATTTTGGGCTGGCATGAAAAGGGAAATTGTAGACTTTGTGGTGAGATGTTTGGAATTTCAAAGAGTAAAGGCAGAACACTAGCATCCTGCAAGCCTTCTATAGCCTCATCTCATTCCAAAGTGGAAATGGGATATAATATCGATAGATTTTATTGTGCATTTTCCTATGACTTCTCATCGGCATGATGCTATCATGGTCACTATTGATAGGTTGACCAAGGTGGCTCACTTCTCCCCCATCCGATCATCTTACACTACTTCTTCGGTAGCCAGAATATTCATGGAAGACATTGTTTGAGTGCATGGAATTCTACAAAGGATTATTTCCGATAGAGATCTAGTGTTCACTTCTACATTGTGGACATCTTTGCAGCATTCCTTAGGGACCCAGCTGAATTTTAGTTCCACATACCATCCTGAAACAAATGGTCAAAATAAGAGGTTCAACTAGGTTCTTGAGGACATGCTCCATATATACGTGATGGACTAGTAGTCATGTTGGGAGGACTACTTACATCTGGTGGAGTTTTCCTACAACAATGGATATCATAGCTTGATTGGTATGGCTCCCTTTCAGGAATTATATGGCTGTCCTTGTTGGACCCCACTGAGTTGGAACCGTCTTGAGAACATAATTCTCCTTGGACCTTAAATGCTTCAGGATATGGAGCAACAGGTTACTCGCATTAGAGAGCATTTAGTAGCAGCTCAGGACAGGAAAAAGAAGTATGTTGATGTGCATAGGGTCAATCATTAGTTTTCTATTGGAGATCGAGTCTTCCTACAAGTGTATCTACAAAAGAGTCTGATTCATTATGGGAAAGGGTCTAAGCTTGCACCTCATTTTGTGGGACCATTTGAAGTATTAGAGAGAATTGGCCACATTGCTTATTTCCTAACATTGTCGCCCAGTCTATCAAGCATACATGATGTGTTTCATGTTTTTGTACTTAGGCCTTATTATCCAAATATTTCTCATGTACTTGATTGGAATGCATTACAGGTCAAGGACGAGCAGCTAGCACTCAAGCCCATGGTCATTCTACAGCATAGGAGACTCACTCTCAGGGGTAGAGAAATTGAATAGGTGCAAGTCCAATGGGACCCTAATGATGAGACTTTAGCGACATGGGAGGATGCATCATGCATTAGAGAGGCATTTCCTTATTTTTTTACGAGCTTCCTAGAGTAAGCCGAAATCTAGGGGAGGAGGATGTAATACCCCTCATGTACTTGTTACTTTTTTGATACTTTGTGATGTTGTACTATGGACTTGAGACTTGGATGGTGATTGTTTCACCAATTTGACTTGTGTGGATTTGCAGTGTAGTTTTTTTGGATGCTCATGATACTATTTTTATGACGCTTGATGACATAATGATATGTGGTGTTCGTCTTTATCTAGTTATGTTATTATGTTCATGTGGTACTATGTTGTGATGTTATCGCTTGATGATGGTTTTTGGACATTTATGATTATGTGTTTTTTTTTTAGTCTTGGTGAAAGGATGGGGTAGCATCACTCGTTCATGAGCGCCCTACTACGCCATGACTACCTTTCACGGTGTACTTGTAACTAGAGATTTATATGTTATTTGACGTTGGTTTGATGTAGGATGCAAGTACTGGACACCTGGACACCGACTCCACTTGCATTGTTAGGTCTAAGCATGTCCCACAATCCCAACGAGTATGAAGTTGAAAACGGAGTTGACAAGAAAGTCCCCGTCCGAGTTCGTCAAAACATCAATGTGTCTGACAGTGTCATTTGTCTATGACCCTATCTCTGTTATGGTATCGTTTTGTTATGGTGGTTTATTTTAATCGTTGACTGTGTGTCATTTTTAATTAATCGTTATGATTGGTGTTTCCTTTTTTAGGATTATTAATATTACTTGATTAATTGTTTTACAATGTTCTTCCTGTAGCATTAATTTAATTAAATTATTATATAACTATGTGAACGATGTTAATTTAACTATTAAATTAAATTCATTAAGTTTTAATGGTTCGATAAATTATATATTTTTATTTAAATTAAATGATGGATAAATAAATGGATCATGTTAAAATACTAATTGTATTTATAAATAATTAAACAGTAAATGTGATATTATGATTTAATTTTTTAATTGTTTGATATAATTAATTAAAAGTGGAGATAAATAGGATTTTTTAAATTAGATAAAATAAAAGATTTGCAAAAGATAAATAAAACAAGAAGTTTTCTCTTTCATGCAATAACATGCATTTGTTCGAACTAAAAAGATTGCTGATTTTATTTGTGATTTTAGATTTTTGCTCTTTTTTTTGTTTTCTTTCTGGAAAATAATTAGTTTATTTTTGGAATAATAGGGGAGAGAGTTTATGGATTTTGGGTACATAATTCATTATTGTTTTGGAGAAATAGAAATAGAACTTTGCAAAAATATAATTCTGGAAAACAATATAGTTTTCTTTCGGATGTTGTTCGAAGGAGAATAACCCTTCTGGAAGTGACTGAGTGCTGGAGAATGAATCATTGGCTATGAGAGGAATCCATTACAACACATCTTCCCTGATTTCAAGCATAGGATTCTAGGTTGGTCAAATTTCCTTTGTATGAATTTGGTTTGCAAAAGTTTAGTGTTGGAAGTTCATTGTATATGTGTTTTGGAATTCGTTGTTCTTGCTTTCATCGTGGATTTTTTTGGGGTTCGCTTCATTGCTTGTATATTTTTTCAATCTATAGGGAATTTCCTTGCTTTTGGTTTGGCCATCCTCTTATGATTGCACTTGATTTCCTTGAGATCTTTAGTTGTCTTTGCTTAATAAATTCATCTACAAAAATATTTGGAGTCTGCTTGGCATTTGATGCCTATAATTTCCTTGATGTTTGTTTTGCATTCTTGAGGACAGAATATCAATGGTATTAAAAGAGATGTCATTCCTTCTTAGCTCTGCTGATTTTATTATGTTGGGAAGCCGATTTAGTTGGTATTCTTTAGCATCTAAAATATCTATGTTTTGGATTTTGCTTTGTAGTAAATCCATTTTCTACATAACCTACAATTTTGTGACCCATAGACCATTTTCTTTCTTTTAGCATACTTTCGTGTTTTTCCTATGCATTGAAGGATATTCATATCCTATTCCAAAGCTTCCTCAGGTAGGAAGGATGTTGGAAAAGGTAGAGGAATCGGCCCTTTACCTACTATTTACATTTTCTTGAAAAAATTCCAACCCTTTCCTAGGTCACACATGTGCTGCTCTCTCTCCCCAAACCGAGTTGCATGATTGTATAGGGAAAGCCTATCATTCAGAATGTTTCATTCAGCATCACCAATATTTTCCACAAGAATAGTGCCGCTATCCTATATGATAAAAATGGTGCACATACATTCTTAGAACAATGTCTCTTGCAAAAATTTGGGAGATGAATTTATATACCACCGCTTTATGGTTGTCTGTTAATCTCTCGTTTCTTTAGCCAACATTTGATTTTATGTTATGAACGTCCTTCCTTGTTGTTTTGTGTAGCAGCATAAGGCTGCTCTATGTAGCCATTATGCTGCTTATGCCTTGTCTGTAGGATGGTTCTTGATTTATAATTTATATTATATATATATATATATATATATATATGTGTATAATTTTGTAATTTATTAAAATGCAAAAAGAAATGGTAGTTATTTTTAATCAGATCCATATGCTATATTTATTATTTCAATAGTGTTGATAAGATTAAATCATTATTTATTTTACATATTTTTTTAAAATATATAAATATGTATATTTATGTGTGTGTGTATATATATATATATATATATATATATATATATATATATATATATATATATATATATATATATATGTATATATATGTATATTTATTTGTTTACTCACTTGCATATATGATTATATTGTGAAGTCAAATTAGAAAACTTGTGTGTGAAAATGCTTACCAAGACATTTATATTATGTGATTTTTTTTTTAGTTTTTTAATTATTCAAAATGGTATCAAAATAGAATCTTATATGCACCATAGTTGATTTAAAAGCAATTGGGCTTCAAGTATGAATAAATGGATTTATTATTATTATTATTATTAGGAATTTGTGTATTATATGTGTATCTAGATGATTATAGACCTTGTTTATAGTTTCTTCAATAAACAAAATAGGGAAAGAAATATATTGTTTTATTATGAAATTACAATTAAATCGAATTTGATGATATAAAATGATTGTTAAATTTTATCACTTGAATGTGTTGGTAAATTAATGGATTTTTCAATGAATGTTTAAATAGTGTTTAGTTGAATTGCCTAGAATGTTCAGATTGGAGACTACTATTTTCCTAGTTGGTTGCATTTCCTCTTATGTTGTTTTCTTATTGAGGTGATTTTATACTTGGTCATGTTTTGCATATGTCGGAAACCCGCTTCGTTTAAGTTGCTCTTATTTGGTAGTTGGTTCTAGGCTTCCAAAGGTAGTGGGAAACTGGCTCATGTTGATTTTCCTTGATTGGACTTGGGATCATTTGATTGAATTACTAGTTTGAACTTTGGAGGGTGCTACTGGGTGCAGTAGTGTTGTCTTTTGTTATGATTGTTGGCGAGATGGTTTATGCCTCACATTTTTATTTTGACTTGTGACTTTTGGTGTTTTTTCCTTTGGTACACCCTCGGTGTTGTGAGTTTTATTTTTGGGTTATTAGGGAGAGTGGATCGTCATGGGGTCGGCACACAAATGGGTAGCCTGAATAACCCATGAATGAGTTGGTTAAACAAGTGAAAACATAATAAAACATACTAGTGGGTTGGGTAGGTTAACATAACTAAAGATAAGTCAGATACCTTGTCCATGCCGTTAGTGCTTTCGTAGACTAAGGGTGAGTTGAGAATTCCATGGTTGGCAAGGTCGCTACCTCGTCCTCATGAGAGGCTGTTAGTCCAACATGTATCACCCTATGGGGCCGACGCTTGGAAAGGGCAGCCAGGATAACCATAGATGGGGGTGAGCACATATTGAGAGGCAACCAGGATAACCTGTAATAGGGTCATGTAATGACACTCTCCCATACTACCCCTTGCCATTGTCTTTATACAACTCTAGAAGCAGGCATCTTGTTGTAGTCCTTGATGTTGTTGATCGTCATGTTCTGGGTTTTTTTTGTGGTCGTTCCGCTCATTTGTCTTGGATGTGGGTCTTTCTTGTCTACTCCTAGCATGTGGGGTTGGACCTTTGGGTCCACATGGTCAGGTGGAACATGCTATGCACCCCGTTGGGTTCCCTACTAGTGTTCATCCAGTGTAGTGTTACACTAATGTAGAGTGTTCCAAAGTTCACTATACTTTCAGATGTATATTCATTATTTTTGTCATGCTCATGTATTTGATGTACTACTCCGACGTTGTGTTGGGAAACAATGATGTAAAATTATGCTATTGAACGACGCAATGTAATGGAACAGATGTAATGTATATGATACCTTTGTATTCCTTATGTGATTAGTGATTGGGGTTGTCATCCTTTCCTTGTGTTGTATTTGTGGAAATATGCTCCTTTGTGTTCTCATGATTATAATGTATATCTATGGTTAATAAAATTGAGTTAATCTTGTTCATGTTGAGTTTTCACATGTGAATGCTTCTTAATGATGGAATTATTATGGATGTATGGTTTTGTGAATGGATGCTATATCACGGTTTATTATTTTAAACTTGGGGTACATTCATTATCATCATGTTATGGGTTAAGGTTACATAATGTCTCCATGTGTACCCAGAGGACATAGGTTGTTGTGTATCGAATTACATTGAATGTTGTGCATTGGAACTTAACGTACATTTCATATATGTTAACTTACAAAAAAAATATGTGGTATTTGTTGTCTTAGTTGTCCTTTGGGGTTTGTGTGTTGAGGCATTACATCCATGGCTTCAAGAAATTTAGAAACCAAAATCCCAAGGTCCAGAAGTGAGGCTACAAACCATGAAGCTAAGTCTGAGTTTAGCCAATAGTACATTTTGGACTCCACAAAATTTTCCCCAAGGACCAGTCACATGTTTGATTTGGTAACCAAAGTCCTGAGATAGAACACCTTATTCAGCCTCTAAGTCATAATCTGACCAAGAAGCCATTCTAGTGGTGAATGCAAGTCAAGAAGATGGGAGTATCCATGGCCTGGAAGCAATAAAGAATAAGTAGAGTAGAAAAGAAATAATAATTGAAGAAAGCTAAAAAGAAGTGAAGAATATGAAAGAGAAGTGCAAAATTTATAAAAATCCATGAGAAATTTGTGGTACATAGTTGCCTGGATAGAAATCTTGGGAAATGCAAGTTGAGGTGGCAATAGGACACTTTTCTCCAGGGTTAACTATTAAATCAAACAAATTTCTCATAGAATTGGTGACCATTACTTCAAATTTTTCCCAATACAAAGATCATGAATCAAGCAAATTGAAGATTTCAAAATTTAATGGTGGTCATTTTAGTGTATTTTATCAAGCTATATTAATCATGAAGATGTCCATGTGTGCATTGCAGAAAGGAAAATTAAGTTGGTGAGGTGGCACACATCGACATGTGGATAAATTAAAGGAAATAATGTGTGTGTTAAAGCGTGCAAATTAAATGCAGAGTTTTGCGGTTAGACTTAAGTGTAATCATGACAACTTTGATGTATTAATGTTAGTGCAACATGGTCAAGTCGAAAGTGTTGGCCAAGTTTATTTGAGTGGTTTGTTATAAAATTTCAAATGGAAGGGTGGTAACTAATGTTTCTAAATTTAGAATTAATTTAGTGATTGAATTACTTGTAGCTAAATTTTAACTTATGCATATTTTTTTATAGATAGAAAATTGCAGTTAGCTAGAATTTGGCATAAAGATGGTAAAATTTAGCTGGAAAATCACACCTGCAAGGAATAATTAAATGATTTTTTGAGAGTTGGTGAAACAATGAAGGGATTTGCATTGAGTGAAAAATCAAAAGGTGACCTTCGCTACCACTATAATTCCCAACCTAATAGTGGGCTTGCAAGTTGAAGTAAATGAGCTTACAAAGAAATATCAAAAGAAAAAAATGAATATTAAAGAAATATCAAAAGAGAAAATTCAACTCTTTAGGCTATCCAAGTATCTCTACTAGGGCTATGGATGCTTGGCTGATAGTAGAGCCATTGTTGGAAGAATTACAGAGATAACCTTATCAAGGCTATGGACACCTGAATAGCAGCAAGGCTCTATCCAAGGTTGTCTTTGGAGGATTACCAAATTATGTAGTTCAATGTCAATGAACTAGTTTTTTCACCAAGTTCTAAAGACTGAAATTAATCAAAGCACACACTAATACTTTTCAAAGAAATTTTAGAATCTTTATGCTAGAATTCAGGTAAAGGTAAGGATTTATTGTTGGAAAATATGTATAAGTTATAATTTATAGCGGGTGATCTAATCCTAGATTTCCTTTAGATTTGGTCTTATTGGTTGCAAGTTGTGTGGTCTCACAACATACCCAAAGATTGTAAGACTTGGGGAACCAAGTGAAAATTAACAATTATGGTAGGTGTTGGTTAGTCGAAAGAGATCACCAAAAGTTAAAGTTAAGAGGAAGTCTTTTGGAGTAATTTGTGATGCAAGTGTATCGAGTATCAGGTACTAAGTATTGGAAGGCCAAAGTGGCTAAAATGTTAACGCAAGGTTTGGTAAGTTGTTCTGATCCAGAAGTGAAAGCCCGAGAAATGTGAAGGTACTGGTAATAACTGAGGTCTAGGAGTTAAATTCTGGTAAAGGTTTAAATTGTTGGGTACCGACTACCAAGTATTAATGCTTGTTTAAAAGTTAATCATTTGAATTGGCCCGGGAAGTTCAAAATGTCTGGTAACCTACCTAAAAGGGATAATTTCACGAGAATGTATTTTAAAAGTGTGATATTTATGATTTGTTTTAAAATTATGATTTATTAATGATGGTTTTATTTACATGAGAGTTTTATGAATATTTTAAAAAGGGATTAATATATGGAATTTGTATTTGTAGGAAAAATAGATTGTGATGCAGAACATTCCAAGAGTCCATGCAAAGGAGGAGTTTGAGATATCAAAATACTGAGAAACCTAGTATTATGCATGCAATGAAAGGGAGTACCTGAATCCAGGGAAAGTTACCTCCAGGTGTGGTGTCTTTCATCTGAATCTGAACCTGAGTGTAGGAACAAGTCCACTTGATCATTTTGAATGTATGAAAGTTTCTACATTTTTTTTCTTAAAATCTACTCAGCTCCAACTTGATTTCCTGACTATATTTAAAAGATGGAGATCCTAAAAGATTTTAAAGTGCTGAAGAAAGTTGACATATGTTAACTTATTCAACAATTCTCCTGCCAGTTGTCATAGTCCACATGCCTTGTTGTGATTCATCCCTTGGATTCGCTCTCATGTGTTGGTTGAATTTCCTGAGTCTCTTGTTTCTATAAAAGGTCGGGAGATGTTTCATTTCTTAGCTAAGTCTTCGGGACTTGTGGATGTCGGGCTAAAAACCAAAACTTTTTTTCTTAAGTTTTCTTTTTCTTGCTGTTTTGTCCATTACGCATTTCTCAAAACTTATATTTTCTCATTCAAAGTTAATCAATATTGGCTCTCAATTTGAAAGTTTATCTCCTAATATGAAATCTATGTAGTTGATTTTGCCCGAATGACAAGACTATGTGCTAAAATAGCTCTATGGTGCATAAACACTATCCGTGGGAAATAACTTCCTCTGCGAAAACTTCTACATCATTTCCAGCCTAGTCAGGAAGTAATCTGGTGATGTATGGAATGGTTTTATCTAGTTTGGTTATTTCTTGAGGCATGCATGGATAATACCTGGTGTGTCATTTAAGGGTGCATATAGACACTAGCTGGTGGAAAATAATCCCCCCTCTTTTTAAAATCTCGCATCATTTTTTGCCTAGTTATGAAGCAATTTAGTGACATATGGAATGGTTTTCTCTAGTTTAGTTATTTCTTGAGGCATGCATGGATAATACCTGGGAAAATTTTTACTTTTTCAATAATTTGTTATGCTTTATTTTAGAATAGATGTTTAAATTTCATAAAATGTTTCAAAAAAGAAATAAATGCATGGAGTTTTATTGCAAATCTTTTGATTCCATGATATTGTTGGATGCTTAAAGCTAAATATACTTGGATTAATATAAGTTATTTAAAGTTCATGAAATGTTATTGTAAAGTTTTTGATTTCATGAAGTTGTTAAATCACCAGACTAAGATCATCTTTTTCTTGTCTTTATGATTCCTTTGAAAACCTGAGACCTAAAAACTGTTTACCCATCGTGATTAACAACATTATCACAATGAAACCTGATGCAAACCTAGTATAATCAAGACCTAACATAAATGAACCTTGGGATTAAGTTGAGTTGGCCTAAGATTTAGGTTGCCCTAGTGCAATCTTTGAAGTACATATAGGTTCCTGCGGTGTGTCTATGAGGATTTATCTGCATTGTTGGTGTGCGACTAACATCGTCGTCAACACTAAGCTTATAATTTGATGAAATTTAGTTTGGTATCTCCTTAAAGGCCATAATTCTATATCCATTGTTTACTTTTATCTATAGGTGCATATGTTCCAACCAATTTTTTATATCATATTATTAATCCCAACTCTTCTTATTACCATTTATTGTTAGGATAATTAGATATTATTTTAGGAGGGTAAAAGTACAAAGTTGTGTCACACTTTTATAAAGGAAACAACCAACACTAATCCAACTTTTAAACTTGAATCACTAAAAAATGGCATATATGTTTTGAATTTTGAAATGATGTAAACTAATAAAATGTGTAATTTTTTTACTATGTTTTATTTTTATATTTTTTTGAAAATATTAATAAATTATATAAATATAGTCTTTTATAAATTTACACTACAATTTAGTTGTTGATAAAATGTTGAAAAATGAAATTACATGAGAGGTTGATCTTTATATACTATTTTTTTTCTTTCAAATAGTGTGTTCGTATTTATAACTTGAAACTTTAGTGCATGGATATGTATTTTTAATTTTAATAAATACATATATTTAAATAAATATTAAAATGTGTGTGTATAAAAATAGAGTTGTTTCCATTTGACATCAATGTAGCATCGTAAATTGTCACCCCTAAAAATTTCACACTACTTGGACACCCTATTTTTCCTACAATATTAATTATATTCATAATTTATTCATTTCGAGGTCAGATTAAAGAAATAAATTAAAATTCTAGACAAATTTGAGTAAAAAGTACCTCATCTAGGGTGTGGGTACTCGTGAATTTAAAGGTGGCCCATTTTAAATTTGAATTTTAGTGTCGATCTTTGGAGTACTAAAAATATCCTAGGTTGGACTATAATTCAAAATATCAATTGTGATGCATAGTTAAACAAGTTTCATTCTCAATTTAACATTAGAGAGAAGGAGAAGGAGATGATTATGGATAAGTATCTATTATGATCAAATTATGAAGATGTATTGAGTTATCCTCTACATGCTAGCTACATCAGTCTATTGTTTGTTTTGGACTAACCTTTTACAAAATTTTATATCAAGAAATTCAAGCATCCATCAATCAACTTTTGTGGAAAATCATGGTGTGGACATCACTTTGACAAGGATTTCATACAAAGGTAGTATTACTATTTATCATTTGATTTCAGTCAATTATTGTTATTTGGCCTCAATCTAACCTATGGTAAGCCCTCTTAATCATCATCATTTGTTGTACATAGAGGTGGAAACACCAAAATGGGGTTTGAATTAGCAAAGCCCCTATACAACATAACCTTTCTCCATATTTTCATGCACATGTAGGTCAAATCCAAAGTTTTCATCAGTGGGAAGCTATAGGAAACATAGTGTAGATTGTAACATAACATCTGAGATTTACAAATCCTGAAAAGGCAACATTTCTAGTCTAGGGCACCCAAGCTCCTATACCTACAATTTGGGCTCATATTTTAGTCATAGGTCCTTTATGTCACCATTTTTTAGATATGTGTTTGTTTTGTTAGTTTCCATTTTTATTTGTGATAAATTATATTTTTGGATCTAGGGTTTATGTCATTTAGCCTTATTAAAACACATATCAAAATTCTCCTCCTTGTAACTTAAAATGACCAAACCCTATGATATTGGCTCTCCATTGTGGCAATAAGCCAATCATTAACCCTATTTGATTTTTTGTTCAAAATTGAAGTCAAAGAAAAAGAAGTTGATCCTAGTTAATATACTTATTAGATCTAGGATTCATTTTCCTACTTTACATTTTGGTGAACCCAACATATCCTACACTTACATTTTTATATTTTCAATATAAATTCTAAAAATTGATCAAAAACCTAGGTTATTCGAAGGTCTTGTTGTAGATTTGTATTTGTTTCATTCTCAAAAATTAAGCATCTCCATTCTTTGTTCATTAAGCATAAAAGACCTTGGTGAATTTATTTTAGAACAAAATTGCAAAATATTTGGCTTTAATCTCATTATTTTAGATCTAATTTTCCTTATTTATGGCTTAGATTTGAGTTACTTCATTTCAATTTGTAAATGTTATATGTTTTCTTTGGGAAAATATATCATTTAGAATATTTTAGTCATTGTCAAAACATAACTTTAAACACATTTGTCTATATTCTCATTAGCATATTAGTTTTATCAACACCTCATATCTCTTCAAGGTACTTATTTGTGTATCTCATTTCATCCATAATCTCCTTTGAATGCTTAAATTCCATCATTCATGCTTGCACGTGTCATCAAACTAGGGCATATTAATTTTTTGAACTCTATCAGTTCTCAAACCTTGGTTTTCACATAATCATACTTTCAAACTGTTACACATTTGTTCCTATTCTAAAAGTTTCCAAAAACTTGATTTGTAGTCTAGGAAACCCATGCCCTTAATCAATCAGTTTAGCATCAATTTATTTGTGTGAAACCCTATCTATGATCTTTGTTCAAATATTATTCTTGTTTTTGGTAGTTTGTCCTGAAAGTTCTAGATTCTATTTCTTTGGTCCTAATTTGTCTAGTTCATTGCATTTTCATAAAAATAAAAATAAAAATTCAAAGATGATCAAAATTTTACCAACTTTCTTGGTTCTACCTTAGAGATAGCAGCCAAATAGCATTTTGTGCCTAAACTTTGTATCTTGTAAGATATTTCGCTTTACCTCTCTCAAGAGATGTCTTGATCCAGTTATTATTATCATTTATCATCTTTCTCATGTTCCAAAATATCAAACTATACGTTCCATCATTATTGCACCTTTATTAAACCAATATAAATATTTTCACCATATCCTAATCTTTGTAAAATAACCCACACCTAAATATGTTGTAACAACCAAAATATCATGCAGTGTCTCACATATATAACACTATAAATAATAAACAACCAAAGAAAATGCAAAACTCTATTCCATTTCCTCAAACTATTCTCCCTCTCATACCTTATCTTCCTCAACATAATGGAAAAGAGTATGATCTTATTGAGAAACTTCATAATACTCCAGCCAAGATCTCTCTTTGGGATTTAATTCAAATTTCACCTACATACCACAAGATGCTCCAAGAGGCTTTGCAAAATATTGATATTCCACCTTATATCAAACCAAATGATGTATCATCATTATTTGATTGTATGCAGGAAACAAAGTTGGATATGGCATTCCATCAACATTAATTAACCTCTCTTGAGATTCAAAATCAAAATAATTATCTCATTACTATTTTCATCATTAGTGATAAAATAATTCAATGTACTCCAATCGATAATGGATCGGGTCTTAACGTTTGTAGCATTGATCTTTTAGATAAGATGGGTGTGGATAAAAATCTTGTAAAACCTAATGATATTTATATTCATGGCTTTGATAATGTTGGTAGGAAACCATTGGGTACAATCACACTACCCATTAAGGTATGACCTGTGATGTTTCCTACCCTTATCCATGTCATTTTGGGTCCTCTTTCATAATCTTCTTTTTCGTAGATTATGGATTCATGTCATGTAGGGAGTCCCATCTACTCTTCATTGTACAATGAAGTATGAATATAATAAAAAGGAAGTTAAAGAAGATCCAAAAGTTTATTTATATGTTAAATACAAACACAACATTTCTTAGAATTCTCTTATTACTTTTATTCCATCTTCAAGATTTGAACCATTACCTTCCATTGATAAGACACTATGAATGTTTTTTTTGGTGATGATTGGGTTTCATTAGATTTTATACCTAATTTTATTGGGGAGTATAAAATCTTGGCATCAAAGCCTAAAGAGTTCGAGGTTTCTTCAACACAACCTTGCCATTCCTCATCTAAAAATATAAATCAAAATCAAAATAATTCTTCATCTTCAAGTACAATTTTTGGTGATGATCGGGGATCATTAGATTTTAAACCCTCCTTTATGGAAGTACAAAATCTCACAATCTAAACCTAAAGAGTAATGTGTTTCATTTTCTCAATCTTCCTTAGATACATCAACAAATACAAAAACATCATCCTATGATGGTGATGGGGGCACTCTATCTTTCATCTCGTGTGTGTTGGCAATATCTAATCCTAGCATTTCAACACCTAAAAAAGATTTGTATTCTTACAAAAGAATCATTTCTTCTCAAAATAATTTAGGAAAAAAATATCCTACTCCATCTAATATGGAAAATAATTATGGTCTTTGATCTAAAATTCTTTCTAAAACTATATATAATGAAAACATGAAACAAGGAGGTAGGGATCATATGAAGTCTACACCGTACCTTGCTGAAAGGGGTTTATATTTCCAACCTTCTCCTTCATCCACATCACATACTCCATAATCAACTATATGTGTAACTTCTTGTAGTAAGCGAGCAAGATTTTATTCACAAGAGAAAGGATTGTCTCTTACTACTTATTCTTTATCTGGGCAAGAGCATACCTTTTCAAGGATTATCAAATCCCACTTGATTACTCTTCCTTCTCCAACCCATGAGAAATTTTATAATCACTCTTTTTGTGCATATCATTTAGTATTTGGTTGTTCCACCAATGAATTTCAAGCCTTGACCAATAAAATACAATAACTTCAATATTTTGGTTCTATCACTCTTTCATGTGTTGATGCACCCACTGTATTCTAAAAGATAATATCTCTTATGGTGTTGCTCCTTACTGTGTGACATTTGTAGCTCCATGTGTTTTCTCATTATCATTCATGGTGTTACAATATTATGTACAACCATATTTCATCTATGCTAGAAACAAGATAGTCTCTAGCATGGTTGTCTTTTCCTTTACACTTGAGGGGCAAGGATAACTAGTTTTGGAGGGTGTGTCCCTCTTCCCCATTCTTTTCCTTAAAATATTAGTATAAAAAGTATGATGATATTTTAAGGGGTTTCATATCATCCTATCCATTTTTATTGGTTTCTTGTGAGATGTGACTTATTGAAATACCCCCTTGGTGGTGGTGGTGTTTATAACACCCCTTGAGGCAGTTATCAATGTGTCCCCTATTACGTTAATCATTTAATCCATCCCTTATGACATTAAACTTTTATGTGCTCCCTAAAGCGTGGTTTGCATAGGCCTAGCATAACATAGCTTGCTAACCTTGTGAAACCCATCATGTTGCATAGAAACCTAGCATAACACACCTTGATAGCCAATAGATCTATGTAGCTCATATGTGATTTAGCATAACACAAATTGTTGGTGTTATGAGAGCACTATAATGTCTAACATTTTTTATGGATGATATTTGATATATGAGACAATTTTTCAAACTAAGGTAAATCGTTACCTTATCGACTCAAATCCTTTTCAGTGTAATAACCTTGTGCTTTATGTTTTATATTATGTTTTCATTATTGCTTGTATTCTGTATATTATTTGTTTACCTTGTGTCTCTTGCATGTTTGCTTCATGTACTTCATGTGTTTTCTCCATGTATCTTATGTGTTGGCTCCATGTATTCCTTGTGTTTTTTTTCATGTATTCCTTGTATCCATCACATTTTTCTTTATGTATGCTTTATGTATTTTTTGTGTGTACTCCATGATTGTTCATTGAGTTTTTTATGTATGATTAAATCTTACCTTGGCTTTTGTATGGTATATCTACTTATGTTGTCTTAACATTGTGCATTGATGGGATTTCAAGTTGGGGGATTACGCACCCCTCAACCTAGTTTCATCCTATCAATTCAGTTTTTCAATGAGATAATCTATTCATTTAGTGTGAGTATGAATGTAAGATCATACTCTCACTAAATTTGGGACTAAATTTAGAATCGTAATTTTTCCTGCCTAAAAATTCCACATTTTCTAGACACCCTATTTTTCTTATAGCACTAATTATATTAATAATTTACTCATTGCTAGGCCAAATTGAAGAAGTAAATTAAAATAATCAACATGGATGAAAAATTTGTGTAAAAATTGATTATTCTAGGGAGTGGGTGGCCTTGACCTTAAAAAGTGACCTATTTTCAATATAAATTTTGGTGTCAATCTTTGGAGAATTAAAAAGATCTCAGGTTGACCTATAATTGGAAATATAAATTAGGATTCCTATTAAAATATTTTTTATTCATTTGAATATTAGAGAGAAGGAGAATGAGATGATTATAAATAAGGAGCAACTATGATCAAATTATGAAGATGTATTGAGCTATCCTCTATGTGATAAGTACAACAATCTAGTGTTTTATAAACTAACCTTTTATAGGTCTATCAAGCAATTCAATCATCCATAAATCAACTTTTGTGGTAACTCATGGTGTGGATATCACTTTGAAGAGGATTTCATACCAACGTAACATTTCCATTTATCACTTGATTTTAGTAAATTATTGTTATTTGACATCTGCCCAACCTAGGGTAAGTCATCTTGATTATCATCATTTTTTGTACATGGAGGTGGAAACGTTAAAGTAGGATTTGACTTAAGTAAGCCCCTATACAACACAAAATTTCCCTCTCTTTCCATGTTTCCATTCTATATGTGAAGGTTTCATTAGTAGGAAACTACAAAAAACATAGTGTAGACTATAACACAACATCTATGATTTACAAATCCCAAAAAGGAAATCTTTCTAGTTTAGGGCACCCACACCTCTATCCTTGCAATTTAGGCTTAGATTTTAATCACAAGTTCCTATCTCTTACCATTTTTCAGATTTGTATTTTTTCTATCAATTTCCATTTTTTTGGTGCTATAAATTATATTTTTAGATCTAGGGTTTATGTCAATTATGGTGCAGGTGCACCCAAGCACTTGAAGATTTAAAATATTGGACAATATGTCAAGTAGTGATGTTAGGGTCTTTTGCATTAGATAAGGGCTATTTACACTAAATAGGGTATGTTAAGACCATTTTCTATGAAATTGGGGGGATTTTTGAGTCTTTGGTGTCAAGTTAGTAGAAGTTACAAAAAAAATTGTAAATGTTGTCAAAAGCAACAATTGCAAAAAATGCAACTTTCAAGAATATCAAGGGTCTAGGAATTTGAAAAGTAGTTATAGGAGTTGGGTGGTTATAGTTTGAATAGAACAAGTATAAATTCCTCCAAAAGGGATTGAACAAGGTTGTTGAAGATTGTATTGAAGATTCAAATCAGATACAACATTTATTTTCTACTAATTCTCTATATTTCTAAACTTTCTAAAGGTTGTACAGTCCCGTACTAGTTATAATTGCTCTGAAATTCATTGGGGCTGGTATTAGAATGTATTATCTTTCATTTGTGTCCAATTTGAGATTCTATCATTAAGTTTGGTGTGAGAACTCTTCAATTTTCTGTATCTACCTATAATAGGCTAGTGAGGGCTCTATTTGAGGTTTAAATAATGAACTGAGTCATTCCACCTACTATCATGCCCTATAACTTGGTAGAATGAATTGTCTTATGATAGAATATGTGTCCACATGGTCCTAAAGGTAGAGGAAGTGAGTTATTTGAAATTGGGTGATGCCTTAGGGAAAAACAAGGTGTTTTCCATGTGAAAAAGAGGTGTTGAGATAGGGTTTTCATAAAATGTTGAAGGAATAGTATATGTGATGGATTTTTTAGTTTTTTTAGGGTATATATAAGGTGTTAGATGCATTAGTTGAGTCAAGAAAGCCCGAGTGATAGGATATTGAGTAAAACCTAGGTTATTTTCATGGAAATTGAGGGTTTCATGGATCAATGTCATAAAGGTCATGACTCTGAGAAATAAAGATGGAATCTATTGTTTTGGAACACAATTAGAGTCTTTCAATAGATTCTAGGTTGTGGGCAAGTGTATAGGAGGTATCTCCTTTGTAAAAGAGGGCTAATTGGTGGTTTTAGGATAAGGGCGGTCTAGAGATTTTCAATATTGCTTCAAAGAAACCTCTTGAATCCTTTTGGTATGTTGTGTGGGGATCTGTGGTAAGTCTTTTTTGGTGATTGGTTGGCCTTTGTATGGACTTCTCTAAAGAGATCTCCAAGAGTGGGTTTTGAGGGCTACAAGCCTCTAGGTGTGTGTTCAGGGAAAGTTGAGTGTTTTGTATTCAAGGGGTAGGTTTCCTCGATTGAGTCTAATAATTTTGTGTTGATTAAGGGGTATCCACCACCTAGGTTGCTAGCAGGTGGTATCAGAGCTCAGTTAGTAGGTCTTTTTCAAGTGATTGGTTGAATTTTGCAAGTTGGAAGGTGAAAAGATAGATTTGTGAAGATGCCTCCTAAGAATGTTGGTGCTGCTAGAGAGTTGGAGTAACTAAAGGAGAAACATGCCAAGATTTTGGAGTCACAAAATGTTGTGTTGGAAAGGCTTGCTACCTTGGAAACAAAGAAGAAAAGAGATGAACCTGAGAGTGAATCAGAAGAAGAGGAAGATGAAGAGTATGAAGATGGGGATGAGGAGTTAGACCCTAAAGATCAGAGGATGGAAAATTTGTTTAAGGTATTCAAAGGTGATTCACATAAGGTAAAGGTTGATCTACCTATGTATGGTGGAAATTTGAATGAAGAAGAATTGCTTGATTGAATTGTAGCCATGGACAACCACTTTGAGAGTCAAGACATTTCAGATGAGCAGAAGGTGAAGGTGGAAAAAACTATTTCTCAAAGTTCATGCTCTTCTATGGTAGGACTATGAGCAAATAGAAAGGAGAAAGCAAGGTAAATCAAGGATAGTTTCTTTGGACAAGATGGTAGAAAAACTTAAAGGTAAATTTCTCCCCAAAGATTATGAAGTTCAATTTTATAAGAAATTACAAGGCTTGAAGAAAAAGGATTTAGATGTTAAGACCTATACTGATGAATTTAACAAAGTATAAAGTCAAGAAGGGATGAATATGAAGTTGAAAAAGAGGCTAGATATCTAGGTGGCCTTAGATTCAATACACAAGATGAATTGGTTGTTGCTAACCCAAAGACTATTGAAGAGTGTTTTCAATTGGCTATTGGGGTGGAGGTAAAGATCATAAAAGAAGGAAAGAGAAATTTGTTAGAGGCATAGGTAATAATACAAGAGGGAGAGGATCAATCCCTACAACAAAGCATCCAAGTGAGGAACAATAAGAATAAAATAAAGGTGAGGAACAAGGTGCGGATGCAAGAGGGGGTTTTAGGAGCTCTAGAGGTAGATCTAATGGTGGTATAAATTCAATTTTTTTTGCAGGGAGATGCTATAACTACAATGAATTTAGTCATCCTTCTTGGAAATTCCCTAAAATGTTTGGTACTTTATCTAGTGGAGGTGGAAATAGGACTGAAAGGAGGAATCAAATAATACAAGAAGAGGAGTGTGAGAGTGCTAATTTTATAAGTTATCATGTTGCTCCTAAAATAGGTAAAGCTTTGATGATGAGGACAACCATACTTAAGGCATCAAAGGAGATGAATCCATTACAAAGAAAGAATCTCTTCAAGACCACATGTAAGTGTAAGAATTTAAGGTATGTAAAAATTTTATTGATTTAGGATCTATTGAGAACATGGTGTCAAGTGAGATGGTTAATAAACTAAATTTGCAAAGGTTCCCTCATGAATTTCCTTATAAGGTGTCTTGGTTGAGTAATGGGTAGTCAATTTTGGTCAATGAACAATATTTTGTTGAATTTCAAATTGGTGGTTATAAAAATAAGGTAGTGTGTGATATTTTCCCCATGTATTGTTGCCACTTACTCCTAGGTAGGCCCTGGCAATCTGGCAGGCATGCATTGTATGATGGGAGAGAAAATATATATACTATAGAGAAAGATGGATGAACATTCACTTTGACTCCACTTGTGGAAGAATACAAAGGTAAGGGTAAGGTAATCATGTGTGGATAGAAATAACTTGTAAAGGTTATGAAGGAAGACACAAAGGTGGGTACTATATTTAGTTTGAAGTTTGAAGAAGCTCTGACAACAGGTGTAAAGGTAAATGTAGGATTGAAGGAGGAATTGATAGTGAATTGGTATGATAATGTTATGGTAGGGACCATTGTGTGTCCTTTGGTTGAAGGTAAGTCTATAAAGTATGTGGAATCTATAGGTATAGCGGGTGATAGATCTGATAGTATAGTGGTACATGGTGCTAAAGAGACAGGAAGTCTGATGATAGTGGTAAAGGGATAGTGTAGACAAAGAGTTGAGGGCATATGTATGCATGGGGATGAGTTAAAGGGAAAGACAATGCAAGGAACTATTGACAAGTGTTTTTTTGCAGGTATGAATGAAGGTATATAATCAGGTTTTGTTCAAGAGACTAGTAGAAGACCATCATCAAGTCTGATTGCAAAAGTGGAACCATATCCAAGTGCAAGCAAGGAAAAAGATGTAGGGAATAGAGGAAGATCTAAATATTTGAACCAAGGAAGGAGATTTTTAGATCAGAGAGTGTGTGGATATGAGATGAAGCATGGAACAAGGCATAACTCATGGGACATGAGTTATTTTTTAGTGGGGTTGTATGGTGCAGGTGCACCCAAGCACTTGAAGATTTCAAATATTGGACAATATGTCAAGTAGTGATGTTAGGGTATTTTTGCATTAGATAAGGGATATTTACACTAAATAAGGTCTATTGAGACCATTTTCTATGTAATTGGAGGGTATTTTGAGTCTTTGGTGTCAAGTTAGTAAAAGTTGCAAAAAAAATTGTAAATGTTGTCAAAAGCAAGAATTGCAAAAAGTGTAACTTTCAAGAATATGAAGGGTCTAGGAATTTGGAAAGTAGTTATAGGAGTTGGGTGGCTATAGTTTGAATACAAAAAGTATAAAAGGCCTCCAAAAGGGCTTGAACAAGGTTGTTGATGATTGTTCGAGCCCTTTTATTTTTTGCTAAATCTCTGCATTTATGAACTTTCTAAAGGTTGTACAGTCACATACTTGTTATAGTTTCTCTGAAATTCATTGGGACTTGTAGTAGCATGCATTAGATCTGATTTTTATCCAATTTGAGAGTCTATCATTAAGTTTGGTGTGAGAACTCTTCATTTTTTTGTATCTATCTCTGATAGGCCAGTGAGGGCTTTGTTTGAGGTTTAAATAATGAACTGAGTCATTCCACCTACTTCCATGCCCTATAACTTGGTGGAATGACTTTTCTTATGATAGAATAGGTGTCCACATGGTCCTGAAGGTAGAGGAAGTGAGTTAATTAAAATTGGGTGATGTCCTAGGGCAAACAAAGGTGTTTTCCATGTGAAAAAGAGGTATTGAGATAGGGTTTTGATAAAATGTTGAAGGAACAGTATATGTGATGGATTTTGAGTTTTTTTAGGGTATATAGAAGGTGTTGGATGCATTGGTTGAGTCAGGAAAGACCGAGTGATAGAAGATTGAGTAAACCCTAGGTTATTTGCATGGAAATTGAGGGTTTCATGGATCAACGCCATAAAGGTCATGAATCTGAGAAATAAAGATGGAATCTATTATTTTGGAACATAATTAGAATCTTAAAATATAGTTCGGGTGTTGGGAAAGTGTTTAGGAGGTATCTCCTTTGTAAAAGAGGGCTAATTGGTGGTTTTAGGACAAGAGCAGTTTAGAGATTCTCAATATTGCTTCAAAGAAACCTCTTGAATCCTTTTGGTATGTTGTGTGGGGATCTGTGGTAAGTCTTTGTTGGTGCTTGGTTGGCCTCTATATAGAATTCTCTAAAAGATATCTCAAAGAGTGGGTTTTGAGGGCTACAAGCCTCTAGGTGTTTTCAGGGAAAGTTGAGAGTTTTGTGTTCAAGGGGCAAGTTTCTTTGATTGAGTCTGATCATTTTGTGTTGATTGAGGGGTATCCACCACCTAAGTTGCTACTAGGTGGTATTAGAGCTCAGTTAGTAGTTCTTTTGCAAGTGATTGGTTGAATTTTGTAGGTTGGAAGGTGAAAATATAGATTTGTGAAGATGCCTCCTAAGAATGTTAGTGATGCTAGACAGTTGAAGGAACTAAAGGAGAAACATGCCAAGCTTTTGGAGTCACACAATGTTCTGTTGGCAAGGCTTGCTGCCTTAAAAAAAAAGAAGAAACGTGATGAACCTGAGAGTGAACCAGATGAAGAGGAAGATGAAGAGTATGAAGATGTGGATGAGGAGTTAGACCCTAAAGGTCAGAGGATGGAAAAGCTGCTCAAGGCTATCAAAGGTTATTCACATAAGGTAAAGGTTGATCTACCTATGTATGGTGGAAATTTTAATAAAGAAGAGTTTCTTAATTGGATTTTAGCTATAGATAACCACTTTGAGAGTGAAGAGATTTCAAATGAGAAAAGGTGAAGGTGGCAAAGACTAAACTCAAAGGTAATTCTCTTCTATGGTGGGACTACGGGCAAACAAAAAGGAGAAAACAAGGTAAATCAAGGATAGTTTCTTGGGACTAGATGGTAGCAAAACTTAAAGGTAAATTTCTCCCCAAAGATTATGAACTTCAATTGTCTAGGAAATTACAAGGCTTCAAGCAAAAGGATTTAGATGTTAAGACCTATACTAATGAATTTTATAAACTAAGTATAAGGTCAAGAAGGAATGAAGATGAATTTGAAAAAGTGGCTAGATATATAGGTGGCCTTAGATTCAATATACAAGATGAATTGGTTGTTGCTAACCCAAAGACTGTTGAAGAGTGTTTTCAACTGGCTATTATGGTGGAGAAAAAGATCAAAAGAAGGCAAGAGAAATATCTTAGAGGCAGAGGTAATAACACAAGAGGGAGAGGATCAATCCCTACAAAAAAGCAGCCAAGTGAGGAACAAGAAGAAGAAAATAAAGGTAAGGAACAAGGTGTGGAAGCAAGAGGAGGTTTTAGGGGCTCTAGAGGTAGATTTAATGGTGGTAGAAATTCTTTTTTTTTTGCAAGGAGATGTTATAAATGCAATGAATATGATCATTCTTCTTGGAAATGCCCTGAAAAGTTTGGTACTTCATCTAGTGGAGGTGAAAAGAGGACTAAAATGGGGAATCAAATAATACAAGAAGAGTAGTGTGAGAGTAATAATTCTATAAGTTATCATGTTGCTCCTAAAATAGGTGAAGCTTTGATGATGAGGAAGACCATAATTAAGGAAGCAAAGGAGATGGAGCCATTGCAAGGAAAGAAGCTCTTCAAGACCACATGTAAGTGTAAGAATAAGGTATGAAAAATTGTTATATATTTAGGCTCTACTAAGAATATGGTGTCAAGTGAGATGGTTAATAAACTGAATTTGCAAAGGGTCCCTCATGAATTTCCTTGTGAGGTGTCTTGGTTGAGTAACGGGCAGTCACTTTTGGTTGATGAACAAGTTGTTTTAGAATTTCAAATTGGTGGTTATAAAGATAAGGTAGTGTGTGATATTTTTCCCATGGATTGTTGCCACTTACTCCTAGGTAGGCCCTGGCAATTTGACAAGCATTCATTGTATGATGGGAGAGAAAATACATATACTATAGAGAAAGATGGATACACATTCAATTTGACTCCACTTGTGGAAGAAGACAGAGGTAAGGCTAAGGTATTCATGTCTGGGAAGAAATAACTTGTAAAGTTTGTGAAGGAAAAAACATAGGTGGGTACTACAGTTAGTTTGAAGTCTGAAGAAGCTCTGATAGCGAGTGTAAAGCTAAATACAAGGTTAAAGGGGGAATTGATAGTGAATTGGTATGATAATGTTATGGTAGGGACCATTGTGTGTCCTTTGGTTGAAGGTAAGGTTGTACAGCATGTGTGGAATCTATAGGTATAGTGGGTGATAGATCTGATAGTACAATGGTACATGGTGCTGACAAGATAGGAAGTTTGATGACAGTGGTAAAGGGGAAAAGTGGAAAAAGAGTTGAGGGTAGATGTAAGCATGGGGATGAGTTAAAGGGAAAGACAGTGCAAGGAACTATTCACAAGTGTTTGATTGCAGGTATGAATGAAGGTATACAATCAAGTTTTGTTTAAGAGACTGGTAGAAGACCATCATCAGGTATGATTTCAAAAACGGAACCATATCCAAGTTCAAGCAAGGACAAAGATGCAGGGTATAGTGGGAGATCTCATTATTTGAACCAAGGAAGGAGATTTGCAAATTAGAGAGTGTGTGGAGCTGAGATGAAGAATGGAACAAGGCATAACTCATTGGACATGAGTTCTTTTTTAGTGGGGTTGTATGGTGTAGGTGTACCCAAGCACTTGAAGATTTCAAATATTGGACAATATGTCAAGTAGTTATTTTAGGGTCTTTTTTCATTAGATAAGGGATATTTACACTAAATAAGGTCTATTGAGACCATTTTCTATGTAATTGTGGGGGTTTTTGAGTCTTTAGTGTAAAGTTAGTAAAATTTGCAAAAAAAATTGTAAATGTTGTCAAAAGCAACAATTGCAAAAAATGCAACTTTCAAGAATATGAAGGGTCTAGGAATTTGAAAAGTAGTTATGGGTGTGGGGTGGTTATAGTTTAAATATAACAAGTATTAAAGGCCTCCAAAATGGCTCGAACAAGGTTGTTGAAGATTGTATTGAAGATTCAAATAAGATACAACGTTTATTTTCTACTAATTCTCTGCATTTCTAAACTTTATAAAGGTTGTACGGTACCGTACTAGTTATAATTGCTTTGAAATTCATTGGGACTTGTAGTAACATGTATTTTCTTTCATTTGTGTCCAATTTGAGAGTCTATCATTATGTTTGGCGTGAGAAATATTCAATTTTATGTATTTTCCTATAATAGGCCAGTCAAGGCTCTATTTGAGGTTTAAATAATGAACTGAGTCATTCCACCTACTTTCATGCCCTGTAACTCAGTGGAATGACTTGTATTATGATAGAATACGTGTCCACATGGTCCTGAAGTTAGAGGAAGTGATTTATTTGAAATTGGGTGATGCCCTAGGGAAAAAAAGGTTTTTTCCGTGTGAAAAAGAGGTGTTGAGATAGGGTTTTGATAAAATGTTGAAGGAACAATATATGTGATGGATATTTTAGTTTTTTCAAAGTATATAGAAGGTTTTGGATGCATTGGTTGAGTCAAGAAAGCTCAGGTGATAGGAGATTCAGTAAACCCTAGGTTATTTGCATGGAAATTGAGGGTTTCATGGATCAACATCATAAAGGTCATGAATCTAAGAAATATGTTGTTTTGGAACACAATTAGAGTCTGTCAATAGATTTTGGGTGTTGGGAAAGTTTTTAGGAGGTATCTCCTTTGTAAAAGTGGGTTAATTGGTGGTTTTAGGACGACAGTCTAGAGATTCTCAATATTGCTTCAAAGAAACCTCTTAAATCCTTTTGGTATGTTTTGTGGGGATCTGTGGTAAGTATTTGTTGGTGCTTGTTTGGCCTCTGTATGGCCTTCTCTAAAAGATATCTCCAAGAGTTGGTTTTGAGGGCTACAAGCCTTTAGGTGTGTGTTCAAGGAAAGTTGAGTGTTTTGTGCTCAAGGGGCAGGTTTCTTTGATTGAGTCTAATAATTTTGTGTTGATTAAGGGGTATCCAACACTTAGGTTGCTACCATATTAGGATTTTAAAATACATATCAAAATTCTCCTCCTTGCAACTCAAAAGGACCAATCCTAGAGGATTGGCTATCTATTGTTGTAGTATTCCAATCATCAACCGTATTTGGTTTTTATTTCAAATGTGAATTCAAAGAAAAAGAAGTTGATCCTAGTTAATCTACTTGTTAAATCTAGGACCCCTTTTTCTACTCTACAATCAACTTTCATATTAACTATTTAAAGCATCATAAAAAAATTCCCTTAACAATTTCACACTAGGTTTAGCTCCCCCCTATGTGTCTAGACCTAATTGTGCTGTTAAATTTCTCATTTTATGGTCATCTTCAAAAAAATAGAATTAAATTAGGAAACATTATTTAATATTTATTTAATGACACTTAAAGGCCCAAAATATATCTATCCTATGGCACTAGAACCCTTGTCCATCCTATTTGGGACCTAATTTAAATATTTCATTATCATAGTTTTAACATTTAAAAATCTAATTTCATTTGCTAGCTATTGATAATTAATTTTGTAAGAAATAAAGAAATGCATATAAATACATCTTTTTCACCATTTGAAATAACAAGCAATTTTTAAATTACAATTGAGGATCCTAAAAGCAGCCAAGGAAAATTAAATGGCATAATTAGTAGCATTTTTACAATTCCATCGATCAAGTAAATATTTGTAATATATTAGGAAGAAGGAAGCAATTATGAACAAGGAGCTATTTTGATCAATCATGTCATTTTTATGAAGATTTATGAGATATCCTTTATACGCTATCTACAACAATCTATTATGTTTAGTGAGCTAACCTCTTGCATATCTATCAAGCAATCAAGGCATCCTTTAATCAACATTTGTGGAAACTTGTGGCGTGGAATTACCAAATCAAGGATTTTATACCAAGATAACATTATCATTTACCATTTTATTTTAGTCAATTATTATTGTTGTTTGGCCTCTACCTAGCCTAGGGAATGATTGATTAATAGCTAATTTTATCTTGTTTAGTTCATATCTTTCAAACATTTTAATCTACTTATTTCATATACATTTATGAACCTATATACCTTTTTTATATCCTTCATGCAACCTAAACCAGATTTTGATGGATGGAAATATGATTATGATATGTTCGTAATTGCATGGTTAAATGTGTGAATGTGTATAGAATGGAATATGAATCTATGTTTAATTTATGCTTATTAGTAGTGTGTATATGTTAGATGGAGTAACTCCTTGCAGCCCAACAGTTAGAGCAATCATATTGTAATCCCTAGCAACTGGGAAGCTCAGCTTGCAGCCAAGGATCACGAGTAGCAGGGGAGAGTCTAGATTGATGAACGTGCAACAATTCCAGAATAAATGAGGGTGATCATTGAAGAGGTCATATTGTGAGTCACCTAGACAATAAGTAAACACAATAGAGAAAGAGGGGGTCAATACCATTGGGATCACATGACAGTTTGAATATGTCTCTTTCAAAACCATTTGAGCAAGAGTCTTATTTCTACTTCTCTTCTATTGTTATTTTTAATTAAAGTTTATGTTGCAAAGACTTGTTCACCTCCTATTCATTATGAGAGTGGACACTAGCATTTAGTTTTATGTTTTAGTTTTTATTTTGAATCCTTATACAAATAAATCTCCTCCCATTCCTATATTTAGGGATCAATGGTTGAGGAGTAAATCTAGTAGAAAATATAGTTAGAATTATAGTTGAATGCAATTCTCAATTTATATGATTTAACAAGATAATTGTTAAGTTTACTGTTGCAATGAATATGAATTTTTGAATAAGAAATCTATTGGAGGTTTCTACTATATTATGAGTGTTTATTTTTTAATGAATAAATATGTTTTCATTATACTGCTATGATTAGTTGATTCAGTAGCTCATATTTGGTTTATCTCATCAAAATAGTAGCTTGAGTAAGGGCCACTTAAGGTACTATCCACCCACTTCAATTTCTATTGTTATAATAGATGTTTCATGTTGTATTAATTTTAGAATAGATTCATGATTGTATGCATGTTGTAACATTACTTTGAGTCAAGCCCCAAGGTAGTTAGTTGGTTGAGTTGTGAAGATTCAATAGTTAGTGGTATGTTTTATCATAGAGCTCAATTTAGTAGTTAACTGGTTATAGTACTAAGCCGAGAGTACCCATAGCATAGGTCTCAAATTAAGCTAATTACTTTGTTTTGTAGTTTAAGCTCTATTCCCTTTTCAAGCATCTCTTGTTTTCATGCACATGTGTAAACCACCTATACTTGATGATATAGGCAGTATATGTTGGGAATTATTGTTCGCATGGGTTAGAATAATCATGTGTTCTACAATAAAAGTAAGTTATTATTGTAGCTCACATAATTAATATTGTTTGTATTATGAGTTGTTTTAACAACTCAAATATTCAGGAGTTTGTTTATTTGTTAGTTATGAGTTTTTATCGGATGTTTCCTATAACATAAGAAATATAAGTCCTATATATATGTAAATATATTGAATGAAAATAGAGTGAAGCATGTGGAATTATTCTTGTTGTTGTCTCTGCCCATATTTTCAATATGGTATCAGAGCAATGCAGATTTTGTGCCTATTGTTTTGTGATATGAATAAATTATTGATTGGATTGATTCAATTTACATCCATCGCACATCTCTATGGTTTGTGGCAGGTCTGTCATTACGAATTATAAAGGTTCAATATATTTTGTGTGATTTTGTGAGAGATTGGGCTTGTCCCGGCAGTATTGTTTGGCTCTTTTTTTAATTGACTTTTCCCTGTAAAGAGATTGCACTTTGGTCACCCTTGTCAACTTCATTGAATCTAAACTGGAGAAAATAAAATCCTGTGCAAAGTCTCTAAGAATATTTTCTGAAGTGCCTTCCTCATGATTTTCAATCCACGTGAGGTAGCAGCTACACACCATGCAAAGTGGAGAAGCGATACCACTGATAGCATTTAGTGGTATCTATTTTTATGTAGTTTACAACCCCTATTATTTTGATCTGGCACAGATCTTATTGTTTGCGGAGGAAGATCATGAATTTCTCAGTTACGATGGAGACTAATATTTCAATTTTTTGATTGGGTCGTATTTGTTCAAGTCATTATCCAGTTCTACTATTTATCGCTGTGATTGACAAGCAATTTTCTATGATTAGTGCGAGTAGCTTCCTTTGTTGGCATTTCAATTTTTTTTCAGTGTCTGGGTCTGTCTTTCACAGCCCTTTGATCGTGGCTCTCCACCAACTATGGCTGCTCAACCGTTTTAGCAGATCAACACTTCTTGAATTCATTAATGGCTTATGTAGGTCTCCCTGAGTCTCATTACTCATAGTTCTGATTGATGGTGTAGGTGAAGTGCCGGTTGTGTTTGTTGTGTGGCTTGGCTAGCCAAGTATGCTCACCGACTAGCAGATTAGTGGCTTGAGCTTCATGTACTCTTTGCCGAGTTGGGAGCCAATGCTGGCAACATTGTGATGGTCATCTCTTCGAGCAGTTTCTACATATAAAATTGTGAGGCATCTTCCAATCAATTGGTAGTAGGTATTATGTTGACATATGTTTTGATATGTCGAATAGAGTAGAGACCACATGGTCGAGTAAAGTCTTGCAAGTTAAGATTTAATAGTTTTATTATTATTAGTTAATTTTGTTTAGTGTTTTAAAATATATTGTTAGGAGATATTGATTCATATAGTTAAGTTATATTATTTTGTTTAAAATAAGGTCTATTGTTGTGTCAAAATTGAAAAGTATCAAAATATTGTAAAAAAAAAAAATGGCTTCAATTGTAATTGGACGCACTATCACTTGTATGTCACATCCATTTTGTGGGGGGGATTATAAAATTAAGCCTCAAAGCAGAATTTGTTAAGTAGAAAACTCAATTGGAGGATGGAGGCATCAGAGGTTGGAGGTCAATCAACGTCCTCTCATCAATTACCAACGATGAGGCTGCTCATCAGCTTTGGTGACGTTTTATCTCCTTTTATGCAGCATGATATGATTTGTTACAAGTTTTGTGAATAAGTGGAAATTTCACATTGTGGGGGGGGGAACTAATACACAATGTTTCATTCCCAGTTTGTGATATGTATGTTGATTTAGATATATAACTTCCTTGATGTAAAAGCATAGTGGTGAATAAAAGCACTAGAGTAAGTTTGTTCATGGATCTTGAAAGGGTTTGTGGGAGGATCCGGAAAACCACATGACGTGGACAGTTGATGGGTTCTTTTTCACGTCAAGGTTTTTGGTAAGCCTATTTAAAACCATATAAGGTGAGAGACTTTCATTTGAATCAAGAACATGAGCCACAAGACTTGGCATATTGTAGTTGGAAGTGCTAAGGTGGAGAATGTGGACATTGTCAATATTGTAAACAGTTGTATAGGAGAGCAGCTGGCTAAAGAGATCCTCTAGCTGTTGGACTTCTTCAAAGTATGGTCGGTCAGTAATAAGTTCACTGGAAGTGAAAGCGAGATATGTTCTTGTATGTAGGTGATCATGTGCAGCAAGATCCAGATAGTAGTATGCAAACCTAAAAGCATGCATAGGCATATGATTTTGTTTCCAAGTTGTGTGATGATCTTTCTCTCCATGTTCACACTAAGGGGGGGTGTTGGGAATTATTGCTCACATGGGTTAGAATAATATTGTGTTCTACAATAAAAGTGAGTTATTATTATAGCTCACGTGATTAATATTGTTTGTATTATGAGTTGTTTTAACAACTCATATATTTAGGAGTGTTTATTTGTTAGTCATGAGTTGTTATAGGATGTTTCCTATAACATAGGAAATACAAGTCCTATATATATGTAAAGGTATTGAATGAAAATAGAGTGAGGCACATAATATTTGTGTTGAATTATTCTTGCAGTTGTCTCTGCCCATATTCTCAATAGTATAGAATCTCTAGATGCACATATAGTGTCAGCATCATCAAAAATTGATGTAGCTCTAGTTGATAATTAAATGGATCCTTGTGAGGGTTTAGTGGATTTTTCGACCTAGGAACCACCTCTAAATTATGTGTCTAACACCAAGTTGATTGAGCATTAGTTGGTCCTTACATTTTTTGTGCTATTGCCAGGTATGGTGCTACATTCAAAATTATTTTGTATTATTTCAAAGCTTTCATAGTTTAGTGTTTTATTTCTAGCATTAGGATAATTAGGTTTTCATCCATCAACACTAGAATGTTTTACTAACATTATGCAGGAGTCGTTGATATAAGAAGTCACAACTATTATATGTGAAGGCAGGGAGACACTTTGGGAAGATTTCTCCCCTCAAAACATGAAGCTATAGAGGATATTAGTGATCAAAGTGAATAGAGCAAGGGTATTCATGAAGAACATTACCTAACACCAGCATACACTATAGATATAGAGGAGACCTTCCAAACCATGGGTGATGTAGCCATGGACAACCTACCAAAGCATGTAACCTTTGAATTCCCCATTACCAACTAGGATAGAGAAACTTCCTTAAATAATATACATCCTTAGCATTGTTTGTCTTCTATGGGTTGGTCACTGAGGACCCATATACCTTATTTTTTGAGTTTGATGTGCTTTGTAGAAGTTATAATTACACAATAGATGCACATAGGTTGAAACTATTTCCAACAATATTGAAGGATGTTGTTCTGAGATGGTTCATGGGTCTAGGAAGTGATGTTGTTCTTAATTGGACTTCCATGAAGACAAAGTTCCTAGAGAAGTACCAGGACTATTATAGAGGAATTGATAGAAAGAAAGGAGAAATCTTTAGGATGTCACAAAAAGGGGATGAATCTTTGGAAGACTACATGGAAAGGTTCCAAATTTTCCTTAAGAAATCTTACCAAAATAGACTCTCTGATGAGTCTTTAAAATTGATATTCTTGAGGGGGATTAGTGAGGATTGTATTGTTGCACTTAACCTCATTGAGGTAGGAGATATTTCTCAAGCTTCATTTGAGGATATTTGCAAGGAATGCGGGAATTATTCAAGGTCTTTCACAAAGAAAGCTAGAGGAGATAGGGCAGCTTCCATCAGTAAATCATCCAATGGAGTATCTAGATTTGAATTGAGTAATCTTTTATCTAACATGAAGGAGGATATTATCATCCATTTGGCTACACAATTGGATACTATACATATAAAGAAAAAGTAAGAAGAATTAGAGGCAACCCTTATGGAATACTACCTACATTGTAGACAGAGGAAAGATAATTGTAAATATAAAAGAGTGGCAAGTATTTCTAAGGACAGATAAGGGAAACTAGAATTTCATGCATTATAAGATGAAGAAAGATAATTTTTCTATATTTCTCAAAGGAAACCATGGCAGCCAAGAAAAGGTATTCCTTTAGACCCTTTGAATTACAACATCTCATTTCCTAGTAGCAATTCAAATTTCTCTAGTTAGAACCCTCAACCTTGGGAAAATCCACAAAACCAATGGAAAAATTCTCCACCAAATTTGAAGCAACAACAACATAACATGTGGCCACAACAAAACTTTTAAGAACATAACTACAATTCTCAATGGCCACCTCAATAGAACCAATGGCATATTTAGTGGCAAAGAGGCCAGCAATGGAAAAACCAAAACATGAATTACCAGTAGCCACAACAGCCCTTACAAACACAATAGCAAGACATTATGCCAAACCCAAAAAATCCATCACCACAACCACCTAGACCACCTCATCTCCTAGCCCAACCTACACCTAACTTAGATCAAAATCCTATTTAGTAGGCCTATACTAATGAAGCTATTCAATACCCTACTTGTGGGGTAGAGGTTAGTAATGTCCATCTCAAATTAGGGAAAACATTGGTTGGTACCTCATCCCCTCAAATCACTGAGTTGGTTGATGAGGAACCCATAGTAGAAACCTCAGATAATCCACCTAAGGAGCCTATGTAAAATTAGGTTAACCAAACCATTTCAAGTCTAGATCCTTCATTTCCTAAGAGATTATTTGTTCAAAGGCATCAAACACAAGCTAAAACTGATTTGTTAGGTCAGATTAAAGATGTTTGCATCAAAATCCCCCTCATTCAATCCATCAAGGAGGTACCTATTTAAACTAAAATAGTGAGATAACTATGCATAAAGAAGGAAAGCAGAAAATTAAAACACCCTCAAACTATACATGTCTTAAGAAAACTTGCAATATTATGTTAGAAAACATAACTATCCCTAAGTATGAAAACCCTGGGAGTCTTATAGTAGATGTCAAGAGAAATGGAACTCTCATAAAGAACATCTTGATTGACTTGGGAGAAGCTATTGATGTGATGACTAATGAAATAATGCAACTATTACAATTAATAGAGCTCAAACCTACCCCCACTCTCCTACAATTAGTAGATAGTTCAATAGCTAAACCTAAGGGCATCATTGAGGACTTGGTCATAACACTTGATTCATGCGAGTACCCTACAAATTTCATGGTATTACAGCCTAAAGCTAATATTTCAGGTTATCCCTAATCCTAGGAAGACCATGGGTAGCAATAGTAGATACATTTATAGGTTGTAGGTTTAGGAATATTACTATCTCTAATGGAGATGTGACTAATAAATTAGTCATATATCCACCAGCTCAGCCACGTGCAAATCTAGAACAAACCATTTGGCCTAACCTAGATGAATAAGAGTAGTATTCCTTGTAAACCCTCATGAATATAAAACACAACCCCTTGTTAAACAACCAAGATGAGGATGAATTAATAGAAAACATCATACAAAATAACTATGGTAGGGACCCGCAACAATAGGACTTCATGACATGTTTGCAAGATCCTCTATAGAATGTTATCCCTGCTAGTTCATTTGATTCAATATCCCAAATTTTTCATAGTTTTTTACCACAATAATGTGTCCCATACATAGTAGGACTTGACCTCTCATTAGTTCAAATAATATCCAATACTTTAGAAATTATTCCAGGTAAAAATTTTAATGTTAACAGTGGATTAATTGTTGCATAGGAGACCTCCCTGACCACTATGTTGAAGGCACATGCAACATCCATTGCATGGGATTACCATGACATGAAGGGGATTGACCCAGTCTTGTGTATGCACAAGATATAGATCAATGATGGTTTTAAACCCATAAGAGGATGAACCATGCACTTAGAGATATAGTTAAAATATAATTTCAAAAATTGCTTGATGCAAACTTCATCTACCCTATTTCTGAGAATCAATGGGTTTCACCTCTAGTCATTGTACCAATGAATGGAGGAAAGTGGAGAGTGTTTGTGGATTATAGATAATTGAATGTTGCAACTAGGAAGGACCACTTTCCACTACCATTTATTGACCAATTACTTGATTCACTAGTAGGGAAAGAGTACTTCTCTTTACTAGATGGATTCAATGGATATAACTAAATTAAGATAGCTCTAGAGGGATAGGAGAAGACAAATTTCACATTCCCTTGGAGCACATATTCTTATTATTTCCTACCACTTGAGCTATGTAAGGATCCAACCACTTTCCAAAGGGAAATGTGTATCTTCTCATATTATTCACATGATTCCATGGAAGTATACATGGATGATTTCACAACTTATGGAGATACATATGACGAAGCACTTGGTAACTTGGATAAGGTCCCAAAAAGGTTTCAAGAAAACAATTTATCATTGAGTCATGAAAAATGTTTTATGATGATCACAGAAGGAATTTTACTAGGACATTTTTGTGTCAAATATGGAATTCAAGTGGATCCCAATAAGATTTAATTAATCTCAACACTACCTATGCCTCAAAGAAAAAAATATGTTAGAAGTTTTCTATGAAATGTTGGGTACTATAGAATATTAGTTCAATACTTTATAAAACTTGCAGCCCCACTATTTATTTTACTCACAAAAGATGCAAAATTTGGGTGGACAGCTACTTGTCAACACTCTTCTGAACTACTCAAGGCAGCATTAACCAAAGCACCTATCTTGAGAGGGCCAAATTGGACCTTAATTTTTCACATCCATATATATGATTCTAATTTTATATAGGTGAAGTTCCTAGAAAGAAGGAATGAAAAAAAGAGTATGCCATGTATTATATTAGCAAGAATGTACAAGGGGAAAAATTCAATTATACAGTGGCAAAGAAAGAGATGTTGGAAGTTGTTTATGCAATAAATAAGTTCAGACACTAAATCATAGGATATCATATGTTTATAAACACTAATCACACAATAATAAGGTATTTAATGAATATTAAACTAGTGGTTGGTGGTAGGCTTGTCAAATGGTTATTATTACTCCAAGAATTTGGCATCACCATAGTGGATAAGCTAGGTAAAGCAAATATAGTGGCATATTTTATATCCAAGCTACCAACTCAATTAGTAAAATATGTTGATGATTCCTTCTCAAATGAGAATTTATTTTCTTTTTCTCTACATACACCTTGGTTTTCTAATATTTCCAACTATCTAGTAGTAGGATAGACACCACCTCACTTCTCACCTAGATAAAAGAGACAATTGGTTCACAAAAGTTTTCCCTAATCATGGATAGCTGGTTACTTATTCTACACAAGCCTAGATAATATAATGAGAAGGTGTATTAGAGAATATGAGGTCTATGATATCCTTAGAGCATGCCATGATGAACCCTATGGGGGACACTTTGCAACAAAAAGGATGGCACTAAATATTCTTAATGCTGGTTATTATTAGCCAACTCTTCATAAGGATGTAGTAGATTACACTAGGAGTTGTGATAGGTGTCAGTGAATGGGAAGTCCAACAAAGACAAATGAAATTCCATTGCAACTATAGTTGGCAATAACACCATTTGCTAAATGGGGATTAGACTTCATTGGCCCCATCTTACCAACATTAAATAATAAGGAGTATATATTGGTATGCATAGATTATCCTACAAAGTGGGTAGAAGTTAAGGCTTTTTAGTTTGCAAGAGATAGGAACGTGCTAAAATTTCTATATGAAGACCTATTCACAAGGTATAGGGTGCCAAGGGAAATTGTCATAGAAAGAGGTTCCCAGTTTACATCAGATTTGATCACCAAATTGGTTAAAGAGTATGAGATCAGACACAAAAAGCTCACACCCTACCACCCTCAAGCCAATCGGTAGGTAGAAGTGACAAATAGAGAAATTGAGAACATCCTGGTCACCAAGACAATACAAATTCATAGGAAGGATTAGGCAGCCAAACTTCCAAAAATAGTTTGGGCCTATAGAACAACTTGGAAAATTGTAATAGGGTTTACACCATATGATTTGGTATATGGAAAGAAAGCAGTTCTTCCTATAGAATTTGAGTACAAAACATTGAGGAAAGTAGTAACACTGGGCATGGACTTGACATCAACACAAAAGGAGATATTGCATAACCTAAATGTACTTGATGAAGACAGAATGGAAGCTACTCACCACTTTGAAGTTGTTAAAAATCAAAGAACTAAATGGCATGATCAATTCATCAAAAAAAAGAATTTAGTGGGGGATATTAGGCTTTTCTTTACTACAAGGGAAAGTTACAAACAAGGTGGCTTGGCCCATATGAGATAAAACAAGTATTCCTAAATAGGGCAGTCTAATTGCAGACAATTGATGCAATTAGATTCTCATTACCGGTTAATGGATACATGCTTAAGATTTACAAGAAGCCAATACAAAAGGAATATTTCATTCTTTCATTAATTCAAAACTATGGACCTAAAGATGATAATGAATCTAACATGGAGAAAGGACCTAATCACAAAGTTTTAGCAGTAGACAGTACAAGTTCCACAATTGAATCAGTTGGTGAGTTATACAACTCACCCATTGATATTTCACAAGAATAAATCTCACACACAAACTTCACATGCACACACTGCACAAATGACAATAATAACACATTTATTTTTCTTTTTGTATATTCAAAGCAATGGGGACCTATAGCTTCATCCCTAAAAGCAACAAACTTCAAAAAGGGACTTGTTACTGAAGCCACCCATAGTAATTACCTGAGTCATTTCAAAATTTCCCACTAAAATAATTGCATATCTATACTTTCCACTACCATTTTCTGCACATGCATCCTATCCATCACCTCACGGCTAGCATTCATATTACCTTTCTCAATTTGCACAAACTATACAGCTCATTTCATATCCCATCACCCATACTTCCCAAAAGAATTCTCAACCATCATTTACCATGAGCCATTATATCATATCATTCATTGCCAAATACAATTACAAACAATCACATCATTCCTAGTTGTGGGAAGTTCTCATCAACTTCACACAAGCTAAATTTTAGTTAATTGTAATTTTACAAGTACCATTAATTTTCCATAATTATCATATATTATATTTCCTTGATATATTTTTACATATTTGTAGTGTAGGAAAATGCATATCCTTGCATTTTCACACTTTTTTGGGCCCGCCTTGCTTTATTTATCCCTATTTATGTCTTAATTGGTCCTATTTTGCATCCACAAGCCTAATAAATTGTATCTTTTTATGGCTAATCCTGACAAACACTAAAGGGTAAATGATAATTTAATGATTATGGTTGTGTGTCCCTAATTTTTGGACTAGGACTAAGACACCACCTAGGGCATCTTTTTCCTCCAAAGTTCTTGGGACCCGCTTTTCAAATGCACCTTAAATGGGCCCCTCTTTAGAGTCTATACCCCAAGTTTCATGCCTCGAGACTAAGATGCCACCTACGGTGTCTTAGTCCTCCTTAAGCTATTTTTGGGATTTAATTTCAAATTTTGGTGGGATTTAGCCTCCTTTAATTAATTCATTCATATGTCAGCTTGTTGTGGTGTAATTTCGAGATATTAAGCATAGATAAGTATAAATACAAGGTTCCTTCACCCATTTCTTACCAAGCAAGTTGAATGAGCATTCCTAATAGCATAATTGAGTTCACAAGGGAATTCAAGAGAAATTCATCAAGCATTTGGATCCATCATCAAGATTCAAGCATCATATCGAAGATATTCTTGCATTATGTGTGTTTTAAGCTAACATTTATGATATAGGGGTTTGGTTCAAGCAAGCAATTCAAGTCAAGATCTATCAAGCATCCCTTCAATTCAATATCTACATCCAAGATAGCCACTTCATACAAGTTTGAAAATTTCATAACAAGGGTTTAGGGAGTTGCAACATAGCACTTTGTTCATTCATCATTTCGCTTCATCATTCCATTTCATTCCAAGGTTTAATTACCAACAAGGGGTTTGACAAAGGAAAACCCCCATTTATCAACAAGTTTTCCTCTCTTGCATGTTTGTGTTTGTAGATTTAGGTTGAAGACTTGAAGATCATTTGAAGTGAAAAGTTGCAAATTTGCATTGCAAAGTTTTCATCTTCGTAGAAACTCACCTACATGCCAGATCTAGAAGTTTTAGGACCTAATAACTGACAAGAAGGAAGTGCAAACATTGAACCTCGAGATCACATTTAGAGATTTCAGAAATTTAAGAAGGGACTAAGACAATAGTAAGGGAATCTTCACCATCCCAAAGGTAATTTTTAGAGATTCTTTCAGATCTAGTTCTGACATCCAAAGATTCCAAATCTTCCCTAAAAAATAGTAGCAGGACTAAGACAATAGTCAGGGTGTCTTAGTCCCCCATAGCACATTTTGATAGTATTTTTGCATTTTCAGAGTCCTTGTCACATCTCCAAACTTCCCAAGTACATACATCATAACTTTTTATTGCTTAATTTCATCATTTGCACTCATTATTTGGCTTGTATTACTAGGTTTTGTGAGTTGAATGTGAAATTGTCTTTTCTAAGCTTTTGCTTGGTGGTGAATGCCTCAAAGCTTAAAGAACCCCCTCCTAGGTCTTCCTTTTTGAGAATTGACTCACATTTGTGTTGATAGTCAATCCAATTTGTGATCCTAGGGAATCCTTGAGTGACAATTGGAGAATAGTGGTGTTATATGACCTGGGTTATAAAGCACCCATTCCCTTATTGTTCATTTTAGTGAACCCGACATTTTTGAACATTCATTTTTCTGATTTGAAGTTCAGTAAGGTCCTAGATCTAGGTTGCATCCATTCTTGCATTACATCTTGCATTAGTGAATGTGCATCTAGGCTTTCTCATATTTTCATTAGTGAAAGTGCATATATGTTGCTTTTTTGCTTTTTTGCATCATCTTATCTCATTGAAAAACTAAAAAGTGCATTGTCAATCATCCTAATTGTATTTAGGAACATTGTTATTCCATTCAAAATTGAAAAAATTGCATTAAACTTTGCATCCAATTTCTTGTCATTAGTTACTTTTTATTGCATTCATTTGCACATGTTTTTGTTTCTAAACATTGGGTCCCTGAGTAGGCAACCCAGGAACACTATAAATAATCCATATTTGTTGTTTTTTTCTAAAAAAAGCCTCTACTAGGACTAAAACGCTTATTCCCTCTGTGGGTTTTTGGCTCAGAACCCTCTCTATGTTCTTTGTTGTTTGTTACAATTTCTATAACCTCAAAATTCCTTCAATAGGACCAATACACCCTTGTTGGTGTCTTAGTCCCTATTGAGTTTGAAGTTGTAGTTTATAGGGTTTAAATCTGCTTTTCTATGCTTTTGTTTGCTTCTTTCAATTTTTTGTTATAGTTTGAAAAATTACTATTATTCCAATTTATTTCACTTCAATTGTATTTTGAAATCATTTCAATTACAAGCATCATTAGATATGAAAATGCTCACATTTCTGAGAATTTGTATAATATGGATAAAAGTACTTTTCACTTTTGCATATACAATGTTTACATTCATAAAACTCTGCATAATTTTGATAAAAGTGTTTTTCATTCTTGGATATACATTGTTTGCATTCTTAAAGTTTTGCATAAATTGGATAAAAAAAATTTGCATCTTTGGATATACATTGTTTACATTATTAAAGCATTACATGAGATGGTTAAAAGTTCTTTTCAGTTTTGGTCAAACACTGTTAGTATCTTACCTTTCTAGGCACACTAATAAAATGTTCATATCCCCTCCCTATGAGAGTGTTTTAGTGAAAGTGAATACAACCTTGGGCAATCCTAACGATCATATTAATTATTTTCCTAATATCTCTCCTATTGGAAAAGAAGATATTTTGGTGTTAGAAGAACCAATCAATGAGAGTTTTGAGAATCCTAGTTGTTTCTCTCCTTCTACCTCTCTTATTAGGCAAGACATTGATTAATAAGAAGAAACAACCATAGGTAATCATGATGACCACATAACACAACAAGATACCATTGAACTTCAACTAGTCTACATTCATCTCCCAAAATATTCACCTCTTGTGATAATGTTCTAGAGGATGAAAGCGTAAGTGAAGATATGTTGGTGTTGGATAATCAAAACTTTAAGATCTATGGCAATCCTCTCTATGCTCCATCTCATATTTTGGAAGAAATTATAGGAAAAAGGAATGAAATTATGGATAATCATGATAGTTAAATTTGTTCTTCTCCTTGTACCTCTCCTAGTTGTGAGGAAGATTCTTGATTCATGAGGGAAAAATTCTTAAACAAGATAATGGCATCATTGATAAGCAAGAAAATTTAACCATTGATCATTCCCCTACTTGGGATGAAGTCATTTTGGAAGAACCAATCCTTGAATTTTAAGAACATTTGGTTTTTAGTTCTCCTAAAAACTCTCCTACTAGGGAATATCTAATGGTAGAAAAAAATGAGAACATTGACAATATTAATTCCTTATATGAAGATGATGAAGTAAAATTAGACTCCTCTTCACTAAGAAATCATGAAAATAAGGATAAGACTTATGATTTTATGCACATTAGATACCCCTTGAATTACTCTCATGAACATAAAATTATCCTTTATCCACCTTCTCAAAAACCACAAGTTCAAAACAAACCCGTCCTTATCCTCAAACCACCTAAGAACAATGTTTTGCAGCAATTGAGTTACAATATCGTTTCTCATACATGTAACACTAGAAATAATCTGCAACCAAGAGAAACAACTTCAACATCCCTCCCTTTGCCTAATCCCATTTTTCCTAGTGCTCCTCGTTTAACTTCGCAGAGTGGGAAGGAGTATGATCTTGTTGAACAACTTATGAATATTTTTGAAAAGATATCCCTATGGGACTTAATTCGGAATTCACCTAATTATCACACTATGCTTCAAATAGCCTTGCAACAAATTGTGGTTCACTCTAGTGCAAACTTGAATGACATAGCAACAATGATTCAAGGAATAAATGCTAACATTCATTTCCACCAAAGTGATCTCCCTCCTTTGGAAGTGCAAAAAACAAATGATGCTTTCATGATCATAGCTCAATACAATAGAACAGGGATAAAATGAACCCTTGTTGACAATGGCCCAACCCTTAATGTGTGTAGTGTGACCCTTTTGGATAAGCTTGGCATCGATAAGTCAAAAATTCAACCTAACTCTATCTATTAAGGGATTTGACAATGTCGGAAAACAACCACTTGGTGTGATCAATTTTCCTATTACTACTAGGAAGGCCACATCAAAAACATTGATCCATGCTATGCCTCACAATATTTCATAAAATCTCTTTTTAGGTAGACCATGGATTCATGCAATGAATGGGGTGACTTCTAATCTTCATCATAAAATGAAGTGTATTTACAACAACAAAGTGTACACACTTGAAGCTGACCCTAACCCGAATAGTTGTTTGTACATTGAGAAAAATAGGGAGAATCGTTTGGCAACGTTAACACCAACTACACAAGTGGAACCCATGCAATAGAAAGACAAAGCAAAATATATTAAGGAAGTCACAGAGCTATTAGAAGATGATTGGGGTTCCTTAGACTTTGGACCTACATTCATAGGAGAATACAAGATCATAAAGAAAGACTTTGAAAAAGGAAAAGAAAAAGCGGTAATGTCAACAAAAAATTTGGATGACCCTTTGGAAGCATCCACCTCAACCACTTTAGAAGAAGAATCAAATTATATGACAAATTTTGATGAGATAAACTATCAAGAACCACCAAATCCAAAAGATATGAAGAAACTTTATGGAAAAGGTTACAAACTTATGAAATAACTTGGATATAGTGGAAAAGAATGTGGTGCTAGAGAACATGGTATTCATGTCCCTATAGAGCCTAACACACAAGAAAAAAATTATGGTCTTGGCTATTGTCCTCTAATTGAAATAAACCCATCAAACAAGCCTTCACTTAATATCAACACTCTTACAAAATATTCCTCTTAGCCGACTCTAACAATAGTGCATCCTGAATTGCTAGACACTAGTGGTCTTGATTGTTATCATTTGAAAAAAGAAAAAAGTACTAGCTTAACATTAATGTCATCACACAAAACACTAATGATTCAAATTTGTTAGATTTTACACCTTCCTTTAAATAAGACTACAAAATTTTGCAATCTAAAGATTCTTGTGTAGATATGACACCTTGTACTAAGCAAGAGATATCTTTGTGACAAAATAAAGGAACATCCTCTACTTTTGATCAAGAAAGTATCTTGTTGAGACTCCTCCAAGATCATTTGATAGCTCTCCCTTCAAGAACATGAAACAAATTCTACTACAAGGGTTCATTTTGTGCATATCATAGATTTCATGGTCATGCTACTAATGAATGTAAGGATTTGAGTAGTAAAATCCAACATCTTAAGGAGTTTGGTGCATTTCATTATGTGCAGGCACCTAATTCCTCTAATTGATACTGATTTTCACTCTAGCATGCATCTCATCAATCATCTCGGCTCACCCTTGTCCTCCACTAAATGGGGGCAATGGGTTAGGTAGCCTTGTCTTCGTATGCCACCTGTTGTTTCCTCTCTTAGCTAGTTGACCACTTTCCATGTATATGTAAGAGCGAGCTTGGGATTTAGATGACATGCCTTAAGTTGGCTCACATGTGATGTACTAAGTTACAAATTTTTTGGGCAACCCCTTCCCTTCTCATGACATAGCTTATTGGAAACATATAGGCTTTTTGGAATAATCTCTCATGTCATCTTCTACTTTAAAGCAATTTCTCACAGTAATGATGTTAGCAACCACTTTAAAGTGGGGGCATACATCAACACTCATGTTTCGTTGTGTGATTTTATTTCTTCTTGTGATGTTTTCTTTTCTTTGTGGTGTCATTGGGTTTTATTTCCTCTAAGAGTGTGATATTACTTTGACTTGTCCTCTCTTAGAAACATTAAGTACAATGTTCCCTAAGATGAGACCTTGCATTTATCCTCTCTTGGAGATGTTAAGCACAATGTTCCCTAATATGAGACCTTACATTTTTCCTCTCTCGGAGACATTAAAAACAATGTTCCCTAAGATGAGACCTTGCACGAAATAAGAAAAATTCCTTTGAACATCCCTCTTTCTTATTGCATTTTCTTTTTGTACCTTATTAAAGTTATGGAGGTATGGCTTTGATATGGTTCCCTAGGGATCACCTAGTGAACAACTAGCTCCACTAGCCCTTGTGACCATGTATTTTCTTTCTTTTTTCCTTTTCATAGGCATGGAGGTATGACTTTGATATGGACCTCTTGGGGATCATCTAGTGAACAACTAGCTTCACTAGCCCTTGTGAGCATGCATTTTGTTTGCATAGTGGACAACATGTTCCACTTGTAAACCTCTTTTGGAAAAACAACCTAGACCTGGTCCACAATGCGTTGGACAGTTAGTCGAAGCTTGTTCTATTGCATTGTTCGTTTTTCCTTTTTATTTTTCCTATCTTTGATGGTGTATGTTTGTGATCTAGTTATGGCTTCATATATCATCTGCAAGTGTGTACCTTTGTGCCTATGTTGGTCTACCATAGGATCTTGATCCTAGGGGCTTGGCCACCCTCTTTGTTATTGTTATCCAATCTTACTAGCATTTGTACATTTGAACCCCTCTTGATTGTGTGGTTGGCTACTTTAGTGTGAGTTTGAAGCAAGTTCATCCTCTCACTGAAGTGGGGGCTAAATGTAGTGTAGGAAAATGAATACCCTTGCATTTTCACACTTTTTTGGGCCCACCTTGCTTTATTTATCCCTATTTATGTCTTAATTGGTCCTATTTTGCATCCACAAGCCTAATAAATTGTATCTTTGTATGGCTAATCTCGACAAACAATAAAGGGTAAATGATAATTTAATGATTTTGGCTATGTGTCCCTGATCTTTGGATCAAGACTAAGATTCCACCTAGGGAATCTTTGTCCTCCAAAGTTCTTGGGATCCCCTTTTCAAATTTGCCTTAAATGGGCCCCTCTTTGGAGTCTATGCCCCAAGTTTCATGCCTTGGGACTAAGATGCCACCTACAACATCTTAGTCCTCAAGTTATTTTTGGGATTTAATTTTAAATGTTGGTGGGATTTAGCCTCCTTTAATTAATGAATTTATATTTCGGCTTGTTGTGGTGTAATTTCGAGATATTAAGCATAGATAAGTATAAATACAAAGTTCCTTCACCCATTTCTTACCAAGCAAGTTGAATGAGCATTCCTTATAGAATAATTGAGTTCACAAGAGCATTCAAGAGCAATTCATCAAGAATTTGGAGCCATCATCAAGATTCAAGAATCTTATCAAAGATATTCTTGCATTATGTATGTTTTTGAGCTAACATTTGTGATGTATGGTTTTGATTCAAGCAAGCACTTCAATTCAAGATCTATCAAGCATCCCTTTAATTCAAAATCTACATCCAAGCTAGCCACTTCATACAAGTTCACAAATTTCATAACAAGGGTTTGGTGAGTTGCAACATAGTACTTTGTTCATTTATCATTTCCGTTCATTATTCCAATTCATTCCAAGGTTTAATTACCAACAAGGGGTTTGACCAAGGAAAAACTCCATTTACTAGCAATCAACAAGTTTTTCCTCTCTTGCATGTTTGTGTTTGCAAATTTAGGTTGAAGACTTGAAGATCATTTGAAGTGCAAAGTTGCAAAGTAGCAAAGTTGAATTGCAAAGTTGTCATCTTCACAAAAACTCACCTACAAGCGAGATCTAAAAGTTTCAAGACCTAAGATCTGAGAAGAAGGAAGTGCAGACATTGAACCTCAGGATCACATTCAGAGATTTCAAAAATTCAAGATGGTACTAATACAATAGTAAGGGTGTCTTAGTCCTCCTAAGGGTATTTTTCAGAGATTCTTTCAGATCCAATTTTGGCATCTGAAGATTCTACATCTGCCCTGAAAAATAGATGTGAGACTAAGACAATAGTAAGGGCATCTTAGTCCTCCATAACACATTTTGATAGTTTTTTTGCATTTCTAAATTCCTCATCACATTTCCAGACTTCCCAAGTACATACATCATAACTTTCTATTCCTTAATTCCATCATTTGCACTCATTATTTGGCTTGCATTACTAGGTTTTGTGAGTTGAATGTGAAATTGTCTTTTCCAAGCTTTTGCTTGGAGGTTAACCCCTCAAAGCTTAAATAACCCCCTCCTAGGTCTTCCTTGTTGATAATTGACTCACCTTTGTGTTTCTAGTCAATCAATTTGGGGTCCTAGGGAATCCTTGAGTGACAATTGGAGAATAGTGGTGTTCTATGACCTAGGTTATAAAGCAACCATTACTCTATTGTTCAATATTAAATCTTGCATGCTTCATATCAATTTTTTATATTTCAACTACATATCATGAAACCCTCTGCCAAGAAATGTACAATTAAGTATAAAAACTTAATACCTTTAGTTTGGGGGAGAGGTATGTTTTATCTTCTTGATTTTTAAAACCAAAACCATTCTACAAACTTTCACCATTTTGTTTTCCCCATTTTCAAATTACATAAGCCTAGATGGGAAGATAAGGGTAAGAACTAGTTTCATTGGGAAGATACATCATACTAGAAGTGGTATAATAAGAATAATAAGCTAAGACAAAAGTAGAACAAAGCAAAATTCAGAAGGATTAGAGCATAATTTAAGGATTGAATATACTACAAAGAACTTTGCATCACCATGGTTGGTGATATTATCCAAAGGGAACCAGTAGAATGTACCCATCTGTGGGAAGATAGAAAAGTGTTAGATATTTTTCAACATGTTGGTTGGATGGACTACTTCTTGAAACTCACATAGTTCAACAAAGCTATAACACAAAAATTTGTTGCTACTTTATAAAATGATGAGGTGACTATAAGAGGTTTGAAGGTGGATGCTTTAGATGCCACCATTGCTAAGGTATTAAGACTACCATGGGAAGGGAAATAGTTTCCAATTAGGGTAGATTTCATAGCTACTAGGAATAAATTCAGAGAACATGGAGAAAACTTGAATAGTTCTTCTCAAGATACAAAAACATTATCCTTTCCTTGGTTATAGACCTTAGTAGCTTCTTATGTAGTCTACTTAACTTGTGATGGTATGCAGTCCTTGTTATATATAATCCATTTTAAACTTTTAAGCCATCTTTTCCATGATAGGCATGCAATTTTTCCCAATTTTTTTTATAATCTATTGAAAAGAATGAGTTCTAAGTATAAAAGGAATAGGAATAACACAAAATTGTCACATTATTGCTTAGTCACCTTGTTGATAAAAATAAGTTTGAGGGTTCAATCTCCACATGTTTCATTGGAGAGTTTCTTAAATTGTAGTCATATCAATAACATTCTTAAGGAACCTATTATTCCAAAAAATGTAGAATCGCCTAATGTATTAGGAATGGAAATGCCTATTCAATCCCTTGTTGCTTAACCTACCTACAACAAAGGAGAGCCATAGGAGTAGAGCTTTACAAGAGTCACAACCTATAGCCTTTGAGAAACCCACAACAAGAGATGCCCAAGAAACCACTACCTCTAGAAAAACACCAAGAACTAGGAAAAGGAAAGGTGAATCTTCTTCTACACCTACAAGGAGGCAGAAGAAATCCACATAGCCTAGGTGTTCACACCACCTAAAGAACAAAGGTGTTATAAGAGGATTAATTAGAAAGGGAAAGGAAGATGTTGTGATAGTGGAGATAGATCCAAAATCAAAGGGGGATTTCCTTAAAAATTTACATACACCAGTTAAACAAGCATGGTATTTCATAAGCACCTTTGATTCAAAGGATACGCTTGTAAGAAAAATGAGGAAAATAACCCCACAAAGTCTTGATAGTGAGGGTTGTGATCATACCATGGGAGATGATGATTAGTTCTTAGGAAAGGATGAGGAATTGTATATAGAGGAAAGAAATGTTAGGAAAGAATTGCAAGAAGCACTTGAGAGGATAAATAGCTAGAAGAATTGGTAAAGACATACTAGCAAAAGGAAGATGAAAGGCACAAAAATAAAGGAATTAGAGGAGAAACTATATACATTTGGGCATGGATCTAAATTAGACATCATTGCACAACTTTCCATCATTTAGGTAGGTAATAAGGAAATTATACCTGAAGGAAGACCTCAAATTAAAACTTGAACTAGTCCCACTATAATTTCCTTAGGGAATGAGTTGTGGAAAATGATATATATCAGGGTGATTAGGCTTCAAACAATTCAAACTAACAAGTTTTTCAAGTTTCAAACCCTTGAGAGGGTTGGTTCCTTCACAAACTAACCACCACCTTGTAGTAGTCCTCATCACCTTTTCTTTGCATATCTTGTAGAGAAATCCTAAATTGGACATGACCTTCACACTTTCAAACACCCATTATCTTTCTCTTCAACATATCAACCTATCTCTCTATGTTGTTTTGGAATGATCTCTCCAAATCTAGCCTATAATGCTAGAATTAGGCCTAAATAGGCCACTTTTTCAAAGAAAGTGCCTCAATTTCAATTACCAGACATCAAAACTCTTCATTTATAGTATCCCTAGGTCACATAGGGTCAGATTCCATCATTAGTTTCTCCAAACTTTCACAAAAATTGGTTTCCTAACAAATTCCTACCAAACTAAGCCTAGCACATAGAGATGTTAGAGTAGGGATTGAGAAAAACACCTAAAACCACCATCACCCTTCCCTAAAACTACCAATACAAAAAAAAAACACCTAGAAGGTCCATTCCACCAGTTTTTACAAATTTCCTATGTTAAAATGGCTTGTTTCTACACGTTTTATCTCAAAACCCTTGAAACCTTAAGTACTAGATAGAGCACTTACAGAAAATTGCTTCAATCTCCCAAAAATTTGGATGAAATTCAACAAAATAGGATTCAAATGGAAGTATAAACCAAGATCTAACAATTCACATGAGTCTCAGATGATTATGTTGTACGAGGTTGTATAGGGGTCAAAAAACACAAGAAAACATAGAATTTTGTACCAAAATAGAACATTTCCTTTATTTTCTCACTCCAAAAATCATAAAGAACCTTCCCTAAAATGTATTAGGGGATTTTAAACATGTTCCCTTCAAATTCCAATGTTCCCCAACTAATTTTTGAATGGGTGACCATTGGTATTCCAATACAAACCAAAATTGACAACATTACTAAGCAACTTTTACATTATCCTTGACAACATTTTATCAAAAAACCTACAAGACCCTACATGACACTAATTACATTTGGATTGGTCTGAATAGACCTTATTTGGAACACAAAAGAACAAAACTCAAAACATGACTCCACTAAACATCATCTAGTCCTATTTGCCAAGGTGCTCCTACACCATACAACCGGAGTGGAAAAGATTTCATCCTCTTGATGAAATGCGTTCATGAATAGAGACTCCATATTGCTTTATATCCTCCACTGACATCCATGTAGCATCTTCATTTGGTAGTCCATGCCATTTGACCCAGTATTTATTATACACTTTATGTCTAGTCCTCTTGATCTCCCTTGTGTCGAATATGCTCTCTAGCTTCATTGGTTGGATGGGTGGTAGGTCTTGAACCCACTCAACATCTTCAAATCTTGTTGCATCTACTTCTTCACCTACAACCACAATACCCTTAAAAGGATAAAGATCAGCAATATTAAATATAGGTGAGATAGCAACCCTAGGAGGGAGTTCTATCTCATAAGAATTTTGTCCAAACTTGTGTACCACCCTGCAAGGCCTGATCTTTGTCATCATTATCTTGGTATATTTTCCTTTAGGAAACCTCTCCTTCCTCAAATGTGCAAGCACCATGTCCCCAACCTTGAACTGAACATCCTTCTTCTTCAAATCAACCTTCTTCTTATACTTCTCCACACTCTTCTTTAGGTTCCCTTTGACCTACTCATGTATGTCCTTCATAGCTATGGAAAAATCCTCCCCTTCTACACTCCTTTTCTCCATATCCTTTAGATCTCTAAGTTCATGTATCCCTCTTGGACTCATACCATATACTACTTCAAATGGACTCCTTCCTATTCTTCAGTTAATGGAATCATTATATGCATATTCTGCTTGAGGAAGTATGAGATCCCATGACTAAACATGTTCTTTGGTAAGACACCTTAACAAGTTCCCAAATGACCTATTTACAACCTCAATTTTCCCATCCATTTGTGGATATAGGCTAAACTGAAGGTTATATTTGTTCCCAAATTTTTCCACAAGGTCCTCCAAAAGTGACCTATGAATTTGGAATCTCTATCAGACACAATACTTAGAGGAAGTACATGAATCCTTACAATCTCTTTGAAACACAAACTAGCTATGTGAGATGCATCATTTGTACTTCTACAAGCAATGAAATGGGCCATCTTGCTAAATCTATTAACAAAAAAATAAATACTAGCATACCCTCTTTGTGTCTTAGGCAAACCCAAAACAAAGTCCATTTTGATTGACTCCCATGGGTGGTTAGGTATAGGAAAAGGCTAGTAGACTCCTACATTAGAACTTGATCCTTTGGATCTTTGACATATTCCATAACTCTCCACAAACTTCTTAACATCCACATACATCCTTGGCCAGTAATAGAACTTATTAACCTGCTCTTGGGTTTTATCAAACCCAAAGTTCCCATTCAAACTACCACAATGCTTCTCCCTTATTAAATTTTCTCTCATAGAGCATTTTGGCACACACGACTGAGCACCCTTGAATAGAAAACCATCTTGGAATACAAAATCAGAATACTCACCATGAAAAGCATCTTGAGATTGACCGCAAACAACGAATTCATCTTTAAAATCACCATCATCTTTATACATACCTTTTAGTGTATCTATCCCCACACTTTGGAGTTGTACTTCTTGCACCATCATAGATCTCCTACTCGGGGCATCTGCAAACTTATTTTCTTGTCCCTTCTTGTGCTTTATTGTAAAGGTGTAGGCCTATAAACACTTAATCCATTTCATGTTCCTATGACTTAACTTATCTTGATTGTTCAAGAAACTTAATGCATGATTATCTGTGAAAACAATGAACTCATTTGGTAAGAGATAATGTCTCCATTTCTTGAGCGATTGAACCATTGCATAGAGTTCAAGGTCATATGAAGAATACTTCCTTTTGGCTTCATTGATTTTCTCACTAAAGAATGCCACCAGTTTCCCTTCTTGACTCAAAACTACACCTATAGCAGACCTGCTTGCATCACATTCCACTATGAACAACTTGCTAAATTTAGGGAGTGGGAGAATAGGTTGTTGAGCCACTCTAGTCTTTAGGTATTCAAATCTTTTATCTACCTCAGCATTCCATTGAAACTTATTCTTCTTCTCACCCTTGATGGTATCAATTATTGGTGAACAAATGTTGCTAAAATTCTTGATGAACTTCCTATAGAAGCTAGCTAACTCATGAAATCTCCTTCTCCAACTGATGTAGGTGTTGGCCAATTGAGTATGGCCTCTACCTTTGTGGGATCCATCTTCAATGTCCCCTCTAAAATCACAAATCCAAGATAAACAAGCTCCTTCTTCATAAACTCACATTTCTTGAGATTGATCATCAATTTCTCCTCATTCAACCTATTCAATACCTTATCTAGGTGCTCCAAATGATCCTCCTTTGTCTTATTGTACACAAGGATATCATCCAAGTATACCACCACAAATTTTCCTATGAATTTCTTTAGAACCTCATTCATCAGCCTCATGGATGTACTTGGGGAATTTGATAACCCAAATGGAATCACTAGCCACTCATACAAGCCCTAATTGGTCTTGAAGGTGGTCTTCCACTCATCTCCTTCCCTTATTTTGATTTAATGGTATCCACTTTTCAAATCAATCTTTGAGAAATACCTTGCACCTAACAAACTATCCATCAAATCCTCCACCTGGGGTATAGGAAATCTATATTGAATTGTGATCTTATTTATTGCTCTTGAGTCAATACAAAGCCTCCAATCTCCATCCTTTTTAGGTGCCAATATAGTTAGCACAACACAGGGGCTCAAGCTCTCCAATATCAGCCCTTTGTCCAAAAAATATTGAACCTGATTTCTTATCTCTTCATTCTACTTAGGTGTCATCTTGTATGTTAGTTTGTTAGGCAAACTTGCACCCAGTATAAGATCAATGTGATGAATCACATCCCTGATGGGAGGTAGAGAATTTCGTAGCTCTTTCACCCCTATATGTTCATCCTTATCCAATAAGACCTGTACTTCCTTAGGTATATCTTCTCTATCTGCTGCTACTACATTTGAAATGGAAAAATAACATAACCAATTCCTTCCTCATTAAAACTCTTCAAAAACTCTTTCTCCTTGACAATCATCACACTTGGTCCCTCATGAACAACACCATCATCTTCTTGCAAAGGTGTGAGAGTGTATGAAACTCCATCTTTTTCAATGACATAAATACTCTTCTCCCCATCATTTTTAGCCTTCCTATCAGATTTCCAAGTCCTTCCAAGGAGTAGGTGGCATACATCCATAGGAACAATGTCACATAGGATTTTGTCTTTGTAGGCACCAATGCTAAACTCCACCCAAGCCTGCTCATTTACAAGCACTTGCTGCCCCTTATTGAGCCATGAAATATTATAGGGTTTTGGATGATGATTTCTTTTCATTTTAAGTTTTTCCACCATCTTTAAAGACACTATATTATTAGTTGAACCAAAATCAACTACCACTTTACATACCTTTCCCTGAGATTTACAAGTTTTCTAGAACAATGTCTTTCTTTGTGGGGGGGTATCAAGACATAATAACCCGACCAAAATAACCCTAGACAGAATAACCCAACCAAAATAACCCAAGGAAAAAATAACAAAGGGTCATAACAACCCATGGACAAAATAACTCATGGTCAAAATAACCCATGGATAGAATAACCCATGGTCATTTTAGATCAAGCTAGTAAACTAGAAATGACATAAAATAAATTATAAATATGATTGTGAGGCACCATAGAGGCTATTTAGGTCATTTTTAGACCATGTATCCATTGTATACCCCTAAAATAGCCTTAAAATGGTATCAGGACATAATAACCCCGCCAAAATAACCATGGACAAAATAACCTAGCCAAAATAACCCAAGGACAAAATAACCCAAGGTCATAATAACCCATGGACAAAATAACCCATGGACAAAATAACCCATGGACAAAATAACCCGTGGTCAAAATAACCCATGGACAAAATAACCCATGGTCATTTTAGATCAAGCTAGTAAACTAGAAATGACATAAAATAAATTATAAATATGATTGTGAGGCACCATAGAGGCTATTTAGGTCATTTTTAGACCATATATCCATTATATACCCCTAAAATAGCCTTAAAACACCTTTAATGTGCTTAAATAACCTATAAAATGGTAAATAATTATAAAAATAAAGGCAATTTCGTGGGAATAAGTTGATTAAGAGTTATTATGAAAAGATATAAATGAAAAGGCATTAAGAAGATATATAAAGTGGTAGAATTAAGAGAAGTAAAGAAAGGAAGAAGTGGAGAAGAAGTAAGAATGTGTAGAGTGATAAGAAGAGGAGAAATCCAAATTCATAAAAGAAGATATTTTGTAATATATTTTTTTGAATATTATTTTAAATTTTCCTAGGGTTTTCTAAAAGAGTGTACAAAAAATCAATATACTATTTAGGGAACCAACACATTCTTCATAATTTTTAATATATACAAAGCCTCTTCAGTTTTTAACAAGTAAAAAAATAAGAATTTACTTATTGTAGATGGTTACACATTTTTGTTTCATCAACAAGGCATCAATAAAATGATCTAGCATTGTGTGGAATATTTTACAAATAAATGTTCAAGTCAGTGCTATACTATGACACAAACAAAATCCAGTGATGTGATTAGAAGTATAGAACATAATCATGCTCCAAAACCTAAGATGATCATTGTCAAACACAAATTGAATGAAATGAAAGACATGGCATGCTCGAATCAAGATTCTACAAGAAATATCATCATTGCTTCATGTTATAATATTTCATTACCTGTAGCAGGAGCAATACCATCAACCCATGCATTATCTAAAATGATTCAAAGAAAAAGATTAAGATTTGAAGCGCCGCCACCAAATCCTCACACATCAGCAAATCTTATCTTACCAATTGAATATACAATTACCAATAGAGGTGAAAAAATTATTTTTCATGACAGTAATGATGAGAATCAATTTTTAATATTCACCACCACACATAATTTGCAATTACTGAAAGAATCTAAAAATTGGTTTAGTGACGATACATTTAAAATAGTGCCAAGTAGTTTTCAAAAGTTGTACATGATACTTGGCTTGAAAACTGATGCAATATTTCCACTCATTTATATTCTTATGAGAAACAAAACAAGAACCACTTATACACAAGTACTTGCAGAATTAAAACAACTTTAACCTGATCTAAACCCAAAAACTATACTTATTGATTTTGAATTAGGTTTCATGGGAGCTATTTCTAAAAAATTTCCAAATGCCGCTATCCAAGGATGTTTTTTCCATTTCTCTCAATGCTTGTTGAGGAAAGTTCAAGAAGAAGGTCTACAAACATGTTATAGTGTCGATGAAGTATTTGCATATGAGATCAAGAGAATTGTTGCATTACCTTTCGTGCCTCAAATAAACGTAATTGATGCATTTGAAACACTTCAACAATCTCCTTATTATACAGAACATGAGGAGACCATACAACCCATAATTGATTATTTTGAAGACACATGGATTGGAAGATTAACCAGAAAAGGCAACAAATGATCACCCAAGTTTCCAATCACAATGTGGAATTTCTATTTAGCTACTCAAGATGATCTTCCCATAACCAATAATACTATTGAGGGATGGCACAAAGGATTTAGTGAATTGCTTCAAGCATTGTACAACTCAGCCTAGAAATTCATCAAAGCAGTGGAAAAAGAATAGAGTCTCCAAGAGAATAGAATAGAGAAATATATGGCTGGATACATTGGACAACCAAGTAGGCAAAAATACCGTGAACTAAAAGAAAGACTAAAAAGATTGGTTGATGGTTATGACAACCATAACATTTTAGATTATATAAGAGGCATCGCTCATAATTTGACACTTTAATTGAAATTTTGAATAATAAATTTTTTTTAGCAACATACATGTAATTTATAAATTTTGTTTTCCTTTCTCTATATTCTTATGGGGATATTTTGTCCATGGGTTATCCTGACCACGGGTTATTTTGGCTTCGGTTATTATCACCCTAGGTTATTTTGTCCTTGGGTTATTGTGACTAGTTTATTTTTCCAGGGTTATTTTGGCTAGGTTATTATGTCTCGTAACCCTACTCAACTACCTACAACTATCTAACTTCCTCATATGACCCTTCATCTTCTTATTTTTTCATTTTTGCAATTTTAACAATATGACAACTTTGACAAGTTTTTACATTTTTTGACAAAATGAACTCATAATCACCTAATAACCTATTGAATGACTCAAACATGTTAAATATGGTCTAAATGACCTTATGACATGACCCAAACACTATGTAAAGCAAATATTTACAAAATGGCCTCATGGAGGCATGAATTCCACTAGGTGCTCCTGCACCACATTAGCCTTTTTCGTACAGTTCCAAACTAAAAGGGGAAGTACCCAAATTTATGAGGTATTCTAATGTTCCCTAGTAGGGTTAGTTAAAGCCTTAAGTGTCTTGCTAGATGCTTGCAAGGCGTCAGTCCCCTTGAGTTGTGACTAGACACCTCTTTTAGTAGCCACCCTTTTGATTGAGATTATTTAGTGTTACTTTCAATGTAGGGGTGTAGCATCACACCCCAAAGTTAGTCACCATATGGATCCCTTGAGATGAGATAGAAATCCTCGACTTAGTATAAGTTAATTGTTTACTTGTAGCTTTCTAGGGAGAGGGTGATTGGGTCATTCTTCCGGTCCTGGAGGCTCCTAGTTGTCCTATCTTGCAAAAACAAGAGTGAATACATCTTCTAACAGTGTCCCAACACTTGTGTCAAAGGAGATTCCAAATTGTGGGCCAGAAAGTGCTGCCATTGGCCATTGACCCTAGAGATAAGAAGTGATTGATATGTTTTTGATTGTGCTATACCAATGTAAATTGATGTGAATAACCCTCGAACATACACATATTTGCATAGGGAGTTGACAAGTCAAAAAATAAAAATCTAGTTTTAGAGTGTTTACTATGTTTGTAATCACATTTCAAAAATTTACCAAAATGAAAATCATTCAAAAACATTAGATTTTAGGAAAACAAACTATGAACTGTAACTGTTAGACAGTGAACCACAAACATTGAACATTGAGCTGCAACTATGAAACACAACTGTGAAACCTTGCACCACATCTATTAGACAATGAGCTGCAACTGCTAGATCATAAAATTTTAGAGAGATACTTGTCCAAACTCAGTCCTCATCACATTTTTATAATGAACTTACATTCTAATTATAGACTTGTTTAGTTTAACTAGTCCATTTCATCACATTCATCTAGGTTTTCTTAGTTAGATTGCATTTCCTACCTTGCATTGCTTAGTTGTATTTAGATCATTTTTAGCTTTTGTTACCCTTCAGATTTAAAATTACAATGCCTTCCATATCTCTAATTAGACCATGGTCACATTTCTATATTTTTATTGACCCTACCTTTTCTATCAATCAATTTTCAACCATCATTGGGTCTCAAACTTATGTCTTAGTTTAGACTCACCCTTGTCAAAATTAATCATCCTTTCAACATCCATTTTCTAAGGTCTTGACATTCTATTTGGTTACCTTGGTCTACCATAGTTTGATTAGCATACTTTTTCTTAAGTCCAAAGGTGCATCCCATTAGTTTCATTTGCCATACCTTAATCTTAGTTGCATATCTTAAAACTTAGTCATAATCTCATTTGGTCTCATTACATATCATATCTTTTGGTCACAGGGTCATTATCATCATTGCATTTCAAACCTTTAGTCTTAGGTTCATTAACATTTGACATCCTCATACCTTCAAAAATTAAAAAAATGCAAAATATAACATACTCTCATATCTCACCTTGCATTATCACATTTGCATTGTCAATCCTTAGGTTGCAAGTTTTATATGGTTCAAATAAGGTCACAAGGAAAAAGAAAGTACATGGACTCTTCAAGTGATCCCATTTTCAATCCCACAAGTGAAACGAACCTTGGGTCAAATTCAAATCCACCTCAAACACCCCAAACGGAAACATCAAATCCATTTTCCAATCTCACATTAACTGATGTCAGTAGATATTTGAACCCCAAAGAAATTGAACATGATGCCCAAGATCCAAGAATAATACAAATTATGGATGAGCTTGTTAGCGAAAACCCTAACAAATTCTTTCCTTCACTTGCTAAGAAAGGTTCCAAATTCCCCTTTTATTATGACACTTCCAAAATTGTAGAGGGAGTATCACTATCACACACACAAGGTCCTAGTCAAAAACACATTCACACAAGGTCAACCTATTTCACAACAAGCATTCACTAGTCTACCCCTTGGGGCCACAACACACATTCCCAATCCATTAGTATTTAGAGCTAAGAGAACACATACTATGTCCCAAGGATCAAAATTCACATTTGGTAGCTCATCTTCTAATCCCATGGGTGCAACATTTGCAAATCCATTTGGCACACAAAATAATACACGCTTAATCAATGCAAGTCAAAATCCACCAAACAAAACAAGGAGAATTCATATTGTCACATCTAGAGTGCCAAAACAAACAATCATTGCTACACCAAATACCAACATGAATTTTGGAATAAATTTGAACACCAATCTCCTCCCATCACAACAATATGTGACACCCAATGCCAATTTTGTACCACAAAATCAAATCAATACCAATGCCACATTTACACCCCTTTATCAACAAGGTAATCCTAATCCTTTCCAACAAAATATCAATCCAAATCACACAATGGTGCCAAATTTATCATGCAATGATCTTAACACTAATGTTGAACCCCTTATGCAAGGACAACCCAACATGACACCATCCACCATGGACACCTTGATGTAGTAGATGCAAACAATACAATAATAAATGGAAAACATACAATTGGTGAAAACTAAGAAGACATATTCTATGGAGGAATTGTGCCCTTACCCTTTTGAAAAAAACTTATGCATGCCACATTTCCCCTCACATTTCACCACAACAAACTTTAAAAAGTACAAAGGGAAAGGGGATCCAGTGGACCATATACAAGAATTTAATACGACATGTATGGACATTGCATCTGAGCCCACTTATTTTATGAGACTATTTCCATGAAACCTTTCAAAGATAGCTCTAGAATGGTTTGAACACCTTCCTCTTGGGATAGGAACATGGGTGAATTGCTTATAATATTCATTAACCACTTTTCTTACAACATAGAAAGTGACACGAACTTAACAAAATTATGCTCCACCAAACAGAAAGAGTGAGAACCACTTACATCATTATATCAAAGATGATACAACATGGCTAATAAATTTCCTTGCCACATACTTGAGAAACAATTGGTCACCAGGGTATGTGCAAGATCATCATGGAAAAAAAAGGCCCTTAAGTGGCAAAAAAATCAAAAAAATCAGAGTTAGGAAACTTGATGTAAAAAATTGAATAAGTTATCTATATTATTTCAAAAATATGTAAGAATAGAATTTGTAGAAAATTGAATGTAGTTTATAAACTAATAGGTTTGTTTAAAAAAAATATCTATTTGGTGAAAATTTCAAATTTCAATGCAGTAATACTTAAATTTTAGGGAAAAAATAAGTAGGTGTCTTTTTGACCACCCTAACCATAATAAAATGATAATTTTTTTTTATAATATTTTAGATATAAGTAGAGGACTCATGTCCTCATGTGATGCATATTTTTTTGTAGTTATTTTGCAAGTAAATAAATAATTATGAATTTTTAATTACAAATTTTAAAAAATATTAAAAACTTGTATGCCTGACCACCTTAACTTGGTCAAAACTTCATGAAATTCAAATTTATTTTTTTAATCCTATAGTATGTGAAGCATAGAATGTGACGCATGTTTTGGATTCGAAAAATGTGATACCGTTCGAAAGTTATAGATGTTTTTCAATCAATTTATCAATGAGGACTTTAGTCATAATTTGAATAGAAAATGAATAATAATTACTTATTAAATTCAAAGTAAAGCATAATTTATATTGGTGGAAAGCTAAGAATCTCCTTTAAAAACCCTTTTTGTTTCATCAATTTTGGGTTAAAAAAAAGTCATCAGCCACATACCCATCATATTGCCACTTTTTGGCCCATCATGATCCTGCACATACCCACCATTTTCATAAAGAGCCTAAACACAAAATTAATGATCCAACTTCACATTCAATTTTGCACCACATTTGAAGATGCAATTGAAAAGGGGGTATTTATTGAGAAGGATCTTGTGGAAAAAGGACTAGTTAAAATCTTCAAAGAGACCCCTAACGCTCCTAGTGACAAGGGTAAATTTTTGTCTTGAAATAAGAATGTTACCAATGATGGAGTTGTGGATGCTAAAGTGGTAAATCAAGGTAACCCCACCCTTCATCTTAAAGGTCCATCCACATCAAACACAACAACACCCAACCATGATCAGACATTGAATGCAATCCAAAATAATCAACAATGCAAAGGACCTCCATGCACTAAAAGAACATACACACCTTTGGGGGAGCCCATTGAGTCAGTTTTGAAGAAGCTTTTACAATCAAACATCATTCAACTTCCTAGCATTAATACATATGAACCGACTTTGGTCAAACCTAATTGGTGGAATGAGAATGAATTTTTTGAATACCATCGGTACAAATGACATAAAACATCACCATGTTGGACACTCAAAAACCTCATTCAATATCTTATTAAACAAGGAGATATATCAATGGATAATTCACAAGGTAAAACCAATGCTAATCACACCATATTCAAAACTCCCTTGCAAGACCATGGGAAAGGGAAGGCCTCTAGTTTAGGAAATAATAACAATTCTAATTATGCTCATGTTGTGCATGACTATACCATTAATCACATTCGAGCCCTTGATAATTATGTCGCTACCATCACCATTAACAAAAGTTCAGAATTTATTGTTACTACTCACACAGCTAAGGTGACCCTAGAAGGGGATGCCTCTAACCTAAAATAAAAAATCCAATACAATCTCTTGGATCATCTAGGAAATATTCCTGCATAGATATCTATTCTTGAATTTTTTCACATTTCCCCAGAGCACAAGGCCATTTTCGACAAAGCCTTGCAAGATACATCTATACCCTCTGACCTAAATGTCCACCAATTTTAGGCCATGGTTGGATACCTAACTACACCCCACCATGTCACCTTTTCCAAACAAAATATTTCAACCCAAATGCCCAATCATAATTATCCCCTACACCTTGAAGTTTACACTAATAAACATAAAATCAGACAAGTCTTGGTAGACAATGAAGTAGGTATGAACATAAGTACCCTAAAATTGGTTACAACATTGGGATTATCTAAGGCTTGCATAGATCAAACTAAGACAATTGTTATCAAGGCTTATGATGATGTTGAGCACTCATCTGAAGGATTAATCACACTTCCCATAAGGGTCGGCCCTGCTATTTAGAACACAATGTTCCGTGTCTTGGATATGGACTTGCCCTACAATATTCTCCTAGGTCACCCATGGATTCATGCCATGAGATCTATACATTCCACTTACTATAAATGCTTGAATTTTCCCTACAATGGCCTGAAATTACCATACCAGGTGATTGTGATCCTTTCCAATACTACAACAATTTAAGAGGAACCATTGATAATCAAGTTCCCATTAACTAAGAAGATTCATCTTCTTCCTTATCACACTACATTGATCCATCTTCCCTTGTAAAATCATCCAATCCATTCACCATACCTTCCAAACCCAAATTCCAAATCCATGATAAGGGATGTGGGGATTACAACATGGAGAGATTATTTTGTGTTGGAAAGTTGCCTAAATCACCAAAGCCCTATGACAAATCTCATCCTATTCAACCTAAAATAATTATTTGCAACCCTCCTAAAACCTTAATTAAATGGGGGGAATTAAGCAAAGATCCCATCGATGAGGACATATCTAAATGGATCTAAAAAGATGAAGAAGACATTGAGCCTAAGTAGTTACTAGTCGAGCAGTATACCAAGGGTTTCCAAATGTAGTGTTGAAAAATGTCATCGTTTACATTTTTACACTTGATTTTGGAATGGTTAATATTAAAATGGACCTAATATAACCTTGATCTAGTGTATTTAGGGCCCTTTTAAACTAAATTGACCTAATTTTTCCTTAATTTAATGTTGTAAAGTGTATTTATTTGCACCTTCACATTAAGTTTTGGGCCCTTGTAAACTAAATGGATTTAATTATTCCTTATTTAGGGTGTTGTAAAATGGTGTACCACACTTTCACACTAATCTAGGGTTTTATTAACTAATTGGGATTCTTTATTCCTTATTTGGCCTTATTTTACATCCAAAAGCCTTAATTAATGCATCTTTTTTAGGATAATCCAAACATAAACCAAAATCCAATCATAATTCATACATTTTTAGGTTGTGTGTCCTAGATTTAGTTATATGGGACTCATATTCCACCTTGGGCGTATGAGTCCCACCTAGGTTTTAGGGCCCCAATCCTAATTTTACATCATTCTAAGAATTTTTGAAAAATGTGTCACATAGTTTAGCCTAATGGGACTCATACACCACTTTTGGTATATGAGTCATGTGTGTCCCAAAATAAATTTTAATTCAAATTCTTGGTGGGATTTTATCCTACTAGATCTGATGTTAGCTTTTAGTGTTGTAATTTTAGAAAATTTGGCATAAAAAAAGTACAAATACTTGAATATTTCACTCATTTTCACCTAAGACTTTCAAGAGAGCATTCCTAATAGTAGGTTTATGATTACAATAGTTCACAAGAGTATTCAAGATAATTTCTAAGGAATTCAAGGGTAGATTTATTCATCATTTGTTGCAGCAATTCAAGATTCATCATCATGTCATAGACATAGTCCATCAAGCATGTTGTTGCGCTAATGTTCTGATGTAGCATTCAAGATCCAAGTTAAGCATTGTTTCACATCTAATTCAAGATCAAGATCTACATTCTTCATGGACACTTCATTCTATATTGTTGAATTACATATCAAGACATCATTCAAGGTATCATCATTGCATATTTCATATTTCATGCTTCTATTCCATTATTCCATCATTTGGTTTAATTACCTAAAATGGGTTTGACCAAGGAAAACCCCCATTTCCTAACAATCAAGAAGTTTTACTCTCTTTAATGTGTGATTGCAGGTTTATAGATTGAAGAAAAGTGGATTTGAAGCCTTCGAAACTACCAAAATGACAAAGTTGCAAATGTTGCCAAAGTTGTCATGAAAAGTTGTCAAGACTCATGGAAACTCAAATCTAGGGAAAAATATCCATCCAATTTGCATGAAATTAGTGGGAAAGTGCTTATTTGATCCATCTTCAGAGGCTTGCAAAGTTTCAGTTCAATATTCTACTCCTCAGACACTTCACGACAAAATGAGACACTTTGTGACAATTTGGGCCTGAGTCCCAGTTAGGGTTTCAAGGAATATTTTCTGGGTTTTGTTCTTCTTAGTCTGCAACTCCAGATTCCAAATCTTCATCTCTTCAAGACCTACCTAGTACCCATATTCCGTAACTTGTGTATGAGTCCCAATGAGAATTGAGAGTCAAGATGATGCAGAGCTAGGAGGATTCACAACACATCTCACAAACCTTCAACAATAATCCAAAACAATCTTTTTATAACACATGTTATTAAACATTGTATATCACATTGGAAACATAACTATGGCAGCCCACAATTTATTGCCATGAACAGTCATTAATAACTTCTACAAAAATAATAATGAAGCCAATCCCTCTGGTGAGATTGAATAAAACATAGTTATATACTCTTCCTCAAATTATTATGAAGATCCAATAGTGGAAATGAAAGTTATTGTATTTTTACCAAAACTGCAAACCCTAGGTAGGGTTCAGACCTGCCCTCACAAAAATGTTCATAACTTATTCAAATCTTAATTAAATTTGATGAGACTTGAACCAAATGAAAGTAGATTCACATGGAAACAAAATCCAATTGATTTTAGATTCAAATTATAGACTTTACATTCCGTACCATCACACTTTTTATACTGTAAATTCTGCACAATATTGTTAGAATAGGCAGTCTCACCAAAATATTCATATCTTCCACAAAACTTGATAAAATTCAATGAGACAAAAATAATTGGAAACTAGAAACAGAGATCTTTCCATCAATATATGATACTCTATCATTTGAGTCCATACCAGGCCGTAAAAATCACAACTTCAATCTGATAACAATGTAAAAATCAGAAAATGCATACCAAACTTGAGGTTGTCATTCATTTAACTTCAAAAATAATGTCTCCAACCCCCAATTCGAGTTTTGGAGGGTTTATTTATACATTTTCAGCCCAAACCAACTATTTTCAACCACCTTTTGATTAGTGTGTTCATAAAACACCTTAATGACACTTCATCTACCTAATTTTGCACTTTTGACAATTTTTACAATATATGAGAAATGAACAACATCCTAGGACCTATAACACCACAAAGGTGGCCTCTTGGGCTTATTAAAATCTCAAAACATAAAAATGGAACAAATAACTCAACTCAATATGGATTCATGGAGGCATGTGATCAAATAGGTGCTCCTGCACCAAACTCCCGAGGGCAAAAGAATTCAAGCCCCTTTGAATTATCTTCTTCCTAGTCTTCCAGTTACTTTGCACCTTGTCCTTTGTATTTTCAATCAGATTTTGTCTTTTCTTCCTTTTGTTCTTCTTATGCCTTCTTCTATCAAGCATCCCTGCAACTTGGAAGTCCCAAAACTCTATCATATCATCAAACACTTCACTTTGTCCTTCATAACCTGCACATACATAGTCCAAGGAAAAATTAGAAACAAAATATAGAGACCTTGAGGTCTCCTCCTTGTCTTCTTGTACTTCAAATTCCTCTTCACCCATAACCAACTTATCCAATCTTGACACCAATTCACTTTCAACCTCAATTTCCTTGTTTTCTTCTACCTTGATGATTTCTTCTTCATCTTGTTTAAATTTCCCATCACCAACCTTACTATTCCATTCTTCTTCAATGGCTAAATATTGTGCCCATAAATCTTCTTCTTCATCTTTGACTGAATTTGCTGCCTTCTTTTGTTTTCTTTGTTTCTTCATAATCTTCTTTATAGGCCAAACCATCTTCCTTTTCAATGTCAAATTCCAACTTGTATCTTGTTTCATCATTTGTTCCATCTTCATCATGGATTCTTGGAACTCTTCTTCAATTCTTTTCAATTCTCCCTTCAACTCAACAATCTCTTTGTCCATCTTCTCTTGCCTTATCCTCTTCTTTCTTTCCTTCTTTCTCAACTCTTTTTCCTCTCTTTCCTTCTTTCTTGAATCCTCAGCCTGCAAATATCTTTCCAATCTTCTCAACAAATCCATCTCCACAAGCAAGTCTCTCCTTGCTTCCACTTTACTTTGCCACACCTAGGCAATCAGGTTTCTTCCTCAACCTGCACAACACACAACCACAAACACCAACACAAAACCAACAAACTTCACCAGCCCATATATTTTCTAGGATCTGATACCAATTTGATGTAGAGCTAGGAGGATTCACAACACATCTCACAAACCTTCAACAATAATCCAAAACAATCTTTTTATAACACATGTTATTAAACATTGTATATCACATTGGAAACATAACTATGGCAGCCCACAATTTATTGTCATGAACAGTCATTAATAACTTCTACAAAAATAATAATGAAGCCAATCCCTCTGGTGATATTGAAGAAAACATAGTTATATACTCTTCCTAAAATTATTATGAAGATCCAATAGTGGAAATGAAAGTTATTGTATTTTTACCAAAACTACAAACCCTAGGTAGGGTTCAGACCTGCCCTCACAAAAATGTTCATAACTTATTCAAATCTTAATTAAATTTGATGAGACTTGAACCAAATGAAAGTAGATTCACATGGAAACAAAATCCAATTTATTTCAGATCCAAATTATAGACTTTACATTCCGTACCATCACACTTTTTATACTGTAAATTCTGCACAATATTGTTAGAATAGGCAGTCTCACCAAAATATTCATATCTTCCACAAAACTTGATAAAATTCAATGAGACAAAAAGAATTGGAAACTAAAAATAGAGATATTTCCATAAATATATGATACTCTATCATTTGAGTCCATACCAGGCCATACAAATCACAACTTCAATCTGATAACAATGTAAAAATCAAAAAATGCATACCAAACTTGAGGTTGCCATTCATTTAACTTCAAAAATAATGTCTCCAACCCCCAATTCTAGTTTTGGAGGGTTTATTTATACATTTTCAGCCCAAACCAACTATTTTCAACCACCTTTTGATTAGTGTGTTCATAAAACACCTTAATGACACTTCATCTACCTAATTTTGCACTTTTGACAATTTTTACAATATATGAGAAATGAACAACATCCTAGGACCTATAACACCACAAAGGTGGCCTCTTGGGCTTATTAAAATCTCAAAACATAAAAATGGAACAAATAACTCAACTCAATATGGATTCATGGAGGCATGTGATCAAATAGGTGCTCCTGCACCACAAGAGTTCAAGGTTTTGGAGCTTGTTTTGATCACATCTTTCCACCAGGTGCACCTCTGTTCATTCTTAGTTTTTCATTCTGTATTTTAGTTTCATTCTCTAGGTCATCTAGATAGGCTTTGAATTTCATTTACATATCTTATCTTTCGAAGCCCTAGCTTGGTGGTGAACCCTCATTTAGTCTCTAATCCTACCCTAGAACACCCTATTGCAAGATCTCTCTCTCCCACTTCATCCTTGGATTGAGATCTCTAGGGTTTCCTTGAATGAGAGTGAAGAAGATTTTTATTCTATCTCCCAAGCATAGAACAACAAAGTTCAACCTTTCATTTTGGTGAACTTGCATTTAGAACATATTATTTCTGATTTGGCGTGCATCATCATCCTATATTTAACTTACATTAACATTGCATTAGGGTTTTCATTAGTTAAGTGGCATTCTAGGGTTTCTATATCTTGCATTATTGAAAGTGCATATAGGTTGCATTTTTGAATTTTTCATTCAAAGTAGAAAACACAACATTCACACAAATTTTCTAAAAATAGTGCAAAAACCTTAATTTGGGACTCATACGCCCCTTGGGGTGATTTAGTCCCAGTACAGGGTGTTTTTCCTACTTTTTGGGTATTTTTTGTTGAGAATTTTTTAGCATTTGATCCCTCTGAAAACCCTAACTAGGAATCATATGCCTCTCTGGGCGAATTAGTTCCAGTTCAGCCCTAAAACTACCTTTTACAACATTAAAAACCTTGTTTCTGCACTTTTGTTTGTTTTCATTAGTTATCTGTTTCAATTGGATGAGTTTCTAATACATGAATTTCATTAGATCTAGCTTAATTTAGTTCATTTCATGCATTGGAATTTACAACATTTCATTTTCGCATTTTTACATAGCATAATCAGTCAATTATCATGTTCAAAATTTGAAAAATTGCATTATCCTTTTGCATGTTTGCTCTATCATTGTTGCTTTTCAAATTTGTAGGACAATCATTGGGTATGTGCAGGATCATGATGGGCCAAAAAGTGGCAATATGATGGGTATGTGGCTAACAACTTTTTTTTACCCAAAATTGATGAAACGAAAAGGGTATCTCTTCTATGAGTGAGGTTAGTCTAGTGAAAGAGAATATAACCTTGGGTAATCATAACAATCATAGTCGTTCTTCTCCTAATATCTCTCCTAGTTGTGAAGAAAATATTTTAGTGTTAGAAGAATAAATCAATGAGAGTTTTGAGAACCCTAGTTGTTTATCTCCTCTTACCTCTCCTATTAGGCAAGACATTACTAAACAAGGAGACAAAACCATAGTAATCATGATGATAATATAACACAAAAAGAGACCATTGAAACCTACCTCCATCCATCTCCCAATATCTTCCCCTCTTGTGATAATATTTTAAGTGATGAGGATATGTTGGTTTTACATAATCAAACCTTTAAGATCTATGACAACCCTCTTTATGTTTCTTCCCCTACCTATCCTATTTTGGAAGACATTATGGGACAAAGGAGTGAAAATTTGGACAATATTGGCAATCACATATGTTCTTCTAGTATCTCTCCTAGTTGTGAAGAAGATAATTTGATGTTAGAAAATTCAATCGATGAAAGTCATGAGAATCTCATGTGTCTCTCTTCCCCTAGGGGAAACATTACTAAACAAGAGAATGCCATCATTGATAAAAAAGACAATTCAACCATTGATCATTGCCCCACTTGTGATGAAGTCATTTTATAAAAACTAATCTTTGAATATCAATAACATCTAGTTTGTAGTTCTCCTAAAAACTCTCCTCTTAGGGAAGATACCATGGTGGAAGAAAAAGACAACATTTCAACTTCCTTAGACGATGGTGAAGAGATGACACTAGATTGCCCTTTATTAAAAATAAATCAAACCAAGACCTTTGAGGTTATGAATGTGCAAGTGTAAGAGAGAGGATCCAACCACATCAAGGCTCCAAGTCACAGAGAACCGGGAGTGGAGTGTTGCCTTAACTTACCTCACTCTAAAATATGCCTTGGGGCAAGGATCAAGAATGATGAGCACTATAATGTACTTTTGCCACTCTACAAATCTTGGACTTAGGTTTGGGATAAGAGAGCTATTTTTTGGAGTTGGTACTATGTCTCAGATAGCTCTTTGTCTAAGGGTGGAAGTGCAGTTCTGGGATGAAAGTGTTGCATGCTAGCGTCTCCTAGGCACGCTAGCATCTATAAGGTCAGAAAACAACGAGTACAACAGAAACTGCCAAAAGACCTACTTACAACCTAGATACTTGATTGTGATGGGAGAAAAAAAATAAGAAAGTATGAGAAATAGAGATAAAGATGATAAAGCAAGTATATAAAGGATAGGGTGATGAAAATGATCTCACCAATGTGACAGTTCACTAGCTAGCTCCACACAAACATTCACCTACACACACACAAGAAGGGAAAAATTGTTGGGGCTGTATAGGGTCCCACCTTACTCAAACCCCCATTTGGTGTTTCTACCTCCATGGATAGCCAGAAACCAACGAAGTAGAATATGTGATAAAGGAAATAAAAGAGAGAAATACACACTACAAAACAATACAATGCCACTCAACCAAATCACAAAGCAGAGGAGTGAAACATTACCACCTCCACCCAAAATCTCACTAGCTAATGGAGGAGATATGGACTTGGAAAAGTCACCACAACCGTAACTGTGATGAGGGGAGGTCTCACAAGACTCCAAGCCCATGCTTCTATGGCTTGCTTCACACTTGCAATGTGGAGTTGATAGAGTGTTGCTGCAATGCAGTGCTAAAATGTTGCTTGAGAGTGAAGTGAATGCTTAGAATGCTCAAGAGAATTGCTAGAGAATGCAAGAGGATGGCTAGAAGATGAAATGAAGTGAGAATGAATAAATTTTAAGGAAGAATGAGGAAGATTGTACCATTTTTGGGTTAGTTATTTGAAGAGGGATGTTACAATTCAGCCCCAATTGGGTGTGTAACACCTCTGCCAAATTCAAATGTAGCAATCCATCAGGGACGACAGCATGCCATGTGAACATTTTCATGTTGTGTGAGTTTCCCCAACAAATATTCTCTCACAGACACAAAGGACATATGCCAAGTGGACGAAAGGTAGTTGGGTGATGTGGAATTTTTCCTTCGAATTTGATTTTCTAAGGTGAGGGTGTGTGGAAGGGGAATTTGTGTAGGGGGTGAAAATTTGCTCCTATACATTTTTCCCCCACTTTAGCGAGCATGAGTATTGATGAATTCTTTGGTAAAGTAGATCGAAGAGTTATTAGGGTTAGAAATTTATACCTAAACTGTCGAGAAAGAAAACCACAATCTAGTGAGCTCAAAAGTGTAGGACAGGTAAATGAATCCATAGGTACTCTCCCTAGGGAGTTTTGAAAAAAAAGAATCCATAGCCCTGTAGAACTATGAAGTTGCACAAAGAACACCAAAGGCCCTCAAACCAATGATGGAAAAATCTCGCAAGATGAAAGTGGCTCACTGGCCTTAGACCTGCAAGGAGGCAACCCCCAAGAAGTAAGCGTCGTACAAGCCTACAGACCTATAAGGAGGCATCCCCCAAGTTCTCTCACATGAGGGAAACCCAAAGAAGTAAGCACCTTATATGCCCATAGACCTGCAAGGAGGCATCCCCCAAGATCTCTCACATGAAGGAAACCAAAAGAAGTAGACTTCATAGAGTCAGATTGGAAAGTGAATTTACAGGAACACCTATAAAGTGACATGTTTACCCCTAGATAAAACATGTTTGAGAACAAAGTGGTCACACAAGAAATCAGGTGGATAGTCACGTAGACCATCAAAAAATTGGAATACTTTCAAAGGGGTCCCTCAGGAACTCGACATGAAGAGGGGACCACTCAAGGGACACGTTGTTTGGAAGTGAAAAAGAGACATTTTTTCTCAAATCTATTCATCACCAAGGAATCCTTTTGAAAGATGTTCACTTCATCAAGAAATTTGAAAGGAAGAAAATGCCCCCTCACAAGGGGAAGGTCAAAGTTTCTCCCAACTTAGAGAAAAGTTCTCAAGTTCTTTCTTTGCGAACTCATGATGAAGGAAACACATTCTATTAGGGGTCCAAGTTGAGAATGAAATTCTTGAAAAAAAATTCAAAGATTCTTGAGAAAAGATTAATTGGAAACGAATGCATTTTCTAAAAATCAAAGTGTCATAAAAATGGAATTGTCACACATGCGAGGGACAACTCAAGAAAAGAAGAGAGAAAGATAAGAAAATAATGAAAGAGAAATAATCACAAATAGAGGACATAGGGGGATCTAGTTTTATGGGGTCAAATCTGCTCATGCTTAAATAAATAATAGGTAACCACGGTGCAAGGTGAAAGATCATCAATCCCCACCAGATCAGGAAGAATGCATAGAGAACAAAGTAAAAATTAAAAATTGGGTCAACATGGAAGGGAAGCCTAAATTCCCCCAACACTTTACATCGTCCCCAATTTTCCTAAAATCAAATAAAAACATGGAAGAATGATGATCTAGATAGAAGAAGGTTAGCGACATAAAATCACTCCTGTATCCAAGCACCAACAAGGGTGACAAGGGTGATCCAAGAATTCATAGCACAATCACAGGGGAACACATCACAACACACACACATCTAATCTAAAGATAAAGAAGAGGCCTCCCCCTAACACTCATCGACCAATAGGTCATCTTCTTCCCAATTTAGATCATTATAAGGGGAAGGAGGATGAGCCTATAGTGGTGGAATATTAAGGGGAGGGGATTTTGACCCTCCCGTAACAAGGGCTAAGGAAGAAGGCCTTGCAAGGTCTTCTCCACTGGGCTCTTGTGGAGCTATGGTAAGCAACTTTGTAAAGATTACTAACAAGGCCAAGACCTCATCCAGAGAGTTAAACATGCACTTTATAGGAGTTCCATGTCATACCTCAATGGACGGGGAGGACTACGCCTGAGATTCACCACTTGGCTCACCAAGTGACTCAAGATCAGTAACAAACTCAGGAGAAGCCAAGACTTGTTCCGTCATTAGGATGGAACAAGCTAGTGTGGGACCACATTTTGGAGAAGGTGAGCTCCTCTTACATCCTCCATTACTAGAAGGGCCACCCTTCACCTTCTACTTCATCGGGGGATGTGAAATCCCCACAAATGAGGCAAGAGGCATAGAGGAGGAGGAGGAGAAAGCTATGGAAGACATTATCAAGGTATTTAACATGTCCATAAGTTTTAGGAATGGTGGGATGTCTAGGAGGGAGATCAACAAGGGTGGCTCAACTAATGGAGCGATGAAAACTTGCACCTCTTTAGGGTTAGTACACTCACAACAGGAGCTGAAAGAGAAACCAAAATAGATTGAATGGAAGCACAGGGGAGGAGAGAGGAGTATGCATCAAGAGACCCTAAAGTAGGGGTCATCATCTCTTGTTCCTTCTTCTACAAGGAAGCTTGCTCAATTGCAAGATCCTTTTGTTAGTGCTTGCATTCACATGCAAGGCAATTTCTACGACTCTTTGAGCTAGGGGCTGAGAGATGCAAAGGGACAGAAGGCTCCTATTCAGCCATAGGGGTGTCCATCACAACCATTTCTAGCATAGGGACAAACTCCTAAATGGGAGTAGGAGGAAAAATTTGAGGAACAACAGAGGGAGTTGGCTCTAATGCCTCGGTAGTGGACCTCTTCCTATTTACTACTTTGGGAGTATAAGCAATAGGAGGCCGCGGAGGCTGAGACATAGAGGATTCCCCACAAGGACCCTTTCTCTTGCCATATCGAATGGGCGTAAGATCCATGGGAATAATAGGAAACTCAAAAATAGGACGCTTGCACTTTTTCCAAGTAGGCACCATAGGATTCTCTTGCAACTGTAGAATAGAATCTGATGGCACCACAATAGGATGAGATAAAGTGTTAGGCTGAATAGTGGAAGAGGAGGAAGAGGGATCTCGAGAGTACTTTTCTTCTTCCCTTCTATGTGCCTTGGTGGCATCACTATCAGCTTTCAAATAGGCCCTATGTGAAACAACATAAGGTGAAGGAGGGTATCTCACTTTAGGAATTAAGCACCCTTTCTTATACTTTTGATATATTCAGTACAAGAGATCCTTCCTAGGAAGAAGAGGGCAGACAGGTGCAGTCCAAAAGTGGTCTAAGGAGTAGCTACCATGCTCAACTAGTGGTTTATAACCAGTGTTATGGATCACATGCATGAAACCCTTGTGAATGAATTTCAAGCATTTGCACACAACCAAGGGAACTACATTCATAGCTACTAGCCAAGGGATACCCAGCTTCACTCTAAAGAGTTCAGACCCTGGGATTATATCAGACAATAGGTTTATGGATTTAGGTCCAACAAGGACTGAAAAAACTATACTACGAAGAGGAGGTATGAAAAGCTCATTATACATACGAATGCTGCTTATAGGTGCATTGTACCCATCTTTATGTAGGAAGTTAATTAACATAATCTCCTCAATTATGATATTCACCTAAGACGTCGGTTCAACAAGAACACTTGCTATAGTGTTCCCATTGATTCGTGTAGGGATATAAAGAAGAGATGGTTCTCTATTAAAACCCATCAGTAGATCCTATGAGGTGAATTTTATACCTGGACTACTACTCGCGTGCTACGTAGAGGGGATAGGAAGATGCAAAAAAGAGGCCATCACACACACTAAACGATACTCTCAAAAATCCCCCCAAAGGTTTGAAATAGGACAGTGACCTAGTTAAGGCTTTATTCCAAAACACCTATAGAACCTTCCAACTACACCTACTAGGGGTCACAAGTTGGGTTGTAAAGTGAAATTCCTCACAACACTCACACCTACAATGCTCCTAGAATTCAAGGAAAGGACCCTTGAGTACTTCCAAACATAACCAAAATGGTTCACTTCGGGTTCACCAAAAATGTAAGAGAGGGGGACTAACTAGGTCAAGGCTTCAGGTCATGGAGAGTCAAGAGCAAAGGGCTGCACTAACTTACCTCACTCTAAAAGATGCCTTGGGGCAAGGATTGAGAATGATGAGAACTATAACGTACTTCTACCACTCTACAGATCCTAGACTTAGGTTTGGGCTAGGCAAGCTAGTTTTTGGAATTGGTATTGTGCCTCAGAAAACTCTCTATCCAAGGATGACTATCCAGTTCTAGGACAAAAGTGAAACGCATTGGCATCTCTTGAGTGTATTTGCATCTGTACGGTAAGAAAATAGTGAGTACAATAGAAACTTACAAAAGAACTACTTACAACCTACCTACTTAATTGTGATGGGAGAAAAAAAATATGAGAAATAGAGATGGAGATGATAAAGCAAGTATATAAAGGCTAGGGTGATGAAAATGATCTCACTAATGCACCAGTTCACTAGCTACCTCCACACAAATTTTCACCTAGACATACACAAGAAGGGGAAAATTGTTGGGGCTATATAGGGGCCTTCCTCAATCAAACCCCCATTTTGGTGTTTCCACCTCCACAAACAGCCAAAAAGAAATGAAGGAGAATATGTGATAAAGGAAAGAAAAGAGAGCATTTCACACTACAAAACAATACAATGCTACTCAACCAAATCACAAAGGAGAGGACTGAAATGTTACCACCTACACCCAAAAGCTCACTAGCGAATGGAGGAGATATGGACTTGGAAAAGTCACCACAACTGCAACTGTGATGAGGGGAGGTCTCGTAAGACTCCAAGCCCATGCTTCTATGGCTTGCTTCACACTTGCAATGTGGAGTTGATAGAGTGATGCTGCAATGGAGTGCTGAATTGTTGCTTGAGAGTGAAATGAATGCTTAGAATGCTCAAGAGAATTGCTAGAGAATGCAAGAGGATGGATAGAAGATGAAATGAAGTGAGAATGAAGGAATTTGAAGGAAGAATGAGGAAAAGTCAGCCATTTTTGGGTCGATTGTTTGAAGAGGGACATTACAATTAGTCCCCAATTGCGTGTGTAACGCCTCTTCCAACTTCAAACACAAGAATCTGTTAGGGATGACAGTGCATCGTGTGAGTATCTTTGGAAAATATTCTCTCACCAACACAAAGGACAAATTCCAAGTGGACAGAAGGCAGTTGGGTGATGTGGAATTTTTCCTTCAGATTTTATTTTCTAAGTTGAGGGTGTGTGAAAGGTGAATTTACGTATGGGGTGAAAATTCACTCCTATCCAACAAGTTTCTACTAGATCCCCCTCGATTAATGGACCTCCTACATACCTTGTGGAACATCCTTTGAACCCTCTAATTCTATACCCACCTTCACACAAACCTCAAACACAAAACAAACCAGAACTTATCCTTTAACCACCTAAGAATAATGTTTCGTAGTAGTTGAGTTATAATACCGTTTCTCATACATATAACACTAGAAATAATTTTCAACCAATAAAAACACCTTCAACATCCCTCCCATTTCCTAATCCTATCTTACTGGGTCCTCCTTGTTTGCTTTCACAAAGTGGAAAGGAGTATGATCTTGTTGAACAACTTAAGAATACTCCTGCTAAGATATCATTATGGGACCTTATTCAAGCATCCCCTCATTATCATAACATGATTCAAATTACTTTACAACAAGTTCCTACCCCTTCTAATGTACAATCAAAATAAATATTAGCCCTGATTAAAGGAATGTATGTTGGCATTCTTTTCCACCAAAGTGAGCTCCCTCTTTTGGAAGTGCAAAAACAAAATGATCCTCTTATGATAATAGCTATACATAATAGGTTGGGAATAAAAGGAACCCTTGTTGACAATGGCACCACCCTTAATGTGTGTAGTGTATCCCTTTTGGATAATCTCGATGTGGATAAATCAAAAATTCAAATTGACTCTTTATCTATTAAAGGATTTGACAATGTAGGAAAACAACCACTTGGTGTGATCACTTTGCCTATTACAGCTGAAAAAGCCACATTAGAAGCACTGATCCATGTTATGCCTCATGATCTTTCCCATAAACTTCATTTAGGAAGACCATGGATTCATTCAATGAATGGGGTGCCTTCTACTCTTTAGCGTGTAATGAAGTATGTCTACAACAACAAAGTGTACACACTCGATGTTGACCCTGACCCAAATAGTTGTTTGAACATTGAGAAAGGAAAGGAAAATCCTTTGAAAACATTAACACAAACTACACAAGTAGAACCTATTCAATAGAAAGACAAAGAAAAACATAATGAGGAAGTCATGAAGCTATTCGAAGATGATTGGGGTTCCTTGGACTTCAAATCGACATTCATGGGAGAATACAAAATCATAAACAAATACTCTAAAAAGGAAAAAGAAAAAGCAGTAATGTCAACATAAAATTTGAAAGACCCTTCAAAAGCATCCACCTCAACCACTTTAGACAAAGAAAAAAATTACACAACAAACTTTGATGAGCTTGACTATGAACAACCACCAAATCCAAAAGAAATGAAAAAGATTTATGGAAAGGGTTATGAACTCATGAAACAAGTTGGATATAGTGGAAAAGGATGTGGTGCTAGAGAACAAGGTATCCATGTGCCTATAGATCCTAACACACAAGAAAATACTAGTAGTCTTGTTTTTCATCCCTCGAAAGAAACAAACAAGCCTTCACTCAAGATACACACTCTTACAAAAGATTCTTCTAAGACAACTTTAACACTGGTGCATCCTGAATTGATTGACACTAGCAGTCTTCGTTATTGTCCTTTGAAAGAAACAGAGAAATATTCACTTAATATCAATGTCGTCACACAAAACACTAACGATTGGATTTTGTTAGATTTTATACCTTCCTTTAAAGGAGAGAACAAAATATTGCAATCTAAAGATTCTTGTGTAAATATGACATCATGTATTAAGCAAGAGATATATTTGTTGCAAAATAAAGGAACAGCTACAATTGATCAAGAGGGTATCTTGTCGAGACTCCTCCAAGATCATTTGATATCTCTCCCTCCAAGAACACAAAAGAAATTTTACTACAAGAATTCATTTTGTGCATATCATAGAGTTCATGGTGATTCTACTAATGAATGTAAGGCTTTGTGTAATAGAATTCAACATCTTAAGGAATATGGTGCTCATCCTTGTGTTGAAGCACCTATTTCTTCTAATTGGAATTTCTTTTCATTCTATTATGTTTCTCATCAATCATCTTGGCTCATCCTTGTCTTGCACTAAGTGGGGGCAAGGGGTTAGGTAGCCTTGTCCTCGTATGTCACTTGTCATTGTCTCTTTTGGCTAGTTGACTGGCTTTAATGTACATATAAGAGAAAGCTTGGTATGTGGATGACATACCTTAAGTTGGCCAACCCCTTCCCTTTTTTATGACATAGCTTATTGGAAACATATGACTTGGCATAGGGATTTCCGAATAAGCTCTCATGTCTTCTTCTACTTTAAAGAAATTTCTCATAGCAATGGTGTTAACAACCACTTTAAAGTGGGGGCATACATTGACACTTATGTTTCACTATGTGATCTTTCTTTATTCTTGTAATGCGTCCTTTTCTTGGTGGTGTGATTGGGTTTGATTTCCTCCGAGAGCATGATATCTCTTTGACTTGTCCTCTCTTGGAGACATTAGGCACAATTTTCCCTAAGAAGAGACCTTACATGAACTAAGAAAAATACCTTTGAACGTACCTTACACTTTTTCATTTACAACAATTGTTATATGGCCACCTTTCATAATACACTTTGCTTTCCTGTGGTGCCATCCTGTTTGTTCATGAGTTTCAAGCATACAAAGCTTTGCTTACTTCATGAAGCTTGAAGTTCATTATTGCGTGGAACCTTGTCAAAGTTATCAAGAGGTGTAGCTTTGGTATGGTTAATGTATAATGAGAAGCCTAAACATGGGCATGACGTTCTCATTATATGGTGAGAATCTGATATAGAGGCATGACTTTCTCACTAAGCCACCATTTTTGGATGCTCACCTAGTGGACAACCTAAAGTTTTGTTACCTTAGAGTGAGCATGCATTTTTCAGACAAATAGATTAGATCCAATCCACATCGCATTGGACAAACGGTCAAGGATTAATCCCCCTCTTTTCATTTTTTCCTGTTTTTATTTTTATTTCCTTTTATTATTATATGAACCCCAATCCTAATACCTACAAAACAATAAGAACAAACACATTAGATGAGAAATTGCAAGTAAGAACAAGGATTCCACATGAAATCCATTCACAAAGCTTAAATTAGGAAAACAATGAAGAACACAATGAAAACAATAAAAATAAAGATTGAATCCTAATTAAGCAAGAAAAATGTTGATCCCATGGGGGAATTGGTGCCAATTTGATGTGAAAATTGGCCCTTTCCCAACTCCTATGATGCAAGATTGATGTGTTGATGATAGTTGATCCACTTCGATGAAGGATGGTGAATGCTCCAAGCTAAAAACCTGCATAACCTAGCTAAGATTCAAGAATGATGGATGGAATTTGATAGATATTTGAGCATGGTAACTTTGCATAATTTTTGGATGATAAAATGAGGAAATGAGCCTCTTATTTATAGATGATATTGAAGGATGGATGTCCAAATTTGAGCAATGTGTGACTAACATTCATCCAATGCCAAGATGCCACTTGTCAATCTATGAATGGATGGAGGATTGTGCCAATAAATGCCTATTTTTGAATTTGAATTTTGTTGAAATGACTTGCAAGAGGGAAGGGAAAATGCATTAAATGCCACTTGGCTCAAGGAAAAGGACATGTAAGATGGATTAAATTCCTTGTTGGATGTACATGTCAACTTGGATTTTTGAATTCAAACTTGGAGAATATTCCAAAAAGATGCCTTGTTGAGGAAAATAGGGATTTAATAAATCAATTCAATCTATTTTCATGTGCAAGTGGTAAATGTTGGAGGATGGGACATGATAAGAGATTAAATTAATCAAAGGTTAATTAATTTAATGAGAGATTAGATGATGTGACAAATTTGACTTAGATTTGTGGATTTATTTAAATCAAATATGAGAGGATGGTGATAAGAGATTAATTAAATAAAGATTTTGATTTATTTAATTAAAAGAGATGATGTTAGATTAAACTAAATAAGGTTTTAATTTATTTAATTTAATAGATATACTTTAGACATTTAATCAAATAAAATTAATTATTTAACTAAATAGGGATACATTTGTATAGTTTTTCTAGATTTGATTGTGTGCAAAATTTGTTGATGTTCAAAAAATTTTGCACACAATCAAATCCAGAAAAACTATACAGATGAATAAGATGGATTGTGGAAACTTATTATCATTAAATAGGGATAATTAAATCAGATGGATTGATTTAATTAACAAAAGAGAGAGACTTAATTAGATAAAATGATTTATTTAATTAAGGGAGGGACATTGATGAATTTAATCAAATAAGGAAACTTAATTAAATGGTTAGACCAAAGGATGATTCAGGATGAAACAATGTTAGTAGGCGAGATCAGATGCACAATGTCAATCGGTACATTTTACGTGTCTACATTTTGCCCCTCTTTGAAGCAATGCACTTGTTGCATTGGTTCAAAGAATAAATGATCTTGATCAAATCCAAAAAAAATTGCTTTTAAAAATCTTTCCCCACTGCTACCTGGCAAGAGAAAACATGCCAATATATTGCCCCCTCGAGAGATTGGACAAAAATTTCAATTTTTGGGTGATCTCGTGAAAAAAGAGGACAAGGTGCCCAACAGGTCCAAAAATGCTCCAGGAGGCCAAAAATGTGTCTAAACGCAATAAAATGATGTAAAGCAGGCCTCAACTGGTCAAAAATAGCTTCAAGGGTCCAAAACCCTAGTAGGACAGCCAATCAGGGTGAAAAAACCCTAATTTTCAAGCTTAAAAGGGGTCTAAGGGGTCACTCTCAATTCATTTTCACACACATCCATTAGCAACCTTGATATTTGAGCTCTGACCTCCTGACGATATGGCACAATGACAGCTTTCAATGCACATTTATGATCAACTCCGGACGTACCAATGGCCACCTGGCATTGGGGCACCGGTAAGTGATCCCTTCTTGAGCTTCATTTTTTATTTTTAGCCTTCATTTAATGCTTTCAAAGTCAGTCATTCTATAGCGGTGCTATATGGTGCCACTCAGAAATCAAACTACGTCACTCGGTGTCAAATTGCACTACGGCGGTGCAGTTTGGAGTTTGAAAATAAACTCCAAACTACGACGTTGAGCTCATGGTCAGCAAAGTGATTTACAAATTGCAACGCGACAGTCCTATTTCTTTTCAAAGTGCGCCGCTGGGAAGGAAAGTGCACCGTGGCGGTGCACTTTCGGCCTTTTGTGCCCTAGTGTCGAAGTTTGATTAAAAATCAAACTATGATGCCTTCACGGATTGTGACATTGAAGTCTTCCCGCCCAAGAATTTTAATTTCAAACTGCATCACTTGACCAATCTAACCTGTGGGATTTTTCAAAAAAATCAAGCAACGACACTGAGCAAAAGTACGATGCAGTTGAGCTCACTGGCCCAGACACAGAGCGATGCTGACTGGTAAACGGCGTTGTACAACACCGCTGAGAAATCAAACTGTGATGCAGTCACGAGTTGTGTCGTTGATAGGGAGTAAAAAGTTGAAATTCTATTTTAGCACATGCATTTTGTCATATGATCAATTTATCTTCTGTTTTCTGCTTTTTGACCTCTATGTTTTGTAGAATCTAACTGGTTTTCTCTCTTGTAGGTTGAATCAATTGAAAAAAAAGGAGAAGCATGATGATGGTATCTCACAAAATCAATGTGTTTTTAAACACTTTAGTTTTTTTTTAACACTTTTAAGAAACTGTTATTCCTTTTTGCTTAGGACACTAATTTCGTTTGGGTTTTAAAAAGAATCTTTTCAAAAAAAAATTGCAAAGGCTTAAAATGAACATTAGGACTACAACTTAGTAGAGTTTTTTTTTTGGTTAAAAATTGAACAAAACAACTCTCATTTGTCCTTTGGTGCTTTAAAAATAACATACAATTTCCTTGTGGATTTAAAACGAACATGTCCAACTTTGTTTTCGTGAGGGATTACTCAAACTAACTTCATTGAAAAGGGACGTATGCACTTCTCTCGCGCTTTATAGCGATCTCGAGAATCAAAAGGGCTTTTTTGTGATTTTAGGTTGAGATAAAGCAATCACCTCCACACTTAATTTTGGGTTTAAAAATTGAACAAAATCTTGTGCGAGTGTGAGTAGGGAATTATTGTGTATATTCTCTTTCTTTGTGTTGCAAACAAGGATTGATCGAGTTACGGATATTGTCTTTACTCGCTTTTGTTATCTTAGAGGGCCTGTCTTGGGGAAAAAGTACTCACCCAAGGGAACAACTCAACCAGTAACACTCTAAATCCAAGAGTATTTCCAACCAGGATATAAATGTGGATATTGGAATAAATTCCAATATCACATGGTTGGCTCCGACGAGATGGATCCGAAAGGGGACTCTCGCCGTATGGGTCAATCTCCATGAATGGAAAGTCCTAATTAAAACCCATGTTTTAGAATTTCCAAAATCCTTTGATATATTTGTTGGTGCAAGAACGGTCATTCTGAAGCCACCCCACACTTTTATGGTCTTTTAGTAGAAATTGAAAACATGCCATGGGAGTTTCATGGGTGTTGATGTTTGGCTACCCCGATTGACGTTATTGAGTCGTGGAGGGGAGCCAGTGGGGTCAAGAATATAACCATTCGCTAAATATAAGCATAGCTGGACTTTTCCAAGTGGGAATCCAACAAATATTGTCTTCCACATCCATAGGGTTGTACTTATTCTTAGTTACAAAATGCTTTGCTTGTTTGAAAACATCTTGGAAACAAACACTTAAACATCATCATCAAAAAATCAAACCCTTTAGGAGACAAATACAATTGACCCAATCCATATGTTATTGCTTTCCCTTGGGATTCTATCCTTAGAGATTTCTAAACATTTGGATTACATCTCAATTTTTCTACTAAATTTAAACAATAGGTAACCCTTTGCCTTGAATTCATTGAATTTCCACATAACATACTTTGTGGGATTCGAAGAAATTAAGAAATTGGACATCTAGCTTGAAAAATCTAAATCAAAGAAAGTGTTTGTGGTAAAATAAAGTCACTAAGAAAAGCTAAACAAAATGAACTCTCACATGTGTTGAAACCTCATGATTTTCAAGAAGTCAAAATCCCAAAATGGAGGTCCTTGATTCAAAATCCGGAAATGTATGTTCAAATTGAATCACTTTTTGGTTATAAAGGTCTATAGAATCATTGCATGTTCTTCAATACCAAGGTTTTAAGTAAAAAAATTGTCTTTTTTAGGTTCATCTTAGGATCAAAGGAAATCAAAATATTTTTTCATCCATCCTTCAAACATCAAACCAAAAATCATCTCACCATCACCTTTTGAGAAATCTTGAAATCATCCTTAATGCTAGGCTTTTTGGCAAAAATCAAAATCATCAAATCCTTGAGACAAAATCCTTGAAATCTTTATCAAATCATCTTTGGCTAGGTATGTGTAGATGCATCCTTTCGCATATGCTTAGTCAAAGTTATCAAACCATCTTGTTTAGCTAGGTATATGTAGATGCATCCTTCTTCATATGCTTGGTTAAACTATCATCTTGTTTGAATAGGTGTGGGTAGATGAATTCTTCTCCCTACACATATTCAAATTATCATCCTTTGAGAAAATCTATCCCCTAGATAATCATCCAACATCTTAGGGTCTATTTGTTCAAAATCAAAGCAAACCAAAATCAAGAAAATCAAGGGCAATCCAAGAAAATCAAGATCAAAATCCGAAACATATCTGAAAGTCCCAAAAGTCTCACATTTCCCTTAAGATTTATCAAAAGATCAAAACATCCACATCATCCATCTCTTGCATTATCATCATATCACCTTTTTGATCCTCAGGATATCCTAAATTTTTCTCTTTTGTGCATAAACTAAAGATCAATCCAAAGAATCAAGAGAGTCATCTCCCATATTCTTGATCCTTGTTTTATGGTTCAAACTAGATCTCAATACAAGAAGAACATGGAAGCCAAAAAAGAAACACCCGGTTCAAGTGATCTAAGCCAAACGAACGTTGAAATAAATCTCGTTGAATCAAACAAACCTTTGATTATCTCATCATCCCAAAACCCACAAGAGGAAATCCAAGGAGAAGATCTTACCTTTGGGATGTCGCATGAAGAAATAATCGAAATGCTCCAAAATTTGGAAAATCATATAATTGTCAACATCATGATGAGGCTTAACCCTTCACTATACATGCTTGAACTAGCAAAACAAGGGGCCAAATTACCTTCTGATTTCGACACGAGTACTATAGTGGAGAAATATTTACCTCCAATCTCATCCACCATCCCCATCTCATCTACACCCCCATCCCAAAGCATCACTCAAAACATTCCAAAAATCACAACATCTTTTGCTCCAACTCAAGCTAATGTTAATAAGGGAAATGCATTTTTGAATGCTATTCAAACACACCCCCTTGTTAAAAATCAAAAATTGGATGCAAATACCATATTGGAACAAAACATACCCCAAAATCCATTACATAAGTATGTTCCTCTCACTTTCCATCATGATCCATCATCGTCATCCTTTCATGCAACACCTCAAACTCCTCTCCTCACAAATTCACAAGAAGAAGGTGGCATGTTCAGACATGGGGGAATTTTTGACACCACAACATTTTCTCAAGAACTCACACCCCTCACATTTTCACCTTCCACCATTGCCATCATCATCCACACCACTCCTTGGCTTAGGGCTTCCCCCTTTACCAAGTATCAATTAAACCAACATCCCGAACACCAACCAAACCATCACAAAAAACTTTTCATCGATATCGCAACAACAGATGACAACTACACAAGAAATCATGACATCATCAACCACCCCCCTAACATAGCAAAGTATGGTCTCTCAAGGACCAACCACATCGACAGCACCATCCACCACTCAAATCACCAACATGACATCACCACTCACCACCTCCACAAACACCATTCCAAATCCACCACCACCCCCACCACCACCAAATTCCAACATATCGAGCCAATGCCACATGGCATTGCAAGCAGCTCAGTAAGCTGCTTTTCAAAGGGGATTCCAACAAGTTCAAAAACAAAAAGCCACACAACTAGCTGCTCAACAAGCCACTCAAGTTGTGCAAGATGTCGAAGCAGCCCAAGTCGCATTACAAGTGCAACAGGCCACACAAGCCCAAGCTTTATTGCAACAACAACAACAACAACAAGCCGCTCAAGCTACCCAAGCAGCCCAAGCCGCATTGCAAGCACAAAAGGCTGCTCAAGCCCAAATTATATTGCAACAACAAGCAGCACAATAACAATCCCAAGAACAAGCAGCGCAAGCACAAGCTCAAGCTCAGGAAAACGCCCAATATCAAGCATAGCATGCACAAGCACAGGCACAACTTCTTGCACAAAAACAAGCAACACAACTACAAGCATATCAGCAAGAAATACAATAATATCAAGAGCAGCAAGAGGAAGCCTAATTGGCAGCCCAACAACAAGCACAACAACAGGAAATCCTAGCACAACAACAGCAAGCAATCCTAGCACAACAACAACAAGAAAAACAACATGCGTTGTTTATACAATAGTAGGTGGAAGCATACCTAGCTCAGTAGAATATATCAAAAAACACACCAACCAACCCACCCATCCAACCCACAATCGAAACACCCAGAACACCTTCATCCCACCCCCTAATCCGCAAAATGATGTAACAACACAAATTAGGTTTCTCTCGCAACAAGTGCTCGATCTTCAATCAGGACAAACCATAAAAACACCAAGCAACTTGTGCCCCTATCCATTTGACAGGAGCCTAGTGTTGAAACCATTCCACAAGGGATTTCAAATCCCCAAATTTGACAAATATTGTGGGACGAGAAACCCTGAAGATCACATCAGGGAATTCCAGGTTCATTGCATGGAAGTTGCATACGATGATACTTATTTGATGTGGCTATTCCCTAGGAGTTTGGATGGCCACACTATGGAATGGTTCTCTCACCTACCTACAGGTATCAGAACATTCCAAGAAATTATAGATGCATTCATTAAAAATTATGCATGCAACATTGCAATGGATGTTAGTCTAGAAGAACTCTTAGCTCTGAAACAAGGTAAGAGTCAATCATTCGCTTCATTCCTACAATGATGGCGATCCAAGACCAATCGGAGTAAGTGGACCATGCCTGAAGAACAACATGTTTGCACCATTATATCCAACCTTGAAGGCCTCTTGGAATTTCATCTCAAGGTACAAGGGATCACCACATATGATCAGTTGATCTCTAAGGCACTCAACATCAAATGAGCCCTTATGACTCAACCTGCGGGATCAACTTCATAACCTAAACAACAAAACAACTACCCACCCTCTAATTACAATGATAAACCTCGCACATGGGCAAGGAACAAAAATGTTACTAATGATGGTGTTGCTAACGCCAAATTATTCATTAGTGCCCCACACAAAAATACACGCACACCACAAATCCAAATCCAACACCGAAACAATCATCAAGCAACACAATGACCAAACAACAATCTGACAATCAATAATCTCAATGATCAAAGGGGACCACCCCAATGGAACAAGATTTACCCCAAGCAAAAATACACTACTTTGGGGGAACCAGTTGAACTCATATTGAAGAATTTGATAAACGAAAAACTCATGAAGGCTCCTACCTTTGAGAATTATCAAGAACCGGATGTGAAACCTCCTTGGTATAATGAGAATCAACTCTGTGAATTCCATAAAATTAAAGGCCATACCACGAACAGTTGCATGAGATTAAAAAACATAATTCAAGATCTCATCGATAAAAGAATTATAAACGTGGAACAACCAACAGGAAACCAAGATCTTAAGATATACACGAATCTGATGCCTAATCATGGAAATAAAGGGAATAATAATAAAAATGATAAGGGTAAAGGCACCCACACAAATGTAAATCATGCGTATGAAACTGTCGTTGCCTCCCTAGATGAAAATTGCATGGTCATCACCATCAAAGGCACCCATGTCGATTGTGGAGTCACCACAAGAGGCGGCAAAGTTACCATCGTAGGATCATCCCAGCCAAACAAAGTCCCTGCATCTAGATCTGTTCCTAATGGCTACAATGTCCTAGATCAGCTGAAAATAACGCTAGCGCAAATCTCCATCATGGAGTTACTAAAAACCTCATCTTCCCATAGGAAAATCCTTGAAGAATTGTTGGCTTCATCCACTGTCCTCGCAGATCTTGATGTAGAACAATTCCAAGCTATGGTCAGAAATATCATTACGCCTAATCTCCTCACATTCTCCAACCAGGATTTCCCCGCTCAACCATCTCACAACCGTGCACTCCACTTAGAAGTCATAGTACATAAGAGAAAAGTCAAAAGGGTCTTGGTGGATGGAGGTGCGGGCTTGAATATTTGTTCTCTCAACCTTATCAAACAATTGAAAATCTCAGAGGATTCTATCAACAAAGGAAAGGGTATCACAATAAGAGCATATGATGATCAAGAAAGAGTGTCTCAGGACACAATCAAACTCCCTATTCAAGTAGGGCCTACTATCATGGAAACCACTTGTCAGGTCTTGGACCTTGACTTACCATATAACATCCTCCTAGGACATCCATGGATTCATGCAATGAAGGCAGTAGCATCAACTTTTCATCAATGTGTTAAATTCACACATGAGGGACAAGAAGTTACCATCCATGGAGATCTTGAACCCTTCTCCTATTGCAAAAGCCTTGAAGCAAAGTACTATAAAATCCCCCAAGTACCAAAAAATGATGAGGGCCCATCTACACCATACATCGATCCTGCCACTCTCGCATCCACTTTTGCGACAGAGACACCCACCACTCCCACCATCCCCACCATCTCTGACATTAAGGTCATCATCCAAGATAACAGTTGTGGAAACTACAAGCTCCCTAATAATGCTTTTTTGGTAGGAGAATTACCACAATATCCTAGATCACAGGGACCTCCACAAATAAATGAAGCCTCCACATCTGAAATGTCTCCTGAAGACTATCCCAACTTTACAAGTTGGGGGGATCTTGGCTGAGAAGTTATTGAGGCAAACCCATCTCATATGCTATATCAAGATAAAGACCAGTAGCTTATTTACCAATGGACGACAGAAGAAAGGGTCTACAAATGATGCTTGCAATGGGCTATGACAGAAACCAAAGACTTAGGAGAAACGACAATGGGCTTATAATACCTATCATGTTGGAGACGCGAGTAATAACAAATCTTGGCTTTTGATGTACCCCTCCGAGTATAACCATACATGGCTGAAGTCCTCCGATTAGAATGGTTAATAATCATCCTCATCCAAACATAGTAGAACTACGCTTACCAGTATCTACAGGTCACGTCATAGATAACTTTACATTTGATATAACTGACGTCTATAGTAGTAGTGATGACGAGGATGCCACGACCAACTTACCTAGGCTATTTGAGGATACCACTCTTTGCATGATTAGCACCCTATCTTTTGAATCAGACCACCAAAATCATGAGATCCGCCTAGTATATCCCCAACTCATCGACTACGACCAACGAGGACCACCAATTCTCAATACATTCAAAAACAATGAGGCACTCTCAGAATTCATGGGACTACTGGATAAAATTCCAGGTGGGGATCACAAAGCAGGGTTCATAATCGAGCTAGATACACATGCCTATTATGGGGAAATGATTGAATCCCTTAGTCGCAAAAGTGAAAAATTAAGAATAATATCCAAGTCCTTGAGTGAAAACCACACTGTGGCACTCTCCAATGAGAAAAAAGTAAAAAGAAAGGATGTATCCAATGGTGAAAACCTCTTTGAGGCGCCTAAGGATGGGGGATTCAATATTCCTTTCACAGCTCTTCATCAAGAAAGATCAGCAGTCTTGGCAGAAAGATGCAATCTGGTCAACCTAGGAATAGAGGCAACCCCACACATCACATTCTATGCAGAATCATTACTATCAGAGGAGCAAGAGCTCCTAGCTGTAGCCTTCCTAAGAGAGAGACAGATAAACTTCATATGGAGTTATGCTGACATGCAAGGGCTTGATCCAAAGATCGTAGTTCACCACTTAGCAGTATATCCAAAGGCAAAGCCTGTTAAACAAAATCTTCAAAAAATGCACCCATAGATCACCTTATTAGTCAAAATGGAGCTAAAAAAGCTATTAGATTCAGGATTCATCCGACCGATAGATTATCTAGAATGGGTGTCAAACTTGGTACTTATTTCAAAACCCAATGGGAACATCAGAATCGGCACAGACTTCAAAGACTTGAATAAAGCATGTCCAAAAGATGACTTCCCACTTCCAAACATCGACATGATCATAGACATGATAGCCGGACATGAAATGTTGTCACTAATGGACATATTCTCAGGGTACAATTAGATCATGATAGCTAAAGAGGACCAACATAAAATAGCTTTCACTTGTCCATGGGGGACCTATTGCTGGAACATGATGCCATTCGGCTTAAAGAATGCAGGAGCAACATATCAAAGGGCCATGACATTGATATTCCACGATATGATCCATAAGATGGTTGAATATTATGTTGATGATATTCTAGCCAAATCCAGAAAGAGAAAAGATCACATAGCAACCTTAAGTGCCATCTTTGACAGGCTCGAGGAGTATAAGGTCAGATTAAACCCAAAGAAGTGCATCTTTGGCGTACAATCAGGAAAATTGCTAGGATATAGAGTGTCAATGAGAGGTATTGAGGTAGATCTAGCAAAGGTAAAAGCAATCCTCGAAATGGAGGCACCAAAAACATTAAAGCAATTGAGAGGTCTCCAAGGCAGGCTCCAATCCATTTGAAGATTTATAGCACATTTGGCGGACAAACAGAACCCATACTCTCACCTACTCCACAAGGGAGTAGTATACAAATGGGATACCAAGTGTGAAAAGGCATTCAATAAAATCAAAAAATATCTACTGACACCACTAGTCTTAATGCCACCAATCCCAAGAAAACATTGATTCTATATGTATCAGCAACAATAGCAGCCCTTGGAGCTCTCCTAGCTCAGCATGATGAAAATGGAACAGAAAGGGCTATCTATTACATCAATAGAACAATGGTTGGGCATGAGTTAAACTATTCATTCATCGAGAAAGCATGCCTCACAGTAGTGTTTGCATCACAGAAATTCAGACATTACATGTTGGCACACAAAATAAATACCTGCAAAACAATAAGAACAAACACATTGGATTAGAAATTGCAAGTAAGAACAAGGATTCCACATGAAATCCATTCACAAAGCTTAAATTAGGAAAACAATGAAGAACATAATGAAAACAACAAAATAAAGATTGAATCCTAATTAAGCAAGCAAACTCTTGATCCCATGGGGGAATTGGTGCCAATTTGATGTGAAAATTGGCCCTTTCCCAACTCCTATGATGCAAGATTGATGTGTTGATGATAGTTGATCCACTTTGATGAAGGATGGTGAATGCTCCAAGCTAAAAACCTGCATAACCTAGCTAAGATTCAAGAATGATGGATGGAATTTGATAGATATTTGAGCATGGTAACTTTGCATAATTTTTGGATGATAAAATGAGGAAATGAGCCTCTTATTTATAGATGAGATTGAACGATGAATGTCCAAATTTGAGCAATGTGTGACTAACATTCATCCAATGCCAAGATGCCACTTGTCAATCTATGAGTGGATGGAGGATTGTGCCAATAAATTCCTATTTTTGAATTTGAATTTTGTTGAAATGACTTGCAAGAGGGAAGGGAAAATGCATTAAATGCCACTTGGCTCAAGGAAAAGGACATGTAAGATGGAGTAAATGCCTTGTTGGATGTACATGTAAACTTGGATTTTTGAATTCAAACTTGGAGAATATTCCAAAAAGATTCCTTGTTGAGGAAAATAGGGATTTAATAAATCAATTTATGAATGAAGAATGAAGGGTGTAAAGTCTGAATACTGAGCATCTATGGAACTGTATCAACACATGATAGGTGCATCTTTCAATTCATTTTGGGTTGTAAAGCCTTATTCTATTTTGTATAATCTTTTATAGGAAGTGAGCCTCCTTGTTGGACAGAGTCCCTTTTGTAGGTAGTGAACATTTGTACTTGGACAATGAGTCCTTCTTTTGGTAGTGAGCCTCTTTTGAAAATACTATATAGTGTGAGTTAACCCTCACCGTAGTTTTTCCCTTATTGTGTTTTCCACGAAAAAATCTAGTGTTCATTGTGTTCATTTACTTTATGGTATTTGTGTTTCATGTTCATATTTAATAACATAATGGTGTGGTTGAAGAATTGATAAGTGATAAATTTTTAGTTTTAACTTATGTGACAACTGATTCACCCCCCCTCTTAGTTGTCCTGCTCCTATTTAACAATTGGTATTAGAGTTTTTGGTTCCTTGTGTAGAGCTTAACTGCTTAAGGAGGATCTTGAAGGCTAGTTGAATGGATGATAAAGGAGAGCTCTGAACTACTCTTGAAGATCTTGATAAAGTGGAAAGAGAAAACATAGATTTGAAAGAGAATCTTGATGAAGCAAATGAATGTGTTCGGAAACTAAAGGAACAACTGAAGAAATTTAAGGAAAGACACTGAGAAGTAAATGAACAGCTGAAACAATAGATAATTGGGCTGAAAATGACATTAGAAGAGAAGAAGAGGATTGAAGAATGTTTGAATACAATGGTGCAGAACAAGTCTGATGAATGCTCTAGACTTGAGCAGGAGATAGTAAACTTAAGAGTGGAACTAGAGAAGGCTAAACTCTATGAGAATAATTTCAGATCTAGCTCCGGTAAACTTGAAGAGCTACTTGTAGGGAAGAAACCATGTAAAGAAAAAGGTGGCTTGGGAATTTATACTGTGAAAGTTCTAAAGATGTGAAGAAGAATCAAGGAAAGACGAAGCAGAGAAGGAATTTTTCAAGAAGACCACCTATAAGATAACCTAATACACAGAGGTACCCCTCTTTTGATGGTGTTTTCTTTTTTTGTAATAAATATGGTCATAAAGAAACTAAATGTAGAAGTAGGATAAACTAGTTTTCTGGTTCCCTTTCCGGAAAAATTTTTGAATGTGGGAAGTTTGGACATGAGGCTTAGGAAAGAAGTTTTCTCTAGAAGAGAAGAGTGAACCAGTAAAGAAGATTGACAATGAAGAGATGAAGCAAGAGATGGATAAGATATGGAAGAAGAAAGAAGAAGAGGAAAAACCTGAGACTCCTGATGTGTTTGTACCCTCAACTGGTACAGATGATTTTTTTAGAATCTAGACCTAGCATGGTCTTAGGGGGAATATTATCAAAAGATTATAAAAATCCCCTGCAAGAATGGCATGTTAGAGGCTAGCACATGGTTAGAATGAGAATAATTATTATTCAATGGTTTTGGAAAAAGAACTGGAGGAAAATATGTTGGTATGAGGATTTGCGGACCGAATAAGGTCTTTCTGTGATATGAAGACTATTTTAAAAAAAAAAATTGGTGTCTACCACATTTAATGTGTTTTAGGGTAAGTTCAATGGTGTATAAGATGAAGTCTACAAGTTTTTCTGGGTTAAATTTTGTTTTTTTAAGAGCTTGAACATAAGCCTAGAATTATTTTGGAGCAAGCTTGAAGCATTTCTGAAAGGAATTCGAAGAGATTATATCAAGTAATTTGGAAACCTTTTCCTTCATTGCATAAGGAAAGAAGAAAATCAAAGAAGTTTCATTGAATTTAAAGAAAGAATAGCAATGGACAGTGGATTGTGTGGTGTTACCCCTCTTAAGTTGAAATGCATTTAATTAGAAGAATACGATCATAGGAAAATGAAAGGAATTGAACTAGGGTTGAGTGAAGTCGAATTACAGAACAAAAAAACCCTAGGGATGGATTTATGGCTTGAATTCCTGTGGATTACAAATAAAGAGGTTATCATGTTCTTGTTGAATCATTTCAAAGATGGAATAATTGTTTGGACAAGCCCTATTTGATCTCAAAGGAAGCAATTGAAGCAATCACTTGATTATGTAGCATTGGAGAGCTCCCTAGAAGGAAAACTATGAAATATAACAATGTGGAGGAGCTGAATGGCATCAATAGAGATCTTAGAGCACTGTTAATTGATACACTTGATGATTTGGTCATTAGGTGTGTTTCATATGGTATTTCATACAAAATTTATTTTAGAAACCATGAAATTTCAACTTTGGCAATTTTTGTACATAGTGCTCACACGATGGTTAAGGAGAATAGACAGTTTGATCTATGTAGCTTGTTACTTGAGAATTTTCTTCAAAATGTTTGAATGTCATTGGCTGAGAATTATCCCTTTCATTTTAGATCCTTGTTGGTGTGTCTGGTGTTTTACTTTCTCAATTCTCTACCAAGAAAATATAATGTGATGTGGGACTCTAGTGTCCCTATTGGGAAGAAAAGTTACAGATATCTAGAGTCTTTGGAAGATAATATAAACATGTGCAAATCATATTTCTCATCTTTGAAAGCAAGCCCTTGCTTCGGTATATCTACATCAAGTTGATTTAAAGTGGGCTCTTCCTCTAGAAAAAGAGAAATAGACATTGTTATTAGTGATTCCCCTCTAGAATCAAAAAGGAGAAAATAGATAACTGAAGACATCATTGGCATTTCAGATGAGAAGGAGAAATAATATCTGACTGGAATTGAATTCCCTCATCCTAATGGCATCCAGTCTATGATAGTTAAAGGAAAAATGAAGAAGATTGGTGAACTATGGAATGTTTCCTCTCCTATTAACAAACTAAAAATTGATGATGCTCTCGTAGATTATCTACTTTGGAAAGGTATTGAAGTATCTGTTGTTTCTTATTTCTTGCCAGAAAATCTGATTGAGATTGTTGAAGAAAGGATGTTGCTTGAAGGTCTGGAAGGATGTAAGATGGGAATATTGGTTGAAAGGAGATGTGAAAAGGCTAAGCAGAGACTATCTGGATTGATTGTGGAAACAAAGAAGTGTAATAAAGAAATTTTAGATGTTTACAAGTATTATCTTTGGTAGCCTGTAGTTGTAGATAATCTCAGAATCAAAATTGAAGCGATTGAAGCTGAAGAAAACAACATTGGAAAGAATTTTGATATATTTGAAGATAAAGAAGGGAAGCAAAGAATAAGAGTTGGTGAACTACAGGCTGAACTAATCATTACACAAAGGTAGAGAGATGATGTGACAAAGACCTAGCTTCTTAAAGAGATTGTTGAAGTCCGATTAGAGCATCTTTCCAGAATTCTCATTGATGGAGAAGATGTTCAGAATCAATGTTTCATTACAACTTGGTCACCCTCTTTTACTCTATTGGGATTATTGGAAAGTACATGCACAAGATTGGAGTCTATTGTATTCAACTAGAAGAAGTTGTATTCAGTTCTCAAGGAAAGGTATATGAAGGTATTCCAGGTGAAGAATGTCATCTTTACTTAATTTTTCTTTGCTTAAAAGCTCTAGATTGTTGGAAGTTTTTGGAAATATTTTGAAATTTTGATGTCACCATGTTTACACTCATTTTTGGCACCCTTTTCCATTGATGTCAAAGGGGGAGAGTGTTGAAGATAGTGGAGAAAGTTAAAAAAAATTGAGGAAAGAAGGAGAATTTTGCTTACATGTTGCCATTAATGACAAAGGGGGAGATTGTTGGAAGAATGAGTAGGTTATCTATCTATTGTCATTGATGTCACCATGTTGGTAGATGTTGGTAGCTTGGTCCGGTACTCTAAAACTGGTGTGTATAACTAACTTATCTTCTCTGATGGTTGATCTGGTATTTTTGGTACCTTTCTAATATTCTAGATTACATTTCTTCGCAGTTGACAACTTCTGATTACGGTTTTGGGAAATTACTTATTGATGTTAAAGGCATGCATGATCAGGTTATTTCATGTTCAGGTGCTCGTACAATGAAGTGACATTATTTTGTTGATTGTATTGAAGACTATACCTAGCTGACTTGTTAAGTTAATTTTGATATGATATGTAAACTTATGTGCGATCTATCTGATGGAGCTTCTGATATTCTACTAAATTTCCTCATTTCCCCATGGGTTTAGTCTCCATTTCTAAACCCTTGTCCCCATGAATGGGTAGGGTTTTATTTGAAAAGGTATGCAAATGTTATATTTGCAAGTTGACCTGCTCTGTTGGTCACCGATCTCTTAAGTCAACTCTTGAGCCACATTGCACTTTAGTTTACCAACCCTTGGCTCAAAGCACTGGTCATCAATTATTCCATCAACTTTATCTTATTCCCTAAGTCGAGTTTTAATCTTTCCCCAGTGACTTAAGCTTAATTCACTCACCTTCATAGGTCATATCATCATTGGCTTAACCAAGTCCTTTCCATTAAATTCTAACATTGTTTGGAGTGCAATTTTTAATATTTGAGGATTCGGGATGAGATCTGGGTCATACCCCGCTAGCCTGTAGATGTTAAGTGCTGGTAGGTTAAAAGTAGCAAGGTTGGAAAAAGGTGAATGCATATCCCTATATAATCATGGGACCTACTCCCCACTACTGTTCCCATGGTTCAACACCTTCAATGAGTAGCCAAGATTAAATTTGGGGAATGATCTTCCCCATTCCCCATTGACTCGCTAGGAAAAAGTGAAAGTTGGTTAAAACTAGCGAGATCAGTGAAATCTCAACACCTGTCTTGGTCTATTCAATTCATGATTAAGGCGGAGCCCGTACACTAAGAAGATATCATCTGAGATGGACGAACACTATTGGCCATGGACACTTCAACGAAGCACTGCTAGAAGTTGAAGGTGGTCAAACTAAGACCGGCCACTTGATGTGCCAACTTAGAAAAGGATCGATAACTTATATTTAAAATTAAGAAAAGGCATGTGGTAGTTGTTTTCACTATGCAACCAACTTGCATTAATGGCCAACCTTCTGTAGATGTGAGCAAATTGATCTCCGTGCGTGTGGAGATTTGATTACTAGTAATCATGAGATGCAATCTATAGATTTTCATGCGCTTGGGAATTAAGCAATGATAGTACGAATGCCAACAAATTTCTTTGTCCACACGTGTGTATCCATTAAACATTGGTGATCGATATTATCACTTTTTTCAATAAATAGAGGGGATATGTTGCTATTTTTACTATAGAAACTAAACTGCTAGGTCCTCAAATTATTCCCACAAATAGAGGTTGAGTGTATGTATGATCTGGTAACAAAATGAGCAAGCTAGTAGCTTCCATCGAGCCAGCTAAGAGGACCACTTGATTTCACTCGCAAAGGTAGGTTTCGAGTGTTCTTGGACATGATTCGATAGTAATAATGGACGCCTCTATTGGCGGATCCAAAATTGTGCCCACCAGGTGTAGCTGGAGGTTGCAATTTTAGAGTGTGGTTGTGGAGAAGGTTGACGACAAAGGAAATAATCTAGTGTGATCCAATGATAGAGTGAAAAGAAAGATAAGGTATGGGCATGGTTCCTTCAGATGCCAGAATTCACCCATTGACCTCACAAGCAGCTCATCGGATAGTGAGACAGAGACCGACTCCAACTACGGCCAGTACCTCACAACCTTGGGTCAAAAGCTGGCCCCTGGTGAGGAGGTATTATTCGTCCCACCTCTGGCTGCCAGGACTCCAAGTGGAAGAGATGTTGTGATAAAGGATAACAAGGTTGAGGAAGGGGTTGAGGTTTCATCCCCAACTCTCGCCACTACTTGGAGCAGTCGTGTGTACCGAGGTCGATGTGTCAATGATAAAAGGCCTTCTGGCCTATGAAAGGTGATGAAATTTTTGGTGTTGACAATGATTAGTGTGGTGGTGGCTTTGTTTTTGAATGTATGGCACATTTTTGTATTGGACGTTGACTATGTGCCCTCATGGCGATGCAGATTCCTGGTTCATTATGGTGTGGATGGCAACAAAGGGGATTTTGGTGGCACTTTACATTTCCCCTTTCTGGTGGTGGTTACAATTTTGGTTTTCCCCAGTTGCACCATGCTCTCACGGATTCAAAACATGGGGAATTTTGAAATGCAAAGCAAATGTAAGATGAAATTAAATTTTGTGATGAAATTTCATTTGAGCCTAAAGCTTGTGGCTCCCTTATTCTATAAAAGGGAATTTAGGGCTCACTTGCAAGGGGATGAGAATTTTGGTTAGGTTTTGAGTTGGGTGTACATGGGTAGAACGATAGGAATAGGATAGATAGTATGTTTTGAACTGGTGGAAGAACTTATGCAATTATCTTAAATTGTTCTACATATATGACTTATAAATATAAGTAAATTTATAATTCTAATATATTTCCTCTCCTTCTGCGAGTTTATGTGAATTTTGAATGAAATGTTAATGATATTTTCATTCTTCTTTGAACATTTGTCCAAATGTATGTCCTTGTTTCTTCTTTGATTCAAGCAATCAATTAAATGCTTAAATGAATTCTTAGATTTACAATTATTTGCAAAGGATTTGATAAGCAGTTGTGTATCAGAAAGAGTGAGCTCCATGATGCAAATTTATCATGAGGGTAGTCCATTCCATTAAATTCTAAGGTCATTTATATGTTAATGGTTTTTTGTGTATGAATCCATTGCCCAATGTGACAAGGCACTGATCTATTCCTTAATGATTGACCTAAAGGGTTAACCAAATAGTTGTCAAATGACCGACCTGAAGTCAGGATTTAAATTGATTTAAAACTCATTAATCTCAACACATGTATATGTCAATTATCATGAATGATGTCTTTGTTTTGAAGAATGGGTAAGCGATTTACTTAAAGATTATCCAATCTTGTGGTAATTGTTGCATAATTATCCTTCACACAAACTGATCTGTGAAAATGATGTGTTCTATAAAGCATAATCTTAAATGAACATAATAGGAACACCCTCCTTGGCCCCACAAAGCCTAAAGTGCATAATATCTTAGTCATTGACTAGATCTTGTTAGTTGGCCAATCATTTTAGGATTCTTGAACATAGGAATTGGCTATCCCTTAGAGATTCCTTAGGTGCAATGGAAAAAGAACTAACAGAAAGGCGACTCTACTGGGGATGCACTTAGAAGTGCGGTTGCAAATTGCCTTTTCATAGAGTCATTTAGATCTTGAAGAATCAAGCCTTAAGAGTCATTACATAGAGTCATATTATTTTCCATTCTGAATTTTGTATGTTTGGGCACTTTTGTCCAAATAATTGAGAAGTTATTGAAGCTAGAAAAGATTTTGTTGCAACAAAGATCAAAGGATTTGAGTGTGACTCTGTTGTTGGAGAAGACCCAGAACTAGATTTACTCTTGAAATAACTTCATGCTTTTGAAGTTTATTCCTCTAGGAAAAGAGGTGGTGACTCTATCCAAAGAACCAGTTGAATTGTGAAGAATATTTCTAGATTTGTAGAATTTGCAATCAGGAAGAAATTATCATAGCTGCTACAAGTTTCCAGGTATTCTCATAAATCTAGAAAAGGTATTACTCTATTTGAAAGAAGTTTATGAGAAATGGTCAAGACTTCAAATCTTAGATGGTTCCCTATTAGATGAATTTGCATTAAGACAGGGAATAATAGTAGTTCTTTTCATACTTCTTATGTGCAAAGTTTGTAACTATTTGAGAAGTATGATATTCTTTTGAATACTACCTTTTAGAGAATTTCACTGTAAAGAATCAAGCACAAGTATGCAGGGTGAAGAATCCATATCATGCCCTCAAAGGGGTTTTATTATTGAAAGGTATATTCCATTTGTTTTTAGTGGCATTAGAGGTTTCTCCAATCTGATTCCTCAAAAGGTTAGGAAGTATTTGCCTAGATTCACAGGGAAAAGTTCATAATCGGCCTCTAAACATTTGCAAACATTCATGAATGTTATGGGGGATTATGAGGTGAATCATGAAGATGTTGTCATGAAGCTCTTTGTTCAATCCTTGAAGGATGATGCCAAGGATTGGTATTCATATTTTCCAGTGGGTTCCATAGCTTCATGGAATTAGTTCGTGACAAGCTTTGTTGACCAGTTTGGTAAAAGGGTGAATCCAAGTGTGGTAAGGAAGAATTTTATGGAAATCCATATAAGTGAAGAGGAGTTAGTTCCTATTTTCAACCTTTGATTTGCAAAGGTAATCAAATAAATTCAAGAATAAATAAGGCCAAGTGATACAGAATGTTTGATTGTATATCTAGGAGCATTTGACAAGAAGATGAGTTTCTTATTGAGAGACAAGGAGCCCACAACCCTGCAATAGGCATACCAAAAAAAATTTGATATTGAGAACAATTTGAGATACTCAGTGATGAGAGGGTCTACAATTGTTGGAAGTAATTCTAGCAATGTTCAAAATTTTGAACCAAGTAGATCAGAAGGTAAAAGGGTTTATCAAGGAGGAGATCTCATAGATGTCATATCTACTTTACTCCCAATAAATGTAGAACATGAGCAAGCATCAACTTCACATCAACCAAGGATGGGAAGGTCTGATATAACCTTTTCTATCAAGAAGCTACATGAGATAAGGAGACATGCAAATGAGTCTCCATATGATTTATTTTCAAGATTCTTGGATATTTTAATGGAGATACCCAAGAGCTTCAGACCTAGTGACCTGGCATGCATCATTTTGTTTTGTGAACCATACATATCAAGATCAAGCCAATGGTCTAAGGATCAGAAACCTCATAGTCTAGGTCAAGTAGTAGATTGGATATATATTGTAGAAAACATGGAACAGGGTCATATGCCCTTGTCTATTTTTCAAAGTATGGGAAATAATTGCCATGTTGAAGGATATTAGAGGCTAAGGTTTTCAAATCAAAGAGAAGCATCAAAGTCAGAGCAATTGACTATTGATTGTTTCCATTTCACTAGAAACCTAAAAGCAGAGGCATGTAGTAATGATGAGGATGTAGAGAGAGAACATGAAACTAAAGAGATGGTGCCTAATTACCTTCCTTGGAATGTCATAAGCTGCGAGAAAACATGAGAAGAGCAAGGTGAAACCTCACAAGTTGATTCAGTTAGCAACCATCATGTACCAGTCAATGAAGGGAATACACATGTTCTCAGTAATATGGTACAAATGAGGAACCAAAATGAGGAAATCAAAGTCAGGCAGTCCACAATTGAGTATGAATCCTCATATGAAGTGGAGATGGAATCCCTTTCTTATATTAGCGGATATGTTAATAGCCTTGAAGGTATAGGTTTCCTAGGTAGTGAACAGTTCTCCTCATGTGAAGAATGTTTTGAATGCAGTTCAATTGTTGTAGGCATGAATGATGAGGAGAATAATGATATTGCATCTCTTTTTTCCTCAAGTGACTATACTAATTTTGAGTACACTGATAATCAGAGTTGTTGGGTTCCTGATTTTAAAGATGATGAGATACATCCAATTAACGTATGGAAAAATATTTTATTTGTTGAATATGTCTTGGATAATGAGGTTACAAATGATAATCCCCATTGGTGTATGAGTAATCATCTTTTTGAGGAAACCTCTGATGAGTGTTTGATAAGTACTACCAATGGACATGTTGTGGATGGTCCATATAAAGACCAAAGTGATGTTGATGAAGGTCATTTTGTCAATGAAGATGTTACTTTTGACTTACAGAATTCCCAACTGCATGGGGGATGTGGATATGTAACAAATACTACTTGACAAGTGTACCTCATATTTCCTAGAACCTGAATGTAACAATAGCTTTCAAGGTGCAAAAACTCATGAACATTGTGTTAGCTTTGGACATAGTGCACATGATTGCATTGATTTTCCTATGGTAAAGGGATGTGGACTTGAAAAGACAACTGAAATGTTAGTTAATCATGTTCCACAAGATGATTGCATAGATATTCCAACAACATTATCTCATGTTGAGAAGAAGGAATTACTTGATGATTTTGCAGAATCTACAAATATTGCAGCCCTTTTTCACCTGTGTGAGGGGAAATCCAAAGACATGGGAAACCATGAAAGTAGTATAGGGCAGTATGAAGTTGTAGTGGAGTTCTTTGTAGATACCCCTTATCTGATGGATTTGATTCTGAACTTCTTTCACCTTATGAGGTTAGCACTTGTGGTAAGCATGCTGAAAAAAGACCTGGTCATGATTTATTTCCTGAATTCACTGAGGATTGGCCTAGTTTGAGCCAAAGTGTATATGAGTTTTTAAAGTTTGATGAATAGATGGAACATGATGGTATACTTCTTGACAGTGTAGAATATGAGGGATTCCTTTTTCTTGTTCAATTTGATGAGCTTGTAATGAAGAGGGACCAATGTGGCAATGTTACTTCAAGTATTATAGGCAATATTGATCAAGATAGCGTTGATAACTTGGGACTGCACAATACTCATATGAATTCACTACAGGATAAACAAGCCATAGTCTTTGATAGAGGAAAGAATTTTCCCTAAGTTTTGGGGCCTAGCGCCCCCATCTTGTGGAATTGATTCACAACGTATATTCTATAAATAGTGTACATACGCTAGTTTGGTTTGTTTGCTTTTTGTTGGGTTTGCTTGCCTAGTCTGGGTAAGTTCCTTTGTTTTGGTCTTCCACCCTAGTCTGCTTCAACTAGATATTTTTTCCTCGCCATACCCACTAGGGGTATGCATCCCCAAGCATGAGCCACTAATGGAACTGTTAGAGTAATAAGTTATTATGCTTAATTAATTACATCACATTGATTAATTAATTAAGTCACTTACTCCTCTTTATTACTTAAGCTAAACTTAGGCACATTTATTAATTAATTATTAATTATTAAGTGTGCACACTAGGGTTCATTTTAGGGTTTCCCTTTTAGGGTTTCTTGATCTCCTTCATAAGGATTGATCACATTGTAATAATTGATTCTCTTAATGCATTTTTACTGAGAGGTTTACAGAGCATATTTTTGGTTCTTCATATCTTTTGCATGTGACAGGTATTCATCTTGCATGCAGGTGATCTTGGATTCTAACATGGTATCAGAGCCTTGATTTGCAGCCCCTTCTCAGATTTTTGAGAAAAACATTGTAGGGTTCGTTTGGGATTCCTTGAGGTTTTTCATACCTCAAGTTCTGTCTCTCTATTTGGGTGTCTTGCATGGTTGCTTTTGGCGCATGTTGGAGGAAATCTGAGCTCATATTCAAGTTCAGGGCTGTCGAAAAAGTCATTATCAACTTTTGTTTCGTCTGAATCCGACATTTTATGCCAGAGTTATGAGGGTTTGAAGATTTGTCAGATCTGGGAGTTGCGACACTTCTGGTGCATTTTCAGGGAGATCGGACCTCGCCATCAGATCCAGAGCATCCGAGAGACGAAAAACAACATATAATTCGCCTATATTCGGTGTCAGTTGTTTGTGAAGCAAATTTTTTTTACCCGTACGGCCTTTGTACCGCCTCTGTGCGTGAAGATCGAGGTGAAATTTTTCTATCAAAAAAATCTATATTTTTCCTTGCTTGCCTATATCAAGTTCCAGTGTTACTCTACAGAGTTCTTCCAGTGCTTCTTTGCAGCATGTTATCACATTGTAGGGGGGTTTTGTCCCACTGGGTTTTTCCTTCTCTACTCCATTCTTGCATTTGTAAATGGGTACCTGATCAGGCCTCGTTGTCGGGACCCATCTTTGCTTTCATGCATCTTATTCTAGTGTTTTAGCTTATTCCTAAGTTCATCTTAAGGGGGGGTGTTAGAGTAATAAGTTATTATGCTTAATTAATTACATCACATTGATTAATTAATTAAGTCACTTATTCCTCTTTATTACTTAAGCTAAACTTAGGCACATTTATTAATTAATTATTAATTATTAAGTGTGCACACTAGGGTTCATTTTAGGGTTTCCCTTTTAGGGTTTCTTGATCTCCTTCATAAGGATTGATCACATTGTAATAATTGATTCTCTTAATGCATTTTTACTGAGAGGTTTACAGAGCATATTTTTGGTTCTTCATATCTTTTGCATGTGACAGGTATTCATCTTGCATGCAGGTGATCTTGGATTCTAACAGGAACTTCTCAAGTTTTGTTGAATTTCCTCATTTCCCCATGGGTTTAGTCTCCATTTTTAAATCCTTGGCCCTGTGAATGAGTAGGGTTTTATTTGCAAAGGTATGTAAATGTTATATTTGCAAGTTGACCTACTCCATTGGTCACCAATCTCTTAAGTCATCTCTTGAACCACATTGCACGTCAGTTTACAGGCCTCGTTGGCTCAAAGCATTGGTCATCAATTATTCCATCGGCTTTAGCTTATTCCCTAAGTCAGGTTTTAATATTTCCTCGGTGACTTAAGCTTAAGTCACTCACCTTCAAAGGTCATATCGCCGTTGGCTTAACCAATTCCTTTCCATTAAATGCTAATATTGTTTTGAGTGTAGGTTTTAAGATTCGAGGATCCGGGATGAGATATGGGTCGTACCCCACCATCCCACAGATGTTAAGTGATGACAAGTTAAAAGCAGCAAGGCTAGTGAAAGGCGAACGCGTGTCCATGTACAATCATGGGACCCACTCCCCACAACTATTCCCATGGTCCAATACCCTCAACGAGCGGCCAATATTAAATCTAGGGAACAATCTTCACCATTCCTCATTGGCTCATTGGCGAAAGTGAAAGCTGGTTAAAACTAGCGAGATCAATGAAATCTTGACACCTACATCCTGATCTACTCAGTTCGTGAGGAAGGTAGATCCCACATAGTGAGAAGATATCATATGAGATGGATGAACACTATTGGTCATGGACACTTCAGTGAAGCACCGCTGGAAGTTGAAGGTGGTCAAACCAAGACCAGCCACTTGATGTGCCATCTCAGTAGAGAATCAATGAATTATATTTAAAATTGAGAAAAGGCATGTGGTAACCATTTTCACTATGTAACCAGCTTGCATTAATGGCCAATCTTCTACAGATGTGAGAAGATTGATCTCCATGCATGTGTAGATTTGATTACTGGTAATCATGAGATGCAATCTATATATTTTCATGCGCTTGGGAATTAAGCAATGATAGTACGCATTCCAATGAATTGCTTTGTCTATGCATGTGTCTCCATTAAACATTGTTGGTTGATATTATCACTCTATTCAATAAATAGAGGGGATATGTTTCTATTTCACTATAGCAATTAAACTGCTAGGTCCTTAAATTATTCCCACAAACAAAGGTTGAGTGTATGTATTCTCTGGTAACAAAATGAGCAAGCCAACAGCTTCCATCGAGCCAGCTAAGAGGACCACCCAATTGCACTAGCAAAGGAAGGGTTCAAGTGTTCCTGGACGTGATGTGATAATAATAATGGACACCTCTGTTGGCAGATCTCGGATTGCACCCACCAAGTGCAGCCAGAGGTTGCAATTTTAGAGTGTGGCTATGGAGAAGGTTGACAACAAAGGCAAGAATCCAGTGCGATCCACTACTAGAATGGAAAGAAAGATAAGGTACGGGCATGGTTCCTTCGAATTCCATAATTCACCCATTGACCTCACAAGTAGCTCGTCAGATAGAGAGACAGAGACCGGCTACGACTATGGTCGGTACCTCGCAACCTTGGGTCAAAATTTGGCCCCTAGTGAGGAGGAATTATCTATCCCACCTCTGGTTTCTAGGACTCCAAGTGGAAGAGATGTTATGATAAAGGATAACAAGGTCAAGGAAGGGATTGAGGTTTAATCCCCAACCCTCGCCACTACTTGGAGTGGCCGTGTGTACTAGGGCCAGTGTGTGAATGATAAAATGCCTTCTGGCCTGTGAAAGGTGATGAAATTTTTGGTGTTGACAATGATTGTTGTGGTGGTAGCTTTTTTTTTGCATGCATGGAACATTTTGGTATTGAACGTCAACTATGTTCCCTTGTGGTGATGTAGATGACTGGTTCGTTGCGGTGTGGATGGTGACAAAGGGGATTTTGGCGGCACTTTACATTTCCCCTTTCTGGTGGCGGTGAAAATTTTGGTTTTCCCCATTTCCACCATATTCTCGCAAATTCAACACATGAGGAATTTTAAAATGCAAAGCAAACGTAAGATGAAATGAAATTTTGTGATGAAATTGCATTTGAGCCTGAAGCTTGTGGCTCCCTTATTCTATAAAAGGGAATTCAGGGCTCACTTGCAAGGGGATGATAATTCTAGTTAGGTTTTGAGTCAGGTGTACATGGGTAGAAGGATAGGAATAGAATAGATAGTATGTTTTGAGCTAGTGGAAGAACTTATGCAATTATCTTAAACTATGCTACATATATGACTTATAAATATAAGTAAATGTATAATTCTGATATATTTTCTCCTTTTGCAAGTTTGTGTGAATTTTGAATGAAATTTTAATGATATTTTCATTCTTCTTTGAACATCCATTCAAATGTATGTCTATGTTTCTGCTTTGATTCAAGCAATCAATTAAATGATTAAATGGAGTCTTAGATTAACAATTATTTTCAAAGGATTTGATAAGTAGTTGTGTATCAGAAAGAGTGAGCTCCATGATGCAAAGTTATCATGAGGGTAGACCATTCCATTAAATTCTAAGGTCATTTTTGTGTTATTGGTTTTTGTGTATGACTCCATTGCCCAATGTGACAAGGCACTGATCTATTCCTTAATGATTCACCTAAAGGGTTAATCCAACAATTTTCAAATGACCAACCTAAAGTCAAGATTTAAATTCATTTAAAATTCATTAATCTCAACGCATGCATATGTCAATTATCATGAAGGATGTCTTTGTTTTGATGAATGGGTAAGTGATTTACTTAAAGATTATCCAATCTTGTGGTAATTTTTGCATGATTATCCTTCACTCAAACTGATCTATGAAAATGGTGTGTTCTATAAAGCATAATATTAAATGAACACAATAGGAACACCCTCCTTGGCCCCACAGAGCCTAAAGTGTAGAAGATCTCAGTCATTGACTAGATCTTGTTAGTTGGCCAGTCATTTTAGGAGTCTTGAACATAGGAATTGGCTATCCCTTAGAGATTCCTTAGGTGCACTAGAAAAAGAACCAACACTATCTCTTGATCTGAGCCAACATAATGTAACATGCTATCAGTTAAATTTCATTTTGAAAATATTTTGTGATCTATTGGAGCTGAAAGTTGATATCTTTTATAAATGAATGGCATATAATTAGGCTGGCCTAATTGATGCTTGGGATGGAGATCAGATATATATACATATATGACGAATAGTTTTTGAGTGAGAAAGGGTGTGTGAAAGATAGACAGCAGAGAAGAGATAAAAGAAATAGTGAGCGAGTAATGAATGTGAAGGTCTTATCAGAAAGGAAACAATTGATGAGCGAAGAATGAAGGGTGTAAAGTTTGAATACTGAGCATCTCCGAAACTATATCAGTGCATGATAAGTGCATCTTTGAGTTCATTTTGGGTTGTAAAGCCTTATTATATTTTTTATAATGTTTTGTAGGTAGTGAGCCTCCTTGTTGGACAATGATTCCCTTTTGTAGGCAATGAGCCTTTGTACATGGACAGTGAGTCCTTTTTGGTAGTGAGCCTCTTTTGAAAATACGATATAGTGTGAGTTAACCCTCATTGTGGTTTTTCCCTTATTGGGTTTTCCACATAAAAATTAGGTGTTCATTGCGTTGATTTAATTTCTATTATTTGAGTTTCATGTTCATATTTGATAACAAAATAGTGTGGTTGAAGAATTGATAAGTGATAAAAAAAATTAGTTTGAACTTGTGTGACAACTGATTCACCCCCCCTCTTAGTTGTCATGTGCCTGTTTAACACCTTGATATTTTTCATCCTATACCATCCACATTGGTATGCTTGGACCCCTCTTGAATGTCTACTTAAGTGTGAGTTTGAAGCAAATTTATCCTCTCACTAAAGTGGGGGCTAAATGTAATGTCAAAAAATGTCGCTTACATTTTTACACATGATTTGTGAACATTAAAATGGACCTAATGTCACCTTGATCTAGTGTTGTAATGTTTTTTAACATTAACATTGGATTTAGGGCCCTTTTAAGCTAAATTGACCTAATTCTTCCTTAATTTAATGTTGTAAAGTGTATTTATTTGCACCTTCACATTAAGTTTTGGGCCTTTGTAAACTAAATCGATTTAATTATGCCTTATTTAGGGTGTTGTAAGTTTTTTACCACTTTCACACTAATCTAGGGTTTTATTAACTAATTGGGATTTTTTATGCCTTATTTGGCCTTATTTTACATCCACAAGCCTTAATTAATGCATCTTTTCAAGGATAATCCTGACACAAACCAACATCCAATCATAATTCATGCCTTTTTAGGTTGTGTGGCCTATATTTAGTGATCTAGCACTCATACACCACCTTGGGCGTATGAGTCCCACCTAAATTTTGGGGCCATGATACTGATTTTACATCATTCTAAGCATTTTTGAAAAATGTGTCCCATAGTTAAGCCTAATGGGACTCATATGCCACTTCTGGTGTATGAGTCCCATGTGACCCAAAATCAAATTTAATTCAAATTCTTAGGGGGATTTTATCGTCCTAGATCTGATGTTGGCTTGTAGTGTTGTAATTTTGGAAAATTTGGCATAAACAAGTATAAATATAATGTTATTTCACTCATTTTCACCTAATACTTTCAAGAGAGCATTCCTAATAGCAGGTTTATGATTACAAGAGTTCACAAGAGTATTCAAGACAATTTCCAAAGAATTCAAGAGAATATTTCTTCATCATTTGTTGTAGCAATTCAAGATCCATCATCATGTCAAAGACATAGTGCATCAAGCATGTTGTTGAGCTAGTGTTGTGATGTAGCATTCGAGATCCAAGTTAAGCATTGTTTCTATTGTGCATGTTTTGCACACATGCCCCACTGAAGGCAGGGACCCCCCTCCCCCCCCTTTTTTTCACTTTTTCTTTGCTCCTGCTAACTTGGTCCATGTTCACTTGCTTGGCTTTTTCCTTCATTTTTTCACTTTGGGGATAAGTTGCCTATGGATTTGGGATGTTTTTTTGATTCCTAAGTGAACTACCAAGGTTTTGTTGAGTTTTGGGAAGTTGCGGGAATTTATTTGCAAGTTGTCGTCCCTCTGTCACCGTCTGTGGGAGTGTCTTTATGGTTGTTGTTCCTCCATTGACGTTTTTAGGAATTTCTCTATGGGTCGCCATCCACGGGAATTAATTTTTGGGTCGTTGTGTGCGGGTTTCCATGTGTGGATTTATATTTTTAGGGCGGTGGACCCTTCATCTTCCCTCTTCCAAATCTCTGCATTTCCAAAAAGGGTGCAAACTTCAAGTTTTCATCATCTAGGGCCCATAAAATGAGTGTCTTCACATGTCTAAAGGGTTTTGCATCAAAATTTCCATGTGTTTAGACATTGCAAACATTTCACTGTGGAAGTCTGCTCAGGAAAGTCTCTCCGTGGAAGTTTGTTTCAGCAACGTCATTGCAAAGTGTGGCAGACCCTCTGAATTCTACATTCCAAATTTCTACATTTTTCAAAATGATTCAAATCTTAAGGAAATATGTCTTGGTACTCTTTCTACCCATTTTTCCATGTGCTAAAATTGAAAAATCTCAAATTTACTAAGTTTTGTGAAGTTGCGGGAATTTATTTGTGGGTTGTCGTCCATCCATCGTGGTCCACGGGAATTTCTTTGTGGGTCACCATCCCTCCATCACCATCCATGGGAATTTCTTTGTGGGTTGTTGTCCCTCCATAGTCATCTGCGGGAATTTCTTTGCGGTTCATTGTCCCTCCATCACCATCCACGAGAATTTATTTGCAAGTCGTCATCCCTCTATCCCTGTCTGCGACAATTTCTTTGCAAGTCGTTGTCCCTTTGTTGCCATCTGCGGGTTTCCATGTACTCAATGCCATTTTTAAGGCAACAAACCCTTCGACTTCTGCATTCTATATTTCTGCATTTTTTGAAAAGGGCCAAATCATTGAGGAATAGATTTAGGAACCCTTCTAATTCATCTTCCATGTGCTCAATTTGAAAAGCTCAAAATTTCTAAGAGTTGTGGCTTTGTGAATCTCCACATGTGGGTTGCCATCTCTTGAACGTTATCACTTAAAGGCCAAGCTTTAACGTCTTTCCACCTCACGATGCCCACATCCTTCAAACCCGCAAGAGCATCAAAGCTTCATCTAGTGACTTCAAGTGTCTCACGACCCATTTTTTCCCTTGCTTAATCATTCCTTAGGATATTTTTCCTTTCATTTCCATCCCTCCAACGTCATTCCTAATGGCAAGCATACGATGGCGGCCTAGTAGCCCTTAATATCTGAGGCACCCGCAAGTCCTGTAATGCGGGCTTCCTCCTATGGGTTGCCATGGTCTAAATGTTGTTGCTTAACAGTGGAGACTCCAAACATCCTTCGACCTTCCTACACCCACACCCCTCAACCTGCACTTATATTTGTGGTCCAAATGAGCTCCAAATGTGGAACAATGATGAATACTATGATCTTGTAATGATGCATGGATGGATCTAACAATGAGTTTACAGTATTTGACTAACATTTTCCTTGATTTACATATGAAAGCACTTACTAGACCTCTTGTGTGTAGGATTCAAGGAACCATACTAAAGGAATAGATTTTGTTGTGCTCGAAGGGTGATTGCGACCATCAAAGGAGCTGCTTATTTCAATATTGACATCAATGGGAGTTCTACCCAATTGAATAAGCCTGCTTAAGAATCTGTGTCAAGAAATTCCAAGTTGAGAAATGCTTTTAAACAAGGAGCAAGAGGGAGCTATTTTATTTTCCACCAAATGATGATGATTGTTAGGAGTTGTCCACCAGGATTGGGAGTAACATTTTTTCTTCTCAATAATAATAATACAAATCACCAACAAGGCTTGCTTGATTAGTTGAAGGGATGCTACAAACACATTAGACAAAGGGCAACTTTTAGTATATTTTAACTACAATAGAGAAGGTAGTCACTATAGGACAAAACAACTACAGTAACTAAAAGAAAAAATAGGCTACAAGACAAAATAGAGAAGAGGACAAAATAGCCTATTTTAAATTGTGAAATTTTGGGGGTAGGTGAAACCCTAGCTTGTATTGAATCTGGGCCACACAATGTAAATGAATCCTATCCATTCATTTGGGCTTTGGAAAACTATAAATAGGGACTTGCTCCTCATTTGTAAGTGTTGGTGAATTGGTGTAAAGGGCATTTTGCAGTAATAGAAAGAAGCATTGCATGAATTTGGGTGTTTCTTTTGAGTTTATAAATGCATGCATGATTCAACATCCATGATAGTTTTAGTTTCTTGAATGGCTTTGATAATGGTTGTTGTTATAGTATTTGGACTTCTAGCCCATACTTTTGGTACTTTTTTATGACAAATTGTTGTGTAAAGTTAGCATGGGCTTGTTAATTTTATTGTTGCAACTTAGTTCAATTGTATGTTCATGAAGTGAATGTATAATCTAAAAATCTGCAGACCTTAGGATATTGCACTAGTTTTGTGTAGCTATAGGTTCCCTTGTTCAAGAAAAACTTAGTTTATGAGAGTCTTTCTACTGTAGCATCCTCCATTATTACTATTCATTCATAGCTTATATTTATATTAGCTTCTCTCACCCTTCCTATTTTGCTATTTCTTTTATTCCTTTGTTAGAGTAGGATTCAAAGCATTACAAAAAAGCTAAATCTGATAAACATGGTGAATTTTAGCTTCTTTTTTGAGTGGGCAGCCACTATTCAGTCATTTCCAGCACCTTGAAACTCCATTTGCAAACCGAACTTCCCATAATTTATAAACCATAAAGGCCACCCTGTGATTACTAGCAAATAACATCAATCAATTAAACTATTCCAAGCATTTTCATGACTTGACACCCACGAGACCTTGGGATATTTTATGCAACTTGTTTGTAGGGATTATCTTTCAAGAGAGGTAGTGCACTGTGTGTTTCCTGTGTTGAGAAAGTGCAAAAACACCCATCAATAGTTTCACATCTAATTCAAGATCAAGATCTGCATTCTTCATGGCTACTTCATGTTAGATTACTATATTACATCTCAAAACATCATTCAAGTATCATCATTGCATGTTTCATATTTCATTATTCTATTCCATTATTCTATCATTTGGTTTAATTACCTAAAAGGGGTTTGACCAAGGAAAAACCCAATTTCCTAACAATCAACAAGTTTTCCTCTCTTTAATGTGTGATTGTAGGTTTATAGATTGAAGAAAAGTGGATTTGAAGCCTTTAAAAGTACCAAAATGAAAAAGTTGTAAATGTTGTCAAAGTTGTCATGAAAAGTTGTCAAGACTCACAAAAACTCAGATTGAGGGAAAAATATCCATCCAATTTGCATGAAATCAGTGAGAAAGTGCTTATTTGATCCATCTTTAGAGGATTGCAAAGTTTTAGTTCAAGATTCTACTGTTAGGACACTTCACAACAAAATGAGACACTTTGCGATAGTTTGGGCGTATGATTCCTAGTTAGAGTTTTAGTGAATAGTTTTTGGGTTTGTTCCTCCTAGTCTGTAACTCCATATTCCAATTTTTTAGCTCTTCAAGACCTACCTAGGACGGATATGCCACAACTGGCATATGAGTCCCAGTGGTCATTGAGAGTCAAGATTTTAGGGTTTCAGAGCTTGTTTTGATCACATCTTTCCACCAAGTGCACCTATGTTCATTCTTAGTTTTTCATTTTGTATTTTAGTTTCATTTTGTAGGTCATCTAGTTAGGTTTTGCATGTCATTTGCATATCTTGTCTTTCCAAGCCATATCTTGGTAGTGAACCCTCATTTAGTCTCTAATCCTACCCTAGGACATCCCATTGCAAGATCTCTTTTTCCCACTTCATCCTTGGATTGAGATTTCTAGGGTTTCCTTGAATGAGAGTGAAGAAGATTATTATTCTATCTCCCAAGCATAGAACAAAAAAATTCCACCTTTCACCAAATAATGAAGCAACAAGGATATGATGGACATAGTGGTCTTGGCCTAACCAAACATGAAATGGTAGGACCTATATAGCCTCCTCACTAACCAAATAAAATTGGGCTATGGTATGTACTATCAAAAGTGAGTATTCTTAGTACTAAGTTGCCTTCGAGTGAGAATGTCAATGTTTCAAATGAAATCAAGAGATTTGAGGACTATGCCAAAACTAATTCCAATGAGTGGGAATGGAATTCCTACACACCTAGTGAATATGACCTAGCAGAGACCTTTCAAGAGTTTGAATTATCCTCCTTGACCAATATCATGGAAATTAATATCCGGATTGATTCCTTTTGGGATCCTGACTACACCTCCATCTTTACCATATTTGCATTCACTCTTGATGATACCATTTATGGATTACACCTTGTTTACACGCAACTCATATATTGGGACCAGCAAGAACCACCGAGTTTAGAAACATTTGAGAATGATGAAGCAATTGTTGAGTTCATGGGACTTCATGAAGGAATACCGAGTGGGGATCATAAAGTTGGATTCATCATAGATCTTGAAAATGCAACATATTTCAGAGAGTCTACTCCTCCCTCTAGTTGCAAAAGTGAAAAAAATAAATAAATAAATAAAAAGAATAAGTCTCTAGGTGAAAATTGAAAGGAATATTTAGAACATGAAAAATTAAAAATATAGGACGTATTTGAAGGTGAAAACCTCTCTAAGGTGCCTAAAGATGGAGAGTTGGAAAGTCTCCCTATTTACTAAGAGAGATCATCATTGCTAGTAGAAGAATCAAAAGAGGTTAATCTTGGGACAAAGGACAATCCTAGAATCATTAAGTTTGCAGCATCTTTAACCACAGAAGAAAAATTAGAGTTTTCTACATTATTTTTATTAATCTAAGTTAATTTCACATGGATATATGCTAATATGCCAAGGTTGTACCTCAAAAAAATTCTACATCATTTTCCATTACTTCTAAATGCTAAAATAGTCAAAAAAAATTAAGGAAAATGCACCCAAAGATCACACTCTTAGTAAAGGTTGAGTTGAAGAAGCTTTTAGATGTTGGTTTTATTTGTCCCATAGACTACGTAGAATGGATATCCAATCTTGTTCCTATCACTAAACCAATTGGTGTTATCAGAAAATGAATGGATTTTAGATATCTAAATAAGGCTTGTCCTAAAGATGATTTCCCACTGCCTAATATTGACATCATACAAGACCTCACAATAGGATATGAGATGTTATCACTTATGGATGACTTTTTAGGATATAATAATATCATAATTTCCTCTGAAGATCAACACAAAATAACTTTCACTTGCGCTTGGGGTACCTTTTGTTAGAATGTTATGCCTTTTGGTCTTAAGAATGCTAGAGCAACATATCAGAGAGCTATGACAACCATTTTTTATGACTATATGCATGTAATTATGGAAGACCATGTTGATGAATTATTGATAAAATCCTTAACAAGAAGTGGCCATCTAGGAGTGTTAGAAAAGATTTTCAAAAGACTAGAAGATTATAAGGTCAGGCTAAATCTAAATAAATGTGTGTTTGGGGTCCAATCAAGCAAACTTTTGGGATACATAGTCTATCATAAAGGAATTGTGATTGATCTTGCAAAGGTAAAATCAATCATAGATATGCCCCCACCTACCAACATAAGTTAGTTGAGAACTCTACAAGGAGGATTGTAGTAAATCCAAAGGTTCATTGCCCAATTAGCAAACAATATTCATCCATTTCAATATTCTTTATGCAAAGGAGTTCCCTTCATATGGACTAAATATTGTCAAGAGGAATTTCAACAAATAAATGATTATCTATTAACCCCTCTAGATCGCATGCCTCCTATTAATGGAAGATAGTTAATCTTATATATCGGCCACTACATCAGCACTAGGGACATTAACAGCATAGAATGACAGATCCATGGAAAAGAGAGATCTATCTACTACATCATTTGTACCCTCATAGGATATGAGCTTAACTAGAGTCCCATTGAAAGAGTGTGTCTTGCAGTTTTTTTTGGAACACAAAATTTGAGACATTATATGTTGAATCGTAAGAAAAAATTGATATCCAAGATTGATCCTCTGAAGTATCTATTGAGAAAAGCAACTTTGATAATATTACTATCAATGTGGGTCATGATTTTGAGTGTGTATGACATAGAGTATGTTGATCATAATGAAATAAAAGGACAAGCGATAGCTGACTAACTTGAAAATGCACCAATGATAGTAGATCATTCTCTAGTGTTTGAATTTCCTAATGAATCTGTCTTTACAATAGAGACTCCTACAACATAGAAATTGTACTATGGTGGATCCTACACAAATCATGGTTTAGGGGTTGGAATTCTTTTTATCACACCTCAAGGGGATTCCATTCCTAAGTCATATATAATAGCATTCTTCTGCATGAATAATATGTCTGAGTACAAAGAATTTTTGATAGGACTACTCATGGCAATAAATAATCAAGGATATTCAAGTCTATGGTGATTCCTATTTGGTTATTTTTCAAGTGAATGATGACTATGATATAAAATATGAGAAGCTTACCCCTTACAAGTGCATGGTAGATAGTTTTAAGTTGTACTTCAATGATATTTATTTTGAAAAAATTCCAAGGATTCAAAACAAAGTAGTTGATGCAATGACAACCATTGGATCTCTCTTGGATATTCCTAACAATGCCTTGCAATATGAGTTCTTGGTGGAACAACTATTGATCCCCGTGTTTGAGTTCCCTAAATCGAAACTTGTGTGTGAACTTGTTGGTCTTGAATCTCAATGGTACAAAGACTTCTATAACTATTTGCATGACGAGATTATCCTTTCAAAATTTTCCACAAACCAGCATAAAACCTTTATTTAGAAAGCCTCCAAATATATCATCATTGGTGATACCCTTTACTACCATAACCTAGATAACACACTTCTCATATTTCTTGACTCATATGAACCACAAATGACCTTACAAGAGGTACACAATAATATATATGAATCTCACTTTGTTGTTCCTACTCTACATAAGAATCTTATGTAAATGGGATACTATTGGGCTACCATGGAATATGATGCCTACTGCTTTGTGAAGAAGTGTCACCAATGTCAGATAGATGGAGATCGTGTACACACGCCCACTCAGGAGCTACACCCATTTACATCACCTTGGTCATTCTCTCAATGGGGACTCAAACTCATGGGAAAAATTTACCCTACTTCTATTAATGGTCACAATTTTATCCTTGTTGTAACTAAATAGTTCACTAAATGGATTAAATCCATGTCAATGACCTACATTACTGGTAAACAAATATCTAAGTTCACACTTAACTACATCATATTCTAGTATGGTGTTCCCTAATACATCATTATGGATAATGTTCATCCCTTGAATAATCAAGATATCCATGAGTAATGTGAGAAGTTTCATATCCAACATCATTTTTCCACTCCCTACTACCACCAAGGAAACAGTCAGCTGAGGAATCTAATAAGACTATACTTAAAATTTTAAAGAAGACTATCGATGATGTTGGTTGTGACTAGCATGTCCAACTCAATCTTGAATTATGGGCCTATTGCACTAGCATCCGTACACCCACGGTTTTTGTGCCCCTTATTCCCTTGTCTTTGGTTTTGAAGCTATTCTTCCCATTGAGATTGAGTTACCATCCTTAAGGGTGTCTATGGAGAAATTTATTGATGAAGAAGAGTGTCGTATAGCCCATTTGCATGAGCTTGAGTTATTAGATGAGAAGAGATAGAATGCCTTGACCCATTTACAATCATATCAGAACCATCTTCAATGCAATTATAATAAGAAATTTTTCAAGCTAGATACTTTCACATTGGTGACTTGGTTCTGAAAGAGAATCCTAAGAATTAGACAGATCGAGAAAATCCCAAAAAAATTGAACCCAATTGGTTGGGTCCCTACATCATCACATCATCATATGGGTTTGGTTGTTATTAGTTCTCTCCTCCTTGTATTAATGGAAAAATTATCCCTTATTCACATAATTTGGCAATAGTTAATAATAAAATGAGCTTAATGTTGCCTTAATTTAGTGTTGTAATGTGTTTTACACATTCACATTAAGTTTAGGGCCTTTCTAAACAAAATGAACTTAATTGTGCCTTATTTAGGGTGTTGTAAAGTGTATCTTTACACTTTCACACTCATCTAGGGCTTTATTAATTGATTGAGGTTAATTTTCCTTTATTGGCCCCTTTAATTCAAATCCAACTAATTGCAAATTTTGAGGGATACAACCCAACATTCATAAATGCCATTACACAACAATTAATTTTAGAAGGTGTGTCATAGATTAGTGACCTAGGACCCACTCACCACATGGTGACTGGGTCCTCACTAGGTCCTAGGACCCTACTTTTGCATAACATCACCTTGTTCAAAGTGGGTCCTAGGTAAGTGGCCTAGTGGCGAATGGGTCCTCACTTAGACCTAGGACCCCCCCTTGGGATATGTTTTTGGCAATATTTTAATGATTTAAAATCCATGATTAAATGTCATCTTGTGATATTTGAATTTTGGGAATTAATGTTAAGATATGTATAAATACAAGGCTATTTCACTTAGTTTCAACTAGAAAAATTCAAATCTTCAAGCATTCTAGAAAGTCTATGAGATCTAGAGAATTCAAGAGTATTTATAAGGCATTCAAGGGAAATTTTATAGAATAATATTACAGCAATCAAGATTCATTTCATCATGCCAAATATTTAGTGCATCATGCATGTTTTTGAGCTAATGTGTTGATGTAGTGTTCAAGATCTAATCAAGTGTTTAAAGGAATTATTTCTAATAAAGTTTCAAGATCAAGTTATACATTCATTGAGGCCACTTCATGCTAGTTTGCAGATCTACAATCCAAGATTTCAATTGAGGATTGGTGAGTTGTGACATTGCATTTATTCATTCATCATTCCCTTCATGCTTTTATTCGTTTCAAAGTTTAATTACCAAAACAGGGTTTGAACAAGGAAAACCCCTATTCCCTAACAAAACAACATTTTTCTCCTCTTTCATGTGTGATTGCAAATTTTAGGTCAAAGATCAATTGGAGAGAAAAATTTGCAAAGTTGCAAGAAAAATTTTCAAATCATGGAAACTGATTTACACGATTTATTTCTAGCTTTCCAATAGTGCCTAACTAGAATTTGGGAGTGCAGATTGAGAAGAACAACACTAGAAATTAATTTTTCGGAGCCCTGGACAGGACCCATTCACCATAGGGAGAATGAGTCCTTAGTGAGGTTTGAAAGACAAATTTTGGTGAAAGGTACACAACCTTTGACCCTTTTTAGATCTCCCTTTTCATCATTATTTCAGCTATATTTAATTTTTGTTTCTCATTTACATACTATAGCTTGCATATTGAATGAAATATAGGGGAAATAGGTGTATTGTTATCAATTCATTTTTATTCTAACCCCTATTCTCCCATGTTTCACTCCTAAAGATGAACCAATATCTGAGCCCATCAATAACATGCACCTTCATAGATATTACACATAACTTCTAGAGAATCCCATTAAAATTCAAAAATACAAAAAAATTAAAAATCAAAAAAATCATCACCTTGATGGAAATTTGGAAAATAGGAGTCTTGGTGACAACAAAATAAACAAAAAAAATGAAAAAATAAAAAAATAGTAAAGAGAAATAATTCGTCCAATAGTGAAAACCACTTCAGTGGTGCTTTGGATAAGTACCATGGTGAAAACCTAGCAAACAAGCACCATGTGTAGTCTTTCTATGCTCTATCATCTACCATCATTCCATTTGGTTTTTCACCTCCATCCACCCCTTGCTTATTATAATAAAACTTTTTCATCCTTATCATGGCCTAAGAACCATTGACATTTAGTGTTGTTCACTTTGCATAACCATTCTTTGCATCCATCAATTCCCTTGTGTGTAATAACTTGGTCCTATACTTGATTGGGGGAAATTCCTCAACTTATGTCTTTATGGGATCCCACACATGGTATCAACTTTTAAAAAATTCATCAAAAAATCCAACGAAATCATAAAACATTAAAAATACAAAAAAAACATAAAACATCCAAAATCCAAAAAAATCATAAAACATCAAAATCCAAAAGAATCGTAAAACATCAAAAAATCCAAAAATAGAGTCAGAGTCTGTGTCAGTCCAAGTCCAGTCAAACTACATTGTCTATGCACATTGTTACATATGCAAGACCATCTTTCGATGAGCCCCTGAGGCACTAGGTCAGTCCCTTAGGGTTTTTTTGAGTCGAGTCAATCATGATTCACATCTTAATAATGAGCCATTTTTTGTCAAAGTCAGTCAAACTACAACCTCTTTGTGTGTATAACATAGTCAAGGCCATCTTTCGATGATCCCTCAAGGTTCTAGGCTAGTCCTTTAGGTTTTTTCAGGTCTATCTTGGTCTACCATCATTAGTTGTCCTTTGCTAAGATCAATACTTTAGATACAAGAAAATAGGTATCCAAACCAAATCTCAAATCAACAGATCAACTATCCAACTGGTCTTCAATCCCAATTGATAAATTTCCTAATCAATTCAATGGTCTTATCATTTTTTCCTATTTAGGATGCCTCCTTCCTAAATTGGGACATTGGTCATTTGTCAACCTTGTCATTTGCCATATATAGAATATATGTCTTTCCTAAAACCAGGCATGGTCAATCAATCTTGTCAATTTATTCAATCCAATTAGTTAGTCAATCCTATCAATCAATCAATTTGGTCAATTCCTCAATCAATCCTGTCAATTGGTCAATTCTATCAGTCAATCAATTTGGTCAATCGATTCGATCAAAAAATAAATCTTGTAAATCAATCCATCTGGTCAAACAATCAATCAATCGGTCAACCTTATCAATCAATCAAACCTTGTCACCTAATCAATTTCTTCAATCTATTAGTCAAACTCATCAATCAATCATTCAATCAAACCTCATCAATTCTATCAACAAATAATTTTTGGCAATTGATCTAAATGGTTGTTGAATCTGTTGGTCTAGTTTTGAAAGTGTGTTTGTTTGAAAGAATATGAACCCTTGATTCTTTTCATGATCCATGTAATCATTGATTCCCATCCATTGATGAGAATCCTTGATCCATGTTTCATCTTTCCTCCAATTTTTACCATTGATTAGATTTTTCAATCTTAGCCCTTCATTTCTCATTTGAACTCCTATAAATAGGTCACTATTTGGAGATAAATGGATCCATCTTTTAAGAGAAAACTTATGTTGTTAAAATAACTTTCACTTGCACTCATATTTAACACTTATTTAGCATCTTTTTTAACTTAATTTACTTTTATCATTAGCTTAGCTTCCATTAATGTCTTCCATGGTAACTTAGGGTTTCTATCTTTTGAGCTTGAATTCCATTTAGATTAGATTTGCATACACCCATATCAATCATCTTAGCTTAGATCATGTTAAAATGGTTTGCATCATGTTAATTTAGCTTTAAATCATGTTTCCACACACATCTATCATTAGTTTTGTTGATTATCTTCAATAGAATCAGTCGAAACAAGCTCATTTATCCATGGGATTGGGAAAGGGTCACTATTCCACATCAATGCGACACCACTCCCCCAATAGGATAAGTTTCAATGGATTAGAATAGGTTTTTTTGAAGCTTTCATATTTTAATATGTTAGTTTTAATGGATGTTTAGTTTGGTTTTGTATTGAATGATCTTATTGGACTAATGTTTAGTGGCTCGAATATACTTTGAATTCTCATGGATCAAGTGTAGTCAGCCCATACTAAGCTGTCAGTCACACATATCTAAAAGGAAATCATAAAAAATCATCATATTTCATGTACATCGTCCATAATCCATATCTATTATCCATATCATTGCATTTGCATAATCATGAAGCATCCATAACATCATAAAGCATACATCATGTGTTCATCTGCATAAGCATCATAATCATATAAAAAAATAATGCATACATCAATATAGATTAAGTATATTCATCCATACATTGTAAGATAGAGAAGCATATATAAGCATAAACCATAAATCATCATCCATAATGCATCAAAACATATAGAAATGCATGTCATAATCATATAGAATCATCCCATAATCATATAAATTCATAATATCACATCATCCATCATATCATAGAAACATACATAATAAATAATACATCATCTAGTCACCGCCAAAATCATGCATCTCGCATATATATCAAAAATTAGTGTCACAGTATAATATTAGGATGAATCTAAACAATGGAGCTTGCAAGCTCAATCAAAAATATATGTCCTAGTGTCTAATATGTGAACCAAAATAAATCATACATACTGATATAATATGCCAAATGCTAAGTCCAAACCCTAATGTGAACATCTTGAAGGTCCGTAAGCTAAAATTCTTTCACTGTCAATGCATCAAAATTGCTTTTTAGAATAATTTTCTTAAATTTTTTGAAAATTTGAAAAAAATTCCAAGGGGGCACAGGTCTATCTCACCTTTGCCGAGGTACGTTGGGGCATGTTTTGAACCAAAATTTTCTTAATTATTCTTTGACACAATGCTCAAAATCACATTATGTCAAAGAGGGGCAAAATGTAGACACTGAAAAATGTCTTGGTCTGCAAACACCATTTTTTTGCATCAATCTCTCTTCTTTCCTACATAATTAAATAATTTTAATTATTCAATTAATTCATTTCAATATCTTTATTCTTCTTCAATTAATTAAATAAATTAAATATTTACTTAATTACGTCACTAACATCTTATTTCTTGCTATAGTTAAATAAATTCTCATTTATTTAATTATTCATCCTTTGCTATTCGTCTATAGTTAAATAATCATTTATAGTTAAATAATTATTTTAATTATTTTAACTATTCATTTAACATCTTCCTCCATTATTAAATGATTAATCCAATTTAATTATTTAATATCGAAACATAGAAAAATAAGTTAGGGGTTCAAACACATAGGGTTTTGTACTAAATTTGGAAATTTTCACCAAATTTACTATAAATAAAAAGGGAAAAATGAGGTGAACCTACCTATTCTTCTATTTCATTCAATAAATGAGATCCCTCAAGTTAAAATCTACTTTCAACCCTTGTGTGAGTGAATTCTTTGAAGAATCTTGCAATTTCCTTTATGTTTATATTTGTGGACTAGAAAACACTTTTGGCAGACACAATAAAAATAGTAAATCAACTCAAAACTGAAATGAAGACTAGATCTGAGTAGATTAAACATAGCACTACTAGACATAATTTATTTCATGCAAATCGGATGAGTGGAGGAAACTTAAAACTAATCTCAAAAATAGTCGCAAAGTGTCTTGTTCTGGTGCAAAGTGTCCTAACAAAAATGACTAAATAAGGGTTTTGGGAGAAATGTTAAAAATACCAAATGCACTCATTTAAGACATGTAAAAAGTGGGTTTTGCAAATGAAACATAATATTATCATAAACAATAAAGCTTCTGGCAGATCTGAGAATGTTAAATGTTGTGTACCTCTCCAAAAACATTGCTTTTAGAAGTTTTATGAGGAATCATTCACCCTATGGCGAATGGGCCCTTTGTAGGGATTTTAAAAATTAGTTTTTGGGTCATCTACTCCTTTTTCTACACTTCTATATTCTTGGGTTTCACAATCAGATAGTTGGAAATAAATCCAGGATCTGAGTTTCTATGAGATGACAACAAATGCAACTTTGTAATTTTGCACATTTGAGATCTTTAACTTTCCTTCAACCTACAAATCTGCAACACACAAAGAGAGGGGAAAAATGTTTTTTTTTGGTGAATGGGGGTTTGCCTTGGTCAAACCCCATTCTGGTAATTAAACCTTGAAATGAAACAATGAAACATGAAGGAATGATGAATGAACAAATCCAATGTTGCAACTCACCAAATCCTTGAATAAACCTTTAAAGGAATAAAATTTTGATTTTGATCTTGCATGAAATGGATTCAATGTATGTGAATCTTGATAGTTGATTCTTGACTTGAATTCTTGGATTAGATCTTGAAACCTACATCACAATGTTATCTCCAAAAACATGCATGATTGAACATAACTTTGACATGATGCTTGAGATCTTGAATGCTGCAAAAAATGATGAAGAAATCTTCTCTTGAATGCTCTTTACAATAATCTTGACTCTTGTTAAGTTCACCTCTTGCTAGACTTAGACTTGATTTGATCAACATAACCTTGTATTTATAGTCATTTATCCTTAATTTCTTGAAATTAAAACATTACAAGTTGATATTTTAAATTTAAATTTAGGATGATAAAAATACCTCTAAAATATACTTTAAAAATGGGTTCAAGGTCTTAGGGAGGACCCATTCTCCCATGGGTGAATTGGTCCTAGGTCCCTAAACCTAGGACATGCATTGCTCAAGGTGATGTATAATATATTAGAATTAACTGATGTCATGATTCCTCTTTGGATAATGCAATTTATTAGGCTTGTAAATGAAGTATAGTAATTATTAGGGCCAAATTAAGATCAATTAATTAAGGGGTCCCTACATAAGTGTGAAATTTTAAAGGGATACACTTTACAACACTAAATTAAGGCACAATTAAATCTATTTTAATTAGGAGGGCCCAATCAAGTGAGAAAATGTAAAGGGATACATTTTTGTACACTATATTTAGCCCCCACTTTAATGAGAGGAGTAACTTGCATCAAACTCATACTAAAGTAGTTAAGAGGGGTCCAAGTTCCCTAATGTCGATGGAATAGGATGACAAAGACCAAGGAGGTGGCCAAGCCCTTAGGATCCAAGATCCTACATCAAACCAACATAAGAACAAAGGGACACACACAAGATGTATGATATGAAATAGCAAGAAAATATACACAAGCATACAATTTCAAAGACTATAATAAAGCAAAAGAAAAAGAAAAAGGGTGGACCAAGCCTTGACTGTTTTTCCAACTCGATGTGGATCAAGCCTCAACTATTTTTCCAAAAATGTTCACAAGTGGAATGTGATGTCCAATATGTAAACAACAACACATGCTCACATGGGCTAATAGAACCTCAAGTCATCCACTAGGTGAGCCCCCAAAGTGTGGCTAAGTGAGAAATTCATGCTAGGTCTATAGGCTTCCCACCGTACTAACCATACCAAAGTTATACTCCTCGATAAGGCAACCAAAAAAATATGAACTTTGAGCTTCATAAGGCTAGCAAGTTTCGCTATGCTAACCACTCATGAAAAAAATGCAAGTAGACATGTTTAAAGGGATTTTACTTAGATCATGTAAGGTCTCCTCTTAGGGAACATCGTGCTTAACATCTTTAAGAGAGGACAAGTCAAGGATAAAAGATTCACAACCTAGGGAATGCAATCCATAGCATTACCACTAAGATGAATATCATATGCTTAGAAAGGTTATGCTCTTGAAGGAAATCAAACTCAATGTCACCAAGAAGAAGACACATCACATGAATTTAGAAGACCACACTTTGAATAAAAAATTTACACCTTCTAGGAGGTATATAATATCATCACTAAGAGGGGAACATGCAGACAATAAGCAGGGAACAATATTCCCCCCACTTAAAATGTCAACATACTTGCTATGTTGGTATTTTAAGTAGAAAGAGAGGAAGAGGTGATCCTTAAAAACAATGCACACCTCAAGAAACTAGTTATCATTTCCCCCCAATCATAGAGACAAAAACAACGACCAATAAATATCATGTTGCTTCCAAGAGAGATATGGTTTCACCTAATATTATACCACCATGAATGGAAATGAGTAAGACACATAAAGCTACTAATGCCACATAGTGATGAGCAATGTGATAGGATGAAAATTAGTATCAATTATAGGAAGTAGGTGCATCAACACAAGGAAGAGCACCACAATCCTTAAGGTGCTGAATTTTATCACTTAAAGCCTTACATTCATTAGTAGAATGACCATGAACTCTATGATATGCACAAAATGAAATCTTGTTGTAAAATTTATTTTGTTGTCTTGGAGGGAGAGATATCAAATGATCTTGAAGGAGTCTCAACAAGATACTCTCTTTATCAATAGTAGAAGATGTTCCTTTATTTTGCAACAAATATATCTCTTTCTTAGTACAAGGTGCCATACATATACAAGACTCTTTAGGTTGTGATATTTTGTACTCTCCCTTAAAGGAGGACGTAAAATCTAACGAGCTCCAATCATTAATAAGACATGTCCTAGGAGTGTTTTGTGTGATGATATTGATATTAAGTGAAGATTTATTTGATTCTTTCGAGGGACAATAAGCAAGACAACTAGTTGTTTCTATCATTTCAGGATGCACCAAGGTTAAAGTTGGCTTAGAAGAATCTTTTGTAATAGTGTTAGTGTTGAGTGAAGGCTTTATTGATTCTTTCATGTCTTTCGAGGGACAATAACCAAGACCACTAGTTGTTTCTTGTGTGTTAGGCTCTATAAGGACATAGATACCTTGTTCTCTAGCACCACATCCTTTCCACTATAACAAATTTGTTTCAAGAGCTCATAACCTCTTCCATAAATCTTTTTCATTTATTTTGGATTTGGTGGTTGTTCATAATCAACTTCATTAAAGTTTGTTGTGTAATTTTCTTCTTCTTCTAAAGTAGTTGAAGTGGATGCTTTCAAAGGTTCTTCTAAAAAATTTTTTGACATTACCACTGGATTTTTCCCTTGTCAAACTTTTTTGTTATGATCTTGTATTCTCCCATGAACGTAGGTGTAAAATATAAGGAACCCCAATCATCTTCCAATAAATTTGTGACCTTTTCAATATTATTTTCTTTTTATTTCTCTTACACATGTTCCACTTGTGTAGTTGGTGTCAATGTTTTCAAAGGATTTTCCTTGTCTTTCTCAATGTGCAAAATTTATGGTTTAGGGTCAACTTAGATTGTATAAACCTTGTTGTTATAGACATACTTCATTATATGATGAAGAGTAGAAGGCACCACATTCGCTTCATGAATCTATCATCTACCTAAAAGAAGATTATATGAAAGATCATGAGGAATAACATGGATAGTAGTTTGCAATGTGTCCTTTCCAACCATAATAGGTAATGTGATCACACCAAGCGGTTGTTTTCCTACGTTATCAAACCCACAAATGGATAAAAAGTTAGGTTGAATTTGTCTTTTGTCTACTCTAATCTTAACCAAAACTTTTATGCTACACACGTTAAGGGCTGAGCTATTGTCAACAAGGGTTATCTTAATCCCTTCTTATTAATAATAGCTATTATCATGAAAGATTCATTTTGTTTATGTGCTTCCAAAGGAGGGAGCTCACTTTGGTGTAAAACAATTTATGCATTCATTCCTTGAATTAGGGCTGCTCTATCATTGGGATTTGCACTAGGGTAAACACAACTTGTTGCAATGCATTTTGAAGCATACTATGATAACTAGGTGAAGCTTGAATAAGATCCCATAAGGATATATTTACAGGAGTATTCTTAAGTTGTTCAACAAGATCATACTCCTTTTCACCATGTAATGGAAAATGAGGATCACTAGGAAAGATGGGTTGAGGTAATGGTAATGAAGTAGGAATGGTTTGTGATTTCCTATTGTTCCTTGTATTTTATGTGTGAGCAACGGTATTGTAGCTCAGTTTGCAAAACATTGTTACTATTAATTTTCCTTGTAAAGTTCAAGATATCTCCTAGAGCTAATAGTTTCCTTTTAGGTGGTTCAAGGATAAGCATGGGTTTATTTTGAACTTTTGGTTATTTTGAGGGTGGATAAAGCATAAGAGTTCTGGCTCGGGAGATCACTTCAAGGGATATCTAATGTTTATAACCTCAAAAGACTTATCCTTATTTTGATGATATTTTAGTGAAGGAGAGTCTAAGGTTACCTCATAATTTTTATCTAATTAATCCAAATTACTATTGTTAATGTTTTCATTTTCTTACACCATGATATCTACCATAGTAGGAATGTTTTAGGAGAGAAAACAAGATGTTCATCACATTCCATGGTTAGATTTTGTAAGATAACTTCATCACAAATAGGGGAGGCATCAAGAGAAGAACAACTATGATTTTATTTCTTACCAATGATAGGATCCTTTTGTTCAATAATATGTTCCCAAGTAGGGGAAACATTAGAAGATGAAGAAATAAGATTCTCATGACTCTCAATAAGTGTATCTTCTAACACCAAACTATTTTCTTCACAAAAAGGATAGATATTAGGAGAAGAACAAATGTGATTGTCACATTATTTTCCATGATTTCATCCTCTTTCTCTAAAGCATCCTCACAAGCGAGGGATGAATGGAGGCTAGGTAAAGTGATGTTAAGAAATGTGTCAATGATTTCATTCTCTTGTACCATAATATCTTTCCAAGTAGGAGATTTTTTAGAAGAGGAGCTTTCAATATTTTCATGACTCTCAATGAGTATATCTTCTAACACCAAAATACCTTCATCACAAGTAGGAGAGGTATTGGGAGAGGAGAAACTATGATTATCATGATTTTCTATGCTTGCATCTTCTTCTATCACATCATTCCCACAAATAGGAGAGATATTATGGAGTGTTGAATTAAGGAATGTGTGAAAAATTTCACTCTCTTGCACTAAGAAACTCTCATAACTAGGAAATATATTGGAAGAATGACTAACATGCTTTTTAATGAGCTTTTTCTTGGCATACTTGGAAAGGAAATATACTAACATTGTGAAAAGTAATCTATTCAACTTATGAAAAGCTTCAAAATTTAAAACAATTTCCTACATCTTTGATGATTTTCAATGCTAGAATAGTTTTGAAATGATTTAAAATGCCTAAACTAAATGGATTATTAGAACTAGATGTATAAAACATAAATTCCAAAAAAAATCTAGACTAAAATAGGGGTTTACCAGGAGATCTGGGAAGTGTAGAAAACCACAAAAAATCTTAGAAAAGATGGTTTTAAATACCCTGAAGTACTCATTCACCCATAGGTGAATGGGTCCCTGTATAGGACTTTTTTAAAATGAAAAATTCAATTTCTAAGTGATTATATGTGTTCTTTGTTCCCAGTCTTAGACTCTAACTTCTGTAACAAAATTTACCAGAATTTGATGTCTAAATACAAGTGAAATTAATGACAAATGATGAGCCATATGAAACTTTTTGAAATGCAATTTTGAATTAATTTTGAATGTGAATAATTGAACATACACTAATATGCAAGTACTATGCAAAATTAGTCTAACATTATGCAATTTTTGTTGAATTTTTAGATTTAAAATGAATACAAAATACAAGTTTACACCTAAAATGAAATGCAACTTTATGCAAAATTTAGAAACCCTAAATGCAATGAATTAATTGAAATCCTAGATCTAGGGTTTGAATTCACTCTAAATTATAAATAAGAATGTTCAAAACTCAGGTTCACCAAAATGAAACATCGAAAAATAGGTTAGGGGTTCAAACACATAGGTTTTTATACTAAATTTAGAATATTTCATCAAACTTACTATAAATAAAAATGGAAAAATGAGGTGAATGAACCTACCTATTCTTCTATTTCTTTTAGGAAATGAGATCCCGCAAGTTAAAATCCACTTTCAACCCTTGGGTGAGTGAATTCTTTGAGAAATTTTGTAATTTCCTTTATGTTTGTGTGTGTGGACTAAACAACACTTTTAGGAGACACACTAAAAATAGTAAATCAACTCAAAACTGAAATGTAAGACCAGATGTAAGTAGATTAAACATAGCAATACTAGACACAATTTATTTCACACAAATTGGATGAGTGGAGGATACTTAAAATTTCTCTCAAAAACAGTCACAAAGTGTCTTGTTTTGGTGCAAAGTGTCTTAACATAAATGATTGAATAGGGGTTTTGGGAGAAAGATTAAAAATACCAAATACACTCATTTAAGAAATGTAAAAAGTAGGTTTTGTGGATGAAACATAATACTATCATAAACAATAAAGCTTTTGTCAGATTTGAGAATGTTAAAAGTTGTGTTTCTCTCAATTGTTTTTTCAGAAGCTGGCTGAGGACTCATTCTCCCTATGGTGAATATGTCCTTTGTAGGAATTTTCAAAATTGGTTTTTGGGTCCTCTTCTCCTATGTTTGCACTTCCAGATTCTTGGGTCTCACAGTTAGAAAGACATAAATAAATCTGAGACATGATTTTTCATGAGATGACAACAAATGCAACTTTACAACTTTTCACTTTTGAGATCTTCAAATTTCCTTTAACCCGCAAATTTGTAACACACAAAGAGAGGGGAAAAATGTTCATTTTTGATGAATGGTGGTTTTCCTTGGTCGAGCCCTATTTTGATAATTAAACCTTGAAATAAAAAATGAAACATGAAGGAATGATGAATGAACAAATCTAATGTTGAAACTCACCAAACCCTTGAATAAAACTTTAAAGGACTGAAATGTTGATGTTGATCTTGCACATGAAATGGATTCAATGGATGTCAATCTTGATACTTGAATATTGAATTGAATTCTTGGATTAGATCTTGAAACCTACATCACAATGTTAGCTCCCAAAATATGCATGATCGAACATAGCTTTGGCATGATGCTTGAGATCTTGAATGTTGCAACAAATGATGAAGAAGTTTGCTCTTGAATGCTCTTGACAATAATCTTGACTCTTGTTAATTTCACCTCTTGCTATATTTTTCCTTAGACTTGATTTGATCAACATAACCTTGTATTTATAGTCATTTATCCTTAATTTCTTGAAATTAAAATATTATAAGCTGAAATTTGAAATTTGAATTTAGGATGATAAAAATACTGCCAAAACATACTTTAAAAATGGGTTCAAGGTTTTAGGGAGGACCCATTCACCCATGGGTGAATGGGTCCTAGGTACCTAAACCTATAACACACATTGCTCAAGGTGAAGTGTAATGTATTGGTGTTAATTGATGTTGGGTTTCCTCTTTGGAAAATGCAATTTATTAGACCTGTAAATGAATTATAGGGCTTATTAAGGCTAAATTAAGGTCAATTAATTAAGGGGGCCCTAAATAAGTGTGAAAGTGTAAAGGGATACACTTTAAAACACTAAATTAAGGCACAATTAAGTCCATTTTAATTAGGAGGGCCCAAAAAAGTGAGAAAATGTAAAGGGATACATTTTTCCACACTACAAATATCTCTTATGCTATTTCATCAATATTATATATATAAGTATACTTAATATATATACATATATATAATATATATATATATATGTATATATATATATATATATATATTATATATTATATATATATATATTATATATTATATATATACATATATATAATATATATATTATATATATATATTATATATATATGTATATATATATAATATATGTATATATATATATATTATATATATGTATATATATATATTATATATATGTATATATATATATATACAATAATTTTAATTAAATATCATCTTCCCTCTTTATTCATAAATAAATAATATGATTTAATTTCCAAGATTCCCTACTTCAATTAAAAATTATTATTTGATACCTGCACTTTCCCTCCACTTATTCTTTTTAATTTCAACTATTGATTCCCTCTAGTCTTTCAATTTTGACCATCTATCTTTAGATGTCCCTAGCCCCACTACTCTGTGGTGTATGAAACCTCAACTGTTGATCTTGGCATCTTCTATACTTTCGATCTCATTCGTTCATTTGAGTGGATTTTCTATAAAAGAAGGATGTTTATTTGATTTTGGCTTTACAACCACATTCTTTGAAATTCTTCCTATCAATCATTGTCACTTGCACGTACTTGGACACTCCAAAATCTGACAGCAAGCTTGCAACTTGAGAAGAATGGAGAAGCAAGGAAGATGAACCAACTTCAATATGGGGAGTTTAGATTAGTTTTTCTATTCATTTTATTTTCATGTTGATTGTACTTTCTTATCTTGGATTCGGGATTCTTGGCTTAGATTTTAGGTAGAGTGGTTTCTACTTGATCTTAGCCTTTTGATTTACAAATTTTCCCCTTCCTTACAAAAAGAACAACTATGAAAAATGTAGTGGAAGTTGAACTATCAAGGCATTGCACTGATGGAAATTTGTATTATGTATCCAAACATGGTTGTGATGGAAAATTTTTGATGTACCATGTGATGGTGATGTCGGGCCAACATCATCACTGAGATGTCCTTGTTGGAATGTGAAGTCCAACAACTGTGGCCTCATTTTTTCCCTCCACCATGGCTCTTCATTTGCCTCACATGTGGGTCTTCTAAAATAATATATTTATATATATATAATGATTTCTATTGATACAAAAGTTTGTAAGATGCTGAAAAAATATAATAAAATAAAGATATCTTGTTTCCTGTGGACGTAGTCATTAATGGTGAACCACATAATTCTAGTTGTCATTGTGTAACTATTGTATTGTGTTCTTTGTTATTTAATTTGATGTTCTAGTTAATTAAAGTTAATTTTCAACTATTTTTTAAATTCAACAATTGGTATCAAAGTGTAGGAGAAGTTGTGGTGATTGAGTAGAGATGGAAGAGGCAAAAATTGAAAAATTCTCTAGTCAGAATTTTAGGATCTAGAAGCTACAAGTATGAGCTCTCTTAATCCAAAAGGATCTCTCAACTGTGTTAGGAGGAAAGATGAAGAAGCCAAAAAAAATTATGATAATGATTAGAATATGATGGAACAAAAGGCTATGGCAATGATCATCCTTTCCCTTTCCAATAATTTCTTGTTTAATGTTGCATTTGAGAAGACAACAAAGAGTTTATGGGGTTTATTAACAATCATGTATGAGAGGAATTCAGATTCTAATAGAGTTTTCTTGATGAATAAATTGTTCAATCTAAAAATGAAGGAAAAAACATTTCTAATCATTTAAATGGATTTAATACCATAATCATCCAATTAACCTCTGTTGATATTAATTTTGAAGAGAAAATCAAAGCCATTTTAATTTTGTGTTCTCTTCCCAATAGTTGGGAAGGTGTTGTAATGACAATTACTAACTCGGTATCCAGAAACAAAGAATTTGATAAGAAATAAAATGGGTTGAAACTTGATGATGTGGTTGTAATTCTTCTCAGTGAAGACTTGAGAAGAAAATGTCAAGGTACTTCATCCAAAGAGGCTTTAATTTTTGGCAATAGAGGAAGATCCCAAGAATAGGGTAGACATAATAATAGAAGAAGATCTAAATCTGGCATGAGATCTAAATCCAGGGGAAAAAAATATAGGTTGTTGGTTTAGTGGCAAGGAAGGCCACATAAAAAAGAATTGATGGTCATAAAAAAAGGTGGAAAATAAATCAAAGAAAAATGACATAAATATGGAATATGAAGAGGGTGCAGGTACTTTAATTTTGTCAACAAGTGAAATTACAACTGATTCCTGGTTTTTGGATTACAATGCTTCTTTTCATGCCACTCCATGTCAGGAAATTTTCAAAAATTATCAAGAAGGTAAACTTGGTAAGGTCTACCTTACTGACAATGAACCATATGACATTATGGGTAAAGGAGATGTGATTTTAAAATTTAAAATGGAAAATAATTGGTTGTTGCGGGATGCCTTGAGACACATTCCTCAACTCAAGAGGAATTTGATTTCTGTGGGACAACTAAATTTCAAGGATGTAGCATCACTTTTGAGTCAAACACTTGGAAGGTGACTAAAGGAGCCTTGGTAATTGCAAGAGGTAGTGAATTTGGAACTTTCTATGTGCTAGAGAGTCACATTGGAGTGGGAATTGTGAGGGCGGTTGTGGATAGTGGGACGTAGCTTGGGAACATGAGGTTCAGACATATGAGCAAGAAGAGCCTTGAAATTTTTCTCAAAAGGGATCAATTACCTGGGTTGAAATATATTGATTTAGAGCTATGTGAGCATTGTATTTATGGAAAACAAAGGAGAATCAACTTCTCTACTCAAGGGTATGACATGAAGGCAAGGCCATTGGAGTTAGTGCACTTTGATGTTTTTGGTCCCACATACGTAACTTCTCTTGCTGGGTCAAATTATTTTGTTAATTTTCTTAACAATTGCACTAAAAAATTTTGGGTGTATATGTTGTAACATAAATCTGATGTATTTGGCATCTTCAAGAATTTTAAATTATTAGTTAAAAATCAAACTGAGCACAAAATTAAATGTTTTAAAATGGGTAGCCGTGGGAATTTTGTTCTTTGGAGTTTGATAAATTTTGTGCAGATAATGGTATACAATAGATTAAGATTGTCCCCTTCACTCCTCAAGAAAATGGTGGAGCTAAGAGGTTGAATCAAACAATCTTGGAGAGAGCTCACATCATGATTTCTAATGTAGGTTTGGGTAAATATTTTTGGGTAGAGGTAGTTAATACAATAGTATACCTGATTAACAAAGTTCCATCTTCTCAGTTGGATTTTGAGATTCTAGAGGAGAAGTGGTTGGGAAGGAGAATTTCATATGATCACTTGTAGGTGTTCAGTTGCGATGCTTTTGTTCACATCCCATTGAAAAATGAAATAATTTGGAAATGAAGTCTAAAAAGTGTATCTTTATTGGATATGAAGAGGAAAAATATGGTTATCAACTATGGGATCCCATTGCCAAATAGGTCACTCGCAACCAAGATGTAATTTTCAATGAGAAAATAATGCCAAGTCTATTAGAATAGGGGAAATCAGTGAAGGATTTTGTGCCTATAGAACACATCTCAAGTGGGAGTGATGTGTTAAATCGCCAACACCAAGTTTATTCCCAACAATTTAATCACTCACAAAAGCTATCTTCTTGTATGCCACAAAATATACATGAATGACCAATTTTAGATAGAGATATGGTGCCAAATCTGCCACCTAACCATTCACAAATTTATAGCCTAATGTAATTTTTCATCACATGTTCATTCATCCTTGTAGCTAAATGAAAATAATAATAATAATGATGCACAATATATTTCATAGGTGCAATTTCCTCTATTAAGGAGGTCTACTAGGGAGCATAGAGCACCATCAGAGTTTGGTGATTGTATTCATCATTTATTAATATTTTATCAAGTTGAACTTGCAAATTTGAATAGGCTTGTAATGATAGAGATTGCACAAAATGGATGGAGGCTATGAGTGAAGAGATGGATTCATTGATGAAAAATAAAACTTGAGATTTGGTTCATCTTCCACCCAATTGGAGAGCATTAAAAAAAAGGTGGGTGTACAAATTGAAATAAGGAGGAAATAAATGATGCCAGGTAAGATTGGTGGCAAAGGAGTATGAGCAACAAAATGGTGTTGACTTCAATGAATTTTTTCACCTATTGTGAAAATTACTACCATCAGGATAGTTTTGGGTTTAGCAACTGTATATGACCTTGAGCTGGAGAAACTTGATGTTAAGACAATATTTCTATATGGCAACCTGGAAGAAAATTTGTATATGTAGCAACTAAAAGGTTTTGTAAAAGGACATAAAAAAATTTTGTGCAAAATGAAAAGAAGCTTGTATGGGTTGAAGCAAGCCCCAAGACAATGGTACCTTAAGTTTGAATCTTTCATGGCTGACCTCAAGTTTGACGCTTTCATGGCTGAGCAATAGTTTACCAAGTGTGAATTTGATTTGTGTGTGTACTACAAAGTTTTAGAGAATGAAGAGTTTATTTTTTTACTATTGTATGTTGATGATATGCTAGTAACCAAAACTATTATGAATGTTGTTAGCAATCTCAAAATAAATTTGGCTAACAAACTTTCTATGAAGGATTCTTGGTATGACAATAATCATGGATAGGCATAAAAGAGAAGTCAAAATTGTAACAAGAAAAATACATTGATAAGGTCTTGGACAAGTTTAATATGAGGGGTTCAAAAGTTGTAAGAACACCTCTTGTTGATATTTCTTGTCTATCCTTTGAGATGTGTCCCAATACACAAGAAGAAAAAGAGTACATGAAAGGAAATCCTTACTCATATGCTATTGGGAGCCTCATGTATATGATGGTATGCACACATCAAACATTGCTCATGTAGTGGGAGTTGTCAACTGATACATGAGCAATCCAAGTAAGACTCATTAGGATGAAATATAATGGATTATGAGATATCTCAAGGTCACTTCTGATTATGTTTTGAGTTCTAGAAGAAAAGATGCATAGTTGCAAGGTTTTGTTGAATCCGATATGGTCGATGAGTTGGAAAAAAGGTGGTCAACTATTGGTTATATTTTCAATTTTTCTAGGGAAATAATTAGTTGGGTTTCTATATTACAACAAGTGGTAGCATTCTCTACTCCTGAGGTGGAATACATTTCTCTCACTGAAGGAGCTAAGGAAATGTCATGGTTGCAGTGTTTATTGGGTGAATTGGGTTGTAAACAAGAAGTTTTCACCTTGTTTAGTGATAGTAATAGTGATATTCACTTGGAAAAGAATTCAAAATTTCACAATTGTACTAAGAACATGGAGCTCCAGTACCATTTTATTCAGAATGTTCTTGAAGAAGGAAAACTAAATTTGGAAAAGATACACACATATGTGAATCCAACTCATGCATTTATGAAAGTAGTCACAAAGGAGTAGCTCAAGTTTTGTAGAGCTTCTCTTGGACTTGTCAAGATAAAATAATAAGTTTCAAAATAGGGTATACCTATGCATCTGTTCACTTGCAGTAGTAGTTGGACTTCAAGTAGGAGATTGTTGGAATGTGAAGTCCAAAAATCATGGCCTCCTCTCTTTTTTCCCTCCATTGTGGCTCTTCATTTACCTTACATGCGAGCCTTCTAAAAAAATATATTATTATATATCTTTAATGATGTGTATTGATACACAAGTTTGTAAGTTGTTGAGCATAATATAATAAAATAGATATACCCTATTTCTCATGGACATAATCATTAATCATGAATCATGTAATTGTAGTTGTCACTATGTAACTATTTTATTGTGTGCTCTACTATTTAATTTGTTGTTTTAGTTAATTAAAGTTCATCTCCAGCTATTTTTAAAATTCAATAGTCTTGATGGAAATTTATCACCATAATAGGAACTTGGTACTAAATGACAATTGGTGCCCAAGAAAATCTAGTTTTATTTCTTGCAAAATGCTCAGGAATTTGACTCTAATAATCCTAAAGACCATGATTCTTTCCATTCAAATTCAAAATCCTATGCAGTTTGTGAGTTGGAACTATCTATTGCTACATATATACAAAACCATTTGAGGGTCACCAAGATGGAACATGGACAAAGGCATGAACGATTGTGTTTGGGTAAAAATATTATTGTTTTACCCGGACACGGTTATTGTTTGGTGCCTTCATTATGGATTGAAAAATAGAAGGCCTGTTGGACAACAAGCAGCAAGAATGCTTCTACAACAAAAGAAGTAAGAAATTTAGAACAATGTATACCAAAAGGTTAAAGGAAATATGAAGAGTCTTTTGAAATTAAAATACAATTTCAAGAAATAGTTATGAGGGGTAAGCTAGGCTATTAAAAAGAGTTGTCTCTAGGGTCGATCAATACAAGGGGGACAAGGGTAGAAAGAGTATGACAGCTCTTATTATGAAACTAAAATAGGGGAGAACATTGAGTTTGTGGCCTAGTGTTTATTTTTGGTGTCATAAGTTTTTCTTATGTTAAACTCACAATCCTTTGAGATAGATCTTGTCATGTTTTGATTTTTTCATTTTGTAGTTGAGAGCTTGGTATAGAGAAACTTACAGTTTGTGAGCTTTAATTAATTTCAATCAGAAGAATTATTGTTCTTATGTCAATTATTTATTCTTGGAAGCTAGTTTTTCTATTGTTTAATCAACTTCTTAGTGTTTATAACCTCTTTACTTTCTCCCAAAGTGTAGATGATTTAGAAGTTTGTAGATTTTTTAGTTATCCTAATATTTCCTATCCTATTTTGTTCTCTATTTTTCTTTTTCTTACTTTTTGTACTTTTCAGTTAAAATTACTTGAAAATATAAAATCATATCATATGAGGGAGCTTCCCCTCTAAAACACATATGATAATAGGTTTTGATTAACAAGAAAAATAGGTTTTGAAGGGACCCAAAACCCTTTACAATAGAATGCTAGACAAATAGGAGAAATACAACCAATCAGCAACCAAACAAAATCCAACAAAAAGCAACCAACATGCAGCCAATTACTTCATATTGTTTAAGGTGTCAACCACCTCTAACTCATGGTTGTAGTGTCAATTCCGATTAACTAGGTTCACTAGCTCATTCTTCTCCTCTTTAAAGGACTTCTTACTACTATGGGTTCTCGCACTAGGTCCTTTCTCATCTTCCATCATTTAATTTTTTCCTTTTTCTTTTACAACCCGCTTCTTCATTTTGTTGTTTCTAGGGATAGCTCTAGCCACTTGCTCCTATTTTATCTCCTTAAGATTTATCCTCAGAGAATCATCACTGTTCTTGATTGAGCATTGACTAATCTTCAGGAGATTCTCAATATTTGAATTAATTTCCTAAATTTTATTTTTCATATCCTATATGCATCTTTGATAGTCCTTTTTTAACATACTCCTCATTAGAAAAATTTTCCTACAGTCCATGGACCTTGACATTTACTTTATTAACCTCCAAGAGAAACCATTTTTCTAGTTTGAAATTACTTGTCACTCCCTCTCTACAAATCCTAAGGATGTCATAAATTTCCTCCTTGTCAACATGGAGTCAAGAGAAGTCTTCTAAAAGGGGGTGTATATTAGCAGCCCCTGTGTTTTCCTTGGAGAGGTCTTTCAATGGGGAATTATTTGTGGATGTCCTAGCTTCATCCTTCCCATAATCTACCTCCTCCTGAATTTTCTCATTTCCCTTTCCATCTTCAACCCCAAAGGAAATAGAGTGTAGTTTTTCCCTCCTTTGCCTTTGAAACCCACCTCTTCATCACCAATTTGGGATCCCTTTGACCAAGATATCACCTTCTTGGCTTTCTTTTTTGGAGAGGCCTTCTTAGCAAAATCCTTTCTTTTCCTTTGATCTTCACCATCAGAAGGATTTGAAGATAACACTTCAACAAAGTCAACCCCATCATTCATTTCCTACCATTCCTCCTCCTCATCATCTAAGGAGTCATAACTCATGTCAAAATGGTGAACAGTCATAGGCTTCTATTTTTTCTTGACATCACCCTTTCCCTTCAAAGACTTTAAAGGGGTCTGGGCCTTAACATATTCCATGATTAGAAGAACTAAACCCTTATGCAGAATGAGAAGTTTTTGGTTTTATTAATGTTCTTTCACAAAAAAAAATCCAAAGAAGAAAGGAGATAAAATAAAAAAGACACCAAAATTCTATGCCTCAAAACACATAGGATAATAGTTAGTCTCATAACAATTCATCCATTTGTTGGTACAAATAATTGAAAGTGGGATAGTGAGATGGGGTAGATAGGATACTATCAATGTGTTGAATAGGACAACTAAGAGGGGGGGTGAATTGGTTGTCACATAATTAAAAATTTAATTTAATCACTGAAACTAATACTTAATACTGCTTAAATGATTAATTATCAAATGCCAATGCAGAAACTCAAATCCAACACATAAACACAATAACACCAGATTTACGTGGAAAACCTAATGAGAGAAAATCCATGGTGAGGATTAACTCACACTATAGAGAATATCAAAATTGATTACAAGAGGCTCACTACTAGAAATAAGGCTCACTTCCAAAACAAGGACTCATTGTCCAGAGTAAGGACTCACTGTCCAATAGGGCTAACAACTCAGAGGGATCACTACCACAGAGATACAAAGAAGACAAAGAGGACTTGCTATAGAGAGACTACAATCCCAATGCAACAAAGGATTCCACCACAATCACTCGATCTACTTGCATGAATGATAGAGTTCACGTTTTGCTCACTGCATCTAAAAACTTAGCATTAAGCTTCACACTGATCTAACACACTCACAACACACACACTCATTGAATAGAATTAATGTCACATCTAACTGCACTTCCTCTTTTCTCTTATTAGTCTTCTTCTTTAATCTTGTATGTTTCTTCACCACTAACTCATCTTGTATTTATACCATCTTCAACTTTGAAACATATCCAAATTCATCCATCCAAATTCAAATTCAAATTAGGTCGGTGCCAAAACATTTTAGGGTGGAATTAGAATGAGATCAACCCAAACACATGCTTCAAGGGACCCAAAAATATCCAACACGCTTTATCATCCTCAAAAGTGGTATTTCACACAAGGTCAGCCAAACCATTGTAAAACACATAGAACGATTAAGCTCGACACTTCCATAAACCAAAAATATCTTCAATGTAATTAGAACATCTTTTCTCTAAACCCACAAGTCAAAAGAATTCATCAAAGATAAATCCATACTAGCAACATTTCTCCTAGATCTCAACCAAAATACAAAAAACATATTTCACAACTAGTGAACACAACTTGATCTTCACAAAGAACCAATAGCCAAGAATCTAGATATAGAAATCTTCAGTAACCTTGACTAACATATATGATCTACACAAACATAGAGACAAATACTGAAGGAACAACTTCAATAGCTAAATACCTATAATCTTCCTTGAATACAATTTTCTCAATATTGTCAACATATACAATCAACAACAACTAGTAGATAACCAGCTGACCAGTTGACATCAATGACAACAATTTCATTCCTCTTTCAATTCTTGCAATAGTCTCCCCCTTTTCATTGATGGAAACGCATGATGTGAAAAACCATCAAAGACACCATACTAGTTCTAGAAATACTTCTCAAGAGTTTTCTTTTTGCTTCTCCCTCTTAGAAGATCATCTTCCTCATTACCCACTTTCTCTTATCAGCTTTCTCTTCTTTTCAAATACTTTCTCTCCCCCTTTGACATTAATGGCCAAGGAAAAATATATGTTCATTGAATTTTCCTTTGACATGAAAAACACATAATGACAATACTTGAAAAGTACCTACTCCCCCTTAGAGGTAGCCACCAAAACATCAATCCAAAAAGATAGAACCATGAATCGACCAGACTGATGCACCTCCAAATGCATCTTAGATTGTGAAAGGAGGGGCAATAACCCCTAACGTCTCTTGGAGATACTCAAAAGTATCTTTAAAAAGAGATTTTGTAAATATATCCACAATTTGATCCTTCATCAAAACATACTCAAGCTTGACTTCATTCTCCATGACCTTCTCTCTCAACAAATGATATCTAATAGATATATGCTTCATTCTCGATTGTATCACAGGATTCTTCAAAATGTTAATTGCACTTGTATTATCATAAAAGATAGAAATAGGATCATCATATAGCACTGTGATATCCTTCAATGTCTATTTCATCCATAACACTTGTGTACAACAAGATGTAGCAGAAATATACTTAGCTTCAATAGTAGAAAAAGAAATTGAATCTTGCTTCTTACTCAACCATGCCGCCAACCTACATCCAAGAAAGAATGCACCACTACTTATACTCTTTCTGTCATCTATACTTCTAGCCCAATCTACATCTATATAGGCACTAAGTGTAAAGTCAGTATCTTTAGGATACCATAATCCATAATCTGGAGTGCCATTCAAATATCTAAATATTCTTTTAACTATAGTAACATGTGTTTCCTTCAGATCTTCTTGAAATCTAGCTTCAAGACAAACCACATGCATAATATATGGTCTAGTAGAAATCAAATACAGTAGTCCACCAATCATAGATCTATACTTTCTTTGATCAGCCTTAGGTGAATCATCATATTTACCCAACTTGCAACCAGTCACCATAGGAGTACTTACTGGTTTGGAACCATCCATACCAAACTTCTTCAACATCTCTCTCACATACTTAGACAGTGAAATGAAAATTCCTTTCTCTGTTTGATTAATCTATAGCCCAAGAAAGAAATTCATCTCCTAAAACATAGAAATTTCAAATTATTTTTGCATCTCTTCTATAAACATCTTCAACATCTTTTCATTTCCTCCAAAAATAATGTCATCAACATATACAACTACAATCAGGATTTTGTCATTTTTAGTCTTGAAGTACAAATTAATGTCTTTCATTCTTTTGTTAGATCCTTGCTAACTCGAATACTTATCTAACCTTGCATACCAGGCTCTAGGATCTTGCTTCAATCCATATAAAGATTTCTTCAATATGCACACCATATTCAATTGTTCTATTAACTGAAATCCTTCTGGTTGTTCCATGTAGACCTTTTCTTCTAGCTCACCATTCAAAAATGTTGACTTGACATCCATTTGATAGAATTTGAAATCTTTATAAGAAGCTAATGCTAAGAACATCCTTATAGATTCCATTCTTGCTACCAGGGAAAAAGTCTCCTGAAAGTCTATGCCTTCTACTTGTGAGTGCCCTTTACACACAAGCCTTGCTTTATTTCTGACAACTTTCCCATTCTCATTCAACTTATTTTTGAATACCCATTTTGATCCAATGATGTTTTTGTCTACCAGTCTTGGAACCAATTCCCAAGTTTGATTCTTCTCAATTTGCAAAATTTCTTCTTCCATTGCTTCCTTCCAATGTTCATCCTTACAGGGTTCACTTACTGACATCGGCTCAATCTCAGAGAATAAGCACAAATTTACTTCAGCAACAACTTTGCTTCTGGTTAACACACCTTTTGTCTTGTCACCAATAATCTAATTTTTTGAATGATTCTTCTGTACATATTTTGGTGCCCTAGCAAACATCACCGGAGCATCTTCTTCTCTTTTACTTTGTTCATTATGCCTTTTCTGCTCATATTTATCCTATTCTTCCATAATTTCTTTTGTTATTGCACAGTCATGTTCATCAGACACATATCCATCAATATCAATAGAATTCTTCACTACTTCATCAACCTTCACATTCGAGATTTCTATAATCTTCCTTAGTATTTTATTGAAACATCTGTATGCCTTTCTTTTAGTAGAATATCCAAGAAACATTCCTTCATCACTTCTTGTATCAAACTTGCCCAAAGTTTCCTCATCTCTTCTAATACAGCATTTGGTTTTGAATACCTTGAAATATTTAACTGTAGGAATTCTCCTATACCATAGCTCATAGGGAGTCTTTGTACTATTTTATCTTTCTTGAAATCAATTGAATACATATACAGTAGTGTGAATAGCTTATTTCCAATAAACTTTCGGTAATCCAACTTTAGTGATCATTATCCTAGCAGCCTCTTAAATTTTTCTTTTTTTCCTTTCAATGTGATGCAGGAGCATACAGTGGTGTGAGGGAAATCTTGCATCACCAAAAAATATCTTTACTTTCATTTAGCTTTTTGTAGATTTTTTTACATTTTTGGATACCCTTTTTGTCAAATAAGAATTCCTAACTTTCAGAACTGCTTTTCTACTTTTTCTGCTCAACTGCTATTTTTAGCAAGTGTGAATTTGAAGGCATGAGGAGACAAAATTTTATGTTAAGCTTCAAGATAGGAAAATAAGCACTTTGGCGAAAGAATCAGGTCAAGATCATTCCTGGTTTGAAAGTTATTCAAGTTTCAGTTTCTGCTTTTTGCCCTAAAAAATATTCTGAGTCTAGTTTGAGGCATTAAAAGGTCCCGTACGGGCCTGAAAATTCATCAGAACTAGTAGAGAAAGTTATAAGTGTGTTCTTCACTCCAAGACCTTTCCAACGGTTCAAACAGTTTGAAAAAAGGAGTCCTGGATCAAAAGTTATGGCTTCTTGGAAAATTGCCAATTTTTGAATCAGGACTCAATTTTTGAATCTCAAATTGTAAATTTTGGTGCCAAACTGCCAAACTCATAATTTGAACATTTTTTGGCTCCAAAATGGAAAAGAATTTATTTATGGGCAGGGTTTTCTGATTTTTGATAGCTTTTTGGGGGAAAAGAGTTTGCATGTTGTGAAGGGGGAAAATTTGGTATTTTTTGTAATTTATGTAATTTGCATGTATTGCAGAGCTCAAGGATTTGAGATCCTCTACATGTAAGAATTCCATATTTCTAAATAAAATATTATTCTCTATTTTGTGTGTGTTATTTTGTGTCTCGAGTTAGCACCCTCGTCAGGTGGTATTAGAGCGGGTTTTCTTGAGCGTGTGGATAGATCATCGATCGTGAGGTAGTTCACACCAGGACTGTGGTTGTGGGTTTGAGATATTCAAGATGCTTCCAAGAGTGATACCTGGTAGGCGTGGTGGTGCCAGAGGTGGTAGAGGTGGAAAAAATCCTAGTGGAAGAGATCCATTAGTGGCCAAGGGTTTCAGAGCACTCCAGAGACAAATTGATGCATTGCAGGAATAGATGAGAAGAGGGTTAAACCCGGGAAGGAGAGGAGAAAGTGAAGATGAAGAAGAGGTGGAAGATTCAGACGTAGAAGAGGAAGAAGAAGTGATTAATCAAGATCAAATGCAGCTGATAAGGGCCATTTCTAAGATTGAAAAAAGACCCAGAATAGAAGTTCCCAGTTATTCTAGAAGTCTGAACCCGGAAGAGTTCAAGATCTACTGGATGAATGAGCTAGAAGAGTATTTCGAGTATCAAGAAGTAGAGGACCCAGATCAGGTTAAGTTTTCAAAAAAAAAGCTGAAGGGACACAAAAATATTTGGTGGAAAGAGGTCCAATTAGAGAGAAATCAAAAAGGAAAAGGAAAGATCAGCAGTTGGGATCACATGGTGGAGAAACTGAAGAAGTAGTTCATACTAGTGGACTACACGTTAGATTTGCTGAAGAAATTGCAAGGGTTGAAGCAAGGAAGAAGATCTATGAAAGAGTACACAGAAGATTTTCACAAGATGATCATCAAAACAGGCCATGTAGAGGCCAACAAGGAGAAGGTAGCTCGTTATCTTAATGGGTTATAGTCGAGCATTTGAGAGGAGATAATCCTGGGCAGAATGACCACCATTGAGGATGCATACCAGTTTACTCTTAAAATTGAAGAGAAGTTGAACAAAAGATTTGACAACAAGAAAAAAGGATGACGAGGTCAAAGTGGAAGGGGTAGTGGAAGATCTTTTGGAAGCTGAAATGAGGATGAAAGGAAAAATGAGGATATGGGTACCAGCTAAAGCCAGAAGAATGATAACTTCTACTGCCCTCGTAATCAAAATAGTGGTGATTAAAGAGGTAGAGGACAAGGAAGATTTGGAAAAGGATCTGAAAGAGGTGGTTTTAGAGGAACTTGTTTCCATCGTGGTGAAGAAGGGCATCGAGCCTATGAATGTCCACAACACCAAGGAAGGACAGACAGAAGGCCAGAAGGTCGTGGAAGGGTTGTGCATGCAAATGAGGAGGCTCAATCTGAGCATTTAGATGATGTTGAAAGGGGAGAAGCCCTAGTGGTTAGAAGAGCCTTGGTGACTGAAGAGAAGGAGCCAGAACAGAGGAAGAATCTATTTTGCACAAGGTGCAAGTGTGAAGATAAATGTTGTGATGTCATTATTGACAGGGGCAGCACCAATAATCTGGTGTCAGAAGAGATGGTTACAAAGTTGAAGCTGAAGAGGGAAAGGCATCCACATCCATATCGGATTGCCTGGTTGCAAAAAGACCACAAAGTTCTGGTCAATGAGCAGTCCTGGTCAAGTTCAAGATCAGAGGTAATCTATGATATCATCCCCATGGATGCATGTCACATGTTGTTGGGGAGGTCATGGTAGTTCGATAGGTGAGCTATACATGATGGTCATGCAAACACTTATTCCTTGATGAAGGATGGAGTCCGCCATAAGTTGAAACCCCTAAAGAAGACTAAATAAAAGGTATGTAGTAGTGCTAGAATTTGTTTTCTTGATGGAAGGAAATTTTTAGAAGGCATGAAGCATGAGCGTATGTGTTATACATTGATTCCTAGAATGGATAAGGAAGATAGTGAGAAGGTGCCAGTAGAAGTTTTTGGATTATTGAATGAGTTTCAGGATATTGTTTCTGATAACGTACCTGAGGGTTTACCACCAGTGAGGAAGATCAGTCATCATATTGACTTGATCCCTGGAGCCAATTTGCCAAATAAGGCAGCTCACAGAATGACTCCTGTAGAAAATGAGGAGTTGAACAGACAAGTTCAGGAGTTGTTGAGAGAGGGTCTGATTCAAGAGAGTTTGAGTCCATATGCAGTACTTGTAGTACTAGAACCAAAGAAGGATGGGGAGTGGTTGATGTGTACAAACTCCCGAGCCATAAACAAGATAACAATCAAGTATAGGTTTCCCCTGCCAAGGATGGATGACCTGATGGGCTATTTGAGTGGAGCTCAGTACTTTACAAAGATTGATTTGAAGAGTGGATATCACCAGATCTAGATTCAAGAGGGAGATGAATGGAAAACTTCCTTTAAGACCAAAGAGGGCTTGTAGGAGTGGTTAGTCATTTCTTTTGGGTTAACCAACAAACCGAGCACATTCATGTGGCTCATGAATGAGGTACTGAAACAGTTTCTAGGAAGTTTTGTTATTGTGTATTTAGATGATATTTTAATTTTTAGTAAGACCTTGGATGAGCATTTAGTGCATATTCTTAGGGTTTTTGAGAAGTTGAGAGAGGAGAAATTGTTGATAAGTTTGAAAAATGTGTAGTTTTTTTAAAAAGGAGTTAGTGTACTTGAGGTTTGTTGTCTCGACAAAGGGCTTAAAAATGGACCCAGAGAAGGTGGAGGCTATTCTAGAATGGCCTACCCCAAGAACTGCTATTGGGGTGAGATATTTTCATGGTTTGGCCAGTTTTATAGAAAGTTCATTAGAAACTTCAGTAGTATTTGTGCACCCTTGACTGAAACAATGAGAGGGGATAGAAAAGAGTTCAAGTGGAGCACTGGAGAAACAAAAAGTTTTGACTTGTTGAAGCAGAAGGTGACATAACAACCTATTTTAGCCCTCCCATATTTCAATAAGGTGTTTTAGGTGGATTGTGATGCCAGTGGTTGTGCCATTGGAGCAATGTTAAGCCAAGAAGGTAAGCCCATTGCCTATTTCAGTGAAAAGTTAAATGATGCAAAGAGAAAGTACTTTGTATATGATTAGGAATTTTATGCAATAGTTCAAGCATTAAAGAAATGGAGGCATTATTGGTTGCTGAAAGAATTTTTTCTGTATACTAATCATTAAGCATTACAGTACCTGAGTAGTCAGGGAAAATTAAATCAGAGGCATATGAAATGGGTAGAATTTTTGCAGAGTTATACCTTTGTTTTAAAGCATAGGAGTGGGAAGTTGAATAGGGTTGTAGATGCCTTAAGTAGGAGGAAGACATTGTTGACGGAGATGCAAATTGAAGTGGTTGGGTTCAATGAACTCAAGACATTGTATCCTAAAGATCCTAATTTCGCAAAGGCTTGGAAAGCTTGCAAGGAGCCTGTTAAAGTTGACAGGACGAAGTGGCTAGATTTCATAATCCAGGATGGCATATTGTTTAAGGCAAGCCAATTGTGTATTTTGAGGAGTTCCAAGAGGGAGAACCTGATAAAGGAGAAGCATAGTGGAGGAATGGCAGGACATTTTGGTTGGGATAAGACCATTACCATTATCAATGAGCATTATTATTGGCCTCAGTTATCATAGGATGTGAAGAATTTTGTGTAGAGTTGCAAGGTATGTCAGATGGCTAAACGAGTGAGCTAGAATATTGGGTTGTATCAGCCCTTACCTGTACTAGAGAGGTCATGGGAGGATATAATTATGGAATTTGTTCTTGGTTTTCCAAGGACACAGAGAGGGAATGATTTAGTATTTGTGGTAGTTGATAGGTTTTTGAAGATGGCACATTTCATCCCATGCCAGAAGACCCATGATGCATTCTACATTGTTGACTTGTTCTTCAGAGAGGTGGTGAGGCTACATAGTCTACCAAAGAGTATAGATTCAGATCGTGACACCAAATTTTTTGGATACTTTTGGAGGACCTTGTGGAAGAAGTTGAAAACAGAGTTGAAGTTCAGTTCTGCACACCATCCACAAACTAATGGGAAAACTGAGGTTGTGAATAAGAGTTTGGGTAACCTACTGAGATGCTTGGTAGGAGATAAACCCAAGGGATAGGACTTGATCTTACCCTAGGAAAAATTTTCTTACAACAATTATGTCACCAGGAGCACTAGTAGATCACCATTCCAGATTGTGTATGGAGGCAATATGAGGATCGCTCCAGAACTAAGAAATATGGACCAAGAGAAGAAGACAAGTTTCAAAGCCAAAGACTTTGCAGAGCACATCGAGAATATACATGAGAAGGTAAGAGAACATATTAACAAGTTGAATATGCAGTATAAGGCTAAGGAAGATCAGAAGAGGATTTATAAGGAGTTTCAGATTGGTGAAGTGATGGTCCACTTGAGGAAAGAAAGGTTTCCTGTGGGAACCTATAACAAATTGAAGATGAAGAAGTTTGGTCCCTATAAAATTTTGAAGAGGCGCGATTTAGGGAATGAATATGAGGTAGAGTTTCTAGATGGAGTCAATATTTCCCCTATGTTCAACATTTTAGATTTGACAGAGTATCATGAAGGTGGCGCAGAGGAAGTACCAACAATGGAACAGTCTGGCATTCTAGCACCTACTTAAAAGGAAGAGATTGAAGAAATCTTGGATAGTTGTGTGGGAAGGAGTACTAGAACCAGGCAGTATGAAGAATATTTGGTGAAGTGGAGAGGAAGGCCTATGGAAGATTAATCATTTTTGTCTAAGCCAAAGGTTGACCATTTGGGTTTTCCTCAACCATCTGAGACGTGAGAGGGTCACTTCTCAAATTACCCTAGGTGTCTGATGTAGGAGCATCCAGTGGTGTGAGGGAAATCTTGCATCACCCAAAAATATCTTTACTTTCATTTAGCTTTTTGTAGATGTTTTTACATTTCTGGATACCCTTTTCGTCAAATAAGAATTCCCAACTTTCAAAACTACTTTTCTGTTTTTTCTGCGCAACTATTATTTTTAGTAGGTGTGAATTTGAAGGCATGAGGAGACAAAAATTTATGGGAAGCTTCAGGACAGGAAAATAATCACTTTGGCGAAATAATCAGGTCAAGATCATTCCCGGCTTGAAAGTTATTCAAGATTCAGTTTCTGCTTTTTGCCCTAAAAAATCTTCCAAGTCTAGTTTGAGGCACTAAACAGTCTCGTACAGGCTCAAAAATTGTTAGAACTAGTAGGGTTGGTTCTTAACATTTTCTTCACTCTGAGACCTTTCCAATGGTTCAAACGGTTCAAAAAACAAAGTCCTGGATCAAAAGTTATGGCTTCCAGAAGTTGGCCGATTTTTGGAAAATTGCCAATTTTCAAATTAGGACTCAATTTTTGAATCTCAAATTGTAAATTTTGGTGCCAAACCGCCAAAATCATAATTTGAATGTTGTTTTTCTCCAAAATGGAAAAGGATCTATTTATGGGTGGGGTTTTCTAATTTTTGATAGCTTTTTGGGGGAAAACAGTTCACATGCTACGAAGGGGGAAAATTTTGTAATTTCTGTAATTTGCATGTATTGCAGAGCTCGAGGATTTGAGATCCTCTACATGTAAGAATTCCATATTTCTAAATAAAATATTATTCCATATTTTTTTTGTGTTATTTTGTGTCTTCAGTTAGCACCCTTGTCACAATGACTCCATTGTGTTGAGGAGTTCTCAGAGCAGATAACCGTCTCTTTATTCCATGTACTTCACAAAACATATTGAACTCGTGAGAGGTGAATTCTCCACCTCTATCAAATCTCAAGCATTTTGTCTTCAATTTCACTTCATTTTCAACCATATCCTTGAATACCTTGAATCTATCTAATGCATCTGATTTCTCTCTTATAAATGTAACCATGTATATATAAAATAATCACCAATTAAAAGCATAAAGTACCTCTCACCAAGTAGACTTCACACTCTCATAGGACCACAAATATTTGTATGAACCAAATCTAGTAATCTAGTAGTCGATTGTTCTCTTGATCTCTAATAATTTCTTGTTTGCTTCCCAAATTGAAAATTCCTAGCATTTATAGGCTTTGTAATTCTTAGTAGATCTCTCACGACTTGAATAGCAATAATCCTTGCCAAGTTATCAAAATTCATGTGACACATTCTCCTATTCCATAACCAACTGTCATTTATTTGAGCCATAAAGCATTGTCCATCAACACCCTTAAGATGATAAATATTCCCTTCAAATTTCTTTCCTATAGCAATCAATGTTTTGGATCCTTTCTGGATCTCACACTTCTCATCCTTAAACACAAGATCATATCCTTTTCTACACATCTAACCAACGCTCAAAAGATTATGCCTTAAACCCTTAACATAGTAAATATCATCAGTATGATGCTTTCCATCAAAAATTACTAAACCTATTCCACATATTTTAGCACCAGTATCATCTCCAAACATAACCAGACCCCCATCATATTTCTCAAGTTTCACAAACTTACTCTTATCACCAGTCATGTGATGTGAGCAACCACTATCAACTACCCAAAAGTTATTTTCTTGTTTAGCATGTAGGGAAGAGATAACCATACCTTCTCCTTCTCCTTCTCCTTCTCCTTCCCCTTCCCCTTCCCCTTCTCCGGAGGACTTTCCTTTATCTATTTTTCTGAATTAGTAGAATTAGGTTCATCCTTAATCTCCAGGAACAAGCATTCATTCTCATTTGGATCTTCATATTTTGAATCTTCATTTGAAATACTAGCATTCTCATTAACATAGTAAGCTCTATTAATATTTTTTCCTTTCTTTTCTTTCTCATATCTTTGTTTATTCTTTTTAGCTCTTTCCAGAAACTTTGCAGCATAGTGACCAATTTCTCCACAACTAAAGCACTTAAAGGGAAATTTTCCTTCATACTTACCAAAGCCTTTTCTCATCCTTCTTACAAAGTTAGCTTCGATTTCATCAAAGTTTTCTTCATTTGGATCTTCAATTTTTGTATCTTTAAAAGCAGTCTCTATTTTACCTCCACTTCTTAGATTCAGCTTCCTCATCTCATAAGATGTCAAGAATCCTAGCAGCAGATCCTTAGTACAAGTCTTATAATCTATAATTTGCTTAATAACACTCACATTTTCACTGTAAGAATCAGATAGAGTTCTGATAATCTTCTTTACAATCCTAGTTTCATCTATAGTAGTGTCATTCCATCCACTACCTCATCCAATCTATGTACATAAGCTTTAACATTTCATTGATACATTTTGACTCAAAATCCAACAAAAGTTCGTCGAAATTATTTTGTCAATTTTTCGATGAAATTTGAAACGTCAAAATTCTAACCTAGCATTGTCGTCCAGGTCAAAATTTTGATGTTTCAAATTTCATCAAAAAATTGACAAAATAATTCTAATGAAATTTTGTCAAAATTCCAACGAACTTTTGTCAGATTTTGAGTCAAATTTTATCAATATTTTCATCTTCGAACATATGTATAAGATCAAACTTTGTTTCCAAATTCTATAATTTTTCCTCTTTTACCCTTTCATTACCATCATGTTCTCTTTCTAAAGCATCCCACACTTCTTTAGCCATCTTCAATTTTTGAACCTTAATCAACTCTGAATGTACCAAACTATTCTTCAAGATGAACTTTGTGTTATTATTTGCTTCATGTTCTCTGATTTCTTCAGGTGTACTATGACCATTAGTAGGAGGAGTGTAGGTATTCTTATAAGCTTTCTTTACATCATATCCACAATACTCCAAATATTCTTCCATCAATACTTTCCAGATACCATAATTAGTTCCATCAAACCTCAAATAATCAAAGACTATTTTGCTAGCCATCCTAGACCTTCCTCAAGTTGTTAAGCTCTTCACCAAGGAACCAAGCTCTGATACCAATTGTTGGATAGGACAACTGAGAGGGAGGGTGTGAATCAGTTGTCACTGATTATAACCTTCAATTCAATTACCGAAACTTAACACATAAACTGTTTAAATGATTAACCATCAAATTCCAATGCACAAACACAATAACACCATATTTATGTGGAAAACCCAATGAGGTAAAAACCATGGTGAGGATTAACTCACACTATAGAGAATATCAAAACCGATTACAAAAAGGCTCACTACATGAGATAAGGCTCACTGCCTACAATAAGGACTCACTGTCCACAGGGCTACACCTAGAGATATAAAAGAAGAACAAGAAGACTTGTTACAGAGAGACAACAATACCAATGCAACAAAGGATTCCACCACAATCACTAATCATCTTGCATGAATAATAGAGTTCTCCTTCTACTCACTACATCCAGAAACTCAACATTAAGCTTCGCACTGATCAACCACACACAAAACTAACACACTTTTAGAATAGAATCAAAGTCACATATAATATTTCACTTATCTTCCTTATTTTCTTGTGTACAATTTTCATTGCTAGCTCATTCTATATTTATACTATCTCCAACGTTGAAAAGATACAAAGTCAGCCATCCAACTTGAAATTCAAATTAGGTCGACACCAAACATCCTAGGGTGGAATTAGAATGAGGGTGACCCAAAAACATGCTTCATCAAGACCCATAATAGATCCAAAATTCTTCAAAAAATTTGAAGATAGTGCTTAACACACGGTCGACCAAACCAATGTAAAACACATAGAACGATTAAGATTGACACTTCCAGAAACCAAAAAATTCTTCAATGCAATCAGAACATATTTTCTCTAAACCCACAATTCAAAAGACTTCATCAAAGAGAAATATGTACTAGCAACATTTCTACCGGATCTCATCCAAAATACAAAACAATATAGTTCACAACTGGTGAACACAACTTGATCTTCATAAAGAACCAATAGCCAAGAATTTGGATATAGCAACCTTCATCAACCTTGACTAACATATCTAATCCTCACAAACATAGAGACAAGTACTAGAGCAACAAATTCAATAGTTGAATACCTGCAATCTTCCTTTAATACAATTTTCTCAATATCCTCAACATATATAATCAACAACAACTATTAGATAACTAGTTGACCAGTAGACATCAATCACAACACTTTCATTCCTCTTTCCATTCTTGCAACAATTTCCTTGTCAATAAAAAATTCTATAACTTTTTTAAAAAATTGAAAAATATGATGCACTAGATAAAAGAATATATATCAAGAGGTTATTTTTTTTTCTATTTTAGATAAATAATGTAGAGCAGGACAATAAATCCTAGATCCAAATAGATTAAATAGGATTAACTTCTTTTCACTTTCCCTCTACATTTGGATACAAAACCAACTAGGGTTGATGATTGGATTGCTGCCCCAAGAGAGAACCAATCTCCTAGAGTTTTGGTCCTTTTGAGTTGTAAAGATAACAAGTTTTATGTATATTTTCACAAGCCTATTTGACATAATCCTTGGATCTAAAAATGTAATTTATCACACAGATGAAAACATAAACTAATAGAACAAAGAGGAACCTGCTATAAAAATGGATCCTAAATTTGGTAGACATGGGTGTTATTACCCTAGACTTAAGAGTTAACATTTTTTGGGATATGCATATCTCAAATATTGTGTTACAATCTACACTATGTTTCCTATGACTTTTCATTGATGAAACCTTCAGATCTAACCCACACATGAAAAGATGGGAAAAGGTTGTGTTGTATAGGGGATTACCTAATTCAAACCCTATTTTGGTGTTTCCACATCCATGTACAACAAATGATGATGATCAAGAGGGTGTGACTCGTAAGGCCCAACTAATGCCAATTCAACTTGGTGTTAGATGCACAATTCAAAGGTGGTTCCTAGGATGAAAAATCCACTAAAACCTCCCAAGGCTCCATTTAATTATCAACCAAGGCTATGTAAACTTTTGATGATGTTGGCACTATATGTACACCTAGAGATTCTATATTTCCTATATCATCAAGTATAGGTGGTTTACACATGTGCATGAAAACAAGAGATACTTGAAAAGAAAATAGATTAAACTGTAAAATAGTGTAATTAGCTTAATCTAGCAGTTATGCTACGAGTACTCTTAACTTAGTATTGTAACTAGTTAACTAATAAACTAAGCTCTGTGATAAACCATACCACTAATTATTGACTCTTCACAACTCAACTAACTAACTACCTTGGGGCTTGACTCAAAGTAATGTTACAACATGCATATAATCATGAATCTATTCTAAAATTAATGCAACATGAAACATCTATTATAGCAACAAAAATTGAAGTGGGTGGACAGTACCTTGAGTGGCCCTTTCTCAATCTATTGTTCCCATGAGATAAACTAAATACGAGCTATTGAATCAACTAATCATAGTAGTAGACTAAAAACATCTTTATTGCATTGTAAATTGAACACTCATGATATAACAAAAACCTCCAATAGATTCCTCATTCAGAAATTCATATCCATTCCAAAAGTAAACTTAAAAATTATCTTGTTAAAACATAGAAATTGAGAATACACTTCAATTGTAATTCTAACTATATTTTCAACTAGATTTACTCCTCGACTATCGATCTATAGATAGAGGTGTGGGAGGAGATTTATTTGCATAGTATTCAAAACAAAAATTGAAACAAAAATTAATTGTTAGTGCCCACTCTCCTAATGAATAGAAGGTGAATGAGTCTTTGAAACAGAAACTTTAATTAAAAAGAACAAAAGAGAAGTAGAAACATGACTCTTTCACAAAGAGTTTTGATAGAGACATATTCAAACTGCCATGTGAGCTCAATGGTATTGACCCCTTCTTCCTCTATTGTGTTTATTTATTGTCTTGGTGACTCACAATTCAACCTCTTCAATGATCACCTTCATATATTTTGGAACTATTGTGTGTTCATAAATATGAGACTCTCCCTTGCTACTCATGATCCTATGGTTGCAGATGAGCTTCCCAGTTGTTGTTGGTTATAGTATGCTCACTCTAACTTTTAGGCTGCAAGGAGTTAGTTCATCTAAAATATACAAACTACCAATAACCATAAATTAAAAATAGATTCATATTGCATTCCATACACATTCACAAATTTATTCGTGCAATTACCACCATATCATAATCATATTTCCATCCATCAAAATCTGGTTTAGGTTACATGAAGGATATAAAAAGTTATATAAGTTCAGGAATGTATATGAAACAAAGAGCTTAAAATATCTAAAAGATATGAACTAAACAAGAGAAAATTAGCTATTAATCGGGCTCATCACTTCCACAAACTAGAGAAATTTCTTGTCCTCAATCAATATTTCAAGGGTAGAGGTTGTACTATAAATTCATCTCCCTAAAATATACAACTACATCCACTCCTCTTACCTATTTCAAGTAGAAACCCTCATAACACGAAAGCCTTTCCTATTTACCATTTTCTACCTCTTCCTATTTTGCATTCTTCTCCCTTGTCCAATGTGGCACTATATAAAGGAGCATGGGTGGATGAAAGGTTAGAGGTAACCATATGAGTCCCTTGTCTCTAACAATTTCAATGTATCATTGAGATCTTTCAAGAATGGCTACAAAGTTATATAAGGAGTGTGGTTCCTTCTTCTATAATTCAGGAGTTAACTTTGTACATCTTTCTTGTACAAACTTGAAGAAATGGAAAATGAGTCTTGTAGCTAGTTGTTGCATCCTAACATAGTCATTTTCTCTAATGTTCATAATTTTTTTGCTTGTACCCTTATAATCCAGGATATTTATCCATTCTACAACTACATTGGGATATTTTAACTCTTTACGAACATGCAAAGCAATAGATTTTTCTCTTTCAACATAGTCTTGCATTATCTCACCCCTTTTTTGTTTATTCCTGAAATAAGAGGCCAATGCTCTAACTTGCAAATCTCCTACAAACATTAACGGGTTCCATTTGTCACATCTAAAAAATCAAGATTATGCAAGTAAAACTCACACAATTGATCTTACATATCTGGTGTAGAATCAACAAAAGCATTTAAAAACTTAGATTATCTATTCATAGCAATTGGTAAATGGATGATTAACTAACTGAACTAGAAAATTAAGTATTTTTTCTTGTAAAAATAATGCATACACCCTAGCAAGAGGTCTACATTTTAGTAAATTTGTGTAGCTTTATTTTCTATTTCCTCAATCCTTGCTATCAGTCTTTTCATGTTTGTTTCCTATTTTTCAAGGGCCCTGGATTGGTCAGCTATCATTTCTACTTTTCCTTTTTCCAATCTTTCCTTTCCTAAGAGAATTCCTTGGTACTTTTCTAGTGCAGGACCACCTTGGTAAATAGGACTAGGTGATGTTTAGTGGAGTCATGTTTTGAGTTTTGTTCTTTTGTGTTGCAAATAAGGTCTATTTAGACCAATCCAAATCTAATTGGTGTCATGTAGGCACTTGTTGGTGTTTTGATAAAAAAAATTCAAGGATAATGTAAAAGTTGCTTAGTAATGTTGTTAATTTTGGTTTGTATTGGAATACCAATGGTCACCCATTCAAAAATCAATTGGGGACCATTGGAATTTGAAGGGAACATGTTTAAAATCCCCTAATACATTCAAGGCAAGGTTCTTGATGATTTTTGGAGCAAGCAATAAAGGAGAGACTCTATTTTGGTGAAAAATTCATTGTTTTATTGTGTTTTCCAACCCTTTACAACCTCATACAAAAACACAATCATCTAAGACTCGTGTGAATTGTTAGAGCTTGGTGTCTACTTTCATTTGAATCCTATTTTGTTGAATTTCATGTAGATTTGGGGGAGATTGAAGAATTTTTTGTAAGTGCTCTGCCTGATTAGGGTTTCAAGGGTTTTGAGATAAAACATGTAGAAACAGGCCATTCCATTGTAGGAAAATTGTAAAAACTGGTGGAATGGACCTTCTAGATGTTTTTTTTTTTGTTTTTGGTAGTTTTAGGGAAAGGTGATGGTGGTTGTAGGTGTTTTGCTCAAGCCCTAGTCTAGCATCTCTATGTGCTAGGCTTAGTTTGGTAGGAATTTGTTAGGACAACATTTTTTTGTGAAAGTTTGGAGAAACTAATGATAGAATCTGACCCTATGTGACCTAGGGAGTTGAGGCACTAGCTTTGTAAAAGTGGCCTAGTTAGGCCTAATTCTAGCATTGCAGGCTAGATTTGGAGAGATTGTTACAAAACACCATAAGGAGACATGTTGATATGTTGAAGAGCGAGATAATGGGTGTCTGAAAGTGTGAAGGTCTTGTCCAATTTAGGCCTTCTCTAAAAGATATGCAAAGAAAAGGTGATAAGAACTACTACAAGCATGGTGGTGGTTTGTGAAGGAACCAACCCTCTCAAGGGTTTGTAGAATTGGAAACTTTTTTAGTTTGAATTGTTTGAAGCCTAATCACCCTACTTTGCATTAGGTGGTATCAAAGCTTAGGTTGTGGATGATTTGTGGAAAAGAAATTGATTTTGCGGGAGTGAAATTGCAAGGTAAAGCATTCAAGATGCCTCCTAAATATGGTTTAGTTGTTGTTGCTAGGGAGTTAAGATCCCTAAGAGAGTCTCAAGAAGCCATCGCAGCCAGGATGGAAGCACTAGAGAAAAGAGAAAAGAGAGGTAAGGGTATTGCAGAGGTGAGCGACCCTGAAAATGAGGAAGAGGGTGAAAGTGAGCACCCCCTAGAAGGATCACATGAGCAGATGGATCCTAAAGAAAGAAAGTTTCTACAAGTTCTTAAGGCTGTGAAAGGAGAGACACAAGATGTGAAGATGGAGCTTCCTATGTATGGGGGGAAAATGGATGGTGAAGAGGTGATTAAATGGATTGATGCCTTGGATAATAATTTTGACTACAAGGAGGTGCCTAAGGATAAGAAGATGAAGTTTTCCAAAACCAAGCTGAAGAGACCAACATTGAAATGGTGGAACTACACCCAAGAGGAGAGAACAAGGAAAGGTAATCCAAAGATTAATTCATGGGATAAGATTGTGGCAAAGGTGAAAAGTCAATTCTTTCCTGTAGATTATGAGATTCAAGTGTTTAGAAGGTTGTGAAATTTAAAACAAAAAGAATTGGATGTGGCAGCATATACTGATGAATTCCATAAGCTGACCATAAGGTTTGGACACATGGAGAATGAAAAGGAGAAAGTAGAAAGGTATGTGAATGGTTTGAGGTCCAATATTCAAGATGAGATAAGCCTCACTACTCCTAGGATAGTAGACGAGTGTTTTTAAATGGCCACTAAGGTAGAGGAAAAGATAAGGAGGAGGCAAGAAAAACACTCAAGAGGTAGAGGAAAAAATTTTATAGGCAAAGGAACCTTTAGTGGAAAAGGTTAATCACAAAGAGCACAAGGAGAACAAAGTGGAAATTAGGAATCAAGTGGTGAAACAAGGGGCAGTTTTAGAGGTAGAAGGCCAAGTGGTAGAGGCAGGTTCGATGGACAAAGAAGAGGGTCTAATACCTTCTATGGAAGGTGCTATAATTGCAACCAATTCAGACATCTTGCATGGAAGTGCCTAGATAAACAAGGTGCAAGTTCTTATACTGGTGAGAGGAGGACACAAATAGTGCATGAGAAGGACCAAGAAAGTGTTAATTCACCTTCCCTACATGTTGCTCTAGAGGTAGGAGAGTCCTTAATGATAAGGACACTAATCAAGGTTCCAACCATCAAGGAACCCCCACAAGGTTATGGGACATAATAACCCAGACAAAATAACCTAGTCACAATAACCCAGGGACAAAATAACCCAAGCCAAAATAACTTGTGGTCAGAATAACCCATGGACAAAATATACCCATAAGAATATAGAGAAAGGAAAAAAAAACTTATAAATTACATGTATGTTGCTAAAAAAACTTTATTATTCAAATTTTCAATTAAGGTGTCAAATTATGAGTGATGCCTCTTATATAATCTAAAATTTCATGGTTGTCATAACCATCAACCAATCTTTTTAGTCTTTCTTTGAGTTCACGGTATTTTTTCCTGCTTGGTTGCCCAGTGTATCCAACCATTTATTTCTCTATTCTATTTTCTTAGAGACTCTATTTTTTTTTCACTGTTTTCATGAATTTCTAGACTGAGTTGTGTGATGCTTGAAGCAATTCACTAAATCCTATGTTCCATCCCTCAATAGTATTATTGGTTATGGGAAGATCATCTTGAGTAGCTAAATAGAAATTACACATTGTGATTGGAAACTTGGGTGATCATCTATTGCCTCTTCTGGTTAGTTTTCCAATCCATGTGTCTTCAAAATAATCAATTATGGGTTGCAGGGTCTCCTCATGTTCTATATAATAAGGAGATTGTTGAAGTGTTTCAAACGCATCAATTACGTCTATCTGAGGCACGAAATCTAATGCAACAAGTTTCTTGATCTTATATGAAAATACTTCATCGGCACTATAACATTTTTGTAGACCTTCTTCTTGAACTTTCCTCCACAAGCATTGAGAGAAATGGAAAAAACATCCCCGAATAGTGGCATTTGGAAAAATTTAGAAATAGCTCCCATGAAATATAATTCAAAATCAATAAGTATAGTTTTTTGGTTTAGATCAGGTTGAAGTTGTTTTAATTCTGCAAGTACTTGTGTATAAGTGGTTCTTGTTTTGTTGCTCATAAGAATATAAATGAGTGGAAATATTGCATGAGTTTTCAAGCCAAGAATCGTGTACAACTGTTGAAAACTACTTGGCACTGTTTTAAATGTACCATCACTAAACCAATTTTTAGATTCTTTCAGTAATCGCAAATTCTGTGTGGTGGTGAATATTAAAAAATGATTCTCATCATTACTATCATGAAAAAGAAACTTTTCCCCTCTATTGGTAATTGTATATTCAACTGGTAAGATAAGATCTGCCAATGTGTGAGGATTTGGTGGCAGCACTTCAAATCTTAATATTTTTCTTCGAATGATTTTGGATAATGCATGGTTTGATGGTATTGCTCCTGCTATAGGTAATGAAATATTAGAACATGCAGCAGCGATGATATTTCTTATAGAATCTTGATTTGAGCATGTCATGTCTTTCATTTCTTTCAATTTTTGTTTGTCAGTGATCATCTCAGGTTTTGGAGCATGATTATGTTTTGTACTGCTAATCACATCACCGGATTCTGTTTGTGTCATAGTATAGCACCAACTTGAACATTTATTTGTAAAATATTCCACACAATGCCAAATCATTTTATTGATGCCTTGTCGATGAAACAAAAATGTGTAACCATCTACAATAAGTAAATTCTTGTTTTTCTAACTTGTTAAAAACTGAAGAGGCATTGTATATATTAAAAATTATGAAGAATGTAATGGTTCCCTAAAAAGTATATTGATTTTTTGTACACTCTTTTAGAAAACCCTAGGAAAATTTAAAATAATGTTCAAAAAAATATATTACAAAATATCTTCTTTTATGAATTTGAATTTCTCCTCTTCTTATCACTCTACACACTCTTACTTCTCCCCTTCTTTCTTTCTTTACTTCTCTTAATTCTACAACTTTATATATCTTCTTAATGCCTTTTCATTTATATCTTTTCATAATAACTCTTAATCAAATTATTCCCACGAAATTTCCTTTATTTTTATAATTATTTACCATTTTATAGGTTATTTAAGCATATTAAAGGTGTTTTAAGGTTATTTTAGGGGTATATAATGGATATATGGTCTAAAAATGACCTAAATAGCCTCTATGGTGCCTCACAATCATATTTATAATTTATTTTATGTCGTTTATAGTCTACTATCTTGATCTAAAATGACCATGGGTTATTCTATCCATGGGTTATTTTGACCACGGGTTATTTTGTCCATGGGTTATTATGACCCTGGGTTATTTTGGCCGGGTTATTCTATCTAGGGTCATTTTTGCTGGGTTATTTTGTCTTGATACCATTGGGTAGGCTTAGAAATGGTTCAAATACCCTTGTATGGTCAAATCTTAGCAGAGAGGATTGTGAAAATGAAGATGTAATGAAATGAAAGTAAGAGACCAATGAAAATTCTGAGTTTGAATGTTGTTATCCCTGTTCTTTGATATGGTACGGTCTATATGGACCATCAATGAGCCTGAAATTGGTTTGGTTTGAAAGTGTAATGAATTTGGTTCAATTTGGTCTTTGTTTCACTTTATTTCATGGAGTAGAATGAAAGCTATGAATGTTTGTGTGGCTGCTATTCCCAAATTTTCCCTGTAACAGTCCTATAGCAGCTTGTTGTGCGTCCTTGTATGGACTGGTATTGGTTTGAAACCAATGGGAAAAGAAGGATAAAGGAATCTAGTTTCATTTTCTTTTTTTTTGGTTCAATTTCACGAATATTTGTAGAAGTTATGATCATTTTTGTAAGTGCAGGTTTGAAACCCTCTTAGGGTGGACAGCAAGTAGTAAAAATTATGTTTCTCACTTGGCATGGTGGAATGGTCTAAAAATTGGTGAAAAGGTTGATTTTAACATATATTTTCATATTCCAAAGTTGCAAATAAAAAGAATGAAGTTTTCTATAAAAGCAATGATACCCTAGGACTGTTTTCAATGTGTTTGCAGATTGTTATCACAGTTTCAGTGGGAGTTCTTGTGTTTAGTTGTTGAAATAAAAGATTAATTGTAAATATAATGGATTGGAAATAGTGATAAAGGTTCCTTAGGACCCTTTCAATGTGACTTTGTTAAAAATAATAAGTGTTTGAGTCCTTTGTTTACACTGTCCTATCATGACAATGTAGGACTGTTATAGTCAAGTTGAACACAATGGCATTTTGAAGTCTTTTATATTCATGAGACGTGTCAAAATACCATGTTTATGATTTTATTCTTTGGATGAGTAAATTTATTGAGATAGAAGTTATTGGTTTTACCTCCTACCTCTTGATTTCTCAATTTATGTTGTTGCAAAGTAAGCCAAGGATTCCTAAGAGCAATAATTTTGTATTATTTCCTTGAATGGTTGGTTGAGTTGAGTTGTGATCCTCCTAGCATTGCATCAGATCATAGCTAGAAGGCTCTAGGAAGAGAGAGTTTGTGGTTGTGTTTGTGTTTGTGTGGTTTTGATGTGCAGGTTGAGGAAGGAACCTAATTGCCTAGGGGACGCAAAGAGAAGTGGAAGCAAGGAGAGACTTACTTGTGAAGATGGATTTTTTGAGGAGATGTTGGCAGGTTGAGGATTCACAAAGAAGGAAGAAGAAACAAGAAGAGAAGAAAAGAAAAGAGGAAAAGGAAAAGGAAAAGGAAAAGGAAAAGGAAAAGGAAAAGGAAAAGGAAAAGGAAAAGGAAAAGGAAAAGGAAAAGAAGAAGGATCAAGAATTTAGGAAAGCACTAGAGGAACTCAGTAAGAAGATAGAAAGGATGGAGGCTGAGACAAAGTAGTTGTATAGGAAAGTTACAAGTTGGAATTTGATAGTGAAGGAGAGAGTTGTGTGGCCCATCAAAAATATTATTCAAAGAATGAAAAGACAAGCAAGTATAGCAACACATGAGACAGAGGTAAAGTTTGTTGAGAAAGGTGATATTCCACTTGTGTTTGAAGATGAACAAACTTCTTTTTTTGTTGATGAACATGTTGATGTTGAGATTAATGATATGGTTGTTGTTAGTACTCAATTTTTTGATGATAAAGTTGTTGATAACATTGATGTTAATATTCATGATCAAGTTGTTGATAATGAAATTTCTAATAAGGATGTTGCAGATTTGTTTGCTAATGAGGTATATGAAGGTTTGCAAGAGTATGATGCAGGTTATACTAATGGTGAATATGTTGTCATATGGTGTTACAATGATGAGGATAAAGACAAAGATGTAGCTATTGAGGTATATACACAAGAAATGGAGTTTTGGAGCCTAGAAGTTGAGAAGATGATGGATAAGAGATGGTTTAAGAAGAAGAGGATGAAGAAGGACCCAGGAAGAGTTACAAAGAGGAAGGAAAAGTTGCAAAAGAACTAGAATATCAGAAAGAAGGATTAAACCAGCATTCAATGGGACTTGAATTTTCTTTTCTCCAGGAGTATGGTGCAAGAGCACCTAGTGGAATTCATGCCTCCATGAGGCCATTTTGTAAATATTTGATTTACATGGTGTTTGGGTCATGTCATAAGCTCATTTAGACCATATTTAACATGTTTGAGTCATTCAATAGGTTATTAGGTGATTATGAGTTCATTTTGTCAAAAATTGTAAAAAATTATCATAGTTGTCATATTGTCATATTGTTAAAATTGCAAAAATGCAAAAATAAGAAGATGAAGGGTCATATGAGAAATTTAGATAGTTTTAGGTGGTTGGGTAGGGTTATAAATGGTTTAAATACCTTTGTATGGTCGAATCTTAGCATAGAGGATTTGGAAAAATGAAGATGTAATGAAATGAAGGTAAGAGACCCATGAAAATTTTGAGCTTGAATGTTGTTATCCTTGTTCTTTGATATGGTATGGTTTGTATGGACCACCGATGATCTTGAAATTGGTTTTCTTTGAAATTGTAATGAATCTAGTTCATTTTTGTCTTTGTTTCACTTCATTTCATGGAGTAGAATGAAAGTTATGAATGTTTTTGTGGCTGCAATTCCAATAATTTCTCTGTAATAGTCTTGTAGCAGCATGTTGTACATCCTTGTATGGATAGGTATTAGCTTGAAACCAATGGGAAAATAAGGATAAATGAATCTAGTTTCATTTTCTTTTTGTTTGGTTCAATTCCATGAAGATTTGCAGAAGTTATGATCATTTTTGTAAGTGCAGGTCTGAAACCCTCTTAGGGTAGACAAAAAGTAGTCATAATTGTGTTTCTCTCAATTGGCAAAGTGGAATGGTCTGAAAATTGGTGAAAAGGTTTATTTTAACATATATTTTCATATTCCAAAGTTACTGATAAAAATAATGAAGTTTTCTATCAAAGCAATGATGCCCTAGGACTATTTTCAATGTGTTTGTAGACTATTATGACAATAACATTGGGAGTTCTTGTGTTTAGTTATTGAAATAAAAGGTTCATTGTAAGTATAATGGATTGGAAATGGTGATAAAGGTTCCTTGGGACCCTTTCAATGTGAATTTATTAAAAATGATAAGTGTTTGAGTCATTTGTTTACACTATCCTATCATGACAATGTAGGACTGTTACAATCAAGCTGAACACAATACCATTTTGAAGTCTTTTATATTCATGAGATGTTCCAAAATAACGCGTTTATGAGTTTAATCTTTGAATTAGTAAAGTTATTGAGATAGAAGTTATTGGTTTGACCTCCTGCCTCTTGATTTCTCAATTTGCATTGTTGCAAAGTAAGCCAAGGATGCCTAAGATCAAGAATTTTGTATTATTGTCTTGAATGATTGGTTGAGTTGACTTGTGATCCTCCTAGCATTACATCATAATTTTATTTAGGACTTCACTTTCTTCTTATCCCTTTTATATAGTGTCCCAAGGTAAAAACCACTTTGGGTCACCAATGAGTTCTTCGTTAGGATGTGTCTTAATGGCAGGCCCTTCTAGAAAAGAAAAATAAGATGAAGTGATTTCTCTTACACCCAATATTGCACGAAGTGTTAGGGGAGAGGATGTTGAACAAGACAACTAAGAGGGGGGATGAATCAGTTGTACCAAATTTAAACTTTTAAATCATTCACCAGAAGTTAGATCGATCACAAATCCTTAACACAGATAAAATTATTAAACATTAATTGCAAGTGTAGAAACTAAAAACCATCACACAAACACAACAACACTAGATTTACATGGAAAACCCAATGAGGAAAAAACTACGGTGACAATTAACTCACACTATAGAGAATATGAAAATCGATTACAAAGGCTCACTGCCTAAGAGAAAAAGGCTCACTACCAAAACAAGGACTCACTGTCCAGATCAAGACTCACTATCCAATAGGGTTAACCACCTAGAGGGTTCACTGCCACATAGATACAAATATAGAAGAGATATGTTACATAGAGAATAAAATATCAATGCAATAGAGATTTCCACCACAATTTACTCAACCACTTACAAACATGTATGAAAGATAGTGTACACCTTCAGCTCACTACATCTAGAAATTTAGCATTTAGAATTCGCACTGATCTACCACATTCGTATCACACACACACACACACACACACACACACACACACACACACACACACACACACTGATTCACATCTATTTCACATCTATTTTCTCTATTTCTTTGCACATATTTCTTCGTACATATTTCACCACTAACTCATCCTATATTTATACCATCTTCAACTTTGAATATAACCAAAGTCAGTCATCCAACATTAAATTCAAAATATGTCACCACCAAAACATCCTAGGGTGGAATTAGAATGAGGGTGACCCAAACACTTGTTGGATGAGGACCCAAATAGGTCCCAACATACTTCATCAATTTCGAAGGTAGTGCTCAACACAAGGTTAGCCAAACCAATGTAAAACACATAGAAAAATTATGCATACACAACTCTTAGCATGATCAAATCCTTCCAGACACCAAAATTATCTTCAACACGATCATAACAACTTATGGGTGATCCCACAATACTGGTTTACACTTTCTTGGAGATCTTGATTTTTGTTGAAATCGCATATTTTTAGAAAATATAATGATTTAAGCCTTGAAAAGTTCCATTTAAAGGATTCCAATTGAAGAGGGTTTGATCAAACCACATTAGATCAAACCCCCTTAGATAGAACCACGCTAGTTTTAAACCATACATATAACGAAGTCTCCTTTACACCCATCAAAATGCTGATAAAAAAACACTTTTGATTTATCTTTTGGGGGATCAAATGAATTCATTTAAAATTTATTTTTTTGTGAGTATGTAGTCCTTATTATAAGCTTCCCAAAAATTATAGTTTTAAATAAATTTAATTTTATTATTATATTTATTTTTTATTTCTTGTGAATGTAGGTTTTTCACTGAAAATCAAGCTCTTTGTTCTGCACATGTGGAAAAATAGTAGACAATTGAAATAAAATTCTGAAAAATATGTTCAAGCGAGGTATTGATGTCCTTGATCCAGTAAAAAAAATGAATTTTGATACATACAAAAAAAGTTATGTTGTATACGGTCTGCCTATGTCTGAATTGTAATTGGTTTAACTTCAAAATTTGATTAAGGAAAAAATATTCAATAAAACACTATGAAGCCAAATGAACTGGTTAGATATCATAGTTACAAATCTAAATTCAAAAAAAATAGAACTTTATCCTTCATAGAAAAAAAGTTATGTTGTATACGGTGAGCATCACTCCTTACAAATGGTGTTTACTGATAAAAACTAGTTTTCGAAGGAGATGGAAAAAGAAGTGCAATCTAATTCCAAAAATTTTGAAAAATATATATTTAGAATCTATAGACAAAATGTCACAAATCACTAGTTTGCATCATCTTCAAATTCCTCATTATTTAGGCACTATAGGTGCCTAAAAGTGAAGATTTATTTAGAAAAAATTAGTTCAGTGTCTAGTTTGGCCAAAAATTGTAAACCAATATTGTGGGATCACCCCTCTAGAACCACAAGTCATAAGACTTAACCAAAGAGAAATCTGAACCAACAAAATTTCTCCCGGACCTCAACCAGATACATAGAAAACCATAGTTCACAACTGGTGAACATAACTCGCACTGTACACTAAATTGGGAGCCAAAAATCTGGATATAGCAACTTCCAACAACCATGAACATGTCTGAACCACACAACCATAGGAGAAAATCCTAGAGAAAAACCCAGAACAACCACTAAACACCTGCAACCTTCATTATAATTTTCTCAATATCCTCGACATATATAGCCAATAACCTACATACATGGCATCAATGAAAATAGCAACCAATTGATAACCAATTGACCAGTTGACATCAATGAAAACACCTTCATTTTTGCAACAATCTCCCCCTTTGTCATTGATGGTGACACATGATGTGAAAAAACCATCAAAGACAACATACTAGCTCTGAACACACTTCTCAAAATTTTCATTTTTTTTCTCCCCCTTAGTAGATAATATTTTTCACATTCTTCCTCTCCCCCTTATACATCAATGGAAAAGGAAAAAGATATTTTACATTGATTTCCCCTTTGACATTAAAAATATAATACTCATACAATGACAAAACATGGCACTACATGCTCCCCCTAAGAGGTAGCCACCAAAACATCAATCCAGAAAAAAGATAGATCCATAGATCCACTAGATTGATGCATCTCCATATGCATCTAGTTCAAGAAAGGAGGGGAAATAACCCCTAACTTCTCCCAGAGATACTCAAAAGTATCTTTAGGAAGAGCCTTCATAAATATATTGGAAATCTAATCCTTCGTAGGGACATACTTAGGATTTACTTCATTCTCCACAACCTTCTCTCTCAAGGAATGATACTTGATAGATATATGCTTTGTCCTTGAGTGCATCACTAGATTCTTTGAAATATTTATTGCACTTGTCTTATCATAGAAGTTAGAAATAGGATAATCATGCATAACTGTGATATCTTTCATTGTATGTTTCATCCATAGAACTTGTGTATAGCAAGATGCAGCAACAATATACTCAACTTCAGCAGTAGACAAGGAAATCAAATATTTCTTTTACTCAACCATGCCAACAATTTGTAACCAAAAAAGAATGCACCACCACTTGTACTTTTTCTATCATCTACACATCCAGCCCAATCTACATTTGTATAAGCACTTAGTGTAAATTCGGTATACCTAGGCTACCATAGGTCAGAATTTAGAGTTCCATTCAAGTATCTGAATATTCTTTTAAGTAGCAACATGTGTTTCCTTAGGATCTTCTTGAAATCTAGCCACAAGATAGACAACATGCATAATATCTGACCTAGTAGTAGTCAAATACAACATTCCACCAATCATAGATCTATATTTTCTCTAATCGGCCTTAGGTGAATCATCATCTTTATCTAATTTGCAACCAATCACCATAGGAGTGTATAACTATTTGGAACCATCCAACCCAAACTTCTTCAACATTTCTTTTGCATACTTAGACTGTGAAATAAAAATTCCTTTCTCTATTTGATAAATTTGTAGGCCAAGAAAGAAATTCATCTCTCCAAACTTAGACATCTCAAATTATTTTTTCATTTCTTCTACAAACATCTTACACATAGTTTCATTTCCTCCAAAAATAATTTCATCAACATATACAACCGCAACCAAGATTTTGTCATTTTCAATTTTAAAGTATAGATTACTATCTGATGTACCTTTGTTGAAACCTTGTTGAATCAAGTACCTTTCTAGCCTCACATACCAAGCTCTAGGAGCTTGCTTCAATCCATATAAAGATTTCTTCAATCTACAAAACATATCTGGTTGATCCAATAACTAAAATCCTTTCGGTGTTCCATGTAGACCTCTTCTTCTAGTTCACCATTCAAAAATGCAGACTTGACATCCATATGATAGACCTTTAAATATTTATGAGTAGCGAGTGCTAACAAAATCCTTATAGTTTCCATTCTTACCACCAAAGCAAAAGTCTCTTAGAAATCTATGCCTTCTACTTGTAACATTTACACACACAAATATTACTATTTTAACATAGCATTAAAAATAGTTGTGTGCACTCTGAATTTTGAATTTTTGTAACTTTGTTGCTCGATGAATCATCCTGGAGGGAGCCCCATGGAGGCTCCCCCACCAAAGCAACATGTTGTTTCCCAGAATAATGTTGCCTCTCCATGTGGGAGGACCACCCCATGCACTGAGCATATTCCATCATCTAGGGGTCTAAAAAACCTTATTTTTTCTCCTAAAGGAAAATCTTGTCCAGGCCTAGATGCCCAAAAGGCTTCCTATTTGGAAAATCTTGTTGGAGGTCAAACTTTAACAAGGACACCTAAGAAATCCATGATATATTTTTGTACTCTGGTGAGGGTCGAAGTGGGTGTCTCGAATGATATTTTGAATGATATTATGGAGGGGTTGAAGTTGTCATTGGTGGGGAAATTCTTTGTTGGATGACCCAACATAAACCAGGTATGAAAATGGGCCTCTAACACTTGGAAACTCAAAGGCAGAATTTCTATGAGTGTTATGCCCAAGGGTCTCTTTCAGTTTACCTTTGTTATCCCTGAGGATATGTTAAAGGTCCTCACAGGTGGACCATGGTCTTTTGATAGTGGTTTTAAAAATATTTTTTCTTTATGCAAGTGGAAACTAGGGTTTGACACCTCTGCTAATTTGGGGAAAGTTGCTCCAACCTAGGTTAGGCTCCCTAGGTTGCCACTTGAGTTCTGGCATCAAAAGGTTTTTAAAGGAATAGTTGATTCCTTTGGTTCTTTGATCACCATAGAAAAAGTTACTCTTCTTAAAGCAAGGTTAGTCTATGCAAGAATTTGTGTTAACATTGAGGTTGACACAATCCTACCCACTTTTGCTACCTTAAAATCCAAGTTTGGAAAATGGGTTTAGCCTTTAGAATATGAGAGAGCTACAGTTTTTTGTCAAGGATGCAATAAATTTGGGCACCTACATGATGCTTGTAAAATAGCTCCTCTTGAGCCTAAGATCCCCCAAATTGAGACACAAGTGGATGACCTATTGAAGACTAAGAATTTGATGAATAGTACAAGGGAATCGAAAATCTCAACACCCAATTAAAAACTATTAATCATAGAAAAATCCTTTAACCCAAATCTGGAAAACATTCGAAATAATAATCTAGAAAGGTTGTTTTCAGAGGCTGCCAATGAACCATCCACCCTGCCATCTTCAGAGAAACTTCTAGATTTAGATAAAGAAAAGGAGAATAAGGGAACAAATTCACCTCCAATGTTTGAAGAAGAAAAGAAAAATGAATCCTAGGAGGAAGGGGAAATTATAAGCCAAAAGGAACATCTTTTGACCCCAACTTAGGACCACCATGAACCAAATATGGAGGAGGAGCGAATTTCACAAAGCAAGGATGATAAAGGATGGATAAACACTAAGTCACAAAAAAAGAAAAAAATAGATGTGGGAGGAAATAGTAAAGTTGGTAGACCCCAATTAAAAGAAACAAGATTCAAAGAAACATCAAAAGATGTGGTAGCAAGGAAATAGAGGACCCTGGATTCACTGGCAAGGAACAAACCGAAAAGGAAGTAAGGGAGGTCAACCTCCCAACGTGGGTAGTATCATTTTGATACTACTCCTTAGCCTTTTGAATTTATGATGATTCTTTCATGGAATGTTAGGGGTTTTAATGGCCCATATAAACAACATGTGTTGAAGGCGTGCTTAGCTAATGTGAAACCTGACATTCCCTTGATCTAGGAAACAAAAATGAAAAAGGAAGGTTTTAAAAAAACCCTAAAGTGGCTTTGACCTAGTGTTGGTTTTGATGCTAGTGATGTGGAGGGGGCCTCTAGTGGGATTGCTACCTGCTAGAATTCTTCTCGATAAATTCAAGAATAAGAATAGCCTCTTGATTAGTTTGGAGGATGGAGACACTTCCATTAAATGGAATATGGGGAATATCTATGGCCCAAATTCAAGGTTGGATAGGCTAGACTTATGGAATATGTTGGAAGGTGTTATGATTAATAGAAAATATGAACTTTGGATTCTTGGAGGTGATTTTAATTCCCCGCTATACCCTTCTGAGAAAAAAGGAGGCCTTACTGACTTCTCAGAAAGTATGATGGATCTTTCAAGCTTTATTGACTCAGTGGGACTTATGGATATCCCTCTTATGAGCTCCCACTTTACTTGGACTAATAGAAGGAAAGGTAATCAACTCATCCAAGTGAAGTTGGATAGATTCTTCATCTCCTCTAATTGGAACATTATGTACAATGTCTCTCTTACTACCTTCCCTAGAACGGGTGTTGACCATAGTGCTCTTCTTCTGGAATGGGATGATAGGGTGATTAAAAAACCTTACCCCTTCAAGTATGAAATCATTTGGTCCCTTCACCTAGACTTTAAATCTCTAATTGAGGCATGTTGGAACCTTCCTTTTGATGGCACCTCGATGTTTAGGTTAACACAGAAGTTAAAAAGAATTAAGGAAAAGGTTAAAGGATGGAACAACTACACTTTTGGGAACATCTTTACTACTAAGAGGGATCTGAATTTGAAAATTAAAGAAGTCCAAGATCAAATGAAGGCAGGAAACTGTAATGATGAGATCTACATAATAGAAAAGGAGCTTAGAGCCCAATGGCACAAAATAAGTAAGGAGGAAATCTTCTAGAAACAAAAATTGAGGATTCAGTGGCTTAAGGAAGGAGATAGGAATACTAAGTTTTTCCACCAATCTACTATGAAGCATAGAGGAAGAAATAGGATCAACTATCTCACCTTCTCTAATGATACTAAACTTGAAAGGGAAGAAGAAATAGAAAATGAGGTCATTTCCTTCTTTTCTAATTACCCGAAGCCTTCAAGGGTTGACAATTTGGATTTGGGGGAATTCCTATAGGTTATACCTAATGTTATTATGGAGGACGACCTGAAATAATTAACTAAGTGTGTCACTTTGGAAGAGTTGAAGGAAGTTGTTTTCTCCTTTGGAGCTTTCAAAGCTCCAAGACCTAATGGTTTCCCTCCCAGCTTCTTTCAAGTCTATTGGGAGATTGTGTCTACGGACCTCTTAATTGTTGTTAAATATTTTTTAAGATTGGGTGGAATCTTGAATCGGATGAATACCACTTTTTTAGCCCTTGTCCCTAAATCCAATGAAGCTACTTCAATGAATGATTATAGACCAATAAGTCTATGCAACACTACTTATAAGATTTTCTCCAAAATTATTGTCAATAGGTTGAAGTTGGTCTTAGGAAAAATGATTGCTATTAATCAAAAAGGTTTTGCTCAGGGAAGACAAATTCTGGATGCAGAAATCTACACTCATACGATTCTATACTCTATGGATTACAGTAAAAATCCAAGTATGGTGTTAAAATTAGACATCTTCAAAGCTTATGATAGGGTTACTTGGAACTTTTTATTTGTTGTTTTGGAAAAATTTGGATTCAAAGGTAAATTTCTCAATTTGATAAAAGCCTGTGTTACTACCCTGAAGTACTCAGTCCTAGTTAATGGTATTTCCCATGGTTTTTTCTCACCTAGTAGAGGGATGAGACAGGGAGATCCCTTATCTCCCTACCTTTTTGTCATTGTGGCAGAAGCTCTTGGCTGCAACATACAGAAACAACTTAATAATAAGTCTCTGAAGGGTTTTTGTGTTGCTTCTTCTTTATCCCCATCCTCACATCAACAATTTGTTGATGATGCCATTCTAATGGGGGAGGCTTCAGTGGTTGAAGCTAACAATGGAAAACTACTCTAGACAATTATGTTGAAATGTCAGGATAGTGTATAAATTACCAAAAAAGCAAAATTTATTTTTTCAATACTAGCCAGCTTGTGAAAGATAAAGTGATAAGGATTTTGGGGTGTCAGGAAGCGGAATTACCTATTGCTTACCTAGGCCTACCTCTTTTCTCCCAAAATTTGAACAGCAAATACTAGAACTATATTGTGGAGAAAGTCTAGAAAAAATTAGCTGGCCAGAAAGGAAAATAGTTGAGCTTGGCAAGAAAAATTCAGCTTTTCAAGGCCTCCCTTTAGAATATTCTTGTCTATTATCTTTCAATGTTTAATATACCAACCTATATTGCTAAGAGAATTAAAACAATTCAAAGAATATTTTTATGGTCAGGAATGGAGGAAAGGAAAAGAATGGCTCTCATCAAATCGGGGAAGGTGTGTGTCTCAAAGAAAGGAGGGTTAGGCATCAGAAGATTAAAATTGTTTAATAAGGCTTTGGTGGCGAAAATGGGCTAGTTTGTCTTGGAAAATGAAAAAGATTGGGCTACTATCCTAAGGGCTAAGTATCTTAAAAATAAGGATACTAATTGTTTTCTAAGGAAGAAGGAGCTTATGTATGGGTCTCTGTTTTGGAATAATCTCCTTAAAACTAGAGGAATGTTGATTAGAGGTGCAAAAATGAGGATTGGTAATGGGATTAACACTTATTTTTGGGATGATCCCTGGTCCACACTGACCCCTTTTTCGTCATCTGGTGATCTCCAACAAATAAGAATAAGACTGAAAAGAGAAATTAGAAAAAAAAATTATAATTATCTTATGTGGGATGGTTGGCAACCCAGCTGGGAAAGCTTCAAAGACTATCTAAGTAATGTTGTTCTTAGGGGAACCATACAACAAAATTGGGACACTGCTATTGACCTGCCTATGAAACAAATTGGAAATCCAAACCTCTTTTCAAGAAACAGAAAAGATGAATGGGTCTGGACAAAAAATGCTAATGGTAGGTTCTCAATAAAATCATCTTATGACTCAATGATGCAACAAACTATGGTCTTGGGCTCTTTTGACTAGCTTAAGGTCTCAAAGAAGAACCTAATCCTGAAAATTAATTACTTTTGGTGGATGGTTATATATGGTAAGATCCTCACTATAGACAACCTAAAGAAAAGAGTTTGGTATCTTGTCAATAGATGTAGCCTTTGTAATGAAGAAGAGGAAACCATTATGCACCTATTTTTTCATTGTTCTTATGCCCAAGAAGTTTGGGGTTTTTTTCTTAATGCTCTAAAGTTGGAGTGGATTTTTCCTACCAATGTGCAAATGTTTGTGGAAGGATAGAGATTTTTCCCTTATTCTCACAATATAATTAGTGATTTGTGGGGACAAATTCCCCTGTTTTTGGCTAGGAGATTGTGGAAAGAGAGGAATAATAGAGTGTTTAGGGAGACTACAAGAACTAGTAAGGAGCTATGTTTAATTGTCAAAAGAAAAATTAAAGAAAATATGGAAAGCTACAAGTACAAGCAGGCTAAGAAATATCCAACTCAACATGAGCTAAGCATAAAACAGCAATGGGAGCTCTCCCATGACTTAAATAATGTTAATTGGCTAAAACAACTTATAAGAAGGAGCACTGTCTAGATCCCCTCATATCCAGGATGGGTGAAATGCAACTTTGACGGTTGCTTGAAAGGGAATCCTAGACGGGCTGCAGCTGATGGAGTAATAAGAGATGATAAGGGTGCCTATCTAATTGGATACAGCAAAGGCTTAGGAACAACCAGGAACAACTCCGTTGAGGTGTTTTTTGTTTGGATGGGAGTTAGACTCCTCAGGGAAAGGGGATATAGCAAGGTAATTGTAGAAGGAGACTCAAAGCTGATAATAGACTTTCTCAAAAATAGGACAAATATTCCTTGGGAAATTAGAGATATGTTGGAAGATTGTAAAGGAATATTGCAAGAGATTCAATGTGTTAAAATTTTCCACACATTAAGGGAATGAAATAGGGCAGTGGATACAATGGCCAACCTTGGTGTAAATTAACAAACTTTAATAAATTGGGACTTTTCTAGTTTTCCTAATCAAATTAAGGAAGTCCTAGCGAAAGATGGACTTGGTGAAAAATATTCAAATAAAGGACTATGAGGAGGGGCTTCTTAATTATTAACATGAATGGTGGGATGAGAAGGCTTATGAGGATGTGGACCCCATGGATGCCCAGCTGGAAGGCTTATTGGAGGGTGTCAGAGGCATGTTTTCAAGGGATTGCTAAATCTTGATAAAAGGAATTGCAATCGAGGGAAAGGACAACTGGATGACAAGTTTTTTTACCGTGACTGGAAAAATTTAAATTGGGAAATAAATAGCATGTGGTATAATCAAAGGATTGATCTTTGATGTGACAAATGGAGTTGTGTCAGCAATAATAATAAAAGATGGAATAAAACAAATGTTATCATTGCTAGAAAGGGAGGCAGAGCTACCACAAGAAATAATGATTATGGGTGAAAAGGTGGTAATCAAGGAGTGAAATATTTTATGAATTATAGAAAAAACCCTAAGCTGATTGCATTTCAAATGAATAGTCATAGAGTTTCCATTAGAACTGAGAGTGTGGAGTTACCGGTTGCGAGTGTTGATGACCTTGAAGGTAATAGAAGTGATTTCCTTCTCGTTCCCAAAATTTTCCATAGCTCAGATAGCAATATGGGAGGTCCTAGGAAGTGTACCAAACCTCACAAAGTCAACTCAATTCGCAATAATGAGGAGCTTTGGGGTCTTTTCGAGCAGGTGGGTTTCACTCAGTATTTTGCTGCAATGGAGGGCTATAATGAAAAACTCAGCTACAAGTTTTCCAATGCATGGAGAGATGGTGAAGTTACCCTGGGTAGGTTTTAGTTTAAGAAGGATGCAAAGTTGATTGTGAAAGTGACGGGTTTGGCTTATGAAGGAATGAAGGTTGAAAAGGTTAGCAATGGTAAGTATCAAGACTATTTTGAGAAGTTCTTTGAAGGAAAAGAAACACTAGAAAGATTTCAAAATGGGTACTCAAGGGTTAAGTTGCCACCTCTGTATCACAATGTGTGCTTTATTGTAATGAAATATTTTACTCTTAAAGGCCACTACCAGTCTGTCCATGGATACCACTTTCCCATTCTCAACCACATTAGACATTAGGAAAAAATTAATCTTCCTTTTTTCTTGTTTTCCTCTCTAAGCCAGAGTCTTACTCATGGAGCCAATCCACCTTTACATCAGGGCCTCATACGAGCCATTTGCAAATTTGTGCTTTCCAAGACTTCTCAGAAAAATATTGTTCTTAAAATGATTGAAGACCCTAAACCTCAAAGCTTGGTGAAAATTGAGCTTCTTGAAGACCGTTCCATCCCCATGCCTAAAAAATATAGCAAGAAATCCAAAAGCCCTAAGAAATATCATAAGAAATCCCAAATCCCTAACACTAATTTATGGAAAGAGTTACTTATAGTCACGCCAAAGAAAAGAAAGGATATTTCGATGGAGATGGGGACTAAAAAAAGGAGATTGATTTTGCGTGAACTTGGGGAAGAGGTGGACATAACTACTATTCCTGATGATAATGAGATGGAAGGCTTAAACCCTAGTGGAATGAGGTCAAAAATATTGGCTATGGCGGCATTGAAAGGATAGGAGAGTAAGAAAAAAACATAGAGCCCTAAGGAAAAAAGTACCCAAAGCCCACAAAAGAGTGTTGAAAAGAAAGAAGAAGAGGAAAATGATTCCTCAACTGAAGAAATTCCTAACAGTCTGGGTGGAGACTCAGCTAAAGAGGAGGAATCATATGTGGAAAGCAAGGAAGGTAATGGTGATGAGGAAAAGGAGGAGGAGTCACAGCATGAGATAGCTCAGGAGGAGGAGGAAGCAAATGTAATGGAAATTCAAGAGAGGGACAAAAATCCTAGCAAAGAGGAAGATAAGGCTGAGGATGATGGGAATGGGATAATTAAAAAACTAGAGGAGAGGATGAAAAATCAAGAAAAGAGGGTACCTGAGAAGGCGGGGGACAACAAACTTCAAGCCCTCAAAAATATGGTGAACGGAATAATTGAGGAAAGACTAAAGGTTCTAGAGAAAGGTATGCAAGGAAAAATAAATGTAAATATAATTCAAACCCTTGAAGAAGTGGTTAAGAATGTGTGTATGGTGGTTGATGTTGTTATGAAGAAGGTTGTTATGGCTACTATCTTTGGTATGGGAAAAATCAAAAAGAAGCAAAAGAAAAAAGCAATGGGTGATGGTGAGGACTTGGCTGGCAAGATGGAGCTGAAGGCAACAGTGAATAGTATTGTTAAAGATCTTATGAAAGCATGGAGGCTGATCGAGGATGCATAGCTTGGGTGCTTTGATGTGTCATTTTTATTTTTTTTTATGATGATTATCTCTACTATGTTTTATAGGACTATTGTTACTAGTTATGGCCGTGGGTTCCAAAACTTAAACTTTTGTAATGTTGTTTATATTTTAAGTAGGAACACTATGATAGATGTTTATAAGTACTATAGATGGATAGGGAAGTCTGTTATTGATGCTAGATTAAGGTTTATTTATTCATATGATAGTACTACTATGTTTGATCATATGGGAATTGGTTAAGCATTTTTTTTTGTGGGAGGGGGGAAGTTTGGTGGGCTTCATGTTTTTGTTGTTTCTTACCACCTAATGTTCTTATCATGATGTACTAACTATTTGGTTTAGGGCCCTTTTCCCTACTTAATCAATCAAAAACATTTGCACACAATCCTTGCTTTGTTTTTTACCACTTCTCCATTCTCATTCAGCTTATTTATAAATACCCATTTTGATCCAATAATGTTTTTGTCTATCGGTCTTGGGACCAATTACCATGTTTGATTCTTCTTTCATAGCTTCCATCCAATTCTCTTCTTTACATGCTTCACTTACAGTCTTTGGTTCAATCTCAAAAAGTAAACACAAATTTACCTCACCAACAGCAGCTTTGCTTCTTGTCAATACTCATTTTATCTTGTCTCCAATGATCTAACTTTTTGAATGATTCTTCTGCACATATCTAGGCTTCCTAGGGGACACCATTGGAGCTTCTTCTTCTTTTTCATTTTCTTAATTTTTATTCTCTTGCTCAACATTTTCCTATTCTTCCACAATTTTGTCAATCCTTACACAATCAGGTTCATCATATACATAACCATCAACATCAATTGAATTCTTCATTGCTTCATCAACCTTGACATTTTTACTTTCTACAATCATCCTCAATATTTTATTGAAATGTTTATAAGCTTTTATTTTAGAAGAATATCCAAGAAAAATTCCTTCATCACTTCTTGTATCAAACTTTCCCAAAGTTTCTCCATCCCATTTGATATAACATTTGCTTCCAAATACCTTGAAATACTTAACAGTAGGAATTCTTCCACACCATAGCTCATAGGGGGTCTTTGTACTATTTTTTCTTGCTTGAACTCAATTGAATACATAAACAGTAGTGTGAATAGAATCTCTCCAGTAAACTTCCAGTAGACCAACCTTAGTAATCATTGATCTAGTGACCTCTTGAATTGTTATGTTCTTTCTCTCAACAACTTCATTTTGTTGAGGGGTTCTCGAAGTAGATAATTGTCTTTTTATTCCATGCACTTCACAAAACTTATTAAACTCATGGGAGGTGAATTCACCACCTTTGTCAGACCTTAATCATTTTATCCTCAAATTTACTTCATTTTCAACCATTGCTTTGAATGTCTTGAATCTATCTAATGCATCAAACTTCTCTCTAAGGAATGTAACACATGTGTATCTAGAATAATCATCAATCAAAAGAATAAAGTAACTTTCACCTTATAGACTTCTCACTCTTGTAGGACCATAGAGATCTGTGTGAATTAAATCCAATAGTCCAGTAGTAAATTATTCCTTTGATCTGTAATGGCTTCTTGTTTGCTTTCCAAGCTAGAAATTCTTGCAAATAGCATTAATAGGCTTTGTAATCCTTGGTAAATATCTCATGGCCTGAACTGCAATAATCCTCACCAAGTTATCAAAATTCATATTGACATTCTTCGATGCCACAACCAACTATCATTATTCTAAGTCATAAACCATCTTCCATCAGTACCATTAAGTTGATAGATATTTCCTTTAGATTTCTTTCCTACAGCAATCACTATTTTGGATCCTTTCCTAATTTCACATCTCTCATACTCAAATATAAGATTATATCCTTTACTACACATCTATCCAACACTCAATAGGTTATGCCTTAAACCCTTCACATAGTAGACATCATTTGTATTATTCTTTCCATCAAAACTTATTGAACCTATCCCACAAATATTAGCACCAGTATCATTTCCAAACATACTAAGCCTCCATCATACTTTTCAAGTTCAAAAAAATTACTCTTATCACCAATCATGTGATATGAAAAACCATTTTCAACAACCCAATAGTTCTTTTCTTGTTTAGCATGTACGACAGAGATTATAGTACCTTCATTTTTCTCCTTCTTTGAAGGTCATTCCTTCACCTATTTTTTAGAATTAGCAGAAGTAGGTTCATCCTTTATAGCCTAGAATAATAATTCATTGTCATTGGGATCTTCATAATCAGATTCCTTGTTAGATATACTAGCATTAATATTCACATAATATGCTCTATTGATCTTCTTACCTTTATTTTCTTTCTCATATCTTTGTTTATTTCTCTTAGATCTTTTCGGACACCTCAAGGCATAGTGTCCTATTCCTACACAACTAAATCATTTAAAGGGTAATTTACCTTCATACTTGTCATATCCTTTCTTCATCCTTCTCACAAAGTTAGCTTATACTTCATCAAGATTTTATTCATCCAGATCTTCATCTTTTGTAACCTTAAAAGAAATCTTTGATTTGGATCCATTTCTCAAGTTCGGCTTTCTCATCTCATAAGATGTCAAAGTTCCCAACAACTGATCTTTAGTGTAAGTCTTGTAATCTATATGTTCTTCAATAGCACACACCTTTTCGCTATAACCATCAGGGAGAGTTCTAAGAATATTCTTTACGATCTTGGTTTCATCTATTGTAGCACCAATTCCTTGCATTCCAGCTACTACCCCATCCAATCTCTGTAATATTCTCATCTTCATACATATGTAGTGTTGATGTATAGTTGTGGGCTTCATACTTCCAGTAGCATCAATGAGGCAATAAATTAAATATAGCCTAACGGCTATTTATTTATTGGAGATATTGTTTAGTAAAGAGGTGCTTCACTTAAAGAAAAAATATTAATTGTTTTGATCCAGCCTCTCCTTTGTATTTGCACTCTTTCATTGGAGTCATATTATTTTGTGGCCGACTTAGCATATTGAAGGAATGTGTCTTCTCCCTTGAGTTGTATATAATGGAGATACCTTTCATTCATTTATCATCAAGTCAAGTTCATTTCATTATCAAGAAAGTGTGAATTCCATCTACAAGGAGATCGATATTATCTTGAGTTTCATCAAGAGTGGTGCTAATAAATTTGGCCTTGTGTTGGCCTAGATTGTAAAGAAAAAATTTGTATTCATTATAATATATGTGATATATTATTGGCTAGGTTTTTCTCCCTCGAGGAGGGTTTTCCCAGGATATATTGTTGAGTTCCTTGTTCTTGTGTTTCATTTTTGTTTATTGAAAATTTGATCTTAAAATATAACATGGTATTAGAGCAAGTCTAAGAAAATATATGATCATATTTGTTAAGCATTTTGAAGAAGATATGGTATGGGAAAATTTATGAATGAGATAAGTTGGCGAGCAGCATTGGGATTGATGTGTGTTAGTCACAATGGTGATTTTTCATTGTTGCATTTAGGCCAAATAACGTTATCATGGTGGAAGCAAGCATACATTTCATCCACGCATAGCCTCCAGCTCTGGCCAACGTCATCTTTAGCAGAGCAATCTCTGTCTGGCGTCATCATAGCATTGGTAAATCACCTTCTTTGGTCCTTAGTATTTAGGTATATTATGATGGAGTTCAAGTGACTTCATCTGCATCTTCATGCACCATTCTAGGGACTCATCACTTGCAAATACTAAAATTTGGGTATCTAGAAATCTCGTGTTTCTTCCAACTCCAGTTTGTGTCACCTCTCAAACCACTCTCAGCTTACATAGAGATTCTAGAGCTAGATATCATTAGGGATCACCCTAGTGTGGGATTCGTGTGTCGACCAAGCCTCTTTACTCAAGAAACGAGAGTGATCTCTAAGTAGGAAAATTGGAGGTATGAATAGATAAATATTAGAAGCGACAGGGTAGTACATTTATAGTACTGCTAGTCATGTTGATCGAGTGTTTATTATTATCTGGGAGATATGAGATCCACAGTCTAGCTATATTTCCTTATGCTTGACTTTGATATTGATATGGATTATTTTCCTTGAGTTGGTATAAGGAAATCACATCATTCTAAACTATGCATGGAAGTCATGAGAACAGAATGGGAAAAGATCACGATTTACTTGTGACCTCAAGATTGACATATGCTTAAGAATTAGATCAATTTTGAGGATTGAAATATAACTCCAAGCTTCAGAAATGCTAAGATGGGTTCAGTTTGTATCACTTTCTAGTGATTCGTGTAGTGCAGTACCATTTCTAGTCGACAGATTTTGAGTGGCTCACCATGGTGGTCACATGAAGTAGTTAGATTCAATGGTCTTTACGACCTTGCAGCTACGTTACCATCATCGCTACTCTCAATACATGGAACCTTGTTAAGGGAATTATTTTTGTAGAAGCCAATGGAACCTTAATTTTTTGAAGACATCAAGGTGATTCATATTTGGGAAATGTGCCAAGTCAAGAGCTCAAATATTGGACAGATCGAGCTGCTAATGAATGATGATTGAGATCGAGTTGCAAAATGGTTGCAACCAAATCAATTAAGAGATAAGTATTTCATGTTCATGAATCTTTTATGCGGTTATTAATTCATGCTATAACATTGGGATAGTGAATCTTGTATGCTTCTAGCTTTGGTATTTCTCCTTGGGATGGTTTTTTAAACTATTAGTAATTTCTCAAATATTATTCCAGGATGGATCGAGGAGCAAGAGGGTGACGAGAGATTTCTTAGAGAGGAAGAGCTTTAGGCATCCTGTGAGTAAGTCATGCTAACTGAAGACATGATCAAGCATGGAGTCTTTCTCATAGCCATGGAACTAATTTAGTGGCTGGAGACATCTCTCAAAGATGAAGAACCTATTCAAGTTGTCATTGTGATAAATTACCTCGAAGAGGGAGTTAAAATCCAAGGATTCAAGGCTCGAGTTGAGAGCATGTCCAAGAAAAGGCTTGAGGTTCTGAGATCTATCAATGGTGGGATTTCACTTCTGGAGGATTTCTTTCCAATCTCTAAGGTAGGGATTAAGAGGGATTTTGTTGACTCACTAAGATGAAGTGAATGTTGAAGTGTTGCAAGGCCAATGCTAAAGTCCTTGGAAGACCTCTTCAACTGCTGAGAAAATAATTACACAAGATAGTCATTTGGATTTGATATTGGTAGCTCCGCAAACCTATTTAGAATAGAGTGATCTAGGATGAGTTCAAGGAGGACAATCATGAACTCTCTACGGCACCAGAAGTGTGCGTTGGAATCAAATTCTCTAGAGAAAGCATTGCAGGAAATCTTGGACAAGGAAGTTAGAAGGTTGATGCAAGTACTTGGAGCTTCAGAGGGAGTTACATCATCATGAAGACTTTTTGTTAATGCATTTTCCTTTGAGACGGAGGAATTTGAGGTGCAAGCCCTTGTTAATGCATTTTTCTCTGTGAGATAAATTTCAAGTGTAAGCCCTTGTTAGTGCATCTTTCTCTATGAGATAAATTTGAGGTGAAATCCCTTGTTTCCACCCTCTGGGAGTAGCCATGGTGGATTTCATGTTTAGTGATTCCATGACAACATCACGTTGAGATAATTCATGACGATTTTCTTGTACTTGTGTTTATCCACCCTCTGGGAGTAGCCATGGTGGACGTCATGATGAGATGATGACATCGCATTGAGTGATTCCGTGATGGGCACTTATGCACATGTTATTTTCCATTCATGGGAGTAGACATGATGGACAATATCATGTTGAGTGACTCCGTGATAAGCTCTTTCCACATATGGGTGTAGCCATTGTGGGTGTTATGTTGAGAGACTCCATGACCTTTGGATATCTAGAAGTATTCCTCCCTAGCTAAGAGGGAGTGTTGATGTATAGTTGTGGGATTCGTACTTCTAGCAACATCAATGAGGCAATAAATTAAATATAGCCTAATGGCTATTTATTTATTGGAGATATTGTCTAGTGAAGAGGCGCTTCAATTAAAGAAAAATTATTAATTGTTTTGAGTCGACCTCTCCTTTGTATTCACACTCTTTTATTGGAGTCATGTATTCTTTTGTGGTCAACTTAGAATATTGAAGAGATGCATCTTCTCCCTTGAGTTGTATATAATGGAGATACCTTTCATTCATTTATCATCAAGTCAAGTTCATTTAATTATCAAGCAAGTACAAATTTCATCTACAAGGAGATCGATATTATCTTGAGTTTCATCAAGAGTGGTGCTAATAAATTTGGCCTTGTGTTGGCCTAGATTGTAAAGAATATTTTTTGATTCATTATAATATATGTGATATATTATTGGTTGGGTTTTTCTCCCTCGAGGACGATTTTCCCAGGATATATTGTTGAGTTCCTTGTCTTGTGTTTCATTTATGTTTATTGCAAATCTGATTAAAACAACATGTAGGAGCTCAAACTGTGTCTCCAAACCCTACAAATTTTCCTCTTTGTCCCTTTCATCTCCTTCATGCACCTTTTCTAAAGCATCTCATACTTCCTTAGTTGTCTTCAGATTCTGGACTTTAATCAACTCATAATGAATAAGACTATTCTTTAAAATTTACTTCGCCTTATTGTTCGCTTCATGTGCCTTGATCTCATCAGTCATACTCAAACCATTAGTAGGAGGAGTGTAAGGATTCTTGTAATCTTTTTCCACATCATATCCACAATACTCATAATATTCTTCCATTAGTATTTTCCAATTAGAATAATTAGTTCCATCAAACCTCAGATAATCATGAGTAACTTTTCCAGCCATCCTGGACCTTCCTTAAGTGGGTTAAGCTCTTCTCCAAGGAACCAAGATCTGATACCAATTGTTGAACAAGATAATTGAGAGGGGGGATGAATCATTTGTACCAAATTTAAATTTGTAAATCATTCACCAGAACTTATATCAATCACAAATCCTTAACATTGAAAAAATGATTAAACATTAAGTGCAAGTGAAAAAACTAAAAACCATCACACAAACACAACAATACCAGATTCACATGGAAAACCCAATCAGGAAAAAACCACGGTGAGGATTAACTCACACTATAGAGAATATCAAAACTAATTACAAATGCTCACTTCCTAAGAGAAAAAGGCTCACTGCCAAAACAAAGACTCACTTTCCAACAGGGTTAACCACCCAAAGGGCTCACTACCACAAAGATAAAAAGAAGATAGAAGAGATATGTTACAAAGAGAAGACAATCTCAATGCAACAGAGATTTCCACCATAATTTACTCAACCACTTGTAGATATGCATGAAAGATAGAGTACACCTTCAACTCACTACATCCAGAAACTCGGCATTTAGAATTCACACTAATCTACCACACTCACATCACACACACACACACACACACACTGATTCACATCTATTTCACAACTATCTACTCTATTTATTTGTACTTATCTCTTTATACATCTTTCACCACTAACTCATCATATATTTATACCATCTTCAACTTTGAAACATAACCAAATTCGGCCATCCAACATTAAATTCAAATTACATAAGTGCCAAAACATCCTAGGGTGGAATTAGAATTATGGAAACCCAAACACATGCTTGATGAGGACCCAAATAGGTCCCAACACGTTTCATCAATTTTGAAGTTATTGTTCAACACAAGGTCATCCAAACTAGTTTAAAACACATAGAATAATTAAGCACATTCAACTCTTAGCACGATCAAATCCTCCCAAACAACAAAATTATCTTCAACACGATCATAACAACTTAACTCTAGAACCGAAAGTCATAAGACTTAACCAAAGAGAAATCCAAACCAACAACATTTCTCTTGAACCTCAACCAAATACATAGAAAACCACAGTTCACACCTAGTGAACATAACTCACACTATACACTGAATTAGGAGCCAAAAAACTGGATATAGCAGCTTCCAACAACCATGAACAACATGTCTGAACCATACAACCATAGGAGAAAATCCCAGAGCAACCACTAAACACTTACAACCTTATTCATTAAAATTTTCTCAATATCCTCAACATATATAGCCAATAACATGCATCCATGGCATCAGTGACAATAGCAACCAGTTGATAACTAATTAACTATTTGACATTAATGACAACACCTTCATTCTTGCAACAGAGGATTTTTTCACTACACCCTACGGGTTCTACAACAAATAGGTGTGCAAGCACACCAAGCGCAAAATACACTAGTTCATTTATTAACCCAAAATGAAATGTTCCTAACTTAACAAAAAAAGACAAAAAAGAAAGCCCTCCAAAACCACAAGTTAGTAGTTTTGAAAAGTTCTTCAATCAACATCCTACAATTAAGAGATTAGTAGTTTTGAGGGTATTTTTTTCTCCAAAATAAAAGCCACATGCTATAAATAGAAGATTAGTAACACTAAAGATCATAACCTAATGCAAACCAAAATGAAAGATTGAAATAAAATCCGAAATTGAAAATTTTTACCTTAACAGTCAAATGTGTCATTCTAGTTGATGTATGTGTCGCAAAAATGTAGTTTAGGATTTGGCGACTATGGATCAAGGTATTGTGATTGTAGCATTTAGCTTCATGGATGTGGCTCACTGTGCATCAAATGCATCATTCTAGTTTTCAGCAATTGTGTCACAGGAACCTGCAAATGTGTCATTATTTTAATTTTTCGTCACTCTGCCAATGATTGTGGCTCACTATCTTGCGATTGTTGCTCACGAACCTACAAAAAAACAAAGAAAATAAGAACATAGACTTTTGCAAAAAAATAAAATTCACATCAAGTTCACCAATGTAAGGGGAAAATTCATACAAAGGCTAAGATCAAGTAGCAACCACTCTACCTAAAATCAAAGCCAAGAATCCCAAATCCAAGATAAGAAAGTACAATCAACATGAAAAGAAAATGAATAGAAAAACTAATCTAAACTCCCCATATTGAAGTTGGTTCATCTTCCTTTCTTTTCCTCCATTCTTCTCAAGTTTCAAGCTTACTCTCAGATTTTGGTGTGTCTAAGTACCTGCAAGTGACAATGATTGATAGCAAAAATTTCAGAGAATGTGGTTGTAAAGCCAAAATCAAAGAGACAGCCTTCTTTTATTGAAAAGCCACTCAAATGGATGGATGAGATCAAAATTCTAGAAGATGCCAAGATAAATGGTTGAGGTTTCATGCACCATAGAGTAGTGGGGCTAGGGACGGCTAAGGATACACGGTCAAGATTGAAAGAAGACTAGGGGGAATCAACAATTGAAATTCAAAAGAGGAAGTGAAGGGAAAGTGAAGGCATCAAATAATAATTTTTAATTAAAGAAGGAAATCTTGGCAATTAAATCATATTATTTAATTTGAGAGAGGATATGCAGAAATAATTAATCAAAAATAATTATTTGTTTATGGAGAAAGAGGGAAGATGACATTTAATTAAAATGATTATTATTTGACTATTTAATTAAATATGGAGGAAATGGCATAAGAGACATTCAATAATTAAATTGGATTAATCATTTAATAATAAAGGAAGAGGTTAAATAAATAGCTTAAATAATTAAAATAATTATTTAACTATAAACGAATAGTAAAGGATGAATAATAATTAACTGAGAATTTATTTAATTATAGCAAGAAATAAGATGTTAGCGATGTAATTAAGTAAATATTTAATTTATTTAATTAATTGAAGAGAAATAAAGACAATGAAATGAATTAATTAAATAATTAAAAATATTTAATTAATAGAAAAATATGACCAAAGAAAATAATTAAATAATTAAAATTATTTAATTATGTAGAGAAAAAGAGAGATTGATGTGGAAAACTAGTGTTCATAGATCCAAGACATTTTTCAATGTCACTTTTATCTCCTAACTATTAGGATAAGCTTCCACTTTAGCTTCTTCTTTGATGCAATCACTATAATAATTATTATCTGACAACATTGAACCTCCACCATTCTTAGATAGCAATCTAGCCCAAGCATTTATCGATATCCTTTTCATGGAATACAACCTTGCAGGGGTCACTTTCCCATGCTAACATTGAAGATTTGAATTTTTGAGAGAGACAAATGTAAGGTTATCAACCCACTACCGAAGCTAATCCATTGAGATCCAGTAATATGGTTCTAAATGAATATACATTATCAACCCACTATCGAAGCTAATCCATTGAGATCCAGTAATATGGTTCTAAGTGAATATACAGGTGCCTCAAAAATAATTAATCTTACTTCACTTTGTAACTTTGTAACTTTATGTTTCTTTACCCTATACTCTTCACAAATAGTGTGATATTTTTTTTCAACTCCTCTACCTCTTGTCAAATATGTTTTTGCAATGAAGGAGAATTGATACAAAATTTCACATCCATCAATAGACATTGGTTCAGCCTCGAAAGCTGATGACTTGCATATTTTAACATCCTCTATCAACTTTCTTTTACTATACATAAGCATATATGCATTCATAGAAGAAAATGTAATTGGATTATTAATTTTGGTGGCATCCAATAATATTGGTTGATCTGCTAGAGATCCTTCTAGAGCAACATTCAAAATGGGTGATTTGGCATCGGGATCCTTCATTGGAGAACCAACCTTGTAGCGTGTAGTAGAACTTTTACCAAAGGGGTGGAACATTAACTCTGAGACCTATTCATCATCAAACTCCCACCATATTCCATTTTTTTCATCTTTAATGTAAGCAACATAATGACCACTATTTACTATTTCCCCGTATGTATCAATATAGCTAACAAATCATATGTAAGAGGCTTCATATTTTAATTTTCACTCAATCTTCGCCCCATATTCAATGTTCCTCAAAAAGAATTTAGAAGTTATTTTTCTCTTTTATGCGGTGTTTGCAAGGAAAACACACCTCAAAATTAAGGATTGTAGGAAGATTCCATTGTTGTGTAGTCTCACAACACGCCCATTTTTCCCCTTTTGGGAAAATGTGCACCCCTCTTTTCTTTCTTTGCCCTTTTTGCTTTGTTGTTTTTACTCACTTTGGAATTGTTTTTTTTTGGGTGCTCGACTAGTTGTTAGTTGTCCTCTCAGTTTCACCTGGCCTCTTTGTATGATGCCCTTTTTCTCCTTGGTCTTTTGTTGTTTCGATATGCTTTTAATGTTTAATTTTGTTACCGGAAACCAGAATACTAGAATCCTGCGTGAACCGAAAGAGTTTGTATCTTCAAATAACTCTAGTTCCACCCGATATTTCATTGATCAAATTTTATAAACCTGGTAATCTTTCCTTTTTACCGGAGTTTGGTGCTTTATTTTTTCTTTGAAGTAAAATTCGGAAACCGGAAAGTCTTCTTTGAAATTTCATCAAGTATATCTTTCAATTTTAGTTATCGGCCTTTCTCTTGTTCTAGTTTTTATTTCTTTTTCTAGCAAGTATTTCCCAAATCTCGGTGTTATGTGTTTCCTTTTCAAAGGAATTATCAAAAACCTCAACCCCAGTGGTCATCATTAATTGCATATCTTTAATGGCATATACCTTGTATAGAATCAGCGTGACATATAACTGCCACGTATAATCACCGTGCCATCTTTCTTCTCAAATAGAGAGCCAGGTCAGAAATCTAGGTGTTCATAATTTGAACCATAATCTGTAATGATTACACCTTTATTCTAGGAATTAATGTGAAATAACAAGTAATTAATTAAGGTAGCGAACTACCTATGTACTTGGCACCACCTCGAGCGTGTAATTGTTTTTACAACACTCCACTTCGCATTATATTGCAAATTTTCTAAAGATGTTGAATTCATGAAGCTACTTTGGCACACAAAGAGGTAAGATTTTGAGAAACTAAGTCGCAGCTACCAAGGGTTTTGAAGTTGTATTCTGAAGAATCACCATTTTAGCCAGAACCAGGTATGTTTCGAAACAACTAATTTATTGATAAGAGTTTCTCAAGCTAGAAATCTTCGATAATGGTATTTTCTCATTTTGAAATTGCAATGTTTTCTCATTTTGAAATTGCAATGTTAATTTTTCTGAGTTGTTAAATTTGATGAAAGAATGAATTGAAAATTTTATGACACGTAAGTTTTGGTTAAATTTAACCCTAACTTGCACACATAGACAAATATTTTGAAAATTTCAGAGCACATTATATCCAAAATGAGCACTTATAATGCAAGAGCAGAAGATGAATTCAAGTACTACAATTCATAGGTAGTACCCATTAATGTGGTGGTCACAGATACCCACATGGGATGGTCTTCTGACATTGAAATTTTTTCACGGCTGTTGCAAGAGAATGATGCCCAATGCACCAAAAATGTCATATCCAATGGATTACTTCCTGCAGGAGGGTTTTCGACAGCAATGGAAGCTCTAAAATTAGTCATGCAATGCATAAACTATTATAATCCAATCAAAAGGATTGTTGAAAAGGAAGGAAGAACTTATGCAGACTTGTCTCAAAAAGGAATTATGTGTTCATTTGGTCTCCCCTCCTACACACAGATGTTCAATGTCAACCTAAAAGACAAGGCCAAGACATATTAGAGCTCTGAAGAGCGTAATAGAGAAATTATGAGCACCCAATGGTGCCAACAGCCAATCACACCACAGACCAAGGTAATTCAGAGGTCTATGTTTAAACAAGTTACCTCCATATTCAGCTTCTTCAATTGTTCAGTCAATTCATTCAATCTCTCCTTGTCTGGATTTCTATATGGAGGTTGGTTCGCATTATTTTGGGGATACCCTACTGCAGTATTGGCATTCAGTGATTAGTTTAATACTTCAGAATTTTGCAGATACGTGGGAAAACTATCCTGAGGCTGTGGATGAAGAGGTTGATTTACATTTTATTGAGGGTAGCTGATTGTGGGTGGGACTTGACTCACAAGAGGTCCTAAGTGAGGGACTAGAGGAGACTGAGGTATTGGATTCATGATAGGAGTGTGATTAGCAAGAGCCTGGTTGAGAGTTGGGACTTGTCCAAGGTGAGCAGCTGGTCCTAACGACAGTAAAAGCCCAGAAAAGTGTTGCCTTAAAGTAGTGCTAACTTTCACAGCCTCAACGTATGCATCAAGTAGGGTAATAGGAGGGTTGTTTCTCCATTTCATGAAGGTGGCTATTAGACTGTCAAGTCCCTCATAATAGACTTCTAAAGCAGTGGCTTCATCAACAACATAGGGGGCCTACAGTCGAGTATAAGCACCATGAAACCGGTTGTTAAAGGACCCTATAGGCTTACGGACTTCTCTCTTAACATTAGTGAACTGAAGATAGAGCTCATTAGGACTAATGGAAATCCTAAACTTCTGCAGAAATGTAGTCTCTAGTTCAGTCCAATTCTAGATAGACCCAGTAGGTAAATGATTGTACCAATAGAGTGCATCCTCTCCCAAGGAATAAGGAAAGAGTCTACATGCTACATCCTCATGATTGATTCCTCTATCCTTAAGGCCAATCTGAAAGATCTTGATGTGTTCCTCAGTAGTTCTATTGGGATCATTAACATGGAACTTTGAACAAAAGTGTTCAGGGTTCTTCGGCATGACATTGTAATTAGCGAAATTCAATGGAGATGGGTTATTAGCTAGGAAATCCATTGGTGGAGGTGGGGGTGGTAATGGCTGATTTATGGGTGGCTGAGGTTGTTGAATGGGAATGTCCTCAAATGAAGATGAAGATGAAGATGAACTTGATGAAGATGGGGATGATGGAGATGGTTGGGTGAATGATGATTCTCGCCTTCTTCTGGTCCTTCTTGACCTAGTAGGGGCTGGTAATTCTTGAAATTCCTCCTCCCCTAGAGTAGATCTGGTTCTTCTTCTGAATATTTCAAGAGATATGGCAGACAGAAATTGATCCAACTTGCCTATTCAGGCCCTCCTTCTAGCGCCAATCTATTGATGATGTTTTTTGCATAGCAACAACTCAGACAGAATATAATATCCTATATCTCTTGAAAGGTAAATCTCTATCAGCAAGCCTCAAGAGATAACCCCAAGGTCTCTAATGTCAAGTCCTGACAATGCATAAACAACTCAGTGATAAATGTAAAAATTTTGGTAATCACAAAGGGACCTTACTACAAGCAAATATTGAATCCTTTAATTTATCAGATCTAGCAATATGATGATACTTCAATCCTAAATCTAACCCAAATGATAAAAGAAATAACAAAAGATAAGGGTTTCAGAGAGATTCCTAATTTTAACACTAAACCTAAGATTAACAATGCAAATGATGAAACACTTGAAATGGACCAATCCCTCAGAAACTGATTTCTACTTGACCCAGATGGATCTACAATCTTATAGAAATAGTGCAATCTTCTAAGGTACTAAAGATTTTTAGATCATCAACATTCATTCAAAACAACCATATTGCAATTGAAATGAATAAACATTCACAATTGAACTAAGCACAATGAATATAAAAGTCCAGGCTAACTTTGCAAAGAAACTAATAATCAGTTGGTTGCGAAAAGTATGGACTAGATTGCTGCAACACTTCAAGTACTAAATCATAAACACTATCAATTTATCTAACAATAAACCTAATGCATTTATCAAATAACTTAAGCAATTCCAAAGATAGAATCACAATAACCATGCAAGATAAATCAACACAAGAGAATTCACCAAAAGCACAATGTCTCCAATTGTATTGAATCACCCAAAGTAGCAACAATTTCAGTATTCTGTTACAGCACTTACTCAAAATGAACTAATTCCTAACTCTTGCTCTACTGCTTAATTCGATCTAGTATCAAAACTATCTATCTAGCCCTTACAAATGAGGCAGAATGCCATATTAATAGAAACCCCTCAAGGCATGTTGGCCTAATTAGAATTTACAATAATAATAAATGGCCACAAAACAAGTCAGCCCAAGGAGAATTCAAAATAAGATAAAATATGCATTAAATGCATGAACTCCATCCAGGTCAGCCTGGGATCTCCAATGTAGCTCAGACCAATGCATGCAAAATAATAGGGAAGCACAAATTATGATGTAGCCTTGCATTAACTGCTTTCCCCTTTGTCTTTATTTCGATCCACCCTATCATGCACCATCACAAGTACTCTATCCAAGTCGGCTATAGGCGGCAGAGGTAAAACCTTAATTCTCCTTTCAATAGATTTAATAATTTCTCTTTATTGCTCCACCGACTTATCCCACTCAACCCTATTGGTTTGATATTTCTCAATAACTACAATATAAGTGGCCACATCATCCAACTGATGTTCAGTAACTGGATCCTCACTGACTGGAGATTATACATCTCGCCACCATTTTTTCAACTGCTCCAAGCTTAAATGTTTTGGTGCAAACCTCCTTCTCCCTATCATCACTTCAAAGAAAGAAATGCATCTATCATGGATATTAGTCAGGGTATCCTCAATTTTCCTCCTCTGCTTATATATCTTCTTCAAAACCTTATGCCTTATTTGCAAAGCTTTAAACCATTCCCAAGGTTCTGCAACTCTAGAGGAAGGGAGAATTCCATCACTCACCAGCCTATCCTTAGTATATTCCATGATGGTCTTAGTCTTCTGCAACAAGAGATCTACATCCTCTTTATCTTGAGCTAGTACATCTTTCAACCAATCCTTTGCCCTCATTGCATCTCCTTCGGTTGAAATAATATATTTGATAGCATCATCTCCTTTAGTCTACACCCCTTGTAACCAATTTTTTTGTGGCAAGAGTAGTGGTCTTCATTCTTTCCAGCTCAGTTATGGTTTCTTGTGGCAGGAAATTTGCAATAGAAGATGAGGAACTAATGGACTGCAAGGGCTTCATCAAGTCCTCCAAGTACTTCCTTAATTTCTCATTCTCTTTCTTCAACTCTTGCTTAGTTCGTGCTTCCTTCCTCAATCTTCCCAAGATTGCTGCACTAGAACCCTCATTTTCTTCAATATCTTGTTCCATGGAAGTGGGTCCCAGGTTGATAGTCAGCATGTTGTAATCACCCCCAGTAACCTCATCTCTATTATTTTTTGTGGCAGAAGTAGCAATGTGGACCACTCTGTCATTTGCTTCATCCCTTTCGATCTTGGAGATGACCATGGCCTTCTTCTTTCCTTTACCTTTTCCTATTATCCCAATTGGGAGGGGTATCATTCACAAAAAAAAAAAATCTCTTTATTTCTTTATCAAGCCAACTTGGAAGAACAGATTCTGACTGTATTTCACTCTGCCCCACTTCTTCATGTTGACCCTTGGGTGTATCTTCCTACTTCTCAAGAAACTCTTCATCTTTATCATGTTCTTCTCTGCCACACTCCTCTTCTTCATGCACTGGTGATGGAGTCTTAACAGGTGCTTCTTCTCTCTGAGGAGTTTTGTCTTCTTCACCTCTGGTAGGAGAATCCTCATAAGTTACCAAGGGAGTCTGTAGAATCTTCTCAATTTTTGCAGCTGCACTATGAAGCTCACCTTCTTGAAATTCTTCCCCCCCTTCACTTGACAGGTGTTCCACATCTGTTGGTTTTTCTGATGCACCATGTGGCTCATGGGGTGGAGAAGCCTCTTTATGTTGTTCTGTAGCAGAGGTTGCTGGAGGAATATCCTTCTTTGGCACATTTTCTTTGGGAGAAGGAGTTCTTGATCTCCTTGTGTATACCTATGTCTTCTCCCCATAACTTTCTACATTTACCACCGTTGAAGGATCGGCTTCACTTTTCTCCTTGGAAGGTCCACCCTTCTTTCTTAAACCCCTTGTTGTTTTCCTCCTTTTAGGTGTTGGGGCACCGTCCTTTTCTTCTCCTTCACTGGGTTCTTCCTCTACAGATCTTTCTGTCTTTGAAGCAGCAGTCCTCTAATTTTCCTTTGGTTTCCTCTGTTTCTCTTGCTCTTCTCCTTGGGAACCTTTGATCTTAATCTTAAAGGGAGATTCCAGCTTGGTCTTTCCCTTAGGATCTTCCTCAACTGAATCCTCAGAAGTGGAATGGGATTTTAGATCCCCCATTAGATTATATGTGCATGGCACACCTTCACTTTCAAGCTCCCACACCTTGTTTTTGAGCCACAACTTGGTGTATTTCATCACAAGGGTCATGATTTGTTCTAATTCGGTTTTTTCTTCTTCTAGCCAATCTACTTCTCTAATTGGCATGTCCTTAATTGGCTCATAGTCATGACTTTGGATTAAGTCTCCATCATCTTCCACTTGATCGGGAACCATTTTCACACTATACATTTGGACTACATCAACTAGGAATCTAGAGAATTTCTTTCTTCTTACCTCAAACTCATCCTTGATATTAGCCCAGTAGTACTCTATGTCATCTCTGTGGTGGTATTCCCTGCTGGCTTTCTTTTGTGCTTCACCAGTGATATCAAAACCTAGCCTTTTGGAATGGTAAGACAACCCAAGAGTGCTCATTTCCTCCTCAAAAGCATAGGCTGAATTTATTGAAGGGCATACCTCGCCAGTACCTATCTTCAGAGGAAAATCTCCACCAAATCCAGTTTTATGCTTATCTTTCTTTACAATGGCATTAAAGTCACATATTTGCCTCGTGAGCTCCAGAAGTATAACATGGTCTATGGGATATCTTGGAAGCCTATATGGAGCCCTCTGACAGCCATCAATTCTTATGTAGGAGAAGGTTGGAAACTATATAAACCAAGCCCCATACCTTTTGATCAGCTCCTTAGCATCATCTGATATTCTCACGTGCTCTGCACCTTGGAGCAATCTAGTGATGTGCATGGTGAATGCATCATTCACCCTCCTATAACTTGAGCTTCCTAAGTGAAATTGAGGATAAACCTTATAAATTACATCCTGTACAAATATTCCTCTTGTGCTCAATCCTTTATAGGGATGGAATCTTGCAAGTGCATACACCAAATAGGAAGTCATGGTGAATGTCTTAGTCTGTAGCACATTACACATTTGTTCATGAATCATAGTAATTATAGCACCTACCCAATGATAATTAATATTTTCCTGCTCCATCCTCACAATGACATGGAACATCCAATTCTCAAACATACCTGCACTCTTCAAACCAACCACCCAGCAAAGCAATGTGATGGCATCATAGACTTCTTGTTTAAACTTTTCCCTGTGCAACTGCTTAGGCAGTTTTGAGAAATGATACTTTGGCTTTTCCAACCAAGAATTGATAACTTCTTGTGACTTAATAGTCTCCTCCTCATAGTACCTCTTAGCTACCTCCATATTAAATGTTATACATGAGATCTGTTTGGCATATCAAAAGTTTGTGCAATAGAGACACGGTTAAGATTAGCCAATGCCCTCCCTTGAGGGCTGACTATCATCTGTGAATCATTGTCATAGTGTTGGGGACATTCCAATACCAATTCATAACATTGAACTATGGGGGGAAATTCTGCTACATGAGATAATCTTGATTCCATTAATCTCTTGGCCAGCACAAGAATATCTTTTTGTGTTATCCTTGCCTTAAACTCCTCATAATTCCATCGACCCACATTTGTGTCTGAAACTTCAGACCAAACTAAGGCTATCTTACTTTCTGGGATCCTACTCTTTATGTCCAATTTAACTCTTTCTACTTCTGAGATAGAGGATCCCTCCATATCACCCTTAGCCATTCCAGTCACTGTTTTGCTAGCTTCAGCCTGCATCCATCGAATACTAACATGAAAATCCAATTGTTGATAACATATTTTTCAAAATGTTAGCTCAAAATCATAAGAAAACCATCAAACTGAGAAGTTTGAGATCCCAAGCTAACCGAGGAAAACCAGTCTGGGAGGAACTTCGAAAAATTTAAGACCAGGTGGATTTTCCCGAAGAAGGCACGAATATCAACGATTGATCATCAAAATGAAGAAAGGATGAAAATAAAATTGTGTAATCTATTAGTTTAAAGCATGGAATGTTAAGCATTCATCATTAAATTCATACATCTCATCCCATCTCCAAGTTCCACAAAGCCTCCCAGAGAATCCAGAAAAATCCAGCCAGACCAGATTTCCGCGAAAATAACAATACCATATGAACTCCGGGGAAACGAAGGGACGAAGGAAAAATCAAGAAAATCTGAGATCGACAAAAATTTGTGAAGAAGGCAAGGTTCTAGATTTACAAAACATTCTAGGAAAATGGAGGGGACAAGGAAACTCGAGGAAATCCACTAGCCTAGGAAAATCCTGAAACTGAAGGAAAACCCGAATATCGACGTTCTCACACGATCTCGCTCAAATTGATCGAATGAACACAAATTTGAGGAATTTGGGCCTGCAAAAAGTTTGACCTGAACCTCCTATTGATTTTCATTAAACTTAAAGCTCCTCTTAAAGCAAATTAAAAGGGAATGGTGATGCCCTAAGTATGAAACCCTAAAGATCTTCCATTGATGCACAAACAAGCTCAGGATTTAGGTTACTCAACTGCTAGGTTTTAAAGTATCGTCATGGCCCACAAGAAAGCAAGATGAAAGTGAAAACTAAGCACGAAACTCACTTAGGGAACCATCAATCTAATCAACATCATGCAACCCTAGCTTCAGAATACCCAAACGCACAAAAATTCAAACTCTGAGCATATCTAGAATGCCAAAGGACCACTCACATTCATCAATCAAAAGATAGGAAACATGTACATACCATTTGATGAAATGGAAATCAATTATAGCAATGACAGACAGCAATCCCGAATGCCCGAGCAAGCTTTGACAACACTGCCACCCAAAAAACATCAAATCCCACAATTCAGAGGTTCAGCACGCCAAATTCAGCCAAGCACCACAAAATTGAACACCCCAACTCAATAGAATGCAAATGATAAAGCATAATGGCAAGAAAATCCCCAAAAATCAATTAAATGCATCCCTCACAATTCATATGAGTGATCATAAATGCAGTCGACAAGACAAGCTGAAGAAACTCTGAAACCCAATGGAAAAACATAATTTCAAAAAAATCCAATCCAGGTGGAATTCTGCGAAGTCCCAGATTTCCCAAACTACAACATTCATTCACTTCACCATACTTTGAGTGGAATCCGGGAAAATCCAAATGGAGCAAAAAATCCCGAAATGGTGTAAAAACCCGAACTTCATTCAAAACTTAAGATTTTCAAAGTGCAACTTAGGGGAATCACTCAGGCAAGCAAGATAAACAATTTAAGCTTATGCCAAGGCAAGGTAAATCCTCAAAATCAAAGGGCCAAAAAACCAAGAACGAAAGTGAAAGAGGGTCCCTGCTTTCAGTGGGGCGTGTGTGCGAAAACTGCACAACAAGACCCAAGTGTTGATGACGAAGACATGACATCAATTGATGATTTTACTAGGCCAGTCCTAAGGTATACTCAACACTGGATTAATTATTTTTGCAAAAGTTTAAGAGAAAGAGGAATTGAACCCATCTACTTAGAAGATAAAAGAAGAAAACAAAGAGACGAAATTTCTTTTGAAAGTGGAGAGCCTACAAAGAAGAAAAGAAAGACTAGTAAGGTTGCTTCATGTGTTAGAATTGAAGAAAGAACCCCTGAAGCAACAAGATAGGAAGTTCCCACAAAATTATTAGAAAAAAATAAAGATGCAGAGACAGGTAAAGATAAATCAAAAGCAAGACCAAAAGGTGTATCTTCTTCTACATCCAGACCTCGAACTAGAATAACCATTGATCAAGGAACAGGAGTAACAAGGAATGTTGGTACACAAACCAGGTCTACATCTCAAAGACCTGTAGCATTATTCACTTCTCCCCCTTTTGTTAATATGGCCAGTATGAAGCAAGCACTAGGTAGGACTCCTGTGGGGACTCATGTGGCTTTAAAGTAAAATTCTGAGGAATATGAGGCCAGAATTAAGGAACAAGCAGATAGATGGAGAGATATGTGGGAAAAGGTAAAGGAAAATAAATCCAAAGAAAAGCCCATAGTAAACCCAGTGATAGAAGAAATTCAGGATAAGAGCTCTAACCCCATAAATATCAAAGAAGAAGAATTTATTCAAGGGATGCTCGCCTCAGAGGCAGGATATCCTAGCGTGCTTGAAATGGAAATAGGGGAAAATGCAGAGCAAAATCCTGCTGATAAGGTAGTTGTTGAAGACACTTTTGATTTTCAATTTTCTTTTGAGAATGTGCAAAATGTTAATGAACACTTGCAGGTCTTTGAAAAATTAAATAAAGTCCATGTTGAAACTGAAATTGAAACTAAAACTCCAGAAGAAGAAACTACACAGTTCATAGGAGATGGAACTAAAAATGAAGAGAATCCTGATGTAGCTGTAAATGAAGAAGATAAGATTCAGAGAGAAGAATCAGAAAATCTAGATAGACAAGAAAATATAAATCTCCAAACAGAGGAGGTGGTGCTAAATCCTACTAATCTTGAGTCTATGTTAGATGTTGCTAAAGAAATTCCCATTTCAGAGAATATGGCAAGTCAAAGAGATGAAATTCCTGAATCAAGTAATAGAGAAAGACAAGAAAGAGTTATAGAGGTACACCAAGATGATGATACACCTGATTGGTTAATCATGGAATTAGCTTCTCCAATGGAAGTAGAAATATTACCTCTGAATCTAAATGATTTCATACAGCAAGTAAGTACTCCTAAACCTAGGCACAGAGCAAAGGTAAAGCATGTCATACACAAGAGTGCAAATTGTAATAGAACTATCCAGATAGCTACTCCAACAAATTACAAGGATAGACATGAGATAATGCCTAAGGAGTATAAAATCACAAGTATTAATCTTGGACACTCATCTTGGCAACAAGAATTAGAATAAATAAAAGTGAATTTAAATGCTACTATTGCTAGAGTACATAAATATAAACAGAAGAAAAGAGAATTGAAAGAATGAGTTTCTACTTTGGAGAATTTTATCAAGTCACTGACTTTATCTGGTCAAGAAAAAGTTGAACTACCCCAACATCTAGTGCTAATGTCACAAGAGCAAGTAGATGACATTGTTGTAGTTCATCATAAAATCAATATGTTTGAAGAATGGATTGAATACTGGATAAAGTAGGGAGATAAATTTATTATAGATGCAATAAGAATTTACAAGGAAGCATATCACCATTCAAATAAACTGAAAATATTTTAAAATGAATGTAGACTTCTTCATGAGCAGGTCATTGATGAAAGGCGAAATATGGAAATTCTCATACAGATAGATATCCAAGAGTTAATACAGAATAATATAATATCAGAACCTAAAATTTCATTGCCAAGAAAGTGGAAGAAGCAATTGAAATGGGAAGGTGACATGTTAGTACAATGTATTGAAGGATTTGAAAGATTCACCATTGAGTGCAGAAGATTGATGAGAGAAAATCAAGAATTTATTGAAGTATTGTCACGTCAAGGCTTTTATCCCCAAGCATTAGGGCAGGATGGGAAAGAAGCTAAATTTTTCAAGGAATGGATAGAAAGGATAAATAGAGATCATGTTCAATTGTTGACGAGGGAGGTCATAGATGAAATAATACAGTGTAGAAATGTTATAGCCAAATATGAAGCAAACAAAGCACAGAAAAATGATGGCATACTTCAAGTGACTAGATAATATACCAGGCTCAAGCTTACTTGGAGAGCAATACAAAGGATTTCAAAGGAATGAATGCATCAAATATTAAAGGCTTTCTGAGAGTACCAATCAAAGAAAGAAAGAGGAAGTCGGGAACCAGAGCCATAAGTGAATATAGGAAGAACCAGATACCGAATACCAGAAATCTAATGGAATTTATTTGTTGTTTTAATTTGTAGGTTGATCCCAGTCCCTGTAGGTGTTTCTCATTCTTTTATTTCAAAAAGAAGTTGGTAGCCTTGATGAAATTAAAGTGTTCATGCTGAAGTATGGAGAAAATCTTTGTTGTGGACAAAGTCAAAGCTTTGACTTATTCTAGAATATTCTTGATGATAGTTGGCGCATGCCACGTGACACATTTTAATTTGTTGTTTCTAATTTCTCTAAGATACTTTTAAGTTGAACTTCTGAGTGTCTTGTTTCTATAAAAGGCCATCTCCTCCCACATTTTAATTTTTAAGTTCAGAATTTGTGGATTTCAGAGGAGCAAAAAATTCTTTTAATTTTTGTTCTTTTTTCCTATTTTCTATACCATTCTAGCGTAAAACTTTGTATGCACATAGACATTAATTGATATCAGAGCTTTATGGATAGCTACCTATCTAAGTATCTTTTGTAGTTGTTTTTGTAAGTTCGGTTGAACAAGACTATATGTTGCATAGTTTAAGGGTGCATATAGAACCTATTCGATGTCCATCAACAAAACCCCCTCTTTAAAAGCTTGCACCGTTTTATACGTAGTTGTGAAGCAATCTGGTGAAATATAAAGTGGTTTGCTCTATTTTGATTAATTCTTTGGGTCATCCATGGAGAATAACCGGGAGAAACTTTTATTTTTTAGTTTTTTTATGTTTTACTTTAGATTAGATGTTTATAATTTTGAAAATGTTCCAAATATATATATATATAATTCAATGGAAATAGTCTTATTGAAAATATTTTATTTTCCATTGAATTGTTGAATGCTTAATGCTAAATCTACTTAAGTGATAGCAAGAATTTGTGTTATTCATGAAATATTATGTTGAATCTTTTGATTTCATGATGTTATTTGATGATGAAATGAATTTTTATTTGAAATGTTAGTAATTCTTGGAAAAGCTGAAAATAACCATAGTCCCTTTGAGATTAATGGAAAATTGTCACATCATTACTTGAGAGCGACCCTACTAAAACCATGACCTGGTTATCAGAGACTTGGGATTAAACAGAAGTCAATCTTTTCTCTGTAAATGCAGAATTCTCTCTTAGGTTGTCTTTGTTTCATATCTTTCAAGAAGGATAGGCTCTTCATGGTCTTGTCTGTGGATATTTTATTTGATTTGTTTACTGTGAGCAAAACTGTCATCAATAGGAACTAGCGCTAGAAGGAGGGCCTATTGTTGTTATTTTTGGTTTTGTTAGGTCTTAAGCTGGATTTTTGTAGAACCACTAGATCTCGGTCTAGTGATCTTCGGATCACCTTAGTTGAGCTTAGTGGTCGAACATTGTCCAGAACTCAAAAGTATGCAAGTTCAAGTGCAAGTCCAAATATTCCAACCATTGTTACACCATCACCCCCTATAGTGATGGCATTCTTTAATGTGGAATCACCGATTCAATTTTTTGTATATAACGATTTATCAAAAAATCCTGACAAGTTGTGTCCTAAATATTATTTCCACAAAGATGTTGAAGAACATATCAGTATATTCAAAGATACATGTTTTTGAGCAAGAATTCAACATGAAGATGCTGTGTGTCGATTATTCCCAAATACTTTGAGTGATGAAGTTTACCAATGGTATATCAATTTGCCTCGTAATTCCATTAGATCATGGAAAGACATGGAAACTCAATTTTTAGCTAGGTTTAGAACACCTATTGATCTTGCCTTGTTAAACCATCAATTCGCTCAAATAAAGAGGTTCGAGGGAGAACCTATAACCACTTTTAATGAAAGATTTTAGAAGGCTTATTCTAGGTTACAAGCACCTTATGTAGTGGATTTTTTTTTCTATAATAGTTTATTATACAACAGTAGATCCTTTGACTGCTATGTTTGTGAAGGGAAGAGCTAATCCTCCCACTACTCTACCAGAAGCCTATGTTGAAGTCATAAGTGTAAATTTAGAAATGAAACATATTGGAAATGGATTAAGTATTTACCCTACCCCGAATGCAAATGGAGTCCCTATAGTTCATCCCATGACTCCTAATGTGTATCCTGTAGTGATCTAGAATGGGATATTTCCTCAAAATACTCTTTTTCAACCAAGAAATAGTCAAAGCTTTAGTCTCTCGCCCCGGTCCAGCCATTATAGAGCTACGTTCTAATGGAAATTCTTTTTTCTCACAAACTCAAGAAAATCAAAATATCAAAATTTTTGAGGAAAAGGAAGACATGAAAGAAGTTACAGCTCAACTCAAAAGATTGACTACAGAAGTTACACGATTAAGAAATCAAAATTTCTATTCTCAAAACAATAATCCAAATTCTCAAAATCAAATGTATAATGCTCCTAGGCCATCTAGACCATGGAATACATGCCCTAATAATGGGAGAGTATCAACACCTTTAGATAATCCTAATTCAACCAATGAAAAGTTTACATCAAAAGAGAACTTAGCTAATCTTGCAATGAAAAATTGGTGTAGAATTCATAATACAAATGCTCAATCTGAAGTGGATTGTTCACAATTCAAAATTGCTTCAGATATTTTCCTTGCTGCTACTCATTATGATGAGCATTGTGACTCTCAACCTCCTAAAGGAAATGAATTAGTTCTAGTAGGATATGACTTTTCCTTAGTCCTGGAAAGTTATGAACATTTCAAATTACCTTCAACTATCACAATTCATGCTCATAGATATGAAGGTGATGATTCAACTATGACTTTGGAGACATACACTTTTCCTTATCAGGATGAAAATGATCCTATGGAAGAAATGGATGGAATACACGCTTTTCAACAATATCAAAAGGGACATAATTACAACACGAGGAATAACACTAATAGTGGAAATAAATTCAATGGACCTTTAACAACGTCCATCCCATCAAATAACTTTAATATTCCACCTAATGACAAATCAAGCAATAATCCTAGGTTGCCTAAGGTGACCTCTCATTACAATTCATCAAATGTTTCAAAAGGTGAAAAGATCAATCCCGTTGATAAAAAAAATTGACTAATTACTTAGCGGAGGAAATCAAAAAAGTAAATATTAGCCTTTCTTTGTCAAAATTGCTTTAAACACCTATGATCAAGAAAGCCTTCTTAAACACTTTGGAATATTTTTCCAAAGAGAGTAAATCCAAGGATGTTCAAGTGAAAGATAGTCAAGCTAAAATGAAAGATAAGAACATCGTTCCCATAGCTAACGCACAAGTAGCCTTTTATAAAGGAAAGATAGAGTCCCCGCCATTTTTGCTTACTTTGAGAATATTTGGTAAGAATATTCATAATTGCTTGGTAGACTATGGAGCTTCTACTAACTTGATGTCGTTATCCATATGTCAAACATTGGGGTTAACTCCTGCAAATTCTTTAAAGAAAGTCACTCAACTTGACAAGATAGAGGTAAATGTGGTAGGAGAGTTGACTAATATCCACATGCAATTGGCTTCTAACCCTAGAATCCAATATTACATTGATATTCAAGTCATGGAAATACCTAATACCTATGGTATGCTTTTAAGTAGAGAATGGTTGAAAACGTTAAATGGATACATGTCTACTGACTTCTCACACATGTGGTTACCATGGAAAGAAGTGCCTAATCAAATCGAGATTGAAAGAGAACCTCGTATGAAATACATGGTCACAAATTACAATCAAAAAAATGAAGTTATATATATCGATGTAGAGCTGGGAGTTAAAAAAGTACGCAATTCAGGAGTTAAAATTGAAGAAGTTTTCACTTGTGATGTTGAGAAATCTAACGAGTTAATTCCTGGAACAGATGTTTTAATTGAATCAGATTGTGACTCCTCTGAGGAGGAGAATAATCCATATGATAGATTTCAAAAGAGTATTACTGCAAAAGCTCAAGAGAATAATAAAAGTAAAATTTCACTAAAAAGTTTGTTATTGCAGGACTGGTGTTGATTGCACAGTTGCACATTCAGAGAGCAATTGTATGATGTGCCTAGAGGTAATCCACAGAATTGAGACTCGATATTGTCCAGGACATGATGATGTCACAAGAATTGAACTGGAAACGCATCAAAATGAAGATCAAAACCTATAGAATGAAAATATTTATACGACGATGTCGAAAAATGGTACAATACTAAATACAGATGATCAAGCTTGGATTCTAAAATTTGATGGATCAAAATCAAAATAATGAATTGGAATTGGAATTGGAGTGGAACTTATCAATCTGCAAGGTAAGTCCTTTCTTGTTGCATATCGATTACAATTTCAATGTACCAACAATGTGGCAGAATACGAAGCTCTTATACATGGCTTGATCTTGGCAATCAAGAAAAAGGTTAAAATCCTCAAAAGTGTTTGGTGATTTAGAATTGGTAGTTAAACAAATCTGAAAGCAATATATTTTCCACTACAAAAGATTATTTAATTACTGACACAGAGTGTGGGATCTAATTGAAGAGTTCAACGCATTTAATATTACTCACATCCCAAGAAGATACAATCAAAGAGAAAATGCTTTGGCTACTATTGCTAGTACTTTGGAACCTTTAGAGACTTCAGATTTGAAAAGATTCATAGTTGAATTGGTACAATTACCTTCAGTTCCTGATAATGTTACTAATCTACAAGTGTTTGAAGATGACAGGAACATATTAGAATTCATTACTAATTCAAGATTAAGAATTGACTCAAGTCAAAGATAATAACATTCTGAAAGGAATAATTGAGTTAGAACAATTATTCAATATTTATTAGATAGCCAGACAAAAATATTTACCTCAAAGTGAAGGAGGATTATCTGAGTTATATAATTTGAATACTAAAGAAGATCCTAAGAATGTACTCATATGGAAGGTTTGTACTGAAGAAGAGAAAAGAAATATTGCTCAGGCACTTAAAGATTACTGGAAATTCATAGCATGGACATATGAAGATTTGAAAATGTATGAACTTCCATCATTACACATACTATACCATTGAAGCCTGATGTGAAACCTTTCCGACAGAAACAACGTCCAGTGAATGCACTTTTAGAGCCTTTGATTCAAAAGGAAGTTCAAAAATTGTTGTCAGCCAAGATAATTTTTCCAATCAAACGTTCAACTTGGGTGGTGAATTTAGTCCCTGTAAGGAAAAAGAATGGAGACATACGATTGTGTGTAGATTTTCGGAATCTCAACAGAGCATCTAAAAAAGACAACTATCCACTACCCTCACTCAAAGAAGTGTTACATATAGTTAATGGTTCACAAATGATGTCCTTTTTGGACAGATTTTTGTGATATAATCAAGTAATGGTAGCGAAGGAGGATTGAATGAAAACAGCTTTCACCACTAAGTAGGGAACTTTTGCTTACAAAATGATGTCATTTGGATTGATAAATGTTGGAGCTACATTCCAAAGAGCCATGGACTATGCTTTTCAAGAATTGATAGGAAAATGCATCATCATTTACATGGACGACCTTATGGTATTTTCTAAAGATAGAAGAGATCATGTTCGAGATCTTAGAGCAATATTACAGAAGTGTGAACTTATGGAGTTTCCCTAAATCCTAAAAAATGTATTTTTGAGGTGACTGAAGGAAATTTGTTGGGACATATCATTTCTGAACATGGTATTTCAATCGACCCAAACAGAGTGAATGCACTACTCAAATTACAGCCCCTGGGAAGTAGAAAAGAATTGAAGTCATATTTCGGTAAGATTAACTTTGCTCAGAAATTTATTACAGGATTTGTCGAAATAGTGAAGCCACTCAACGATATGTTAAAGAAAGATGCCAAAATAGAGTGGATGAATGAAGCTCAGATCACCTTCGATACTATAAAGACTACAATTATAGAAGCACCAGTACTGGTAAGTCTAGATTATATTAAACCTTTTTATATTTACTCATTCGCTTCTAGTCATACTTGTGTTGCAGTATTAACACAGAAAGGCAAAAATAAAGAAGAAAAACCAATTTCTTTTGAGTGCTTCATTCAAGGAAGCGGAATTGAGATACAAATATGTTGAAAAACAAGCCTTTGCTTTGGTCAAAGTCATGTGCCAGTTCATACATTACATCCTCGAGAGTATAGTTAAAGCTATTGTCCCAGATTCAGTTGTCAAAATGTTGTTGACACAAAGTGAGCTCAAAGAAAAGAGAGCTAAATGGGTTACCATAAAATTACAAGAATATGATCTAGACATCATACCTATGAGGTTGGTCAATGGAAAATCTTTGGTTAAATCTATTGCAGAAATAGATCCACAAATTTCAAGTCAGCAATACACATTGGATGAAAAAGATCAAGAAGACTGGTACTCAGACATTTGGCACTATTTGATCAGCCATACTTTCCCTGATCATATGCAAAGGAATCAAAGAAGAGACCTCAAGATAAAATCACAGAGTATATTATTAAGGGAGGGGTTCTATTTAAAAGAAATCATGAAGGAGTCTATTTAAGATGTTTAAATAGAAAAGAAGTTGATAAAGTGTTGCAGAAACTACATGATATATTTCGAACAGCTCATGGATCACCTTTGGCTACTACACACCTTATTTTAAGAGTGGGCTACTACTGGCCCAAGATTTTTAAAGATACTTATGAACATGTTAAACACTGTCATGCATGTCAGACAGTGTCAAATAAAGGAAGATTCAATGCTCAACTGTTATAGGCGATGATGGAGATGCATCCCTTTTCACAATGGGGGTTAGAATTTATTGGAAATATTAATCCTCCATCCTTAGTTCAACATAGATTCATATTGACCACTACATACTATTGTACTTGATGGACAAAGGCATGCCCAAACAAACAATTCACTACCAATGTAGAGAATCCTAGTGTAGCTGTAAATGAAGAAGATAAGATTCAGAGAGAAGAATCAAAAAAATATGGATAGACAGGAAAATATAAGTCTCCAAATAGAGGAGGGAGTGCTAAATCCTACTAATCCTGAGTCTATGTCAAATGTTGCTAAAGAAATTCCCATTTCAGAGAATATGGCAAGTCAAAGAGATGAAATTCCTGAATCAAGTAATAGACAGAGACAAGAAAGTGTTACAGAGGTACACCAAGATGATGATACACTTGATTGGTTAATCAAGGAATTAGCTTCTCCAATGGAAGTAGAAATATTACCTCTGAATCTCAATAATTTCATACATGAAGTAAGTACTCCTAAACCTAGGCGCAAAGCTAAGGTAAAGCATGTCATATAGAGGAATGCAGATGGTAATAGAACTATCCAGATAGCTAATCCAAAAAATGACAAGGATAGACATGAGATAACGCCTAAGGAGTATAAAATCACAAGTATTAATCTTGGACACTCATCTTGGCAACAAGAACTACAAGAAATAAAAGTGAATTTAAATGCTATGTTGCTAGAGTACAAAAATATAAATAGAAGAAAAGAGAATTGAAAGAATGAGTTGCTACCTTGGAGCATTTTATCAAGTCACTGACTTTATCTAGTCAAGAACAAGCTAAACTGCCCCAACATCCGGTGCTAATGTCACAAGAGCAAGTAAATGCCATTGCTGCAATTCGTCATAAAATGAATATGTTTGAAGAATGGATTGAATACTGGATAAAGCAGGGAGATGAATTTATTACAGATGCAATAAGAATGTACAAGGAAGCATATCACCGGTCAGAGAAATTGAAAAGAATTGAAGATGAATGTAGACTTCGCCAGGAGCATGTCATTGATGAAAGGTGAAATATGGAAATTCTCATGTAGACAAATACCCAAGAGTTAATACAAAATAATATAATATCAAAACTTGAAATTTCATTGCCAAGAAACTGGAAGAAGCAGTTGAAATGGGAAGGTGACATGTTAGTACAATGTATTGAAGGATTTGAAAGAGTCATCAATGAGTGTAGAAGATTGATGGGAGAAAATCAAGAATTTATTGAAGTATTGTCACGTCAAGTCTTTGATCCCCAAACATTAGGGTAGGATGAGAAGGAAGCTAAAGTTTTCAAAGAATGGATAGAAAGGATAAATAGAGATCATGTTCAAATGTTGTCATCGATGAAATAATACAGTGTAGAAATGTTATAGCCAAATATGAAGTAGACAGCATAGAAAAATGATGTCATACTTCAAGTGACTGAAGAATATACTAGGCTCAAGCTTACTTGGAGAGAAATACGAAGGATTTCAAAGGAATGCATGTATCAAATATTAAAGGCTTTCCAAGAGTACCAATCCAAGAAAGAAAGAGGAAGTCTGGAACCAGAGCCAAAAGTGAATAGGGGAAGAACTGGATACCGGATGTCAAAAATGTAATGGAATTTATTTATTGTTTTAATTTGCAGGTTGATCCCGGTCCCGGTAGGTGTTTCTCATTCTGGTATTTCAAAAATAAGTTGGTAGCCTTGATGAAGATAAAATGTTCATGTTGAAGTATGGAGAAAAGTGTTGTTGTGGACAAAGTCAAACCTTTGACTTATTCTAGAATATTCTTGATGACAGTTGGCACATGCCATGTGACATTTTAATTTGTTGTTTCTAATTTCTCTAAGATACTTTTAAGTTGAACTTTTGAGTGCCTTGTTTCTATAAAAGGCCATCTCCTCCCACCTTTTAATTTTTAAGTTCAGAATTTGTGGATGTCAGAGGAGCAAAAACTTCTTTTAAGTTTTGTTTGTTTTTCTTTTTTTCTGAACCATTCTAGCGTAAAACTTTGTATGCACGTAGACATTAATTGATATCAGAGATTTATGGATAGCTACCTATCTAAATATCTTTTGTAGCTTGTTTTGTAAGTTCGGTTGAGCAAGACTTTATGTTGTGTCATTTAAGGGTGCATACAAAACCTATTTATGTCCATCAACGAAACCCCCTCTTTAAAAGCTTGCACCATTTTATATGTAGTTGTGAAGCAATCTGGTGAAATATAAAGTGGTTTGCTCTATTTTGATTAATTCTTTGGGGCATCCATGTAGAATAATCAAGAGAAACTTTTATTTTTTTGTTTTTTTTATGTTTTACTTTAGATTAGATGTTTAATATTTTGAAAATGTTCCAAAAAATATATATATAATTGAATGGAAATAATCTTATTGAAAATGTTTTATTTTCTATTGAATTTTTGAATGCTTAATGCTAAATCTACTTAAGTGATAGCAAGAATTTCTATTATTCATGAAATATTATGTTGAATATTTTGATTTCATGATGTTATTTGATGATGAAATGAAGTTTTATGTGAAATGTAAGTAATTATTGGCAAAGCTGAAAATAATTGTAGTCCCTTTGAGATTAGCAGCAAATTGTCACATCATTACCCGAAAGCGACCCTAGTGCTACCATGACCTACGTATTGGAGACTTGGGATTAAATGGAAATCAATCTTTGCTCTGTAAATACATAATTCTCTCTTAGGTGGTCTTTGTTTCATATCTTTCAAGAAGGATAGGCTCTTCGTGGTCTTGTCTGTGGAGATTTTATTCAATCTATTTACTGCGAGTAAAACCGTCGTCAACATCCATGATTTGATACAGTAGGCTACATGCATTCTAACTTTATAGGATTGGAAAAAGTATAGATTTTTGTTGGGATTAATATGTCTCAACCTTAGAGTCTCAACGTGGTGAATTATTTTTAATTAATTGTTGCATAATTATTTTTTATCCTAAATTATTAACTTTCTAAGTTGTCATTCATCTTTGTGGGACCTCTTTGTGAGGTGGAATCCTACATTGCAGGTGATGAGATGGAATAATCCATATTTTTTAGGAAGTTGGAACTCACTTGGAAAATACTATATTTTGGGGAGATGTCATATATTTCCATTTTGGAGTGGAAATTGTTTTGGCAATTTCCTTTGTTGACTAAAGAGCCTTGGTTTGCAAATTCTATTATGGATTGGACTTGTATTTTAGTAGCTGGAATTTATGGTGGAATTCACATTTTTTAAGTGGTGTGAGGTAAAGAAAACACCTATTTTTGGTTATTGTAGTTTCTATGTTAAACTTACATTATATTTGGAAAGATGACCGTTATAGATGAGATAAGTGTTGTTTCTTTTGGAAGTTGCTATGTGCAACGTTTCATGGATTAGAAAGTTATTGTTTTTGACACAACTTACCTCTTAGGATTTGAAGTTGGTTTTGGAAACCATGGGAGCCTACCTTTCCATGTTGAGCTTTATTTATATGTTGGTTCCTTAGCATGTTTTATGAGATAGGTTAAAGTTTTTCAGAGACGCCGTTATGCTGCCAGAATTATTCCAGAATCTTGTAATAGTGTGAAAACTCCTAAAGAGCATAGCTCTAAGATTGTATTGTAACTATTGTTGTTGCTAATTAATACAATTGAGTTGACTGTTTGGAGTGTGGATTTTTTCCTGAAAGTGTTTTCCCACGTATATGTTGTGTTATGAGATTATTCTATTTTGAAAATATGTTTATGTGTTTTAAGATATGCATCTGAATATATAAATGTTAATTGGTTTAGAATTTTTTGCAACTCTCTCCTGATAGATCCAGTGTAGGAAATTGTTTCTACCACCCATGTTTCCTTTCAGTTGGTATCAGAGCCTAATCACCTTTGATCTCAATTGTGGGGTTTTTTGGGTTTTTTGTACTGATCTAAGTTTCAGTGGGAGTTTTGAAGAAGTGATTTTCTTGATATCATGTTGCAGAGAAAGATGGAAAGCACATCTAGAAGGATTGAGACGGAGAATGATTATTTCAGTGAAGCATTGGTTGCGGATTTAGCAATGCAGGCATCGAAAGATGTGTGGTTAATTGATTATGGGGCATCTTTTCACATGACATCACATAGAGATTGGTTCTTGAAATATGAAGAATATGATGGTGGAAAGGTGTATCTCGATGATGATTCTCATCTGAATATTGTTGGTCATGGACGATTTAGGATACAATTCCTAGATGATATAGTGAAGGGAATTGATGGTGTGTTGCATATCTCAGGTTTGGCACGAAACCTTTTAGTGAGTAAATTGAATGATACGATTGTGCTAGTTGTCTTCTCAAGTGGAGGATGTAAGATGATTAGAGGAGCTAAGGTTTTAGCTAGAGGTGTTCATATAGGAACCTTGTACAAGCTAGATGCATGTGCGGTATAGTGCAATAGTTCTTCTGACAAGTCGAAGAAGAAAATTTCAGATTCTTCATCCTCACCATTGAATAAAGTAGTGAAGAAGTCATTGCATCTACTTCTGATGGTTGTTCTTTCTAGGTACCAAAGGGTGATAACTCTATGCAAATGAAGTTACCAGCAGAGAAGACAATGTTATGGCACCAGAGACTTGGACATATTGGTGAGAAGGGTCTTAGAGCCTTGTAGAAGGCCTTGAAGATTGTAATCTCAATTTTGACTTCTATGAACATTGTATCTTTGGTAAACAAAACCATGTGCAATTTTATAAAAAAATTCATAGGCCTTCTAGGGTTTTGGACTATGTAAATTCTGATGTTTTTGGTGCTATGAATGTTCCTTCATTATCAAAATCTATATATTTAATTTCTTTCATAGATGATTATAGGACATTTATTTATTTTTTCAGAAGTAAATCTGAAGTCTTTAGTCGGTTTAAGGAGTTTAAGGACTTAGTAGAAAATCATACTAGTAGAAAGATAAAGTGTTTGAGGACTGACAATAGTGGTGAGCTTTGTTCTGTGGAATTTGATAAGTTCTGTAAAGAATATGGGATTGAAAGGAATAATAAAATACCATATAACCCTCAACAGAATGGAGTTATGGAGAGAATGAACAAGACGTCGATGGAGAGGGCTAGGAGTATGCTAAGCGCAGCTAGCCTTGAACAAAAGTTTTGGGTTGAAGCTATTTCCACTACATGTTATCTTATAAATAGATCTCCTACATTAGCTCTTGTTGATAAGACACCTATGGAGGCATGGTTGAGAAAGAAGCCCTCATTGAGACATCTGTGTGTGTTTGGTTGTGAGGCATATGCTCATGTGCCAAGGGAGAAAAGGTCAAAGTTGGAAAAAAAGGTTGCAAGTGTATCTTCATTAGATATGGTATTGGTGTGAAATGGTACAAGCTTTGGAATCTAGTGGTTGAAAAGGTTCTCTACAGTCAAAGTGTTATCTTCAGAGAGATGAAACCTTCTTCCACTATTTTGTAGCATACAGAAGAAAAAATGAAAGAAGATTTGGTTCAACTTCCTCTTGACTCTAAGAAAGTTGAACCTGAAGCCTAGAATGGACCTGATGATGAGGAGAACTTGAGAAGCTCAGAAATTTTTGAAGAAGATGAAGAACCTCAACCTCAACTAGTGAGGAGGTCTACACGTGAGAAGCAACAACTAGATAGATTTGAATATTCATTGTTGGATTCAAATTGTGTTTTTTCTTTGATTGCTAACATTGATGAGCCTAGGACTGTTAGAGAGGCTATGGGTATGGATGATGTAGATTCCTAGTTGAAATCCATGGATGAAGAAATGGTTGCATTAAAGAAAAAAGATACTTGGAATTTGGTACCTTTTCCTGAAAGACGTAAACCTGTTGGTTGTAAATGGGTGTTCAAGAAGAAATTGGGTCCTGATGGTAGTGTTGAGAAGCACAAGGCATGGTACGTCATGAAGGGTTATTCTCAGAAGGAGGGAATTGACTTTGGTGAGATTTTCTATCCTATAGTGAAGCTGATATCCATTCATTTTTTGTTATCACTTGATACAATGTATGATTTAGAGATTGAGCAGATGGATGTGAAGATAGTGTTCCTTCACAATGACTTAGAGGAAGAGATTTTCATGTCACAGCCAGAGCATTTCATGGTTGAAGGTAAAGAACATCTGGTATGTAAGTTGAAGAAATCTATATATGGTTTGAAAGAATCTCCTAGGATGTGGTATCAAAAATTTGACACCTATGTGTTGAGTTTGGGATTTTAGAGAGCTAAATTTGACCATTGTGTGTATTTCAAAATTGAAAATGGTCGCATTCTCATCATTGCATTGTATGTAGATGATATGTTTTTTTTTTGGAATGGTAGTATGATTTCAGATTTGAAGTTCTAGTTGTCAGCATAGTTTGATATGAAAGATCTAGGTGTAGCAAGGTATATTCTAGGAATGGAGATCAGAAGAGATAGATCTAGCAAAAATCTTTGGTTAAGCCAAAGAAAGTATGTGAACTCGATGTTGGAGAGATATATCATGTCATCTTGCAGATCCTTGGAAGTTCCTTTTTTGCAAGGGATGAAGTTATTATTGAGGATTGTCCAAAATCACCTATTGAGATTAAGGATATGACCAGAGTACTATACACAAGTGTTGTAGGCAGTCTTATGTATGTTATTGTTTGTACAAGGCCAAAAATTTCCCAAGCAGTGGGAGTCCTAAGTCAGTTTATGGCTAATCCTGGATGAGTGCATTGGGATGCGATGAAGAGAGTGTTCAGATATTTGTGGGGTACTTTTGAGCATTCCTTATGTTTTCATGGTTATCCTACTGGACCTCAACATTCAATTTGTATTCATGGGTTTGTGGATTCAAATTGGGTAGGTGATGTTGATAGCAGGAGATCCACCAGTGGATATGCTTTCACAATTTTTGGTGGTGCTATCAGTTGGATGAGTAAGCAGTGAGTTGTAGTCATTTTGTCCACATTAGAAGCAGAGTATATGGCAGCCACTCATGCTTGTAAGGAAGCCATTTCACTTAAACGGTTGTGTTCTAATATTGGTTTTGATGTTGGACATATTATGACCTATTGTGACAGTCAAAGTGCCATTAACTTAGCTAAGAATCCTACTTTCCATGCTAGAACAAATTACATTGATGTAAAATTTCATTTTGTTCGTGATATGGTAGAAGATGGAAAGGTGAAGTTGGAAAAGTTTGATACTTTGGTGAATGTCGCAAATGCATTGGTGAAGCCAGTGAGCACTAAGAAGTTCAGATGGTGTGCCAGTTCCATGGGCCTTGGGACCTTGAGCAATTGATGTTGTATACTCTTGAAAATTCTTTGAGTGGGAGAATGTTGGGATTAAGGTGTATCAACCTTAGATTCTCAACATGGTGAATTATTTTTAATTAATTGTTGCATAATTATTTTTTATCCTAAGTTATTAACTTCCTAAGTTGTCATTCATCTTTGTGGGACCTCTTTGTGAGGTGGCATCCTACATGGCAAGTGATGAGATGGCATAATCCCTATTTTTTAGGAATTTGGAACTCATTTGGAAGATACTATATTTTGGGGAGATGTCATATATTTCCATTTTGGAGTGGAAATTGTTTTGGCAATTTCCTTTGTTGACTAAAGAGTCTTGGTTTGCACATTCTATTATGGATTGGAGTTGCATTTTAGCAGCTGGAATTTATGGTGGAGTTCACATTTTTTAAGTGGTGTGAGGCAAAGAAAACACCTATTATTGGTTATTGTAGTTTCTATGTTGAACTTATATTGTATTCGGTAAGATGACCATTATAGATGAGATAGGTGTTGTTGCTTTTGGAAGTTGCTATGTGCAATGTTTCAAGGATTTGCAAGTTATTAGTTTTGACACAACTTACCTCTTGGGATTTGAAGTTGGTTTTCGAAAGCATGGGAGCCTACCTTTCCATGTTGAGCTTTATTTATATGTTGGTGCCTTAGCATGTTTTATGAGACAGGTTGACATTTTTTAGAGACGTCATTACACTGTCGGAATTATTCCAGAATCTTGTAATAGTGTAAAAACTCCTAAAGAGCATAGCTTTGAAATTGTATTGTAACTGTTGTTGTTGTTGTTGATTAATACAATTGAGCTGAGTGTTTGGACTGTGGGTTTTTTCCCGAAATGGTTTTCGCATGTATATGTTGTGTAAGGAGCTTATTATGTTTTGAATATCTGTTTATGTGTTTTTAGATGTGCATCAAAATCTGTAAATGTTAATTGGTTTAGAATTTTTTGTAACTCTCTCCTGATAGATTCAGTGTAGGAAACTATTTCTGCCACCTGTGTTTCGTTTCAATTTTCACCTGGTAAATTATCAAGACTCTCATCCAAAATATTTAAACTTTTAACATTTAGTTCCAACTCGTAGAAATCCTCAAGTTTACTAGAAGCCTCAGAATATTTCCCACATGGAAGGGTATGTGCAGGATCATCATGGAAAAAACATGCCCTTAAGTGGCAAAAAATTCAGAAAAATCAGAGTTAGGCAACTTGACGTAAAATTTTGAATAATTTATCTATATTATTTCAAAAATATGTAAGAATAGAATTTGTAGCAAATTGAATGTAGTTTCTAAACTACTAGGTTTGTTGAAAAAAAAAATCTATTTGGTGAAAATTTGAAATTTCAATGCAGTGGTACTTAAATTTTAGGGAAAAATAAGAAGTAGGTGTCTGTGACCACCCTAACCACAATAAAATGATAATATTTTTTTTTAAGATTTTAGATACAAGTAGAGGACTCATGCCCCAATATGATGCATAATTTTTTGTATTTTTTTCCTAGTCAATAATTAATTATAAATTTTTTATTACAACTTTTTTTTAAATATAAAAACTCATATGTCTAACCACCTTAACTTGGTCAAAACTTCATGAAATTCAATTTTTCTTTTTTTAATCCTATATTATGTGAAACATAGAATGTGACACCTATTTTAGATTCAAAAAATGTGATACCATTACTATAGATGTTTTTCAATCAACCTATCAATCAAGACTTTAGTCATAATTTGAATAGAAAATGAAAATGAATAATAATTACTTATTAAATTCAAAGTAAAGCATAATTTATATTGGTGGAAAGTTGAGAATATCCTTTAAAAACCCTTTTCATTTCATCAATTTTGGGTAAAAAAATAGTTGTCAGCCACATACCCATCATATTGCCACTTTTTGGTCCATCATGATCCTGCACATACCCAGAACATCCCTCGTAGTGAAAGCAAGTTGTACAGCAGGGAGTTTAATCCCTATTCCTTACCTTTTCAAGTTTCAAAAAGGACTTAGCCTTAATTTCTGACATTCTAGGAGCTTGTCTAGTTGACTTTAAGTCTACCTTATATTTACTTGATGACACCAAAGGTTTGAGTCCTTGTTGTGATTAGACTATCATAAGGGGAAATTTTCTAAAGAAAAGTAGAATGAATGTTTGTTTTCATGTTAGACTAAGAGATGTTATTGGAACCAATTATAGCTACTACATTGGTACAACGAAAACCATTGACAAAATCTAGAACAGTTGTCTTTCCCTGATATTTGTTTATAGAATATTGTGATATCTTCTTTGACTATCATGAACTTCAGTTGTCACCACTTCTTCATTTCTTAGTTTCAATTACTTTTGTGAAACCAATTGATATGCTATCCTTGGTTGTTATGCATTCTTTGTTCCTTTTCTATGACAAACTTGCAATATACATCTTTTTGTATTGTCTCACTGTCCACTTGCTCACATATTTTTTTTAATAGTTTACTTGATTGTCCTATACAAAGTAAAGGTCTTTTCCATCTTGAAGATATATTAAAATTTGTTACAACATTAAAGCCTCTGAATTTGATGGAAATGTCATATGCTTTAGTAGTCTCATAAAGGGCTTCATCAATTAGACAATCTCCCCTCTTTTGAATATTTAAAACATTTGATTCCAATATTTCATCAAGCTTGTCAAATTTAGCATATGCATAGATAAGCTCACTGTCAACCTTTGGCTCTTTTAATCTCTTTCCTTACCATCAACAAATACTTAACTGGATCATGATACACACCTGCTAGCTCTGTTGTTCTTAAATCCACTACATTCTTGATTGAAGAAGATACATTCCATATTGAAGGAAAGATGTGCATGAGGAGTCGAAACCCTATATTTTGTAGCTAGTATATGAGGAAACATTGGATATAACAATGATAACTGACACTTCCTATATGGAGCCAAAATGAAAAAGTTTCAAATTTGCAAACACTTCCTACCAATGTATATCCTTAAGGAGAAAATCTAGGACCTTATCGATGATGTATATATACTTATTTCTCGCAATAAGACCTCTTCCCCTTTACCCCCAACAATTATATTGGTTGGTTATATGAAATTGGCAAAACACATTACTCATCATTATATCTTAATACATATAATGATATTGATGTTGATAACCCTGATGATCTTCCCACACTTGATTCTTATTTTAAGAACATTATGGATGTTCTTCCTCTGTTAACATTCTTCCCCTTTACCCATAATAAGTATATTGGTTGGTTCAATGAAATTGACACAGCACATTACTCATCATTATATCTTAATACATATGTTTATATTGATCTTGATAACCCTGATGATCTTTCCACATTCTTATTTTAAGAACATTATGGATGTTCTTCCTCTCTCAACATTCTTCAAAAAATCTATAGGTGATATTATAAATCTTTGCATGGCTCACCTTCTATACAAATAACAACATAGGTGACCCAACTACTATTGTGCACTATAATTGAATTATTAGTTGACTCAACATCCTAATATTGATCCAATTTTTCCTTTCGCTGATAATGTGATCTATTAGGATTACATATTCTCTCTTTTATTTTACCTATTTTTATGTATCCCTATCTTCACCTTTTATTTCTCCTATCATTTTCCTTTTCACCTTCTCACCTCCTTCATTTTTTATATTATTTATTATTTATTTTCATCTTTAATTAATTTAATATTACAATCTAGAGAAATTGATTTTGGAAGTGATATTATTTTTTTATACACCAAGAATAATGAATTTGCTAAAATCATTCATTTCCATATGCTTTATTTATCTTACATTCAACTCCCACTCCACATATTTCATGTGCATAATGCTTATGTGGTTTTTCATATTTTACCATAAATATGTAATAATTAGACATTTGATCCCCTAACACATTCCATCCATTAAGGGATAGGATTTGATCGTTGGCATAGGACATATCGTGGGTATAGTATTTGGCAGCCTAAGACTAGATTTGGGTAATAAAAGATCCAATAAATTTACACTTAATATCTAATTGCAAATCACTTTAATTTAAAAAGTACACAAACTCACCAATCATGTGATGCGACATCAACATAACAATATTACATGAATTAGTGACCCATATCAGTTGATGACACATTTTGGCTCTTTTTTGTGGTTTTTGAAAAATGGTTTGAAAACATTGATAAACATGCATAATTTTCGCCCAAAAAAATGGGGGAGTTCTAGTTGGACTGTGTAGGGACGTGTGAAAATAAAATTGATCAACTCGAATGTTGTTGGCATGGACCCCTCGCTCAACATCACCCTACCCACCACCAGTCCCTCTCCCTTAGCCTTCTCTTATCTTTTTTTCATTATGATAAGAATGGTTTCCACAACTAGGTCCATGAGTACTCTACCCACTACTTTCTTTATATTTAAAAATATAAATTAAATATTAGAACCTCATAATTGGATAATCCACCCCCTTCCACATATAAGTATTTATTGATTTTAAGCATGTCAAGTTCTATACCCCTAGTTGGAGGCTCTGTTAGCTCTCAAAAACGCAGGCAGGATGCCTATAGAGGCTACCAATCTCTTGATACGTTTCAGGGTAATAGACAAGGTCAAGAGAGCTTAACCTTCTACTCTTCAGGTGCTGCTAAACCTAGGCGTGTGTACCTATATGAATGAAGCAGACTTGACTTATGATTATCCTTCTTGCAATGATTTTTCCACAATGGAAAATGGAAGTGAACAAATGAATACAAGCGCAATAGCAATCTTCTAATCTAAATCCTATTATGCTCAATTAACAGATGTAAAGAGAATGAATGAATCTTAATGATGAAATTGCAGAGACTAGTGCCTTATTGGGTATGCGGAGTCAAATGAAACATAAGTGGGCAAATTATTCTGGAAGAAACTCAAATTGTCGACATATGATTTGTTTATAACTTGTATAAACATGCAGGATTATGACTACTAAGCTCTACTTTAATAATCCACATGAATCTCCCTGATTACTGTGATCAACCAAAAGGATTTAATCTCTCCTTGAAAGAACTAGTCAATTAATCACACAGATACAGCAAATGTGCACTGATAAACTAAAAATAAACTTGTTATATCAATTTAAACAACCAGAAAGAATCAACTTGGAGATAGCTTAGCAATACTTTTCAATAAACTCAACATACAATTGACACCAAAAATAACTTGCCACACCAACTGATTTTCATTGAAATCGCCATTTGAAAATATGCATCATAGTCTCTGATATGAGAATTTTATTCTACTGTAGCCATTCCTAATCTACCTACAGAAATCTGATCTAAAATCTGATCATCCCATTCACAATCGGGAATGATTATTTATACATATACATCAGGAAACATATCGCTTTGAAATTCATGTCGGCCAACCGTAGTATTTGAGCTTATTCCATGTTGGCCATAGTGTTTGAGTCTTATTATTCATTCATTGAAACGATCACCGAGACACCCTGTAAGTATGCCAAAGGAAATTATAATGTTGTCAATCACCCCTTAGTTCTCTGTGTTTCGCCGTGACCTTCTACCGTTGGGGAGAAATCATATCGAATACCCTATGTCACGTCGAGAGCTCATATGTTATGTTCTTTCCAGTCATTGAGACACAAGGAGTTTTCTTACCAAAATGTACCCCCTGCTTCATTCACTTCGTTGTAACATTATGATATCGGGGAGACCTTATGTAGTGCATATTATGTCTTTTTGAAAGTCCTCATCCATTCTGAGTCGCTGATACAAAAGCACACTCTCACCGAGATGTATCTATCATTCGCCTTCGCTAAGACAATGCAAAGTCGGGGAGACCTTACGTAGAGCATCCTATGTCTTACCGAAAGCCCACATCATCATTCATGTTCGCCAAGACAACATAATTCTTATACCGACAGAGTCCATATGTATTCCATCGATGAGACCCACTTGAATTTGCTAGGACTTACTCTGAAGTCACATTAGTCTCACCGAGATGCCTTTTGATAGAAACTCCATGTGTAATGTCGGTGAGACCAAATGTCACTTGCCAAGACCTCACCTCGATGACTCTAACTCTTATCGATATGTATCTTCCCTCCACCGGTCGGGGAGACATTGAATTCGATGAAACATCATCCCGACGGTATAACTCCTGCCGATTTGAAATATCCTCTGTTGCCGAAACAATGTGAAAGTCTTGCCGATAACTGCCAATAAGTAAACTCCAATCGCCATGGCATCAAAAATGTCTTGTCGATAGGCAACACAGATGTTTACAAGCAGAAAAATGGATCGAGGAGACCCTAATATTGTCACGTCGATACAGACCATGATGTGAATAATGCAAGACCTTATGGAAACAATGAGACCACATGGTAAGAAATGGGCAGAATGTTATGAAAATAGACCCATGTGTTTATGATGAGGATTCCTATGGAAACTCAGGGGTATGAAAACATGTGAAAATATTCAAAAATTTACAGTTCCAACAGTGGCTCCATCTTGGGATGAATGATTGTGAGATCATTGCAAGGATCCAGATCTTTGGGTGAGCAAACCAGACACAAGATGATGAATTATATGAGCAAGATGGAAATGGAAATGAATGCAAAATGGAGATGAACAAAATCCTAAACTATTGTGCATGGAAAATAATTTTAAAGTGGATTAGAAAAAGTTGTCCATGCACTAGCAACCCTTAATCCTCTGTGTTTTAACTTCACCTATTCTGAGCTGTTACAATCTGAAACTCCAACCATACTTTCCCCTGTCAAATACCTAGTTTTGTCTTGAGTTCATCAGATTCTTCTTGAAGACATTCATGCAATATTCCATGTCACTGAAAGTTTTTAGAGAATCATCATGCTCAATTTGGCCCAAATTCCCTTCACCATTCTGCAGTTTATATTCTCCATCATCAGACAAATCTCTGTTATCTTCAACATATAAAATGCATGCATATTCAATACAACATTTCTGATTATCTTTCTCACTGTTATGAATTGTGAAACATTCTCCCAGTTGTCTTGAAAATTGACCATCAAGGTGCTTCTCTTGAGAAACAAAGAATTATGTCATATCAATGCTATCTAGAACAAATAAATCTGAAACCTTTTGCACCTCCCTCAAATCGTCATTTGGAGAGAATACTTGAATATGACTCATATCTTCAATATCAAGCATATATGAACCAATCAAAGCTGAAATTATGTCATCCTTGGCATGAAAATAAACGTCTTCTCCAGATAAGTTAAACATTTCAAAATCACATACCTCATCCTGAATGGACACTAAAATTATATTTTCCTCATCATCAAGTGGATCTTCATAGTACACAACCATGGTGGGAACTATTACTTGTTCACTATCAAATGGATCCACATTTTCCATTACTTCTTGATCATCACAAGAACTGCAAGAATCACCTTGTTGTAGATTAAAATCCACAAATTCATTTTCACAATCTGCATATTCACTGGATCCCTCATAACATACACTGCCTTCTATGTCATAATCTGTTATGTAGGAAAGAAATTCAATATCCTTGTCTTCCTCAAGCAAGCAATCATATGAACCATATTGACTTGCACATGTCTCATCTTCTATTGGCTACAGTGTATGATTGATCTCCTGTTGCTCATTCATGTTATCACCATTGTCTTCATACCTTTTCCCTTGCATGGTATCAATAAATTTATTCACTATATCCAAGGTACATTGTTTTGATGACTCTGGCCAATAAAATGATTCAGGCTCCCATGCTCCACCAAAGTACATCTTCCACACACCATTGCAGTCATGCGCAATATACCTTTCAACTGGATCAATACTAACTAACTCTCGCTGGGCTGATTCTATCTTGAAATTGCCAAGATCCACATCACATAAACAATTGATTCGATCTTGAGGCACACAATCAACAACCTGGCTCATCCTTGGCTCCCTATACAGCCTGACTTCCTAACCATTCACTGGAATAGTTGCATAAGATAAATCAAACTAGATATTTCCCCCCACTGCTGCTATCCATTGTCTTGATAAAAGCATCCCAAACTGAGGAGGGCTATCAATTACTGTTATATCTATATTATAAGCCACCTACGAATAAGTAGCCAGTTTGACTTCAACATCTCTCATAATACCTACCACAGGAACAGGTCTGTTATCCATTACATAGCACTTTCCCCCATTAGCATCAACCCACATGCCAAGCTGCTTCATGACTCCTACTGGCATAATATTTATGGCAGCACCAGAGTCTATCATGCAATTCCTCAACAATTTGTTATTTATGAGCAATGTAGTGAAAAAAGGATCAACTTGTGGTGGAGTTGTTAATACATCACTTAAGCAAACTTCTGGGATATTTACTTTCTCTTGCCTATTGACTGCTTTAATAGCTACTTTATTTTCAGAATTCATTATCAATTGAACAGCATTGTCTCTGTATTCCTTAATTTTCATCATCTCAAGTAGAGGAACAAACATTTTTACCTGAGATAATGCTTGAGTGAAGTCCAAAGAGGAGCCTTCTACCTTAATCATTTTTTTTGCTCCAATGTTTCTCCTTTGTATTCTTCCTTCTAATCAATCTCTTGCATTTCTTTGTGTAGCTCTTTAACTTCCTCCATTTGGACAGGCTTCTGTTCACTTTTATTATGCTGTCTATTTTCTGCTTTCTTCACAGTTCCTTGTGTCGCCTTTTCTTTCATAAAGATACCCTTGGGGACACCTTCCTTCTCATTTACCGTCTTGTTTCTCAACCAGTACTTACTCTTTGCTTCTTCAACTACAGCAATAGTTAGTCTCTCTATTTCCTCTTTAGTGAGTCTCCTCATACTGCATTGAGTAGGCACCTCAACAGAATGTGGTTCTGTATAATCTTCTTCAGAATCATAAAGAACCTGCTGTTCAGCCATATGGATTATATTTATGATTTGAAACATCATACTCATATCCTTCATCCTCTAAAGATGATTACCTCTCCACAACGTGGTGAAATATATTTGAAGTCAAATATACTGTGTGATCTTCTCCACTATTTTCCATCAACATTCCCTCTTCTTGCATCCTTTGGGCTACAACACAATAGTCTGGGGAATGTAGCTTATCACAAGCTTCACAGAAATAATTGTTATTCACCATATAAGTTCCCTTCTGCCTCAATGGATCAGGAGTCTCTTTGCTTCTTGGCCTAGCTATTATAGGTTTTCCATCCTTCTAGTCTATATTATAAGGCATATCATGCAACCTCGACCTCTCATTTTTGTATGTATTCTCCTGTCTATACTGATAATTGTTACTTTGTTGAGGAGGCCTAGGGTTGTCTCTTTTACTGACTATCCCAATAGCCTTCCTGTTGTTTTCAATTGTCAATGTTATTTTCTGTGCTTCAACCAAATCTCTTGGGAACCTATTTCTTAGTTCATGATTTGGCTGTCCATAGCGATTCCCTGTCTGATTGTGAGGAGCATTTGATTGATTAGAGGGCCCTGCACCATTATCACCCTGCTTATGAGGTGGTACATACTTTGGGGGGCAACCAGCTATCTGAGTAATGTTCTGAGCTTCCTGCAATTCGAATTTTCTCATTGCCTATATCATCTGGGCTTTCTCCTACTCCTCCCTCTCCTTTTTTGAGATTCAAATCGTGCTTTGACTTCCTCATAAGTCAAAGATTCATAATCATCTTGAGGAATCGTATTCTCATTGATCTTATTTTGATTATTTTCAATTCCTTGTTCACATTCATGTTGGTATCTGAGTCCTCTTGCTTCAAATCTAGCATCAAATTCAGCCTGTTTCTGAAAATCGTGAAAAGGATTTACTTGCTCTTCAAGGGTACAAAGTTCTACACTGGAATTATCTCTCCATGTATCATAACAATTATAAGTTTCACAATGTGCTCTTGATGCTTTATCTTTATCTGTTAAGCACATGTCCTCACTTATCCCTTTTCCCTTATCAAGCTTGTCATCTTTCTTTGTCCACTTACTATTGCCAGCAGGAGCTCCAGTATGACCACCCCTGTATTAAGATCTCCTTCCATTCATGTTTGAACAAATGCAATGTTTCTTTCAGAGTCGCCACCTACTTTTCCAAAAGTAGGAAAATGATTATTTCTAATATTTTCCCCAGCGGAATCACCCTTTCTGAAACTTCTCAAATTACAACCTTTTCTTCAATGACTCTATATGATGGTCTTCAACCGAATGTTCTGATGTAATCCCCAGCAGAGTCACCAATTTGTTAGCTCTAAAAAATGCAGGCAGGATGCCTCAAGAGGCTTCCAATCTCTTGATACGTTTCAAGGTAACAGACAAGGTCAAGAGAGCTTAACCTTCTACTCTTTAGGTGCTGCTAAACCTAGGTGGGTGTACCTATCTGAATAAAGCAAACTTGACTTATGATTATCCTTCTTGCAATTATTTGTCCACAATGGCAGATGGAAGTGAACAAATGAATACAAGCGCAATAGCAATCTTCTAATCTAAATCCTATTATGCTCAATTAACAGATGTAAAGAGAATGAATGAATCTTAATGATGAAATTGTAGAGACCAGTGCCTTATTGGGTATGCAGAGTCAAATGAAACAGAAGTGGGCAACTTATTCTAGCAGAAACTCAAATTGTCGACATATGATCTGTTTATAACTTGTATAAACATGCAGGATTATGAATACTAAACTCTACTTTAATAATCCAGATGAATCTCCCTAATTATTCTGATCAACCAAAAGGATTTAATCTCTCCTTGAAAGAACCAGTCAATTAATCACACAGATACAGCAAATGTGCACTGATAAACTAAAAATAAACTTGTTATATCAATTTAAACAACTAGAAAGAATCAACTTGGAGATAGCTTAGCAATACTTTTCAATAAACTCGACATACAATTGACACCAGAAATAACTTGCCACACCAACTAATTTTCATTGAAATTGCCATTTGAAAACATGCATCATAGTCTCTGATATGAGAATTTTATTCTACTGTAGCCATTCCTAATCTACCTACAGAAATCTAATCTAAAATCTGATCATCCCATTCACAATCGGGAATGATTATTTATTCATATACATCAGGAAACATATCTCTTCGAAATTCATGTCGGCCAACCGTAGTATTCGGGCTTATTCCATGTCGGCCACAATGTTTGAGTCTTATTATTCATTCGCTGAAACGGTCGCCGAGACACCCTGTAAGTATGTCGAAGGCAATTATAACGCTGTCAATCGCCCCTTAGTTCTCAGTGTTTTTCCATGACCTTCTACCATTGGGGAGAAATCATATCGAATACCCTATGTCACGCCGAGAGCTCATATGTTATTTTCTTTCCAATCGCTGAGACACAAACAGTTTTCTTATCGAAATGTACCACTTCATCCGCTTCGTTGTAACATTATGATATCGGGGAGACCTTATGTAGTGCATATTATGTCTTTTCGAAAGTCCTCGTCTATTCTGAGTCGCTGATACAAAATCACACTCTCACCGAGATGTATCTATCATTTGCCTTCGCTAAGACAATGCAAAGTTGGGGAGACCTTACGTAGAGCATCCTATGTTTTACTGAAAGCCCACATCATCATTCTTGTTCACCGAGACAACATAATTCTTATACCGACAGAGTCCATATGTATTCCATCTGTGAGACCCACTTGAATTCACTAGGACTTACTCTGAAGTCACATTAGTCTCACCGAGATGCCTTTTGATAGAAACTCCATGTGTAATGTCGGTGAGACCGAAGGTCACTCGCCAAGACCTCACCTCGATGACTCTAACTCTTACCGAGATGTATCTTCCCTCCACTGGTCGGGGAGACATATTGAATTCGATGAAACATCATCCCAATGGTATAACTCTTGCTGATTTGAAATATCCTCTGTTGTCGAAACAATGTGAAAGTCTTGCCGATAACTGCCAGTAAGTAAACTCCAATCACCATGGCACCAAAAACATCTTGCCGATAGGCAACACAAACGTTTACAAGCATAAAAATAGATTGGGGAGACCCTGATATTGTCATGCCGATACAGACCATGATGTGAATAATGCAAGACCCGATGGAAACAATGAGACCACATGGCAAGAAATGGGAAGAATGTTATGAAAACAGACCCATGTGTTTATAATGAGGATTCCTATGGAAACTCAGGGGTATGAAAACATGTGAAAATATTCAGAAATTTACAGTTCCAACAGGCTCTAACCAAAGGTATGGGGTGACATTTTACATGTGAAAAAAATATCCATAACCACTTGATCTAATATTTGATGATGATGTCAAATTTTATACCCCTAAATGGAGGCTCTAACCAAAGCTATGGGGTGACATTTTACATGTGAAAGAAATATACATAACCACTTGATCTAATAGTTGATGATGATTCCTTGAATGTTAGTCATTTCATAGGATTAGTTCATATGGGTGGTATCAAAAATCATTTTCAAAAAAGACAAAAAATGAAAAAAAAAAAAGTAAAGTGGAAAATCATGCAAGCTTAAGGGATGCATTGTAAAGCTATAATAAAGAAAGTTGTATATAATACCAAATAAAAATAAAATAACTCTACTATAATTGAGATGTCTCATTTATATTCTTCCCTTTATTTTATTCCCCTTGAGTCATTATAGAATTAGTTTCTAATGTAGGATGCCTTATTTCCCTTTCTCCTATTATGAATGCTATGAGAGTACATGCCTACTTTAGCATATTCCCTTCCACCTCTCTATCTCTCAATCCATGTAATTAATATTTTTATCCCTTAAAATCCATATTTTATAATGATGAAACATTTGTTAAATCCATGAAAATACATCATCACTCACAATCCACATTACATCCATTTTTTGCACCTACCATATACATATTACTACTAACACATTCCCTTTTTTTGTGATCTCACTCAATACTTCAAGTCATATAATAAAGATGGATTTAATAAAGTACCTTATTTCCTAGGTGCATAAACTTATGAGTAAAATTTGAGACCCATTGATCTATGTCACTAGTCTTGAATACACTTAAGTAATGGGAATAAATCCTTCATACACATGATCAATAAACTAGAATATTGGTCCTTGAAAAACCTTAAGATTTTGGGATTAAAAATAGTTATACTTGGCATATAGTTTGATTAAGAAACATTAAGGGAAGTACATTTTGTAATACACAAGTCATAAATACACATGAGACATGAATTTAAATAAAAAATTCAGCAACAAAAGGGCATTCGTAAATGAATTATTTAGGAATAAATACATCCAATACAGTAGGTCCCTTTCACATATAGTCTCAATATATAAACTAATGGCATATAACCTCCAATAAATATTTCATACTATTAAGATTCCACCATGCATAATAATATCCAACCTTGTCACATCCAAAATAGATAGATATAGTTGCAAAAATATCTAGTAGGAATTATAATCATCTAAATGTCTAATTTCCATGTAGAATACTAAGTGTCATACAAATAAATCATGACACTAGCATGTCACATATTACATGTAACATAACTTCTCCATATAAATGATTGTCACACCTAATAATTCAATGCCACTTACACTTGGTCAAAGGTTGTTGACACACTTCACCTAAACCACATACATGTCTTCCTACACTACAACCAAACACTACTCTTGCCTTATGGTAATAAAGACATAATCCTAGTAAACTATAGTTTCTTGTAGTACCTATATATATTCTAGAACATCATCATGCTCTTGGTTATCAATGTTTATTCTTTTATTTTCCCTTGTTTTCCTATTTTCATTAATTCAGCTTCTACTTTTTACTTTCATTTTCTTTTCACCTTGGTGCAGTCAAGGTCGAAGGGCCTTGCCAAGCTATCTGAACAAGCAACTAAACACTGATTGATCCACACAAAAAGATCAAATGAATGCACGGGAGAACAAATATCTTCTATTTATTTAATAACAAAGATGCATTCAAGATATTCTCTTCAGGGAAACACTTTGTTATGCTCTCCACCACACTTGACCCCCTCTACCTTACACTACTTTTTTTGCTAACTCTACATGTTATTCTTTTATTCCTTCAAGTCGGCCATGCACATTCTCGCTCTGAAGTCAAAGTTTCTAGAATTATCTAAGAATCAAATTGTTACATCATTATCAGTAGCTCATCGAGTTGGCTAGTGGAGATGGATTCCACAACAATGATGTGGAATTCATCTAATCTCATTCTGCTAGGTGTCGCCATCCACCGCCATTTATCGAAGCATGAGTCATACTACACGCTACCGAGTCCACTATCATCCTGTCAGTGAGACTCCTAATCAACTTCGATTGAAATGAAGAAGTCCCACTGATGCACACTTTACACACAGAAGGACTCATCAGATCGTCGGGGAGACTCGGTACAAAGTTCCACCGATGACACAAGCCTTCGCCGATCAGTACCACTGGACACACGAGTTGTTGGGCCATCGTGGAGACTATCATCCATGTCCTGGTGACAAGAAAGGTCTCGTCGATGACATCCACCATTGGACCATTTGTAGGATAGAAAACCTCATCTCGCTGATAGGAGATCCTCACATCAATGCACACCATCCTCCACCAACACCGTCGGTATGTTGTTGGGACGTGGGGAAACATCACACTGATGGAACACTACAAACTACACACTCAATGTTGTCATTGATAAATCATTGGGAAATGAAGGAAAGTCACACCGATATGTCGTGGTCATGTCGATAGGCCATGTCATCCTTTATTTGATCAACAAACATAGAATCTGAGCGATGCAGGATTGCTCTTCGCCCTGGATTCTCCTGCATCAAACACCCGGGGTAGGAGAAATGTTTCATAAGTGGGAACTCAAGATAATTTAGGCCAATCTAAAACCAACAGTCCAAACTGAGCCAGATCATGTGCCTTCACCCAAGTTGCTTCCTCTATTGTTTTTCCATTCTAGTGAACCAGGTACTCTATGTACTTTTTACCACGTGTTTTCTTCACAACCCTGGAATCAATAATTGCATCTACTTCTTTTTTTTACTTACTGGTAATTAGTTCACCCAATTTTTATTAACAAACAAATGTGACTGAGTAACTATCTCCTCACCAAAATGTTTGTACAAATCGTTGGCGTTGAAGATAGGATATATATCAATATTCTTTGGAAGTTCAACTTCATAGGAATTGGCTAAAAAATTACGTAGGATTTGGAAAGGACCTATTTTCTTCCACTTTGGCTTATTATAGGTTCACTGTGGAAACCTCTCCTTTCTTAAATGAACCCACACCAGTTCTCCAATCTAAAATTATTTTTCCCTCCTGTGATGGTCATCAAACTTTTATACTTAGTTGTACTCTTCTCCAACTTGTCTTTCACTTCTTTATGCAAATCTTTGATATATTATGCAAAATCCTCTGCCACAGTACTTGTCTTCACCAATTATGCACTATATTTGAGTTCATCTACGCCCCTAGGGTTGAAACCACACACCATATTGAATGGAATTTTTCCAATACTCCTATTCACTGAATTATTATAGGCAAACTCTGCCTGTGACAACAAGTCCCATTATTTTGGCTTTTCTCCAATCAAACATCAAAGAAGATTACCTAAACTTTTTTTCACAGCCTCAGTTTGACCATTTGTTTGCAAATGGTAGGCTAAATTGAAACCCAAATGTGTACCCAATTTCTTCCACAATGTGTGCCATAAATGACCAACAAACTTTGTATCCCGATCATATATGATACTCTTAGGCAATCCATGCAACCGAACTATTTCTTTGAAAAACAAATTTGCTACATGGGAAGCATCACTAGTTTTCTAACATGGGATAAAATGAGCCATTTTTGAAAATCTATCGATAACCACAAAAATTGAATCATTACCTCATTGAGTTCAAGGAAATCCCAAAACAAAATCCATGCTATTTTTTGTTCCCATGGTCTCTCTAGAATTAGTAATGGTTGATACAGTCCGACATTTTGTTTCATACCCTTTGCATGTTGACAAATTCTACATCCTTGTACTATTTTATGTACATCCACACTCGTTATTGGTCAATAATAGCTTTCTTTCAACAATGAAGTTGTCTTAGCTATTCCAAAATTTCCTCCTAATCCATCATTGTGCTTCTCTCTAATGAGATTCTCCCTCATGGAACCTCGCAGTATACACTTCTTCTCTTTGAACAAGTTCTCCTAAATGAAATAATCCAGACATGGAGTCTAATCCAATTCAGTTGGATTCTTACATGCTAACCATGCCTCTCTAAAATCTGGGTCATGCTCGTACAACTCACCCAATGCATCAAATCCAACAACACTCACTCTCATCTCATTCAGCAAAAAATTTATCCTACTTAATAGGTCAGCAACCCTATTAGATTTACCACTTGTATGATTCAACACAAAAGAATAACTTTGCAAGAATTCAACCCACTTGAAATACCTTTGGTTCAACTTACCTTGGTTTTTTATGAATTGCAGGGCATGATGATCTATATACAGTACAAATTCTTTCAGCAATAAATGATGCCTCCACTTCTTGAGTGCTTGCACAATTGCATAGAACTCGTAACAATGCACTGAATATTTCCTCTTGGCTTCATTCAGCTTCTTGTTGAAGTACGCTATTGGTCTTCCTTCTTAAATAAGAACTCCTCCAATTACTGTTCCACTTGCATCACAATCCACTTGGAAAACTTTTCCAAAGTCTGGTAATGCCAACACTAGCTATTCTATCACCTTATTTTTCAACAGATGAAAACTCTTCTTTGTTGTAGTTGTCCATTGGAACTCTTTTCTTTTTCCCTTCATTGTCTCCATGATGGGAGCACATATCCCGCTAAAATTTCTTATGAACCCCCTATAGAAGCTCGCCAACCCATGAAAACTACAGGCTTCAAAAGTACTCCTTGGTGATGGCCACTCAACAATAGCCTTTACTTTCTCAAGATCCATTTTTAATCCTTCCTCAGAAATCACAAATCCCAAGTACACTAACTCCTTCATGAAAGTACACTTTTTCATATTCACCATTAACTTTTCTTCTTTCAATCTTTACAAAACAGCTCTAATATACATTCTAAATGTTCTTTTGTTTTACTAAAAATTAAAATATCATCAAGATAAACTATGACAAACTTACCAAGATAGGGCTTCAACACCTGATTCATCAATCTCATGAATGTATAGGGTGCATTTAACAGTCCAAATGGCATGACCAGCCACTCATACATTTCATCATGTGTCTTGAATGTTGTCTTCCACTCATCCCCTTCATGAATTCTAATTTGATGATAACCACTCTTTAGATCAATCTTTGTGAAATACCTTGCTTCACTCAAGCAATCCATTAAATCATCCATTTTGGGCAATGGAAATCTATACTTAATAGTAATCTTATTGATCACATTGGAATCTATACACATACTCACCTCCCTTCTTAGGTGCTAATATAGCAGGTATAGCGCATGGGCTTTGACAATCCCTAATCAAACCTTTGTCCAACAACTCCTGGACTTGTCTATTTACCTCTTCATTCTCTTGTGGTTTCTTCCTATACGGTGCCTTGTTTGGTAAACTCGCACCCAGAATCAAATCCATATAGTGACTAATTTCCCTCACTGGTGGTGGTCCATCTGGTAACTCCATCATTATGCTAGCATACTCATCCACCAATTCTTGAATTTCTACCGGCAACTTTTCTCCCTTTTCTGCTGCTAGGTTCTGAGGTGGTCATGCTACCACTACATAGAAAACATCACCCTTCTTCAGATCCTTTAGGAACTACTTTCCTACAACAAAACACACCTTGGAAGTACCTTTTGTGTCTTCATCCTTATCCTTCATGGGATTCAAAGTAAATTCCTGACCATCCTTCTTAATGGTATATGTATTATTCTTACCATCATGAATAGCTTGACGGTCAAACTTCCACGATCTTCCCAGCAAAATATGGCATGCATCCATTGGCATTATATCACAAAGAATTTCATCCTTGTATTTACCAATCTAAAAATTAACCAAGCATTGTTCTCTTACCACTAATTGATGCTCCTTATGCAACCACGAAACCTTGTATGGACTAGGATGCTTCATTATTTTTAGCTTCAACTTCCTCACCATTTCATCAGACATAATACAGTTCATGTTGTCACTATCTACAATTACCTTACAACACTTACCACTTGACTTGCATTTGGTTTTGAACAAATTCCTTCTTTGTATCGATTCTGCTTCTACCTTCTCATGACTTTAAAAAATCTTCCTTATCATCAAGGATTCTCCATCTTCTATATCTTCTCCATGCTTTGAAGTTTCCACCATTTCATCTTTAGCCTGGGCCACATTCACTCTGGCCTCTTTTCCTTTTCTTGGACCTTGTGGTAATTCAAAATACTTGTGACCAACCTCTCCACATTTGTAGCATGTAACAGTGAATCCTCTACCTCTTCCTCTTCCAAAACTACCTCTTGCTCGAGATAACTCTCCTTTTCCTCAAAGATATCTTCTACCTCCTTTGTCTTGAGAGGTGCCTTCTCCATCTTGTTTTGCAAAATATCCTCTTCCACCACTTTTTTTTCCTTGGTCATAGACGTTCCTACCTCTACCCCTGTTATTGCTTTGTTTCTTTCTATTTAATTTCTCCTCATCTCTCAAGGCACATTGATAAGCCTCTTCCACACTCTACAACTTGAACAAACTTATTTCATCTTGTATGGACACTCGCAAACCATTTAGGTATCTTGCAACTTCCTCAACATCATCCTCACTATGGTCTGCTCGAATACTCAATCGATGGAACTCTTTAGTGTACTCCTTGACACTGGACTCTTTCTACTTCAAGTTATGTAGTTCCTAAACAGACTTATCTAATAATCTATAGGCATGAAATTTTCTTTCAGTTTGTTCACCATGTGGTCCCATTATTTTATCTTCTCCTTACCTCTCCTTTGTTTATCAATCTGAAAATGATCCCACCATAGGGATGCATGCCCCTTCAACTTTGTGTAGGCATATTTCACCTTCTTGTCATCTTCCATACCTTCAAATTTGAAGTACTTCTCCATCTCAGTAATCCAATCCAATAATTCATCAAAATTCAGGTTCCCTTTGTACTCAGGAGGGCCAAAAAAGGTTTGGTATTTATTCTATTTAGGGCTCAAATGAACCTCTCTTCTCCTCGATCAAGTTCTGGTTGTGCTCCTTTAGCTTCAACCTATTCTTCTTCTTCTTTGTCACTCACATCATTGACATGGTGACCTCTTCACTGTGCATTATCGATAACCTCTAATCTGGCCGCAATCCCTCTCAACATATCTATTAGGACAGGTCTGTTTCTCTTTGCACCCCTCGTCCTCTACCTCGTCCTCTTTGTGCCATCTTACACAAGCCCTCTACAACTGCAAATTTTATTCTCGCTCACTTACCCACAACAAATTCTCTATAGGACTTTGTAAATGCTTGACACCTTCTCATGAGAAAACCTTGCTCTAATACCACTTAGTGTAGTCAAGGTCGAAGGGCATTGCCAGGCTATCAGAACAAGTAGCTAAACATTGATTGATCCACACAAAAAGATCAAATGAATACATGGGAGAACAAATATCTTCTATTTATTTAATAACAGAGATACATTCAAGATATTCTCTTCAAGGAAACACTCTATTCTACACTTCACCACTCTCAACCCCCTCTACCTTACACTACTTTTTTTGCTAACTCTACATGTTCTTTTATTCCTTCAAGTCGTCCATGCACATTCCCGCTCTCAAGTCAAATATTTTGGAATTGTCTAAGCATAATATTGTTACATTGTTATCAATAGCTCATCGAGTCAGTCAATGGAGATGGATTCCACAACAACGATGTGGAATTCATCTAATCTTGAATTTTGCCAAGTGTCGCCATCCACCGTCGTTGACCAAAGCATGAATCATACTGCATGCTACCAAGTCCACCATCGTCCTTTCGGTGAGACTCATAATCAACTTCTATCAAAAAGAAATAAGTACCACTGATGAACACTTTACACATAGAAGTCCACTCATTGAATCATTAGGGAGACTCAAGACAGAGTTCCACTGACAAAACAAGCTTCCACCAATTGGTACCACCAAACACACAAGTTGTCAGGTCATTGTAGAGACTATCATCCATGTCCTAGCGAAAATCAAGTTCCTGCTAACAACATCCACCATTGGACCATCGGTAGGACAAATGACCTCATCCTGCCAATAGGAGATCCTCACACCGATGCACACCATCCCTACCAACACCGTCGGTATGTTGTTGGGACATGGGGAAATTTCACGCCGATGGAATGCTACGAACTACACACTCAATGTGGTCATCAGTATATCGTTGGGACATGAAGGAAAGTCACACCAATATCTCATGGTCCTACGAATAGGCCATGCCAGCCTTTATTTGATCAACAAACACATAATCTGAGCGATGTAGGATTGCTCTTCGCTCTGGATGCTCCTGCATCACACCTTCTCTTTGTTGTCATTCACATTTCCATTTTTATTTTGGTTCTTTTTATTTATTTATGTCTGTGATTCATATCACTATGATTAAATAAATAAATGATTATTCATACTTAGTCATTAACATACGTGCTATTATACAGAAACACCCTAGTCCCATAATGAGATGTAATAGATCAATCATTATGGTTTTTACAACTTGATGTTTCCTATTGAATCCTTCTCTTCATAGTTTGTCTTTATATTTTCATGATTGTTCTGTTAGGATTGCGCTTCATTTTTCTTTATATTTTTTTATTCATCATCCTAATTTTGAATCATGCTCCCCTTGTAATGCATCTTTTGATATTTATTAGTTCTTTTATTTTCAGTATTTTATCACATTTATCAATATTTTGTTTGACTACTTGGTCACTTACAAGCATAAAGGAACTTATTTCCATCATGACTCTCATATATTCTCATATCTTGGGGTATCACCTAGATGTTCTCCTTTCTCATCATATTCCTCTTTCCTTTCATCAAATCCCTTGGTATTCCTTCTTTCCCCTTTTCTCTTTCCTCTCTCCTCTTAACCATTATCCTTAATCTAAATGGATCTCTTTATTTCTTTCTATCACTAATAAACTTAAAGGGGTATATATCCTGCATCACTCACTTTAACTCCTTTGTAATCTTGATCTTTCACCTTGACCTTGACAACTAGCCCTTCTCATCACCATGAACTTGGACTAACCTCTTTATCCATTTTGTTGGTTACATTATATCCATTTATGACCATTAATTTTTAATTTCCATTTCTAGCTTGGGTGGAAATAATTAATAGCTAAGGTGGTAACCACCATTTATCCATTTATTCAATTTTTAGTTTATAATTGGATGGGAATCACAAAATAGGAATTTAGCCATTTATTCAATTTGTAGTTTCTAGTCGGATGGAAACCTAAGTTGGTAACCACCAAATATCCAAGGGTGGCAACCACAAAACCATTTATCTTTTTTTTTTTCCTTTTGATTTTGGTGATTTTTATCATTGGTATATTTCATCATTGGCCTAGCCTAGTCTCATTTAGAGGTGGCTACCTTATAGCCCATATTATCATTTCCTATTTCCAAATTCTATTTCTCAATACCTAGAATCCAGTTTCTAATTTCTTTTTACAATTTTTTTCCTCTTCTTATCTTAGGTCACTAATTTCATTCATTTCATAATTTCTTCTCCAGAACAAATCTTCATAGATCTTTCCCCCAAAATAAAATGGTTAAATTTTTGTGGGATACTTTTTGCATTTTCACTAGCATTTCATGGCATGTTTATGTTCAAAGGTGTATGTTTGTGTTTCCTTTGAGTATTTTTTCCTTATCTTTTTTTCTAAATGCTTGTTTCCATTGTCATTACATGTGTCAACCTAGTTTTATTTTTAAGAATACAATGACTTATTTGTGTAGATGTTGTACAAGAACATATACATGCTTAAGAATGAAGAATATAGAAGACTTGAGTCTAAGATGAATTTCTCACCTTTTGGTAACAAGTATCCTTTATATTTCATGTTATTTACTATACTATAGAAACTATCACTAGAGCATCATATGCCTACAAAAGTGGGAAGAAATTTGAGATCAAAAAAATCATACTCTATAATTATTGTTCTCATGTATTGTATTAATTTAAAAACAAAAAATATATTTTTTCACACTTATTTTGAACTTTATTGTTGTCTTATTGCACATTGTCTTAGTTCAAACTAGTCATCCTAATCCATTTTTTATTTTCCTTTTTAAAATTCAATGTTTACCCCCTTTTTAAATTCTTCTTCCCCTATTTATTTTTCCCCTTTCCATGTCCCCTTACCCCTTCATTATAAACCATATTTCCCCTTTCAACCAAATCAAATAATTAGGTTTTATCTCCTAGGGTAAGTATAAAATCACCTCTTTTTGGAATTTACATTGTGTATCCTAGAGATTGTATTAAGCTATAACAACTTTTAGATGGGCCCCTTTACCCTTAATTTTTTATAGAAAATTGAACTTCTTTGAGCTCATGGACCAAGCCTCTATGACAAGAAATTACTAGTCAACCTAGTCTTTTTCACCATTTAGATCTATTTTTTTATAGAAAAAGAATTTGATAAAGTTTTCTAGGGTAATATATTTTCCCTTCTCAAATTCCCTCTAAATTTTCATAAAATGGGACTCCATTATCTCATTTTTATGCAACAAATACTAATTTTCACTGCAGGCCTGAAATTATTGAGAATTTCCTCTTAAAGAATGAGGGTATGTTAGTGGCTACTACAATTTCTTAATGTATTAGCTATTGAGAAAATTTGTCTCAACCTTGCAATTACATAAGGTATTGTTGATACATAAGGTATTGTTCATCCAACAACAACAGAGGGTGTGGGGGATCCCCCCACAAGGGGGATCAATAATTTATATTTTATTATTGTAAATTTGGACTGTTCATCATTATGTCTCATATCTGATGACTGATATTTAATTAGCTTGACTTGCCCTAGAAGGAAACCCTATTTTATGAGGGTATTGTATTACGACTGCGTATTGTGATGTATTCTGAGAGTTTGATAGCGATCAAGTTGCCTTTGGATCTCTAGTTGGTGATACTCCTATGAGAAGCTTTCTCTACAAGTATATTGTAATCTTTGTGATTTCTGAATAATATATTGGGTGGATTTTAGAGTGTGGGTTTTTTCTCTTGAAAGTGTTTTCCCTGCATAAATAATTGTGTTGTGGTATGCATGATATTTGTGTTTAAATTTTTGTTTAAGTTTATGTAATTGTTAAAGATCTGTAAAATTTTTGCATTATTCTCCTCTCAATATTACTGTAGGAAGTTGTTCTGCTACCTTAGCTTCCTTACATTAGCCTTTACATCAAGGTTTGAAATAATTTTTTAGTGCATCACAATATTTTTTATAAGTAATATCTTTATTAATTGGTGACTATTTTCTATTTTTTTACTTTATCTTGGGATAGTTTCTATATTTTTTCTCTCACAAATTTCTTCCATTTTACCTCTAGTATACATACACCCATTCTAACGCCTCCCCTCGTTGATACTCATCCATTTCCCTTCATTTACACTACCATTTTGTGTTCCTTTTCATTCCTTAATCCTCCCCTTACTTCCCTTTGAGCCATAGTAAGCTCGACCTTAGGTTTTCTCTATATTTCCCTTTTAGATTATATAAGTGCCCTCTTGTAAGATTTATATTACTCCCCTTTTACATTAGTCTCATCCACTTATAATTCATTTTTTTTGCCATTTTTTTCTTTTTTACATCCCCCTCTCCATCTATCTCCTTTAAAATTGTTAGAATGCAATTTTATTAAGAGTCACACCCATATAACATGTATATATTATTATGATATAATTTTATAAAACCTTATGCATATTATATGCTTTGTAAAATGTATACCATTTAAATAATTGATAATCCAATAAACTATTAGATTATTAATTACATATAAATGGTAGCTTTGAATTGGTTTGACTAATATCTATTTAGGTATTTTTCCAGGCCTTCTCTTATATTTAAGGAGATTATCTCTCATTGAGAGGTGTGGGAGTTAGGAGATTAATAGTGAATTATATTACATGTATAACAAGTATTATATGTCATGTGGGAGTAAGGAGAAGTATTTCCCCAAGTTTGGTATATGTTTTCATAGACCACTATGTAACTATTTTATAAAGGAATAATGATTTATGGATTCTTTTACCCAGAAGGATTTTCCCCATGGATATAGTTTATAATGTGTTGAATTTGTGTAATTCTTATTTTATTTATTTTTATATTTATTTGTAATAATTAGTCTAAGATCCTAATTTCTAGCATAGTATTAGAGCCAGTTACGAAATGTTAATCATATTTTTACATGTCTTTTTTCAAACCCATTAAGGGTTTGTTTTCCTGGATGACATGCATATCTTCAAAAAAATGTGAAAAGAGCATTTGTAGCATGTCTAATAGGTTTTATTATCCCTATTTTAATTTGCTTCCTGTTGGTTTTCTAGTTAAGGATATATATAGCCTTCATATTTTTTAAAATAATTTAACCAAGAGTAATCGATTTGAGACAAATATTTCTTTTGTGGAAAATGTATACTAAGTGGAGTTCTCTTTCTTTCTATTTACAATAGACAATCATCTCAAAATTTGAAGAAACCAAATTTTCCTTGCAACCTTTAATGACTATTCTTTGGACACATCATGATGTTGTAGTTATATTGAGATCACATCTCTTGTTGGGAAAAACATATCTTGCAAAAGAAACCTTCGTAACTTTTACACACAAATTTAACCTAGAGAAAAAAATTAAGCATTGGTATTAACAACTAAGAGATTAAGAGATTAATATTAGATGGTGGCATTTGTAAACTACAATGTAAAACATACCATCTTACTCTGTAGTTAATGCATAAAAATCTATCATAATCTCCACAAACCCAAAGCATATAATAATTGAAGATGATGAAATGGATATAAAATAAAAATGCAAAGAAAAATACAATAATGAAAAATTACCTTGCATTTTACCTCTCTCACCTCATGGATTGAGCTAAAGTATATACACTTGTGTCTACTTGATGTTCTCCTTGATGATGTGGTTGGATGGAATGTGGTTGTTTAGACCAGAAGCATGATATTGGGATTGAGGATTGATAAAAGAAAATAGCAGCATAATGATATGATGAAGGTGGATGCCTTCAAAATGAGACAAAATACTTCAATTTATAGATTTTTGATTGGGGAAATCAATGGCCAAAATGCATTTACTAAATGGAGGGTCAAGATTGAATAAGATGATGAAGCCTTAGCCTTGTGGCAAGTGTCACAAGAGAAAAGGAGGTGTTAGAGAAAGAACATTTGGAAAAACATGAAAGAGACGTGTCTATGACATGTGTAAGATGTATGGTGGCTTGGGATAGTGACATGTCTATGACATGTGTAAGAGCTAGGGTCGCCTCACATGTGTGAGAGATATTCTCACACGTGTGAGAAAGGGGTGGGATAAGTAGGTTAGGAGACTTGTTGATCCATGTAGATGAATTCAAGGGCTAAGATTGAAGAGACAAGGATTGATGGTGAGGTAGAATTAAATAATAAGAAAATGGTAATGAAGGTTAATTAGCCTAAATAAATTAATTAAGTAGATATTAAGTAATTTATTTAGTTGAAAGGTTTGGGGCTAAGGTTAGATTCAATTAAATAAATATAAATTTATTTAATTAAGTTTGAGATAACGATGAATTAAATAAATAATAAATAAACATTATTTATTTAATTAACAGTATTTAGATGTCTACAATAACAATCATACTAAAAACAATTTTAATTGATTAAAAAAATATATGACCATAAATTTAAATGTCTAGCACAATACATGAAAATGATATGAAAATGATACAACCAGTATATAGTAGGTTGTGACTTGATTTGGTGCACTTCTATTCAAGATATATTACATTGCGAACATCTTCATATTTCATTTTGTTAAAAAAGGTTTGAGCCATGTAATTTATGATCATTTAATGGACTTTTTAGCTTACCTTGAAACTTGGTAACTTGACATAAATGCCACTTTTATATAACTTTGTTGTCCTTACAACTAGAATGGTTGAAATGAGAGACCCAAATAATGAGACTAGAGTTGCTATGATAAAACTAAGTTGAAAACACTTGTGTCCTACACATGTGAACTTACTCTCATAAGGTGTTGGTCTGCACATGGGATTAAAAAAATTATATCATTAAAGTTTGTCATGATCAACATTATTCACCCTATTTTAGTTTTTAAGGGATCCTTGTGATTTGTCTTTGCAATCCACTAATATATTGATCAATTGGACATTAAAATATACCATGCAAATATGGTTTATTCTACATATGTAACACAAACTTAGAATTTTAACAACACCTAAGAATATTCTTGAATTAGTACAAATATGTAGAGAATTCATGTTGTTAGAAAGTGGTCTAACATATGACCCCATATAGATGACATCAACAATTGAGAGACAATAGACAAGTAAAAATCATAATCAACATTCATAGAATGATACCGACATCAATTGTATGATAAAAAAATCTTCATAAACAACTGTCAAGTTTATGATAAAAGATCTTATAAACAACTGCAATATTAACATTACAATATATCTGATGTAAAATAAACATGATACACCCACAAGGGCTTTAAAAAATTATTAAACACAAACTTGTACCAAATTTTTAGTAAATTATGCCATACTTACAATCTAACAAACTACCAAACAGCCAACAGATTGCATTTCGTGTCGATTCTCCATGGAGTTGTTGGCTTCATTTTGCTTGGTTCACTCATCTCTTATTTATATCAGATACTATTAGTTGATCTGTCGAGATCACTAGATTTCCTCTAAGATTTAGGTTGTTAACTTCATTTAATGCTTGTACCCATCCACCATCTAATTTTTTTTGGTGTTTTTTTAATGGTTATGCTCTTGTGTGCAATCGTAATTTCTTTCTTTCCTAGAAAATAATATCGCTTTACATTTATAATCTGAGGTTGATTAAATAAATTTAAACATTTACGTACAGATTAATTTAAATTAAATTAGTTGGGTTGAGAAATAAGTAATGAATATTTAAAAATTGAATATATATGACAGAGTATCTAGTTTGGAAAATAATGATGTAGAAATGAAATTTTATTGATGTCATGTTCAAATCATTTGAAATGGGTGTATAAAATGATGTTCTCAATATAAAATGATCTTTTTGGCTTTGCATAGTCTCAAAAATTATTGTGGATCAAATCCAAGTCCATTGAGTTTAAATTTGAGCATCATTTTGTTGATCTAATGTATGAGAATGAAGTTGATTGTGTATAGAAGTTGATTGTGTATAGTTGAATATGTCTATTGTGTGCAAATGAAATGGGTAGGAAAATTGGAGTTCAAATTTGAATGTTTCAAATTTAGGTTCAATATTGCATGCCTTGAGGTTAGACTAGGTTAAATTTTGAGTGGCATGAAAGTGAACCAAATATGGAAAATGATCAAATTGAGGCAAAGACCAAATATGGAATTTTGTGCAAATGGAGATGGATAAATATTTAATGAATGATAAATGTGTTAAAATATATGTAAAAGGGGATGAAATAAGTATGAAAAAGGATCATGCAATGAGACAAACTTGACATAAGAGTGTGCCACTTATTGATATGTAATTGTAGAGAGGCCTATGTATGTTAGATGAGGAAAATGGCAACTATCCTATACATCCTTTGGGTCAAACAAGAAGGAGATACATCAATGTTTTGCAAGGCATCTTAGAATTCAAACTTATATTTTATATGTGAAGTCTCCCACTAATCTAGAATCTATTAAAACCAAGGGTCTACCAGGAACTTGAGAATAAACTCTTAACTAACTAGACATAAGTTCCCAAGTAAATTTAGAGCTACAAAGACTCTAGGTTTGAACATTAGATTGTAGTTGATTAACAAAAACAAAATTGTGATGTAATTGGATTCTACACCTCTTTCAAGAATGATATATGGACATGGTGACGTCCAAAAGCAAGGATTGCATAAAGCTTGTATGTCAAGTCATTTGGTCATTTTAATTAGATAAGGACACTAGAAATCACACTTTAGAAGAATTGGTGCCAACTCTACCTTTCAAGGGACACATATGTCAACTCAAGATTAGCTTTGAGGAATTGCTAGTTAATAATTACATTAAGGAATCAACGATCATATATTTTCCCAAGGTGAGGGTATATGCTTCTAGAGTTTACTCATAGATGTGAGCATAATATACATCATAATTGACTTGGTTTCTTAGTCCCAAACTAAATAAGTTATTATCTCTAGAGTTGGTGTGAAAATATTGTGAAATCATATTTACTCATGTTCTCAGTCTAATAGTTATAAATAAAACTTTTATTGGATTCCTTTCGATGCAAGGCTCCTTATAGTATTCAATTAAAACAATTTTGGCTCCAAAATTGTAAGTTTAATTTACAAATATTCACACCCTTTGTACTATGGATAAGGGTTGACTTGTAATTATCCTTGAGCCTATCAAAGACTCCAAACTTACTTCACAAATAAATGGTCAAGAGCTTATCTTGGTCTAAATGGTTAATTTTTTTTAAAACTAATTTTAGACTTCAAGAAATTAACAAGGATCTAGTTTTGATCATAGATTATTCTTGTAAGGGAAATCTCTAAGATTTATCAAGGTATTAATCAATAGCCACTTATTCTTGAATTACTCAAAAGCATATATTAATGCATATTTTTGAATTATTCTCCTACTTATAATGGGTGTTTGTCATCTTAAGGAATTATCCAAGGATCGTGCCTAGAAAGGATAGTTCACTCATTAGTATATGTTTAGTAATCCATGACTATTTTTTCTTAAAGAATCATAGAAAATCTTGCATCCTTTTATTTATAAGTTTTTTATATGATCTCCTTGATAAAGATAATCTAATCTTTTTTCTTAAGTCATGTTATACATGCACATAACTTACTTATTATTGAATTAAATATTAGAGATAATAAATCTATCTATTTCATCATGTCCATAGTGACTATATCCTAGGATCAATTATAGTATTTCAAAATAATTTATGCATAATACATAATAATTGTAATATATCAAACTAGTTGCTACTACAATTAGTATTTATTTAAACCTTGAATCTATCATATAAAAAGACCAATCTTTCTCTATAATAGGTTTGATTTATCTTATCATATTTGGACTAAATATTACCTATAAAATAGGCATTACGTCTATAGAATAATATATAATCATTAAAAATAATAAAAATACATTAAAATTATCATTAATTATGGTCTTTATTATTCCTACACTAGGAATAAAATTATTTAATTATTGTGGTACTAACTATGATAATGATCCTATTTATAGGAAATCTACCTTTGAATATGCCTTTAAATAAATGGTGTGGGTGATATCTCATGGATGGAATAGTACTTAAATAGACTACCTTCTATGTCTCTTGAATCAAAAGGTTGAATAAAAAGTAACTTTAGAAGAATCAATGTCTTAGAAGATTATTAGAAGAGTGCTCATCTAGGTACTAGTAAAACTCCCATGTTATTACATGATAGTTCCAAATTAATTTTACTCTTATCAAAGACTTTTATTTCAAAACAAAAAAAAGATTGTAAAGAAAATCACATTAGAGATGATGGGCACTTCACTCAAGGAAAATTTTCCCATCATAAATTTCTCTCTAGTTCTATTAATCGAATTATCATGTGAAATCTACACTATGATCAAGAAGAACTAAGATAAAGCCTTAGCAATCACAAATCAAACCTATGTGTAGTACCAAATTCTTTAAATTTAGATCAATAATTGGCAATCACAAATCTTCAACTTGTAAAATAAATATATTATATAAGACCTATGGGAACTATATAATGAACCTAGGGGAGGTTGGTCTAAAAAGTCTCTATCTCCAATAAAAACTTTATAAGGCCTTATGTAAAGAATTGTTTTTAAAACACTAGGATTATAATTATGAAAAGATGTCTTTCACGTAGTCTAAAATAAATGGTCTTCATTTTGGCACGTATTTTTGTCCTCATTTATCACTATCAAATAAGACCTACATTACTAGGATAATTATTTTTCCTTTTATAGAAATTAATGATTGATACCCCTATTAACATTATGGGGAAGTGTTAGAACATTATATTGCTAGTGATCATATCCTTATAGAATTTATATAAATTATCCTAATATAAGGGTGAAGCCACAATAGTGGTTTACAATTGAAGTGAGGAAGGAAAACTCACAAAAAATGAATGCATGGCAAAAAACTTGATTTTAGGGGTTTGTACGAACCTATTGGTTCGACCGAACCCATTAGGGGTTCGCTAGAACCTGGGTTCAAGCGAACCCTTTTAATGCTTACCCGCCAAAAAATCCAACAAAACCCCTTATAAAAGGGGGTTCGAATGAACCCTGGTTCGAGCGAACCCCTAGGGGTTCACTCAAACCCTAGGGGTTCATTCGAACCCCCCTTATTCCTCATCCCCCCTGAGACACAAAGAAACCTAAATTTTTGTCACTTGGACTCGGGTTGAGGATGAAAATGGATGAATCTTCACAAACCCAACTGGAATCAATAGTCCCTCGGAATGAGCTATCCAATGAATATAATTTTAATATGTTTTGGTTTTATTATGTATTTGTTTTTAGTTTTATTAAACATAGGTTTTTCATCAAAAATGAAGGTCTCTATTCTACACATGTGGAAAAATAGCAGATTATCAAAAGAAAATTTCAAAAATATGAGTGCACCAGATATTGAATTCCTTGATCCAACAAAAAAAAAAAATTGACATATACAAAAAAAGTTATGCGTTATACGATCGCGCTATGTTTGAATTGTAATTGGTTTGACTTAGAAAGTTGATTAAAGAAAAAATATTCAATAAAAAAATATCTAACCAAGTGGAAACACTAGATATCAGAGTTATGAATCTAAATTCAAAAGAATTAGAATTTTATCCTTCATGGAAAAAAAATTATGCATTATACGGTGTGCGTCACTTTTTAAAAATGTTGTTTTTTGAAAAAAATCAGTTTTCGTGGGAGATGGAAAAGGAAGTGCAATTTGATTCCAAAAATTTTGAAAAAAATATTTTTAGAATCTACAGACACAATGTGACGAGACTCTAGTTTGAATTATCTGCAAATTCTTCATGGTTTAGCCACTATAGGTGCCTGAATGTGAAGATTTAGTTAAAAATAATAATTTCAGTGTCCAGTTTGGCCAAAAATTGTAAACCACTATTGTGGGATCATCCATAAGGATATAAAACCTTATGCATATTATATGTTTCATAAAGTATATACCATTTAATAATTAATGATTTAATAAACTATTAGATTATTATTTGTTTATAAATTTAATAAAATTGGTTTTGGTATGGAGTGGATGTAATGGATTTTTAGTTGTATTTTTCCTATAAGACTCTCATTTCTTCTTAATGCATATCCATGTGGCTTCTTTGAAAGCTCTAACAGCCTAAGGAAGGGTACCCCATGTCCCCATTTCTATTTTTCATCATGGTTAAGGCATTGAGCAGGGTCATCAAGCATAGTTTCCCCCTCAACCATTAGAAAGGTGTGTAGGTTGCATAGAATGTGGAACCAATTACCCAACAATAATTTGCAGATGACATTGTCTTGTATGAGACTACAAACTTGGAAAAATCCAAAGTAATAAATACATATTGAATAAATACATTGTCACTTTAGGTTAATTGATACCAAAATATTATTCTCTCACACCAAGAAGGATACATAGAGATGGATTGTAAAATGTTTGGTCTTTTGTATTGACTCCATCCCAAGCAAGTATCATGGTGTCCCCCTATTCAAGGGTGTCATCAAGTCTAGCCTATGGAAGAACACTATTTATGTATGTAAATATAAGGTAGATGCTTGGAAAGGTTGCTAGCTTTCCTTGGCTAGTCATATTATGATTCAATCAAGTTTGTTTTAGTTGATATTATGATATATCATATGTCATGCCTCCAACTAAGAAAACATGACATCCATCTTGGATAGAATCATGAAAAAAAGCTTATGGGAGTGATATAATAAGCTAATATGAATTCCCTTAGTCCATTAGGACTTGTCAAGGTGTAAGATAGCTAGAGGGACCAAAATCAAAATTCTTTCCCAACACAACTATACTTTAGGCACAAAAATTAATATGGAGGATGTTCACATCTCTAAGTGTGCTTTGGTGCAAAATCCTCAAAAACAAATATTTGGATAACAATTATCCATGTAAAATCCTCACTATTTCCAATACACTTAGCGGTTCTCACATAATGTCACTAAATTATAATAGACCACTTCTCTTGGGAAATCAATGATGGAAGATTGACAAATTTCTAATCAAACTCCTAGAGTGGACTAGCTCCATTGACATATTTTGAGGATCTTAGACATGGGTAAAAGAAAGCTAATGGGTACAAATTTAGTGGAAGTGTCAAGTTAAAAAAAAATTGATAGGAATGAGTACACATTTTGTAAAAAATAACTTTTCATTTAGGAACAGGACCCCTAGCCTAAGCATGTGCGGCCCACTTCAAATGGATACTCATTACTCTTTGAGGTCTCATGCCTAAATGGTACCTATAATGAATACGTACCCATTTTATAATAGGTACCCATTTCATAGAACTATTATTTTTAAAGCTCTATGATCTCATTTTCATTCCTATAGGCACAACAACAACAACAATCAACTACACCTCAAAAGGGGTTCCCACCCCTATGACCCCTACCCCCCAACATTTTCCACCTCTTCCCTCCACAATCCCGTCCTCTTCACCTCTAGGTAGGTTTATTTGTTTATTTTAGTATACTTTTAATATTTAAGGTTTATAGCTTTAATATTTTCCTTAAACCCTAAATACTAAACTCTAATTCATAAAACCTAAATATATTTCACTTTAAAATTTAGTTTACATAAAAAATTACCAATATTTAGATTTAAATTTATAATGCACTTGGATGAATGTGGTATCTAGGGTTTAATTTACGGTTTAACTATAAACCTTGAATTAAAACCTCAACTGAAACTATAAACCCTAAACCCCAATCTATTAAACCTAATTTTTAACCCGAAAGAGTTTAGGAAAATCCTAAAAAATACATTAAAAATGATAGACTACCTCAAAAAATTATAGCTTATAATCATGTAATATGTAATTAGATTTCAATAATACATAATTAGATTTTACGTAAAATTTAGTAGATAATGTGTAGGTCTTTTGTATCCTTACATATGTGTGTGTGATTGATATGAATGAAACATGTATATGAAAATATGTTATTCATTTTTCTCCCACTAAGAAAGTATGAAGACGTATTTAATCTACATTAAGAATCAATACCTTTCCTCCCAAGTAAAAAGATCAACTAAAAATCTAGAAGGAATGTGATCATAGTATAGGTAATAAATCAAGTGATAAATATAAAAAAATGTTGTTAACCAATAAAATTAGGTGGAATGGATCTATGTCAATGGAATGAAATGGTGTGTTTAAAATCAATTTCTCTGATGGGAATATATCTTATACTATCCATTTTCATCATAGGTAGTGCACATCAACCCAAACATGGATTTTCCTTCTAGTTGCATGTCATCATTCTCTTCACATTTTGATATCTTATCTTATTTTTCTCCCTTTCCATCCAACTCATAGGATGTGCCTCCCTACATTCCTCATAGTGATGAGAATTTACAACATGAGGTTGCTTTAGCTTAAGCCATGTTTATCTACTAACTAATAGAATATTGCTTGTCATTTCTAACTCTTCCAAACCCATCTTATTATTTACACATCCTATGTTTTGAAACCTTTCCTATCATAGAATCCTTGTGACACCTCTTGATTATGCATCCTAAGGGCGTCAATATTAGTATCAATCATTTATTTTTCATACATACATTTACCCTTCTCTAGGCCTCTCCTCATCTCATGACCACTCTTAGCAAGGCCATTCCTACTCTTTTTTAATAGTACCACACCTAATCTCTATGCTCATTCCTTCCCATCATACCCTCCTCTTTACCCCTAGTATCTCTACCAATCCTTTTATTCCATCAGTATCCTTGTCCTTCTTTCCTCTTATAGCTATATTCCTCCCTCACAGGGTATCTTCCCTTATTGTATCCTACTAGCTCCATTTTTACCACCCTAGCCATCCCTTTCATTCCCTTCATCATACCTTAATTAAAAACCATACCCTACCCTTTCTCTTCTACTCCCTTCTATTTACCCTATCCTAAACAACTTATCTAAAATGTTGAAGTTAAACAACATCAATCTCTCATCTTCCACCAAGGTGGAGATAACCCTCAATCTCTACCACAAAACCCTTTCCCTTGACATCTTAGACCACTCTTTCCCACCATAGTTCATAAAAATCTACTTCAGCATGTATTATAGGAAAGGTAACCCCAAAACCCATATTAGTTCCTTCATGAAAACATGCAAGAAAGGTTTAGATATAAAAGTGATTGAATTAATCTTATTTTATTAATCCTTGTCTTCCTAAATTCCATTTGATCTATCTTCTTGATTATAATATTCAAATGGTTTTAATATTCTTCAACAAATTATATCTAACAGTCTTATCTATCTCCATTATATCTACCCTCTTGACCCCAATCTTCCACTATCATTGATACTTATATTATCCTAAAGATTTTTACTAAGATCATTATTTTCATGGTCATAATACCAAAAGGTACATGGACTTAAGATACTCCAAAAACTTATAGACAACAATGTGATTCATAGTATGGAAGTTAATGATCTAAACAAACAATTCAATAGCTCATATACACTCTTACAATTTTTTACTACTCTCTTCTCGTAACATTCAATTGCATGGTGGCCATAAATAGTTGGGTAGGGGTGTAAAATATTCCCTTGGACCATGGGGACATTAGATTACTAATATTACGGAATTTATATAATTTCTATGATGATGCGTTTTATTATTATGGAAATGAAGATATGTGACATTGTGATTGGTTTTCTTTATACATGGTAGATAATGGATGTTTTGATTTATATCGATGAATTTTTGTGTGATATAGTGTATTCATTATATGGTTATATGCATGATAATGGATATGATGTAGATGATGATGGGCTAATGTATGGTTATGATTAGGATAGTTTATGGAACAACTAAAAATTCAGTTAGATGTTATCGTATGGTTTAAGACATAGAGTACATCCACTTTCCAATTATTTCATTCAATGATAACCCTAGAGATCTCAATGCAAAGGAGAAAGAGATCTTGCAATAGGGTTGTCCTAGGGGTTGATTGTAAACTAATGAGGTGTTCACCACCAAGTTAAGACTTGGAAAGACAAATGCAATGAAAAATGTAATACTAAACCCTAATATGATGCAATGACTTACAAAATGACCTAGAAATGCAAATGAAACAAAATAGAAAGTTGTAAGATGGAATGCGTGCACCTAGAAATTTGGAGATCATGGGAAGGAGGTCTGAAATGTTGGAAATTTTGTCTTTAATATTGAGTGGGACTCATTCACCAAGCTAGGTGAATTAGTCCAAAATTTGGGTTTATGTGCAAGAACAAGAATCTAGCAAATGGGTATCTGAATCTGCAAAAATCTAAATTTTGACCTAAACTGGGACTCATTCGCCAAGAGTGGTGAATCAATCCAATTAGGGATTTCTAAAACTTCAAGATCTAAATTTGGTCTTCAAGGTCTACCCTATGCTTCCTAACTGATTTCCAAATCTGAATCTTTGTAAATCAACCTTTAGGTGTTCTCCAATGCTTGATGACAACTTTGATAATTGTATGCACTTTGACAACTTTCTCCAATCTTTCTCTTCAGTGTCTCTTCAACCTAGACCTACAAATCACATAGTAAAGAGAGAGAAAAATTTCATTTTATTAGTGGATAGGGGTTTGCCTTGGTCAAACCCTATTTTGGTAATAAAACCTTAAAATAAAATGAAATAGGAATAGAGAATGATGAATGAACAAAATATGGCATTGCAACTCACCAAACCCTATCAATAAGATGCTACAAACATGTGTGATATCACTCCAATGGATGTAGATCTTGACTCTTGCTTGAAGGCGATAGATCTTGAATGAAATGCTAGCTTGAATCATAAAACCCTACATCACAATTGTTAGCTCCAAAACAAACATGATGCATGAAGTTTTTGAAATGATACTTGATGCTTGAATAATGCTCTAAAATGCTTGATAATCTACCCTTGAATACTCTTGAATGCTCTTGTAAACACTTGAATGCTCTTGTGAACTCAAACTTGCTATATGCATGAATACTTGAATGCTTGGGGTGAAAATGAGTTAAAGAAACTTGTATTTATACTTAATTATGCAAAAATTCTTGAAATTACAACACTTCAAGTTGACATCAGATCTACGAGGATAAAATCCCACCTAAAATTTTAATTAATTTTGATTTTGGCCCACACAAGACACATTTGCCCAAGGTGGTGAATGAGTCCCATTAGGCATAATTTATGGGACCATTTTTAAAAATACTTAGAAAGGTGTGAAACCAAGTTCGGGACCCAAAAACTTGGTGGGACTCATTCACCCAAGGTGGTGAATGAGTTTCATATCCCTAAATTTGTGCCACACAAGTTGAAAACACTTGAATTATGATTGGGTAGTGATTTGTGTTAGGATTATCCTCAAAAAGATGCATTAAATGAGGCTTGTGGGTGCAAAATAAGGCCAAATAAAGCATAAAGAATCCAAATTATCAATGACAACCCTAGAAAAGTGTGAAACTGTGTTACAACACTTTAGATAAGGTAGGATTAAGGTTAAAAATAGATTTATTAGGTGTAGTTAATTAATAAAACCTTAGAAAAGTGTGAATGTGTGTTACAACACTTCACAACACTTTAGCAAGGTTCCATTTATCTTCATTAGTTCACAAGGGCCCAAGACCTAATATGAATGTGTCAAACACATTACAACACTAAACCAAGGCACCATTAAGCCTAGTCTACAAGGTGGGCCCAAACAAGCAAGGAAAAGTAGAAGGGATACTTTTTTCATTGCCACATTCATCCCCCACTTTAGTGAGAGGATGAACATTCTTCAAACTCAAACTAAAGTAAATAAGCACACATCAAGAGGGGTCCAAGTGCACCAATGTCGGTAACATAGGATGAAAATGATCAAGAGGGGTGATCAAGCCTCCAGGATCAAGATTCCATGGCAAACCAACATAGACACAAAAGAACACGCATGAAAATGATATAAAGAGAATCAAAAAAGCACAAGCATGCACCATCAAAGACATAAAGAGAATGAAAAAAATGAAAAAGAAAAGGGGTGGATCAAGCTTCGACCATTTTTCCATCACGATGTGGATCAGATCTAGCCTATTTGTCCCAAAAATGCATACTCACTCTAAGGCAACATGAAACTTCAAGCTGTCCGCTAGGTGAAAAATCTAAGAGGTAAGACACATACACTCACGGTCATTATGCGCTCACACACATGCACAGGTGGGTAAGGGAAATTCATGCCCTCATTCGGCTTCCCATCAAACCATCTCAAAGTTATACCTCTTGATAACTTAGATAAGGCGCCACAAAAAAAATGAACTTTGAGCTTCATGAGGCAAGCAAAGCTTCATATACTTGGAGCTCATGTACAAACAAGATGGCTCTAAGGCATGCAAGTTGTGTTATTCAAGGTGGCCATATAACTGAAAATGCAAATGCAACAATAAGAAACATTCAAAGGAGTCTTGCTTAGTTCATGTGAGGTCTTACCTTAGGGAACATTATGCCTAATGTCTCCAAGAGAGTACCAATCAAAGAATAGAAAATTCACAACTTAGGGGATGTAGTGTGTTGCATCAAGACACTAAGAGGAATGTAATATGCTAAGAGAGATCACACTCTTGAAGGACATCACACCCAATATCATCCACAAAGTGAAAGATGCATCACATTTAAAGTAAAAAGATTGCACCATGAACCATGAAAAATAAATAAATGCAAAATAATAATTCCAATGTATGCCCCCACTTTAAAGAAATTGTTAAAGACCGTACTATGAGTAATTACTTTAAAGTAGCAAATGATAAATACAAACAATAAATAATACATGAGAGCTAACTTGGAAAGCCCTGTGCCAAGTCATATGTTTCCAAGTAAAGCTACGTCATGTAAAAAGAAAGGACAAGAGAGGGATTGCCACAAAAATTAGAATCCAAATACATAAGGGATCTATGGATTTGGGGTCAGTATGTTCTTGCTACAATGTTTTTAAGAGAGCTCAGGGCTTTCATCATTCCCCAAATACTCATAGAACTAGAAGAATGACACAAAGAGATTGAAAACAAAGAAAAATCCTTTCAGGTCAACATGGAAGAGACATGAGCGTATGTGCAGGATCATCATGGAAAAAATAGGCCCTTAAATGGCGAAAAAATTAGAAAAATCAAAAGTTAGGCAACTTGTGTAAAAGAATAAGTTATCTATATTATTTCAAAAATATGTAAGAATAGAATCTATAGAAAATTGAATGTAGATTCTAAACTACTAGTTTTTATTTTTTAAAATCTATTTGGTGAAAATTTGAAATTTCAATGCATTAGTACTTAAATTCCGAGGGAAAATAAGAAATTGGGTGTTTGTTTTGACCACCCTAACCACAATAAAATGATAATATTTTTTTACAAGATTTTAGATATAAGTATGAGACTCGTGTCCCAATGTGATGCATATTTTTTTGTAATTTTTTTTCAAGTAAATAATTAATTATGAATTTTTTATTACAACTTTTAAAAAATATAAAAACTCGTATGTCTGACCACCTTAACGTGGTCAAAACTTCATGAAATTCAATTTTTCTTTTTTTAATCCTATATTATGCAAACCATAGAATGTGACACATGTTTCGGATTCAAAAAATGTGATATTGTTTGAAAGCTATAGATATTTTTCAATCAGCATATCAATTAGGATTTTACCTCGTAATTCAAATAGAAAATGAATAACAATTATTTATAATTAAATTCAAATTAAAGCATAATTTATATTGGTGGAAAGCTAAGAATATCCTTTAAAAACCCTTTTTGTTTCATCAATTTTGGGTAAAAAAAAAATCGTCAGCCACATACCCTACAAATACCCATCATATCGCCACTTTTTGGCCCATCATGATCCTACACATACCCATGAATGTATAGACGCCTTACATCATCCCCAAAAGGAAAAAACAAGACAAATGAAAAATCTTTTGGGTCAACATGGAAGAGACATGAATGTCTCAACGCCTTGCATCATCCCCAAAAGGAAAACACAAGACAAATGAAAAAGGTAAAATGCAAAAAGATAAAAGGTTTATGAAATAGAGAATAATGAAGGTACAAATAGAGGAATGTCACAAAGAGAGAGAGAGATACATCAAAAAAAACGTTACGGGGGATCACATTATGCATATGCAATCACACAAAAGAAAAATGGAAAAGAAATAATGCAAAAGACTAGTAAGCACATGAGAGTCAACCTAAAGCAATTCATCTACATCCCAATCATGTTCATCGTATATTGAAGGCAGGAAACTAGCCAGAGGGACAATAGCAAGTGTCAAACTAGGGTCATAACCAAGTTCAACACTCTTCTTAGGAGAATTATCATTTAAGATCATGGAAGAGGAAAACAATGTATTCAATTCATTATGCACCTCTTCATCAATTTTAGCAACCTTGTCATCGTCATCTAAGTTAATCACAACTGGAGGTCAAATGATAATGTCTAAAGAAGGATTTGGCTCTTGTTACGATTGTTGTATTGGATTTTTTTTTTCGGGGTGGGGGTAGAGTCATCATGCATTGCTTTATTCGAGTTTGGATTTTGATTTTCTTTGTTTATTTCTTCATGTAGCCTACGAGCAAGGGCATGACATCTATGCCTACACTCTCTAGCACCTTTGTTTCTTTTAGTTCTATTTCAAGTTGCGTTTGTGTAGGAGTGGGTTGATCAACCATAGGTTTATTTTCTTCCCTAAGGGGGGAACGCAAGGAACCATAAGAGGTTGTTAAACCACTTTCTCTTTGACTTTGTAAACTTGTTTTATTCTAGGAGGTGCGATGGGATTGTTTTCGTTATCTCTTGGTCTTTTGTAGGAGATAGGTGAAGGTTATGTCTTAGGTTGGTCTTGGTTATTTGGGATTTCTTTAGGTTCAATCATGGTTTCATCAAGGATGGTAGGCTCAGTTATGGATGGAGACATGTTTCAGAGGGATAATTTTGCTATTTTCTTTGACTTGAACTTTAGATAAGACAGGGAAAAAAATCTTCTCATGGTTTTATAGGTTCTATAGGCTTGGACCAAAAGGAATCTAAGGAAAAGTTTCCTTTGGAGGACAACCGGTTAAAGCCACTATGATGGATGGTGAAAATTTCATTGTCAAAAGGAAACTTTAAGCATTTATGCACAACCAAAGGGACAACATTCATGGAGCGAAGCCATGGATGGCCTAGCTTCACACAAAAATTTTATGACTGTGGGATGATGGAGAATGAGATGTCTAATGTTTTTGGTCCTATTTGTAAAGGAAGGGTGATCAATCCCATCATAGGGCAAGCAAAACCATTATGCATCTTGATCCATGCTTTCGGTTTATCATATATATCTTGATAGAGCTCATGCAAAATTAAGAATTCCTCAGTGATTACATTCTCTCCACATATGGGATCTATTAGTATCTCATTAGTAGGCATGTCATAGATTCAATCGGCTATGTAAAGAGGACCATCGAGTGCATGTTCAAGTATATCTTTAGAGGAGAAAGCAATGTCAAGAGGATTTTTAGTTCAACCCTTACGAGGAATAACATCTATCACTCCTACCATGTCATCCATAGGATCATTATCTATAGAATCATGTTGAATAGTGTCATTATTATCATCATCTGTATCAACATTCTTCACATCGTTCTTTGTAGTTTCGCTAGCTTTGACAAATGAAATGTTATGATTAGGAATAGGGCTGGTAAATATTTACAAGTTTTGGATAGGAGGGGCAACGGACTTATTTCCTTGATCACTAATACCTCCAATGGAAAGACAATTGGAATTAATGAGGTCTTGCACAAGATGTTTAAGACACTTACAATGTTTTGTATTATGTTTGTTTTATCGATGATAATGGCAGTAATAATTTGGTCTATAACTTGTGGGTAATGGTTTATTAGGATCAAGTGTTTTAACAGGAGGTAAGGTAATCATCTTTTGTTGTAGGAGTTGTGACATTGTGTTATGAAGGGTATTGGGTAAGGGAGTGAATTATCTTTTCGAGTCTCCATAGCTAAAGGGTATCATGGCTTTAATAGCAGCTACTTGGTTATTGACATTCTAAATTGTTTGTTGAGGGGGATTGAATTGAAGGAATCCTTTATTCTATTTTCTAAAAGGTTGAGGATTGTTTTGGTTTGCGGACTTAGACTTCTTAATTTGATTAGAAGTGGAATTTGCATCACGACTACTAACCGAATTTTGATAATCACGGAGGGTAGTACACATATGAATAAAGGGGGGAAATTTCATCATGGTAAGCTTGTATTGTATCTTGCTTTGCAAATTTTCTATGAACATCTTTTGAAGGTGAGGATCAGGAACCTTGACATCGATTTTGAAATAAAGTGATTGATAGCTTGAGATAAAGTTCAATATCTTTTCTTCTTCTTTTTTCTTGCATCTCATCAAATTAGCCAAGGTCATCTTAGCGGTCATATGCACTTGGAAATGGTTAAGAAATTCCTCAAAAAGTTCATTGAATGAATGAATTGAGTTGTTCGGTAGTGAAGAAAACCATTCCAAGGAAGTGTCCTTCAAGGACCTAGGGAAAAGCTTAGCCAAGAGTTTATCATCAAGGAAAAATTCACTACATAAGGCGATATAAGCATTAACATAGTTAGAAGGATCTTCCTTTCCTCCATATTTCTCAAATCTAGGCACCTCCACACCTTGTGGCATCGGTGTTCACAATATCTCCAAGGACAATGGACTGATTTTGACATAATATGTAGGTGGGCCATTTTGATTCCAATTCATGGTGGAAACTTTCTTTTGAAGGGATGAAACGGTTTGAAAAAGTTGATTTATGAGAGGATCATTGCTTGTGTTATGATACGGAGGTGAAAAATGTGAGGGGTGTATGTGTTCAAAGGACAAGTGAATGGAATACTTATAGGTGGTAAAGTGGTAGGAGATATGATGTGTTATGCCACAAAGGTACTAGGGATACTAGTGGAAATAGCCAAGGAAGAAATCACATTACTAGTTGGTTGCATTGTTGTCGTGACTTGAGGGTTTGTATAGGTAGAAATTGAGGCTATTGTTGTGAGAGGAGGAATTTGAGTTCCTCCTTGGCTTGTGATATTGCTTGTAGGTAAAGGACAACTAGTGGTTGAGGTGAGGTGTTTTCCAAAGATTTGAACTATATTTTTCACAAGGTCAATTCCATCTTCACTTTCAAGCATGCGACAAATTTTATCTATACTAGGGATGGTGGTAGTTGAAATGTTGTCATCTTGCACTTGATGTTGTAGGTTTGCTAAGTCTTCATGAATTTGAGTTGTGTTTTCTTGCAGGACACTAGCAACCATTGTTTCAACATGTGTCACACTACTTGAAGGTAAAGAATTGTTAAGGTTATGGTCCATACCTAGTGTACTAGTGTTAATACTAGGAGTGAAAGAGCTAGACAAACCAAGATCCATGATGATTGTGCTATCGTGGGATGACATGAGTCTCAAACGTCATCTCACTATAGTATTAGCAATAGGACACCAAATACTCATGCAAGGGATTCTAAATGCGAAATGGATGCAAATGCAATATAAGCTAAGAAAAATGAAATAACTAGAACATAAATTATGTAAAATAAAAAAAAAATCTATAAACAGAAAACAAAAGCTCAAAAACATTGCTTTAAATGCTAGAAAATGCAGTGCAGAATCTGCACTGGGATTGATTCGCCCAAGGTGGTGAATGAGTCATGGTGAGGGTTTTTTTCAAAAATTTCAAAAAAAATCAATTTATTTTTATTTTTATGTTGTATGATCTGTATTCTAAGTGAAAATTTAGATTTTGTATGATTTTCACTGATTTAGAATGCAAAAATGCAAGCTATATGAACTCTCACTAATGCAAAATTAGAAACCCTAGAATTCCAATTAACTAATGCAAATCCTAAAGCAATGTTAATGCAAACCAAAGGATGATGATGCACTCCAAATCAGAATTATGATGTTCTAAATGTAGGTTCACCCAAATGGAACAACAAAAAATGGTTGGTGGGGATGCTATCGTATGGTTTAGGACATAGAGCACACCCACTTTCCAATTATCCCATTCAAGGATAACCCTAGAGATCTCAATGCAAAGGAGAAAGATGTCTTGCAATATGGTTGTCCTAGGGGATAATTATAAACTAATGAGGGGTTCGCCACCAATTTAAGACTTGGAAAGAAAAATGCAATGCAAGATGTAATACTAAACCCTAATATGATGCAATGAGTTACAAAATGACCTAGAAATGCAAATGAAACAAAACGAAAAGTTGTAAGATGGAATGTGTGCACCTAGAAATTTGGAGATGACTGGAAGGAGGTCTGAAATGTTGGAAATTCTATCTTTAATGTTGAGTGGGACTCATTCACCATGCTAGGCGAATCAGTCCAAAATCTAGGTTTTTGTGCAGGAACAAGAATCTGGTAAATGGGTATCTAAATCTACAAAAATCTAAATTTTGACCTAAACTAGGACTCATTCATCGGGAGTGTCAAATCAATCTAGTTAGGGATTTCTAAAACTTCAAGATCTAAATCTGTTCTTCAAGGTCTAATCTATGCTTCCCAACTAATTTTTGGACCTGAATCTCTGTAAATCAACCTATAGGTGTTCTCCAATGTTCTCCAATGCTTGATGACAACTTTGAAAACTTTATGCACTTTGAAAAATTTCTCAAATATTTCTCTTTAGTGTGTCTTCAACCTAGAATTGCAAATCACACACTAAAGAGGGGAAAATGTTGTTTTGTTAGTGGATAGGGGTTTTCCTTGGTCAAACCCCATTTTGGTAATGAAATGAAATAAAATGAAATAGGAATGGAGAATGATGAATGAACAAAATATGATGTTGCAACTCACCAAATCCTATCAATAAGATGTTGCAAACATGTGTGAGATGGCTCCAATGGATGTAGATCTTGACTTTTACTTGAAGGTGATAGATCTTGAATGAAATGCTAGCTTGAATCATAAAACCCTACATCATAATTATTAGCTCCAAAATAAACATGATGCATGAAGTATTTTACATGATACTTGATGCTTGAATAATGCTCTAAAATGCTTGATAATCTACCCTTGAATGCTCTTGAATGCTCTCATGAACTCAAACTTTCTATATGCATGAATACTTGAATTCTTGGGGTGAAAATGAGTGAAAGAAACTTGTATTTATACTTAATTATGCAAAAATTCTTGAAATTACAACACTACAAGCTGACATCAGATCTAGGAGAATAATATCCCCCCAAAATTTTGAATTAATTTTGATTGTGGGCCACACGGGACACATTCACCCAAGGTGGTGAATGAGTCCCATTAGGCATAATTTATGGGACCATTTTTTAAAATGCTTAGAAAGGTGTGAAACCAGGTTTGGGACCCAAAAACCTAGGTGGGACTCATTCGAGTCCAAGGTGGTGAATGAGTCCTAGATCACTAAACTTAGGCCACACAAGCTGAAAACACCTTAACTATGATTGGGTAGTGATTTTTGTCAGGATTATCCTCGAAAAGATGCATTAAATGAGGCTTGTGGGTGCAAAATAAGGCCAATTAAAGCATAAAGAAGCCCAATTATCAACGACAACCCTAGAAAAGTGTGAAAGTGTGTTACAACACTTCACAACACTTTAGCAAGGTACCATTTATCTTCATTAGTTCACAAGGTCCCAAGACCTAATGTGAATGTGTCAAACACATTACAACACTAAACCAAAGCACCATTAAGCCTAGTCTACAAGGAGGGCCAAAGTAGAAGGGATTATTTTTCCATTGTCACAGTGTATTTTTGACTTTACTATGGAATATATGTCAACATGGGCTAGAAACTAATTTTTTCCTTTTTATGGGTCCACTAATTTGGTATTTGTGTGCAAATTGTTGTGATAAATATGATCATTTATCCCTCTTCCTTATATTAATGATCATGATGGTGCAATTAATTTGGTGCACAATCCTAATCTAAACCATTCCTACATTTAATATTTTCATCATAGACAAGGATGTGTACTAGGTATAGCATTAAATCATAGGATGACATTGGGCTCAAACTTGATGAAATAGATACCCCATATATGTACACTCCTTGACCTAAGGTTTTTTTTCTTCAATTAGGATAGGTCCATGATAAGTTAACAGATATCAATATTAGACATGTGAATTTTTTATTCATGTGAAAATTGTTGTGTAAACACATGATTTGTTCCTAATGTTAATAATATAAATTGTAAAATGATAAATAAATGTTTTTTTATTTGTTTCTTTATATAAATTTGTAAGTTTTCTTGACATGGATAAACTTAACATGTTCATGTGTTTAACATTTTAGCTTATGTATAAGTAAATATTTTTTTTTATTTTAATTATACAAATGTAGGTGGTTCACATTACATTCCTTGATGGAACCCATATCTAAGTATGAATTTCAATTAGAATAAGTTTTAAAAAATATCCAACCCTCAACCTCAAATCTCCCCCAAACCCCCACCACAAACACCCCCCAGCAAAACCCCCCATCCCCTTCATAGGTGATTACATGTACACTTGTGAGAAACTATAAATGACAATATCTAATCGTGCTTCAAAAAAAATTGATTTAATCCAAAATTTTCCCAATATGCCCCCCTTAAGCATGGTTTGCATCTTCAATGTAAATCATTATTGATTCAATTAGGTCAATTGATGTGGATCTAGATATATTTCACCTATGGAGGGAGGAGAGGTGAAAATTTTATAGAAATGGACTATTGTAGAGATAGATCCTATATTTTCATACCACTAAGCAAACCATAGCCCCATACTTTATTGGCCCTTCCAAAAATCAACTTATATTATCAAAACTAAGTTAATGATCTAAGTTATAGGAAATCTACCTTCGAATATGTCTTCAAACTAAATGGTGTAGGTGATATCCCATGGATGGAGTAATACTTAAATAGGCTACCTTTTATGTCCCTTGAATTAAAAAGTTGAATATAAAAGTAGCTCCAAAAGAATCAATGTGGCTTATAAGATTATTAGAAGAGTGGCCATTTGAGTAATAGTAAAAGTCCCACTTTGTTATATGATAACCAAATATATTTTAATCTTACCACAGACATATTTTCAAAAGGATAAAAGAGAAAGAACATAAATTTGGAGATAATGGGCACTTTACTCAAGGAAAAAAAATTCATCATAAATTTCTCTCTAGTTCTATTAATCTAATTATCATGTGAAAGATACACTATGATCAAGAAGAACTAAGATAAAATCTTAGAAATCACAAATCAAACCTCTATGCAATACCAAATTCTTTAAATTTAGATCAATAATTAGTATTAGGAGTTTCCATTGAGGGTGAGTGTGCATGTTAATGACACTTCGCAGTGGTTAAATCTTGTATGTAAGACCTAACATGCATAACATAAGACCTTTAGGCATTATATGTATAATTCTTTCAAGCATACTATAAATTATTCTCTCTATAAATCTTCCACTTGTAAAATTATTATATTATATAAGACATGTGGACACTATATAACAAACCTAGGGGAGGTTGGTTTAAAGAGCCCCTAACTCCAATAAAAACTTTACAAGGCCTTGCATAAAGCATCATTTTTAAAACACTAGGATTATAAGTGATGACAATATGGTTTTCATATAGTCTATAATACTTTAGGTTAGTGTACTAGCCTTTACATTAAGGTTTGAAATAATTTTTTAGTGCATCAAATAATTTTTTATAAGTGATATCTTTAATATTGATGACTATTTTCTATATTTTTACTTTATCTTGGGATAGTTTCTATGGTTTTTTCTCACAAATTGCTTCTATTTAACCTCTAATATACATACACCCATTCTAACACCTCCCCTCAATGATACTCATCCATTTCCCTTCATTTCCATTCTCTTTTTATGTTCCTTTTCAGTCCCTAATCTTCTCCTTACTTCCCTTTGAGCCATAGTGAGCCCCACCTTAGGTTTTGTTTTATTTCCATTCTAGATCCCATTACCCTCTTGTCAAATTTATATAACTCCCCTTTTACATTAGTCTTGTCCACTTATGATTCAAATTTGTTGCCATTTTTTGTCTCTTTTACCTCCCCCTCTCCATCTATCTCCTTTACAATTGTTAGAATAAAATTTTATTAGGATACATGCCCTTATAACATGTATATATTATTATGATATAATTTTATAACATATAATTTGATTCTAAACCCTTTTCAAACATGATACATGGACATGGTGGCATCCAAAAGCAAGGCTTGTATAAAGTTCATATGTCAAGTCATTTGGTCATTTTAATTGGATAAGGACACTAAAAACCACATTTTAGAAGAATTAGTGTTGACTCTCACCTTTCAAGGGACACATGTGTCAACTCAAGATTGGCTTTGAGGAATTATTGGTTAATAATTGCATTAAAGAATCAATGGTCATGTATATTTTCCCAAGGTGAGGGTATACGATTCTAGAATTTACTCATAGATGTGAGCATTACAATATACATTTTACTGAACAATCCATGGGCCATACCTAGAAAGGATAGCTCACCCATTCGGATATGTTTAGTAGGATGACTGTCTTTTTCTTAAAGAAACATTTAAAATATTACATCCTTTTATTAATAAAATTATTATATGACCTCCTTGATAAAGGTCATCTAATCATCTTTATTTTTTATGTTATTCATGCAAATAACGTACTTATTATTTAATTAAAATTTAGAGATAATAAATATATTTATTTCATCATGTCCATAGTGACTATATTTTAGGATCAATTGTAGTATTTCAAAATAATTTATGTATAGTACATATTACTATTACTATTATTATTTATTTAAACCCTAAATATATCATATAAAAATACCAATCTTAATATATCAACTCCATCACCATTTTATTCTTCACCAATTTGAGTGTCGAAATCGATCTGGTTGAGCATAATCTTGTAACAACCCTAGTCACCTCCGTATTAATTAAATGAGGGATATCCGACCACATAAACCTATCATGAATTTTTCTCAAGGTGTATCTAACCCACTCATCCTTGTATTAAAAGATTGGAAAATTATTCCAGACATTGAGCTTCTTCTCTGCCAAACTCTCAAACTCATATTTCAATTCAAATTGGTCTCCGATGAGTTCATTAAACCACACATCACCCAACTTCGAGTGGTTGTACTCTTCCAATTTAGCATGAATGTATATCCTAACATCTTTTGTATGCAACACACCATACGAAATGCTCGAGAATGCACCATATGGATCATCATCATTGACTTATCAAGGTACCTCTTGATTTTAGGATGGGGTCGGTCCACAACCTCAACAACTTGTAGGGTATACATCTTCTAATCACAATTAATATACTTTCAAAACTAGGGTAAATGAAAATTGTAAATACCGTTTAATCATTGTTTGTTAGGGTTTCATGTGCAAGAATTATGAAATGCTTCTCTTCGTTCCTTCACTACTCTTCTCTCTTCAAATACTCATTTACAAATGAATTAGATGTATTTTAAATCACTTATAAACCCCTTTTAAAAATAACCTAATTCACATTAAATGCATTGCTTTGAAGTTAGGCAAAAAAGTTGATAAACCCTAACTATAATGCACAATCACCTTTGATTACTTCACAAACTTCTACATATTGATATTTTCCACTAATGATTTCACCAATAGGTCAAGAATATCAACCTACATCTCATATCCACGTGTTGAAAGCATCAACACCATATCTTCAGCAAGGGCTTGATTGTCTGTTAAAACTCCCCTTGAGCCAAAGCTCTTAACTTAGTTTCTAGAGGAAACATCTGCACCAGAAGTTGGAACGGACTCATCCTTAACCTCATTCTCCTCTCTCTTTTTCCATATCTTTCTCATCTCTTTCTTCATCTCTACTAGATCAGCCTTTTTCACTAGATCATTCTTCTTTACTAAATCAATCTTTACATTCTTGCTTCTACAAAAACTTACCAATGTGTCCTAACTTATTGCATTTATGGCATTTGACATTTTAAACAAGATTAATTCCACCATTTATTATCTTTGTGCCCAAATCTATTGCATGTATAACAGTAGCCATTGAAATATTGAAATATCATACCATTGTTATAGCCATTCATCATTTGATTTCTACATTCACTAGATCTATGACCAAATCTTTTGCATGTAAAAAACTAATCAGGAAATTATTAAACATTTTGATTAATTATGTTTCTATATTCCATAGCCTTATGTCCAAATTTATTTCAAGAATAGCAAAAACCATTAAAAGACAAATACCTTTGTGCATTTGGTTGTCTAATTTGTGGTCTTTTGAAGTCTTTCCTCTTATTCTAAACCCGATTTTCATTGAGCTCTTCTTGTCCTAAATCTTCTTTTCAATCTTGTTTGGAGTCTAGTCTAGTCTATCTTTGAGCTTTCACCTTTCTCAAACCCTAATCCTTCTTTATATTTAGATTCATTTTGGTTTGCAATCATCTCATCAAGCATTCCCATACTTTTCTTGAATTTGTCTTCTTGAATCTTTGTTTTCTCCAAATCTGATCTTAAGGTTGCAACTTCTTGTTCAATCTTTGAGCATTCTTCATATTTCTCTTTTGGTTTAGCATTTAGGCAGTCTTCAACTCAAGTTTACTTTCTTCAATTTGCAATTTCAAGATGGGAATGATTTCATTTGATTGCTTGAGCTCTTTGATCCTATATGTGGCTTTCTTGAGTTTCTCTCTCAATATCTTAATCCATTCATTTGCATCACTAAGATCCTTTTTTCAGATCTTTGTTCTTAGATTTTGTTAAATATCCAAATCATCTAAGGCAGCTTTGAGTTCTCCTTTCATATCAACAATGTAGTCTTTTTCAGTAAATCCTACCATAGGAATTTATTTTAGAGTAGGATATCTCCTAGTAGCCATGAGTTCAACTCCAAGATCTACCCCAGCAATCAAGACAAATGAAAGAACTAAGCTCTTATATGAATTTTTGAAAACTCAGAATACTAAGAGGGGGTTGAATCAGTATTCCCTAAAACCACTTAAACATTTAAACATTCATCTCAATCATCATATTCAATTTGTAGATGTATTATTGATCATGTAAGCAAAAAGGAGTCAATTAGCGCAACATGATTATATCCTTGGTGGTTAGTTCATTTTTTGGAGCCCATTATGCTTTTGTGATATAAATATCAAGAGGGAGAATGGTAGAATTAGGTGTGTTATTCACCTTATATACCCCAAGGTCTATTGTAACTTAATTATTTATAGATAGTTAAATAATTTATTTATCTCTAATAATCATGGAGTAAGCAAGATTTCCATGTGAGAGTGGGAAATATGTAACCATTTTATTATTCTCTAGGGACTTCAAAATATTGGTTCAATGAGGGATTGATGAGTGTTATATAATGAACTTGTAAGAGTATCTTCCATTATTAGTAAGTGTAATATGTAATTAGTGGTTCATTAGGGAGTGTTTAGGAGTTCATGTGCCAACTTGAGTAGAAGTAAAGGTTTCTTGTGTAAGATTTATTTTTTATTTTGGGATGGATCCACACATGTGAGGATTGTGAGAATTCATACCATGGTATTTTGGAACCTGTTGATGGTATTGTCATTTGGAGGTTTTTAGGCCTTCTTAATTCTATATATTGGAGGCATGGGATAAAGGATGTATGGAATGTATTTTATAGGGTTACACTACTAAATTTCTACCAAAAAATCAGGAGTGTTAATCTCATTGAAGTATTAAATAAGAAGTTGTGTGAATATATTGTAAGCATATTATTTGGTAATGCATTAAGTTGTGTGGTACTTTGGAGGCTAGTTTTTTCTCGAAAGGGTTTTCCCAAGATCTATCAATCGCATGCTTGTTCTTTGGTTATTTTTGTTCTGTCTCTCATTCTTTTCTTCCTAATTATTATCTACATATCATAATGTTGCTAAAAAAAATTTAATATTCACTTCAAGGGGTTCATGTGGAAATATCTATGTTTTTAGTAGTTAAGATTTCTTTTGATTTTAATTTATAAGGGGTTTGTGGGTGCTTTTGTTAATAAATTCTACATCATTCACTTAATAGTTTTGCAAAAACCTCTACAAGCTTAAGCTTAAAGGACATCCCACTAATAGCAATAATTAGATTATCCCATGACTTAGTGAGAAAAGATAAATGATACATTTATCCTCTTCACCAAATTTAACATCAATTAAAATTAGTTAGCTCACAATCAAGCTAGATGTATTTAGATGATCAACTATAAAGTCTTCCTCTATTTTTAATGAATACAACTTCCTCTTTAGAAATAATTTATTTATAAGACACCTAGTTTGATATCTTGAAATTTTATTTTTACATAAATTTTGAGCAATAATTTATGCAAATACATTCATAAGGATAAAATTAAAAAGATACAAAGCAATAGTGCTTCTTGCCTTCTTATCAAGTTTGTTTCAATTTTCATCTTTCATATCAATAGACTTAACATTTTTGGTTACCACGCTCCATTGATCTCTCTCCACTGAGAGACCATCCATCTTTAGTTTCCAATTTTTAAAATTTTGGTCATCTTGAACTTTTCCATCATAAACCTTAAAGATTTTTCCATTAAATATATTTTTTTAGATTCAATTTTAATCCAAAAGTAAATACTCCCTCTGCAAACAAAGAAAACAACACAGTAAATATATATTGTTCTTCACAATATTAGGCCAAACTCAAGATATAATACCAAATGTTGGTTTTATTGCAGTTATTCTATAATTAGGTACACAAAATGACTCGAATCTTGCTTCTCTAAATTATAAATTAGTCTCCATAAAACTTAAGCAAAGAATGGAAGTAGAGAGAAGATAGAAGAGCAGAGAAGTGACAATACATATAACTTGGGAAAACCCTTTTGGTTAAAAATTCTGACAAGAAGAGAGTATCAATGTATAATAAATAACAAAAAGTTGATAGTACAATCTCATATATAAACCCTTCTTAGTAGGTATTTAGTCTTCAAATTAGATGATAATCCAATAGTAAACCCTACATAAAACAAGAAATAATCTTTTGAACACTTAAAGAATCCAATAGCTAGTCCCCATGCTTCAAACCAATGATGCTCAAACCACTATCCCATGGCTTGTTTATATAGGAAAGAGGTTAACTTGGAAACCACTACTAGTTTCTAAAACCATTATCTAACACATGATAGCTCAACTACTAGTTCCAAGGGGTAACACAAATTTTAATGCCCTTTTTCCCATTCCAAAATGAGTCTAAAAAACTTACTTGAAGATCTCAACTACTGGCTCAAATTAGGTGATCCCTCTTAACCAAGACGTCCTCTTATGAGTTTGGCATCACATTTTTCCTCTAAATTGATTTTTATCTTTTAACACTCCTGACACTGTTTCATATAATATGGCATGTGTCTAGGTTTTTTCCTATTTGCCTTGGGTATCTTATTCACCATAGGGGATCAAATTTTCATAATTTATAGTAAATAAACTATGATGCCCTCCATCCCTAAGTAAACGACATGATTAAACAACTTTGTTATGCAAGGTGTACAACACTTCCCAACATAAAAAAACATTAGATCAATGATGATTGAATTATATATGATTTTTTTAACACGTAATCTACACCTTTATGGAAACCCTTTCTATCACCACTAAACATATCAATCCATATATTTCTAATAATATTAGCACTATAAAGCATATGATCTAAGACATCATGAGAAATATTTTCAACATTTGTACTAGTATCACTTATTAGTTGAGAAGCATGAACATCATTTACAACATCATGTGATGAAGAAAGTTAAGCATCACTATTAATTAAATATTCACCACGAGAATCCTCATTAGATAAATATTCAAGAGAAAAGAAGGAGACATCATCATCATTAGTTGTAATAGCATCATCACGTGAATTAGAAATACTAGATGTATCTAGAGAAGCTAGGTATTTAAATCAATAGATGTAGATAGTATAGGATCACAAATAGGATGTGCATTAGAAACATGAACCATGTTGTCATGTCACTCAATAAAATATCATTAAATCAATAGTTCCATCATGAAGCAAATTTCCATCAACCATGTCATCAAAAGATCAAATACAAGTACTATCATGTAGTAGTACGTCACTAGTGGTAGAAATAATGCAATCATCATATTAACCTCACTACTAGGAAAATAATCACAAATAAGTGATCATATCAACAAACACATCATTAGCCTACTCAAAGAAATATGTAGCAAGAAAGGTGCATGTAGGAGATTCTATAGATGCAAGAGGAAACCTTTCATGAGATGTAGAAAATAAAGGGTCTACAATCTTGTTTGACAAACTTCCTTGTTTTGTTGATGAGAATGAAGAGAGCATACAAATGTCAATTTCAATTCATGTTTTGGAGCAATAGGAAGATATTGTAAATGACCATAATAAGATGCTAGTCTATAAGGAGGAAAATGAAGACAAACTTGTTTTAGAGAGGGGGGAGATTGGCATACATGAGGTTGCTAGTCAAGTTGAGCAAGCTATCAAGCAAGAACCTACACTTCAAAGGGAAGAACTTGAATTTTCCTCAAGCCTTCAAGAGGTCCACCATGAAGAGAAGATGAGTCTTATCATGTAGAAGAGTAAGGAGGGCCTTGAAGAAGATCTTTTTTGGGATGAGCTAGAAAACTTTTTCTCTAAACTTGATGTTGGATCAACATCTCAAAAATTAGAACCAAGAGAGAAAAAGATCATGTCTTACATGAGCCATAGGAATCAAATCATTTCAATTAGGAAGAGGATAAAGAAGCAGAGCACAAACACAAAATCAACAATGGTTGTTTGAACTTGTCTCTTTCATGAGGATGCCCTATTAGACATCTAGCCAGGTGTTGGAGATCAATAGGACTCCTAAGCATGGATTTGAATATCAAGAAGAAGAAAATTAGCTTGCTTATCCACTTCAAGACAGTAACATGAACAATCAATGTGAATGGGTAAGTGAGATTGTTTATATTCTCCAAGAAACATTGTAGTAGTTGGTTAAACATTTATTCTTTCTCTACTCATGGTTGGCTATCCATAAGAATGTGAAGCATCCTGAGTGGATCAGGAAAGGAATTTATTTTTTCCCAACCAGTTAGTGGCTTTGTTAGAGTAATCTCCCTACTAGTTAGTGTAGGTTAGTGTTAGGTTGTAAGTTTTCTTTTCCTCCAAGTGTTGTTGCACATGATGTATGTTGTGTTGTCTTTTAGGTGCATAGCGTTTGTCCTTTGTTTTGTTTGTTGTTAAGACAAAGCAGCTGATTAATCAAGCCTAGGATCTTCAAAGGGAAATTATTCTCAAGTTCTTGCTTGACTCCTATACCCAATAAATGCTTAAGGTCAATGGTCCTTGTTGTTTAGTAGGCAAACAGCCCTAAGAGGTTGCCAAAATGTTGACTTATTTTAGTCTTAGGACCAAAATAGTCTCATAAAGGCCTTTAAAATGTTGACAGTCCATGTCACATTTTTAATGTTAAATAGCCTTGTCTCCAAAACCTATGTACACCAAAAGGGAGGGAAGCTATAAAATTATAAAAGAATCCAAGTTGTTGACTCCCCACATAGATTTAGGGTTTCTATTTAAGTGGTAAATTGTTAGGTTAATGATATCAAATTTCCACAATTCATATTTTGTTAGGTTTCCAACTAATTTGACAGTTGTCCCAAATCATGAAGGAAGCATGACAAGTGTATGTGTTGAGGAGCCATGTAGATGGCAGAGTAAAAGGGATGCACAGTAGAAGCCTTGGTAAATTTGAAGACTTATAGATATAACTTTACATTTGCGCGAAGACGGGGAAGAAGAACATGTGCAGGTTTATGGTGCTACAACAGTGAGGTTCCATAGTAGTGATTAGGTCTGTGTGACCAAGATACGACATACTTTTGATACTTTTTATGGTTATATGGTGATCTACTTGTCTATAATATGGAATGATCAGAAGGGTCATTTGAAGGTTACATGTCATCATGGATTTTCCACACTCATGCAATGAAGTATGTGTAGGGTTTTTAGAGCCAATGAGTCTGCAGAGATTTGTATAAGCTTGGATCTAGAGGAGTTTACAGAGGTTTGATGGGGGATGCACGATATTTGGTCTGAGAAGCACTGATTGGAAAAGTTCTGGATCTTCATTTTCAAGTATATTCAATGATGCAAAGAGGTCGGTACCTATAGCTTTGCTTTGAAAGAATATATTTTCACCAGCTGAGTTACATCATATTCTTGATGGATATAAGCAAGATTATGGTATAATCTGTAGCCGAAATAAGTGGACAGCTGTTCACTGTTTGGAGCAAATGCAGGTTAGGGGACTAAGGAAATCAATGTACAATCACATCTATTTTCCGATGACTAACTCTTCATGAAATGGCACCTTCACTATTGGCCCTTTCTAAGCTACCAAATCAAAGCCCATGAACCTGGTTGCAAAGGAGCGTTCCAGAAGCAGCTACATAATTATGAGATGAGGTTTTTATGGAAAATTGTCTTGCCTTTCCCACTTGCTGCCACGTTGCCAAAAGTACCTTAAATCTGGTGGTGTTGATGCAGAAGGGTTTTCAATGAGTCTTAGTCCTACAACCCAGGGACTAGCTCTTAATGTGGATTTTTCTTTTGCAGCCTTCTACGTGAGAATTCCCATACTGAACTATTTGAGGCACAATGGAAATGTGATGCTAGAAAAAACAACCAGCTTAGCGATACTCAGCGAAGTAATGCTGAAAGAACTGACAGGTTTGAAGGTGACTGTCACTCATAGGTACATAGACTAGAAGTTCACTATGGCGGGAATCACTAGACATATTATCGAAAAGCTCTAGTTCAAAATTAATGGAGGACAGCAAGAGAGTACTAGCATTATGGATTGCTAAAAGAAGCGTTACAATAAGAAGAGAGTACAAAGAGCTTCCTTATTCGAACCTGAGTAAGCAACCTTATAGAGAAAATTATATTCCTACGGAGTTATATGATTTGTGAAGGGAAGAAGTTTCCCAAGGATGATTTCAACTCTAAATAGGAAAAACCACTGTGGATGGATCTCATCAAGCTATTGAAGAGGTAGCGAGCAATCAATTAAATCATGTAAAGCCAAGCAACCTACAGGGTCGTGGATAGCACAGACCAAGCATGGAATCGTTTGACAAAATGTCTCAAAGAATGTAAACTATTCGAGTGAATGTGAAAGGCCACGCAGACGATGAGACATTCAACTATTTGGAAAAATAACTAAAAGAAATATGATCTCATGGAACGCCACCACCCAAAAACATCAAGCAGTATTCTTTTGATCTACATCTTATGACTGGCGATGTGTGGAAGCTTGCGTAAATTCTTGGGTTTACTTTTGAGGAAAAGATCAGTCCTTATACCCGGAGATGGGAAAAGAGCGTATGGATATTTTGTATGAGGTGACTCTGAAGAGTGTAATGTTCACAAACAATTCCAATTTGGAGTGTGAGTGTGTATACAATGTGCCTGCCATAGTTTTCACAACTGGAGGATATACAGGGAACCTGTACCATCAGTTCGACGATGGGATTATACCATTGTACATAATGTCTCAACATCTAGAGAAGGAAGTTGTGTTCTCTATTAATTGACTGTCATAAACGGTGGCTAATTTATTGTGATGAGATTTTGGGATAGTTAACTCGTAGGGCCATAGACTCATAAACTTTGAAAATGAAACAAAAGTTTAACTGTTTTCCAAAGGTTACTGCTAGCTTGTTTATCCACAATGAACTAATAGTCGACCCCATTTTAATGCTCCAATACAAAAGCATACTCGACTTTAGAACCTTCCTTAATCATGCTTGTACACCTCAGCCCCACCTTGAAAATATAACAGCGGTAGACAATCAACCCCACCTTGTAATACTTGTTCGTGTAGGTAGCAGAATGATGTTGAATTTGAAAGAAGTGGTTGAATTGGCTGAGGAAATTGGGTTTAATGTCACAATATGGCAGCCTCTGCGAACAACTGAATTGAAGACAACTTGCAGGTGAAACATGACAGTCACTAAAAAACAACAATCTATTAATAACTACAGGGCTATAGAAGACCTCATTGCAAGTGAGAAGAATGACAGAGGTTAAAGCACAGTGGTGGAGAATATGAATAAAATAATTCTTAATGAGTGTCATATGTGGCAACTTCTCCTAAAAGATCTCCCACGCCCTCCTAGGGCATTTAATCATTTTCAACTACTTTTTCAACCATTTTTCGCATGTTCTAAAGGGAAATTGTTACAGTTGGAAGTAGTGACAGTTATGAGCAGATAAGAACATCTAGGAGGCAGTTTGGTGGGCTGGAAAGGCAGGTGAGAGAATATAGGGCAGTTTGGACCATTCACAAGCATCTAGAAACCTTTCTATCAGCAAACAAGACTGAACGTAGTTGGAAAAGGTCGGCACTCTTTCTTCAACGCCCAGCTAGAGCATTCCCGGCGGTCAAAGAGGCAGGTTGACCCCTCCAGCGCCCAAACAAGTTAGCTGTTTTCAAGGAAAACTTCATGTTTTTTATTTTGACACATGTCCTTAAATCACAGAGGTTGGTTGAACAGCATAAGAGGACGCCTAGGGTAGATTTTCTTTCGCTTGTTGGCTGCTGTAGACTAAGCATTGTAACTAAAAAAGGTCAATTCTTTCTGGTTTTTAGAGGCATTGTAACTCATATAGAGTTCTTTCTAGTTTTTAGAGGCATTGTAACTCATATGGAGTTCTTTCTACTTTTCTATTATGTACTGTAACTCAGGAAAAGGGGTTCTTTTGGTAGAACAGCTAGCATCATTTTTTGAGAGAAATAAACATTTTTCAGACTTTTTGCTGTGCACAATTTTCCTTTTGTCCTCAAAAGGATTATTTTGTTGTGTACAAAATGAGTGATTGATGTGATTGATGTGATTTATGTGGTCTTATACATTAAATTCTTATGTTATTCTCACTTTTCAGTACTTTTCGAACAGAGATAATACATATGGAATAGCACAGACCAAGCAAGGGAGTCGTTTGACAAAATATCTCAAAGAATGTAAACTATTCGAGTGAATGTGAAAGGCCGCGCAGGTGATGAGACATTCAACTATTTGGAAAAATGATTAAAAGAAATATGATCTAATGGAACGCCACCACCCAAAAACATCAAGCAGTATTCTTTCCATCTTCATCTTATGACTGGCGATGTGTGGAAGCTTGCGTAAATTCTTGGGTTTACTTTTGAGGAAAAAATCAGTCCTTATACCTGGAGATGGGGAAAGAGCGTATGGATATTTTGCATGAGGTGACTCTGAAGAGTGTAATGTTCATAAACAATTCCAATTTGGAGTGTGAGTGTGTATACAATGTGCCTGCCTAGTTTTCAGGACTGGAGGATATACAGGGAACCCGTACCATGAGTTCGACGATGGGATTATACCATTGTACATAATGTCTCAACATCTAGAGAAGGAAGTTGTGTTCTGTATTGATTGACTGTCATAAATGGTGGCTAATTAATTGTGATGAGATTTTGGGATAGTTAACTCGTAGGGTCATAAACTTTGAAAATGAAACAAAAGTTTAACTGTTTTCCAAAGGTTACTGCTAGCTTGTTTATCCACAATGAACTAACAGTCGATCCCATTTTAATGTTCCAATACAAAAGCATACTCGACTTCAGAACCTTCCTTAATCATGCTTATAAACCTGAGCTGCCACGTTGCCAAAAGTACCTTAAGTCTGGTGGTGTTGTTGCAGAAGGGTTTTCAATGAGTCTCAGACCTACAACCCAGGGACTAGCTCTTAATGTGGATTTTTCTTTTGCAGCCTTCTACGTGAGAATTCCTATACTGAACTATTTGAGGCACAATGGAAATGTGATGCTAGAAAAAAAAAAAAGCTTAGCGATACTCAGCGAAGTAATGCTGAAAGAACTGACAGGTTTGAAGGTGACTGTCACTCATAGGTACATAGAATAGAAGTTCACTATGGCGGGAATCACTAAACATATTATCGAAAAGCTCGAGTTCAAAATTAATGGAGGAAAGCAAGAGAGTACTAGCATTATGGATTGCTAAAAGAAGCGTTACAATAAGAAAATCAAGTACAAAGAGCTTCCTTATTCGAACCTGAGTAAGCAAGCAAGGATGATTTCAACTCTGAATAGGAAAAACCATTGCAAATGGATCTCATCAAGCTATTGAAGAGGTAGCAAGCAATCAATTAAATCATGTAAAGCCAAGCAACCTACAGGGTTGTGGATAGCACAGACCAAGCAAGGGAATCGTTTGACAAAATGGCTCAAAGAATGTAAACTATTCGAGTGAATGTGAAAGGCCATGCAGGTGATGAGACATTCCACTATTTGGAAAAATGACTAAAAGAAATATGATCTCATGGAACGCCATCACCCAAAAACATCAAGCAGTATTCTTTTGATCCTCATCTTATGACTGGCTATGTTTGGAATTTACGTTTACTTTTGAGGAAAAGATCAGTCCTTATACCCGGAGATGGGAAAAGAGCGTATGGACATTGTGCATGAGGTGACTCTGAAGAGTGTAATGTTCATAAACAATTCCAATTTGGAGTGTGAGTGTGTATCAATGTGCCTGCCATAGTTTTCACAACTGGAGGATATACAGGGAACCTGTACCATGAGTTCGACGATGGGATTATACCATTGTACATAATCTCAACATCTAGAGAAGGAAGTTGTGTTCTGTATTGATTGACTGTCATAAATGGTGGCTAATTAATTGTGATGAGATTTTGGGATAGTTAACTCGTAGGGTCATAAACTTTGAAAATGAAACAAAAGTTTAACTGTTTTCCAAAGGTTACTGCTAGCTTGTTTATCCACAATGATCTAACAGTCGATCCCATTTTAATGTTCCAATACAAAAGCATACTCGACTTCAGAACCTTCCTTAATCATGCTTATAAACCTCAGCCCCACCTTGAAAATATAACAGCGGTAGACAATCAGCCCCACCTTGTAATACTCGTTCGTATAGGTAGCAGAATGATGTTGAATTTGAAAGAAGTGGTTGAATTGGCTGAGGAAATTGGGTTTAATGTCACAATATGGCAGCCTCTGCGAACAACTGAATTGAAGACAACTCGCAGGTGAAACATGACAGTCACTAAAAAACAACAATCTATTAATAACTACAGGGCTATAGAAGACCTCATGGCAAGTGAGAAGAATGACAGAGGTAATGCACAGTGTAGGAGAATATGAATAAAATAATTCTTAATGAGTGTCATATGTGGCAACTTCTTGTCCTAAAAGATCTCCCATGCCCTCCTAAGGCATTTAATCATCTTCAACCACTTTTTCAACCATTTTTTACATGTTCTAAAGGGAAATTGTTACAGTTGGAAGTAGTGACAGTTATAAGCAGATGAGAACATCTAGGAGGCAGTTTGGTGGGTTGGAAAGGCAGATGAGACAATATAGGGCAGTTTGGGCCATTCACAAGCATCTAGGAGCCTTTCTATCAGCAAACAAGACTGAAAGTAGTTGGAAAAGGTCGGCACTCTTTCTTCAACGCCCAGCTAGAGCATTTCCAGCGGTCAAACAGGCAGGTTGACCCCTCCAGCGCCCAAACAAGTTAGCTGTTTTCAAGGAAAACGTCATATTTTTTATTTTGACACATGTCCTTAAATCACAAAGGTTGGTTGAACAGCATAAGGGGACGCCTAGGGTAGATTTTCTTTCGCTTGTTGGTTGCTGTAGACTAAGCATTGTAACTAAAAAAAGTCAATTCTTTCTGGTTTTTAGAGGCATTATAACTCATAAAGAGTTCTTTCTAGTTTTTAGAGGCATTGTAACTCATACGGAGTTCTTTCTACTTTTCTATTATGTACCATAACTCAGGAAAAGGGGTTCTTTTGGTAGAACAGCTAGCATCATTTTTTGAGAGAAACAAAGAATTTTCAGACTTATTTGCTGTGCATATTTTTTGTTTTGCTCTCAAAGGATTATTTTGTTGTGTACAAAATGAGTGATTGATGTGATTTATGTGGTCTTATACATTAAATTCTTATGTTATTCTCACTTTTCAATACCTTCGAACAGAGATAATGCATATATTGTGCAGGTCATAGGTTGTGTTGCTTGTTGAAAATAGTGTTAGTTGTGAAAAAATGTCATTTTATTTTAAAATCATGAACATACAAATCTTATGAAATATCAATGCATGGATATGTAAAAAAAAAATTGAGTTATGCTTGAAAATAGCTAAGTTGTTGAATAAACTATGTATGAACCAACAACATAGATCTTAGAAACAGTTTGGCGCATCACCTAATTCAATCATAGGTTTCATTTCATGCCATTCTCTATCTCTTTACTCAGTAAACAACAGTAGCACAAATTAAATTAGGTGAAGTACCAAGGGAACCAACCCTCTCTAAAGGTTGATCTCAAGCTATCAAAGCCCAGACTCTATGAGAATTTCTCATGTTTCACTACATAACTAAGTTGATAACTCAGCAAGGGTGCATATCCAAGTGACAACAAAAATCATCCTAATTGTGTTGAAAGATACTTAGATGCAACCTACTATGAATGTTGTATGAAATTTTTTACTCATAATTACATTAGAAATTTGATATCTCTTAGTGCATATTGATATGGTGATGTTTTGAGGATTTGTTGTATAAACATATTAAAGTTAGAATAAAAGTAGGGATACCCAAAGATTATATCACTAGAATCCATTAGCATGACATCACATATTATCTCCTCACAAAAAGGATGAATAGCATATGAGAAGTGACATTGACTCATGACATATATAACTTTGGTCCTATAGGAACTGTCACATCAAAAATTGTAAACTTTTAGATGAGGCATGGTTGAAAAATTTAAGCATGTGGCAATGGTTTCAAAAATGAGGTTCTTTATACTATTTCCGTCGAAAAGAAAAACCAATGATTTCTCTTGCACCCATATCTACAAATAGAATAGACACTTCCCTTTAGCCTCTAACATGAACATTGCGGTTGTTGCATAGAGGCAAGCAACTTTGGGTTCTACATTATCCAATTCTAGCTCAAGGGAACCCTCCACTTATACATGTGTGAAGAGGTCATACAAATTTTACTCTACTTTGGAGTAGTTGTTGAGTTTTTTTTTGTCACACCATTTACTTATCTTAGATTATTATTTTTGTTTGAAGAAGGAATTTTCTTTGGTGTATTAGATTTATTTCATTTTCTCTTTAGTCTTGACTCCTCATCAATGATAGTAAAATAATGATAGGCTTATCACATCATCTTGACCTTGGCTAGTTTTATTTTGGACTAAATGAATGATCACAAGTCATTATGATTCTTGAGGACTCAATGTTGTCTTGACTTGAATGTGCCCATCTTTGCATAGATGTTATATAAGGCATCAATACAAGTACACATTGATTCACCATTTCCTTAGCATAATTGTTGCCACTAAATATAGTGGCCATCATAGACATCTTCAGGATGGTATTTATCCTTTAAGGCTTCTAGGAAATATTCCCAAGTTAGCTCATATCTTATTTTTGGTTGCCCTCTCCCACAAAGCATGGGTTTACAACTACTTATTGACAATGAAGAGACTTTCAAAAGTGCAATCTTGATCATCTTTTCTCCATAAGAAAATTCATTCATAGAGAAATGTGAATAAATGATATAACCATTATCTACTATATTTGCATATATTTTACCCTCAAACACAAGAATGTCTAAATTCGCTTGGAATCTAGTGGGGATTAACAACCAAAAGATTTCATTATGATGCACCAATAGAACCACTTATTTGATGACTTCATTGAATCAGTTGAACAAAAGTGTTCTTACTCTTATAAAGTCTTTTAAATCGATTTCATCTTGCTCTTTCATCATCTGAACATTTGAAATGACTCAAAAGGTAATCTAATGGGTCTCATGGTTTGATGTTGAAGTTTGAATTATTTGATATCATTTAATAGTTCATGTAAGATGAACCTAGCTCTTATAACAATGATCCAGATCCCAAGTGGTCTAGGAGACAATGCTCTAGATGAAGACCTAAATGTCTTGTATGCTTGTAAAATCAATAAGGAGACATGGGATTAGATAGAGAACAATATAAAAAATAGAACATGTGGTTTTATTAATCCGTGTGTTAGATATATATGGTATAATTCAAGGAAGACATGAGGTTGTGTAATTACTCTAGTCTACTTTATTGTACTTTCATATCTACTTATGTTACATATGTATATTTGTAAATTACAAGATCTTGAAGACAAATGTTGTAATGTAAGTTGAATTGGTTGAGATTCCATGTGTGATAATTTATCCCTTGGTGATTATGACTCTACTTGCATGTTGTGTTACTAGATGGTGTCATGAAATAGCTCCTAAAGCTACCCTAGATTCATGCACAACAGCTTGTGATGTTACACAATAGTTGATGTCTAGTTCCAAACTATGTGTGTGTGATAATACATGTAGGTGTAGATGTGGCATGATCCTTAATATTGTGTGAGTGGCACATGATGTGGAAAGATGGACACAAGATATATGATGGTTTTGGAGTTTCACAACATGATTCCAAGTGCTACATGAGTGGCACATACAACAAGAGCTATGTGGCGTGGTTTTTGGTACCAAGAAAATTATGCATGGAGAAAGTTTCATTTAGGGTTGTGCATTATTGTGTAGGTGATCAAGGCTTGCGTACAATAGTGCAAAATCAAAGTGGAACCTATAAGAGAGATAAGAAAACCACATATTTTATAAAATAGATATAAATTCTACTAAAATAATGCTTCTTGACCCTCAATTATTTAGATGAGATAACTACTCAACATGGAAAATAAAGATCTAAAGTCAACTTGAATTTTAGCAACTATGAGATATAGTTATTGAAACTATCATAGTACCTACAACATATGTTAATGACTAATAGAGGTTTTATAAGTCCAATCAAAAGGCCAAAATTATCACATTATTTGGTGTCACACATGAGGTACAACTTCACATTGGAAAAACCAAAGCTACAAAAGAAGTATAAGATAGTTTTAAAATGTTTATGAAGTGAAGAATTTAATTCTCGCCCCCAAAGTCAATTACATGGCTTGAAGATGCACAGTGATAAAAAATTAGAAGGGTTATTGAGGAGAATACTAGAGTTGAGAATATCACTCTAGGAATTATGGAAAACTATCTCAAATGGCTATCTTCTACCAATTATTTTGAGAAAAATGCCCTTCTTTTCAAGTTTTTATGGCATGCCTAGTTGAGGCTAGCATAAAGCCTACATATAAAGAGTTGGTGAATATGATTTATTGGGAATAATTAATTCAAGATAAGGTTGCTAACAGCATAGATAATCAAGATCTCATTTCATAATAATGAGGAAAAAACTTGAACATTGGAGAGGTCCATCCAAAAAAAACTTCATGATACTCAACCTACTAAAAAAATAGGCATACACTCTAATACTACTAGTACAAATCCTTTTCCACTAGAGAATATAGTTAGCAATAGCCACTACCCAATTTGTAAAGGATTAAGCACAAGAATCCTCAATGTAAAAATAAAACTCCCAAGCAACAAGCAGCATTGCTTAGTCAAATGACTATGATGAAGAGGACTATCCATATATTGTGTAAACAAAATCATCCTCTCCAAAATTATTAGTGTGGTATGTTGATTTTGGTGCCTCTAGACACGTGACTAGTGAGAAAAAATAATTTCTCCACTTGACCACTCCTACTTCACATAAATAGGTTTCATTCAAAGATGATACTACTTATGAAGTTTAGGGCATTAGCGAATTTCTCTATCATTCCAAATTTACAAAGGTTTTGTATGCTCCAAGGCTCATAAATAATATTTTGTTGATAATTTTATTACTTGAGTACAACCTAATAGTTGATTTTGATCATGTGTATGGTATTGTAGAGGAGTAAATTTGCTATCCTCAAGTCTCAGGACAAACATAGTCTTCAAGGAGAAAATGGTCCTCAACTACCTCAAGCAATGAAGCTCAGGTGATGGGATAAAATGGTGAGAGTTCCAAAAACAAAAACAGTAAGTCACAAAGGTTTTTTGGATAGACTAACAAGACCTTAGCCAAGGATGATAGGGCGTCACATGGATGTCCCCATGGCATGCTAACGTCTCATACGAACCGAAGCCCGAGACTATCATAATTTTTTTAAAAAAATGACTTCTACTTTGATTGCTAAGAACTCTTGAAATGTGGGAAAATAACATAGTATAGCAGAAGCTAAAGAAATGCAAACTAAATGAAATGCAAGTGATAAAACAAGAGAAGAAGGAGAAGAAAATACTCACAAGAAACCGAGAAATGAGGCCTTCATCAAAAAAGTATCTCCAACACCTGTACACATAAGATCAAGAGAAAATGTTGGGGCTATTTAGGGGCTTCCCTTAGTCAAACCCCTATTTCGATGTTTTCACCTCCACGAATAGCTAGATAGACAGATAGATAAAAAGATAAATAGGAGAGATGGAAAAATGAATAGATAAGGGATGTGATAAATCCCAAGATGCTCAAAGACAAAAGAGAGATAGATATTACCAGCAAGGCTTGAGGAAGCCAAAGAGAGATAAAAAAGGTTTTGAGAGCCAAGAGAGTTGCAAAGACAATTGCGAGAGCTTGAGACCATTGTAGCAAGTTGTAGAGAGTTGTGCAATCTTGAGAGAAAGAGATTGAAAAAGAGAAAAGAGGGTGAGAAAGAATATCCAAAAAAGAAAGACCTAGAGAGATCAATAGAAGTGAAAAGATAGGTTTTAAAGAGAGAAGGCGAGGGAAAAGAAGGTTCCCGAGCCATTACAAACCATCCTGAGCTATTTCCACTAACCAAGGTAGGTGACAAGTGGAAAGACACTTGGAAATGATCATTTGAACATTAAAATGTTGTGCGATGCTAGCACGGGATGCAAACGTTTGTACGATTCGCTAGTATCCAAACAATCACACTAAAAAATGGTGGGAACAATGAAAACACAAGGTTAAAACAAAGTTGATGCAAGAAGGTAGCTGCTGAAAAGGGATCTTAAGCATCCTAAGGGGAAAAAGGTTGATGCAAGCGCTAAGATGAGCCTACACAAATATTGAGGGAGTGGACACTAAAGTGATACAAAAGTGTAGGTGAAATTACAAGGGTATGTAATTTTTGACACTACATTTTACCCCCTCTTTAACGGGCTTATGAATTTACATGAATATGAACGCTAAAGGAAATCTACTAGAAATAAATAATATCATGATTTCAAAAGGATATTGTAGATGATGTAGATAGATCTCTTCGAACCAAGGAAGCATGCCCCCAGGGTGAAGACCTAAAACACAAACATATTAGATAGGAAAGATCTCTACAAGACAACAAGGTTAGAAAATAAAAAGCTAGCAAATCATAGGGTTGGAACATATGCATATTTAGAAATAACATGGATAACACATACACAGAGGCACATAACAAACAAACATTTTTGAGTCAGGAAAGTGAAAGAGATTTCAATGTGGGAGGTTGTCTCAATACTATCTGTTGTCCCCAAAATAAAAAGAAGTAACACATAGAAGAATTCTTAAACATAGAGAAGAATGTGAGGATTGATTGCTTCAAGAGAAGAATGCATCCAAAAGACAGAGAAGCAACCAATGTTGAAGAGAAAAAGAGTGAGAGAGAGCATATACTCAAGATGAAGAAGGTGTAGGTCTTTGATTTAATATATACAATTGTAAAGCTAAGCCAAGACACAAAGAGGACACAAGTCTTCCATCCTACAGATTTGACTACAAATTGACCACAAACATGTTAGCTATAGACAAATACATTGGGTGAAAAATAAAAAATAGACATGATAAATCTGATCAAATAAAAATACATCACTGATAAGTATTGCTAGCAAGTTGTGTTATGCTAGAGAACATAAAACAAGTGAGTAAAGACGGCACTTATAAGTATGGCTAGCAAGCTACATTATGCTAGAAACCATATGCCAAGCACATAGGCCTATGGTTGTGGAAAACTACATTGCAAGACAGTCATAAAAGACAAGTCTAGTTAAGCTGCCCCCAAGGTAGATGATGAGACCATAAGACATCCAAATTTTAAGATATATTTTTGAAAAACAAGAATAAGATGATATGATTTCCCCACCTTAAAACATCGACATATTTACTATGCTAATGGTTTAAGGAAAAGAAGAGGGGAAGAAAGAAGAGAGGTGGTTCTCAAGAAGGATGCACACTTCAAGAATAAGTTACCCCTACCCCCAATGTACAAGTGAGGATAAACATGCTAGATATTATTGTGTTTCTACCATGGAGAAAGTATGGTTGCACACAATATTGTACCACCATGAATGGCAATGAGCAATCAAAGCTATAAATGCTACATAATGAGGAGCAATATAATAGAAGAAGGTTTATAATTTAGAATGAACAAGATAGAGGTAGACCTCAATATCACTTGTCATGAGGAGAAAAGATAGGTACATCAATAGATGGAAGAGTGATCGAACCAAAATCAAGAAGTTGTATTTTTCCTTCAAGGATCAACATTCACTAGTGGAATGGCCAAGAACTTGATGATATGCACAAAAAGAATGTTTTGCTTTATCATGTTTATGAAATTTTGTATGTTTAGGAGGAGGAAGAGTAAAGTGGGATTTGAGAAGCCTCAACAAAATATGTTCTTGCTTAGATAAGGGATGAGGAGCAAGAAGCAACCCTTTCTCTTGTGAAGAGAAGTTTGACTTCTCCCAAGAAGAAGACATGAAGCCAACAAATGATGGAGGAGGGGATGGAGACAAAGGAGAAGGCTTGTAACCTAAACTCCTTGTAAAAGAGAGGTGTCGATTCCAAACAGACCTTAAATCCTTGTTCCATGCGCCCAAGACCATTTCCTTTGTACCCATGCTTAGAAATAATATTAAATCCAAAGCCATAATGTGATTTCAACTCCTCGAAAGGGGGGTGATCAACATTAAGGACATTATAATTATTGTTCACATTATCCCACAATACAAAAGAATGATCATCTTTGATAGTGGGTGTGAATGATATTTTTGGGATGTTAAGGTGGATAGGATTGACTTTATATTCCCCAATGAAGGACGTTGTAAAGTCAAAGGAACCCCAATCATCACTGAGACATGCATTCAGTTTAGGAGAAATAGGAGTAGACTGAGGATTTTCTACTTCAGGAGGATCTTCTTCAAGGACATATGTCTCAAGAGTATCATTTGTAATAGGTATTGTTGGAGTAGATGTCAACGCATTAGAAGATAATGAAGCAATAATATTTTTAAGAGTAGGTGCAATGGAGTTTTGACTAGCAGCTACCATCTCACATGAGTGTACAAAATCAAGGTTAGCCTTGATTGTGATCACCTCATTATTAGCAACAAACCTCACAAAACGGTCCAAAGTAGAAGTAACTACTCCCAAAGCATGAATCCATGGCCTTCCCAAGAGAATATTATATGGTAATTTTCCCAACATAACATATACTTGGGTGGGTATGGTAATGGGTCCCAACCTTAAAGGCAGGATTATCGTGCCTAAGGCTTGTCAACCAACATTATCAAACCCACGAAGATATAAGGAAAAGGTAGCAAGGGAAGTTGAATTAGTTTTAATTTTAGGCAATAAATCAATGCTACATACATTGAGTGTGGAACTAGTATCAACAAGAGCACGCCTAATACAAATATTATTAATGTTAACTATTACCATTAAGGGATCCACTTGATTTTTTACTTTCAGAGGCAGGAGTTCATGTGGATGGAACGTAATATTTGGTGATGTAGACATCCAAATTTGACCACTTCCATATGGTCAAAGTCATCTCCTTATTCATCCCTTTCCTCGTCTACTTTATCCTCTTTGCCAGTATTCATTTAATTAATATTTCATGTCATGCATAAAGTTCCTAAAGTATTTAATTTAATAATTAAATACTTTTACCTTCTTTCCTCTCTAAATTAAATAAATATATCACTTTATTTAATTTAGTCATGTGACCTCTTGGAATTTAAATTAATTTTTAATTCCTCACTTTCTCTCTCCTTGTCATATTCTCCATAACCCTCTTCTAATCCAGATTAATTTAATTTATTCATGATTAAAGATGTGCACCACTTAATCAAGATTAATGTCACATCCTACTACATTTGCCACTTTCCTCTAATCCTTCAATAATTATCTTAATCATGGGTTTGCACAACCTTAATTAAGGTTATTAGCCACATTTAGCATACCTTTGTCTTTCTTGGTATTGACCCTCTTTCCCATGTGAATTTTAAATTCACATTTATTCCTCCTACAATCTCCTCTTCCCATGCATCTTCTAGAATCTTTTGACTTGTCACATCAATTCACATGTGGACAAAGGCTTCCCTTTTTGGAACCTTATCTTGTCCATGAGATTCTTGCTAGTATGTGAATTTTTAATTCACATTTATTTCTCCAACTACTTTCCCTTTTCCCATGGAGATTTTTGAGGAATTCTAAAATTCCTCAAAAGTCACTTTCATTCCCACTTGGGGAGAAGAAGTTCCTTTTTGAGGAAATCTTCTCATTCCCTAAGGTACTTGCAAAGTACTTGTCATTCTTCCACCTTATGTACCCTCCTTCCACCTCATTTACACATCACCATCCCTAAGCCATCTCACATTCCACATGTCAAGATGTGAGGGTTTGTGAGTCTTCAACTCGCCATAGCCCTTCATTTTGACCTTGTTGGATGAATTTCAACCATTGAATTCTCTAGAGAATTCAACTTCCTCTATAAATGCCCCCTATTTTCTCTCATTTGGGGGGTTCATCAATGTGCTAACCAAACTCTTGAAAAATATTTATTTGAGTTATACTTAGCTAAAAACTTGCATTCCTTGCATCCATCATACCATTTTCATTCATTGCTCATCCATCTTGCATCTCATATCAACATATTTTGTCATTTAATGAGCATACATAAAATCAACCATCAAGGGCCAACCAAAGGATTGATTCAACACAAGGTAAATCTGTTGTTTGTTATCTCATTTTTTTTTGAATCCAACTAGACTAATCTTAAGTGTTAGGTGTTTTTATTGTTTCTTGCACATTTCTTGTTCTTGCTCATTTCTGGAATAGTATTTTCACCTGGTCACAGGTGAATCTACATGAATATGATCCATAGATGCATTAACATATGTCGGCCTAGTGGAAGAAGGAAAAACAATCTTTTGAAAGGCTTCCTAAAGCATACCTTGGTTAAACGAAGCAATTTGAAGAAAATCCCAGAGATCTTGGTGGGAGTAACGTGAAGTTGCTTGACAAGATCATACCCACTTGATCGCTTAGCTATGTGTTTAGGTGCTTGAAAAAGGCTTGGTTGAGAAGGTAGTAAATAAGTAGGTTGATTGAGATTATGTTGATTCCTTATAGTTGTTATTAATTTTTTTCTTCCCACACAAATTAGTGAAGTTTTAAGGGGAAAGTATTTGTTGGGGTATAATAAATTTTGATGTTTAGACATCCAATGAATCTTTGCTTTTGGAATGAAAGAGTTTTTCTAGAATTGATTTATCAAAATCATTCAAACATTTTAAATTGAACTATTGAGCAGTCCTAACAAAGCAACACACATGTTTCATTTGGAAAACAAACATTTAGAGTATGTTATGTAAAACTAAGTTATTTTTCTATAATGTTTTTCATTGTTGATTATCATAAAAGAATTGCAATTCTGGAGCAAAGTATGCTAAAAATATTACTTCATTTTGATTACAAAACATGTGCTTAGAACAAATTTATATTAGTTATTTAAGATTATATAATTGAGAACAAGTTCAAATGGAGACACAAGTCATTACATATTTTGAAGTAACTAATATATTAAAAGCCATTGTTTATGCAACCCCACACAAGCCATGGGTATGACTACTTGTTGATTTAATTCAACAATAAGCATAAACCATGCACCTGAAGATCAACTAAAAGAAGAAAGAAACATAAGAGGAAGGTCATGTCCGTCATTGCCTAAAGGGTTGATGTAGGGTTGATTCTCCAGCTTGATCTTAAGTGTCTTAGCTCCTTTGCTCCTGAATTCCAAAACCTGTAGTTGATTGTAAATTTTTGTTAGAACTCAGGGCATGAGATCCAATTACATGCTTATTAATAGATATATGATTTATAGTTATTATCAAATTGAATCAACTATGTCATTATCTCAGAGATAAATGAAAAGTGCCAGATCAAATCACTAGAAACTATCATATCCACTATTTTTCTAACTTGTTTGCTTCATGTGAAGATACAGGTCAAATTTTGTTATTATTTCATTTGTTTTCAACATGAGTGGTGGAAAATGTGGCTCCCACAAGGGTTGAGCCCAGTTCATAATAATGGCATAAGCACAATATGAAGGAAAAGTAAAAGTCGTCTATGCAGCTTTTCAAAGATAGTGAACATGCATACATATTGAGTTCACAAAGCAATCATCAAGGGAGATCACAATGCCATGAAGGCATCATTAGAGAATTCAATAAGTATTGGTTATATATCTAAAACAACAATAACAAATCTTATTTTTGTTAAAATGTTTCATGTGTGTTATATTTGCAAAGCATCCTGTGCGGAACACTTATTTCATCAAAAGAATCTTTGAATGTATAAGGGCAGTCATGAAATATTTTCAGCAGAGAGATATTATTTATTCATTAAAGCAATCATGTCAAGTACTCAAAGCATTTGATAATCTACACATACAATGTGTTAGTACAAAGAATGGTTACCATCTACAGGAATAATCATGAAGAGTGTCACTTCATCAGAGTCTTAGAATAATTAAAGAATGATTTAGATAATGCAGACACTGTGAGAGGGTAGCTTGAAAGCCAATCACCATAGCCAAAGCTCTTGCATAAAGAAAAAGAAATGCCACATGGATATTCATTATTTTATTCATTTTCAGACACAAATGCATTTTTGAGAATAGCATGGAAGCATATGGAGAAACCCTCAAAATTCCTTCAAGGAAAGAAAAAAGAGAAGGAAAATAACATAGTGCTAGCATGTGGAACAACATGGTAAACCCTTTGGAACAATACAGAGAGGCTCGAATGGAGAAATTTTTAACAAAAATAAAGGAAATTTTGCAGCTCGATAGGGTTTTCCATGGCGGCCTATATGAAACCAAAAGTTGAAATGTTCACAATGAAAATTTATCAACAAACCCTAGTTGTGCCATTTAAGCATGAAATTTCTAGAAAAGCACAGAAGAGAAGTTTCTATGAGATCAGAAAGATTCTCATGGTGGCCTCCCTAAAGAAAGTATGAAAATATGTATAAATTTATCTTTCATTTGCAAATAAATGAAAATAAATGTGCAGGTCACGCCCTACTCATAAGAAGTAAATGCACAAAGATAAATATTATTTGATTCTTTTGTTCATTTCCAGGAAAATTAATGAAGGAAATTAGTTTTTAAAACTTACCCAAATGCTTGTATGAAATATACTCTCCAAAACCCAGAGGCTTACTCATTATTCAAGCTTCCAAAGGCTACCTACAAAAGTGTCTATAACGGCCAGATAAAGAAGATAACACAGAAAATGAAACCATCAGAAAAAGAAAAAGAGGTCGCGGTCTGAAAACTCCAAAATCACTTCAAAAAATGAAGAAAGTTCATCAAATTCATGGCATTGAAGAGCTTACCACATTTTTCCTTCAAAATCTCCAGAGATTCTTCGAAAAATGACATAAGTTACTAAGATTTCCAGTTCAAAACTCAGCCAATGGTTTCATGGTGGCAGTGCCTCCCTCAAAGCAGCAAAGAGAATAAAATACAAATGAATTTAGGGTTTGATAACCCTAGAAGGTTGATGGAGGAGAGGCATTTTTTCCTTAAGTTTATTTTTTTATTAAAAACTTTATTGACTCATGTTGGGTTGTGGCATATCTCTATGCCTTATGTTTTATTTTTGAATGGTTTTTAAATATCTCATAAGACTTCATCAATATAAGTCTTTTTATGTTTGATTAAGACTCTTCTTATTTTGCATTTGAAATTCAAATGTAAAACTTTATTTAAGTGATAATTATAAATCACTTCTAATAAATGTTATTATTGAATGCAAAGTAAAATATCATATGATGTAACTTTCAAATGATGGATTTGAGGGGATTAATAGATCCTTGAATTTTTGCTTAAATATTGGAAATGGTTGGAGAATTCAATGCCAACACGTGGAGCAAAATCAGGGATTTTGAAGCACTTAATTGGGAGTTTTACTTCGATTAAGAATTCCAATTGATGGAGCTTCAATCAAGGAGCATTTTGAGGCATATAACTTCTTGATTCATTCAATTACAAACCTATTTTGGAGGGGTTTTCAGTTGCATACGACCAAATAAGTTGTTTTGAGATTGATAACTCTTTATGTATTCTTGGAGGAATTATTTTTTAGCTACATGCCTGATTTGAGGGAGAGGAAGGACAACACATCATTTCTTGGAGCCAGAATTCAAAATTTGAGTTTTTGGAGCCTTGTCTATAAATCTTCTTTTCTCTCATTTCTTTCAAGAGTTCTCAGTTTGGTGGTTGTTGTGGCAGATTATTCATTCTTTGTAACTCATTTTCTTATGAGTTCTACAAATTTGTAATGCAAGTATCTCCTATTTTTCAATAAAAGTTTGTTTCCTCCTCAATCATTCTGAGTTTTCAATGTTGACTGTGATTTATAAGATAAGATATTGTGTTTCCCTTTATTTTATCAGAGTCCTTCAATATTAAATGCAAATATTGACATGTTATAGTGCAAGTCTGTGAATGTATTTTCAATATGTTGGATCAAAAATTGTGAAGGCATTATTGTTTTCCTTTTTATGAACATTAGAAAATTCAAAGCCTTTCATAGGAATCATTTTTGCAAGCATGTGAATTTGAGTTGTGAAATAGTATAGCTTCATTTGTTTAGTCATCTTGTGAGATAGTCAAGCAAATTCAAATCAATTTTCAGTTGGTGAATCACCTCATAGTTTAGTTTTTTTCAATTTCTGCATCATCCTTCTTACCTTTTCCTCTATCAAAATTCATAGTGTTTAAAGAAATATTCAAAGGGAGCCAACCCATAATCTGGAGGTCTACCCTCATTATAGGATACCCACAGCCCGAGAATAGTCCCATGTTGCATGGGATTTGAGAGTTTTCAACTTATCTTCTGGTGCAAATCCATGTGTTAACAATTTTGGCACACCCAGTGGGACGTTGAACTAATTCATCAATTCAAAAAGAGCTTATTTTGCATCTATTATGGTGTGAGTATCAGTTTTCCAGCCTTCAAGAAGGAAATTTTTTCACACTTGGCGACTCCACAACTTTGGTTTCAACAGTTTTCAATGAGTAAGCACAAGAGAAGTTATCAAACCAGAAAAAGTGCAAAACCTGTTGAGCATTCAAAGTTACCATCAAGAAGTACCAGAGTTGTTAGGAGAGCAGGAAGCCCAGTTTCTACTTTCAACAATCCTCTGTTTATAAGTTCTGCAGTTCAAATTTTAGCTAGTTCTATTGTTTCTAGTAGTTCTTCAAGCAATGTTAGTTCTCTAGTAGTCAATATGGCTCATCCACCACCTAGGAATCAACCTTTTGTCTCATTTGATCAAGGAAGCCCCTTGAATTTAGCCCAACATAATGACATTCCAACAACAACCCTTAAGAGCTTACCATTTTTTACTGGGGAAGATCAGACAACCATTAAACACATTTGAGATGTGGCTTCATTATGTGGTTTACATCATATTACTGAACAAGATATTGCAATAAGGCTCTTAGTAGCCTCTTCTCAAGGGTAAAGCCTTCCAATGGTTCAGAGGTCTACCTGTAAACTCAATTACAACATGGGACCAGCTAGGAGAGCCGTTGAATAAGCAGTTTGAGGACAAATCAGACCATCTCTCACTGGTGGAGCAGCTCACTACCATCAAAAGAGCTCCACATGAACACTTGGTGGACTTCAACTATCGTTTAAAGAAGACCTGGAATATGATTCTAGCCTCGGTAAAGCCTTCTAATGATTATGCATTTTTGTTTTACTTGAAAGCTTTGAATAGTGATATTCCACTTGCAATATAGTCTATGGGTGGGGATTCTCTACCAGCAGCATTTGATGTTGTTATTAGAGCTGAAAATAGTTTAATCCAGGCTGGGAAGTTAGCACCTAGGCCATATTTTGCTGATATACAACCAATTGTCCTTGTACTACCACCCACTGTAGTTGTTGTTCCTTCATTTCCAACTTTTAATACCCAAGTTGCAGCTCAAGAGCATGTTGTTCCCAGCCAATTCCAAGAGCTAATAAGCATAAAAGAACATAATGATAACATACAGAAGACCTTACAGACCTTTGGTAATGAGCTAGTCAATATTAAAAAGCAACAATATCAACCACCTTACCAAGCTCCCTTCCAGTCTAATCCTCAAGTTCAGAGGAGGAACTTCAATCAAAGGCATTTCCAACCTTATAATCCCAATGCCCCTAGTTATTCGAAAGAGGTAGTACCAGTGCAAAATAACAAGGCAGCTAATTACGAATGGTGTTTTCCATGTAATTAACCACATAATCAGTCGACTTGTTCTAATGGTATTCTGAATCAAGCATTAATGGTGCAAAGTAGTGCTGCTATTCCAAAAAAATCATCTCAGGAGGCTCATGAACAACAGTCTGCTCATGTGGAACAAGGGAATCTAAATGTCACTTTCATGAATTGGCAAGGTGAGGAGTTTTGTGGGGTCAATAATGCACAAAATTAGTCAAGTGATCCTATAGCATCCAATACAAGGAGTAAAAAGAGAGTTGTGGAACTGGGACATCAGACTGATGGAGACAAAAGGCAGTCATCTATAAGTTCACAAATTCAAATGAAGCCTACTTCTACACAGAACATTTAAGTTTTTCCAAGAGTACAACCTGTGATGGGAAAAGATCAACCTAAATCACAAGTTCAACCAGCACAAGTACAAAAGGATGTTGTCGTTCTTAAAGGACAACAAAAAGTTAGTACTGGTAACTTTAATATTTTAGATCATATGAAGAAAACACATGTTAGTGTTTCCATGTGGGATTCTTTGTCTCTTCCTGGGAAAAAATATATGTTACATGAGGCAGTGTTAAAGTTTTCTTTATCTGATGATGTGTCAAATTAGCAACCTTCAAAGGTTGTTCTTATAAATGATTCTCAAGAAAAGAAAGAACAATATACCAACATAGTTAAGCCACCCCCATTTTATGTAACTCTGATTGTTGGACAATATTTAGTACATAATTGTATGATTGATTCAGGGGCTAGTAGTTTTGTAATGCCCAAACAAATTGTGGATAAGTTGGGAATAAAGTACGATCCATTAAAAAAGGGAGTAGTTCAACTAGATGGTACTGTTGTTAAAACAATATGAGTCATTAAGAATCTAAGTCTCACATTGCATGCATGTCCAAAATTCCTAATACCTCTAGACATTTATGCCATAGAATTACCTCCATATTTTTCCATATGTTTATCACGAGATTTTACTATTAAAATTGGAGGATACTTGTCCTTTGATTGGTCTCATATGTTGTTTAGGACCAAGTATGGCACCAAGGTCACTATCAAATCAAAACATGTTGCAAAAGATCATATTAAACCATATAATGCAAGTGTTATTAATGCAACAACTATTGTTAATTGTGCTCTTTTTGATCAAAAAGACATTCTTGCAGCTAAAGAGACTAGTACATGGATAGAGAATATCCCTAATGTTTTGTTGGATGACTGGGCAGCTGAGAATGTTCATAATTCTTCAAATGAATAGCATGAAGAGGTGAATTTGGGAGTTTATTTGATGTATGAATCTGATTATGTCATTCCTAATCTTGTCAAGAGTGTCGAACAACAGTTTGATCAACAAGTTAATGAGGTATGGAAGATGTTTTTTTATGGTTTGAGGAGTAAAAATTATGTTGGAGGTGGTTGCATGCTCATTTCTCCTACTGGTGACAAGTATTATTTTGCATTCAGGTTCACATTTAGTTGCACCAATAATACAGTTGAGTATGAAGCTCTAATTCATGGTCTCTAGTGGGAAAAAAAGAGAGGTATTTGTTGTTTACAAGATTTTGGTGATACTGAGTTGATTGTTAATCAAGTTAGAGGCCTCCATACTACCAAAAATGATCTTTTAAAATATTATAAGCATAAAGTATGGGATCTTATTGAAGATTTTCAAGCTTTTAATTTGATGTCAATTCTCATAACTAAAAATAAACATGCTAATAGATTAGAAGCCATAGGCGCTCAATATGATATTCCTAATGATATAAGCAATTCTAAAAAACAACAATATGTTAAAGTGATTATCAGGTCATCTATTCCTAACAATAATGAGCATTGCCAAGTCTTTGACAATGATCAACAAATCATAAATTTCTTGAGAGAAGAAGCAGAGTTTCCAATGATAATCAAGAGAAACTCAGATAGTAGTATGAAGATCAAATCATATAGTTGAAAACCAACAAACTTCCCAAAGGCTTGGTTACATTGGAGTCTATTTTCAATATAGATGATCAAGTCATAAAAGAAAAAGCAAGCTTGCATATTAAAGAAGATCATTATGAAGGTATTGAGATCTTCAAAGATAAGCTTTTAAAGCTTGGTAAGTATGCACATTAGAAGAAAGGCATGCATTTGTTTTACTTTTTCAAGAGTTCAGTGACATTTTTGCATGGGAATATTCAAATCTGAAAGGTTTTGACCCTTTATTACCCAACATACTATTGAACTTGAGCCTAATGTTAAGCCTGTAAGACAAAAATGGAGGCCACTTAACCCCAAGCTTGAGCCCCTCATGATCAAAGAGTTGAATAAGCTCATTGAGGGCGGCATTATTTTTCCAATTAAACATACCTCTTGGGTATCCAATTTTGTTCCTATGAGAAAGAAAAATGGTGAAATTAGACTTTGTGTTGATTTCAGGGACCTTAATAGAGCTTCTCTAAAATATTGTCACCCTTTACCTTCCATGGAACAAATTCTTCAAGTTGTTTCAGGTTCTAAGAGGTTCTCATTATTAGATGGCTTCTCAGGATATAATCAGATCATAGTTAAGGAAGAAGATCATTTTTAGACAACATTTACAACTAAGTGGGGCACAATGGCTTACAAGAGGATGCCATTTGGTTTGTCATATATTGGAGCTACTTTTCAAAAAACTATGGACATGGCTTTCAAAGGTTTGATGTATAAATTTTTATTGATTTATTTGGATGACATAATTATTTTCTCAAAAAATCCAAATGAACACTTTGATCACTTAAGAAAGATCTTTGAAAGGTGTAGAGAGTTTGGTATCTCTCTCAACACAAAGAAATTATGTGTTTGTTGTACATGAAGGTAAATTGCTAGGATATATTGTATCAAAACATGACATCTCCATAGATCCGGAGAGAGTAAGTGTTATTTTTTCTCTTCCTTTGCCAGCACACAAAAAGGGGCTGCAAAGTTTCTTAGGTAGAATCAACTTTGTTAGAAGATTTATACCAGATGTTGTTGAGTTATTAGTGCCTCTTACATCAATGTTAAAGAAAAATGTTTCCTTCAGCTGGACTAAAGAAGGAAAAAGGAGTTTTCAGCTTATTAAAGAAGCACTGGTAGTTGCTCCTACTCTGTTAAACCCATATTTCTCAAAATATTTTATACTGTGTGCATATGGGAATATTGATAGTATTGCAACTATGCTAGTTCAGGAGAATGATCATGGGTTAGAACAACCCTTAGCTTTTTTCAGTGAAAGTCTCAAAGAAAATGAGCTTAATTATTCCTTTGTTGAAAAGCATGGTCTTGTTGCCATCAGAAGCTTAAAGAAATTTGGACACATGCTTTCTAACAACATGATTAAATTGTTGGTTGCTCACCCTTCAGTTGAGGAATTTTTGCTGAATAAATACTTGAATAGTAAAAGAGTTGGTTGGGTGACTAAAGTGATGGAATACGATCTTAAGATAAAGGTTACTAAGCTGATAAGAGATAAAGGTCTCTATGAACAACTTACAGAGAGAAATAACAACAATACAGAAGAAGAAAATGTTGTCTTAACTCTTCATAATGAATAACAAATTGTTGCACATGTTTCTTATATAGGTTGGGTGAAAGAAATGACACATTTTTTGTTAACTGGTGAGTGTCCTCCTAGTTTGAGTAAACCAAAAAGAAGGTACTATAGGCTGTAGTCAATACCTTATGTGCTTTTGAATGGATTGTTGTTTAGAAAATATTTTCATGGTGTTTTGTTAAGATGCATAGAAGTTGATCAGGTCGATAAAGTTTTACATGAGTTTCATGAAGGATCAGCTGGTGGTCATTTCTCTCCAAGAGATACAACTCTTAAGATAATGAAAGGAGGCTATTATTGGCCTACTTTATTCAAATCCTACTTTATTCAAATATTCCCATTCATGGGTGAGAAAATGTAATGAGTGTGCTATATTTGCAGGAAAAGAGAAGTTCACAGCCCTTCCATTGAGCCAATTCAAATTGAACAACTCTTTATGAAATGGGGTTTAGATTTCATTGGAGTTATAAACCCACCTTCGAGTGCAGGCCACAAGTGGGTGCTCACAGCCACTGATTACTTTTCAAAATGGATTGAAGTTATAGCACTTAAAGAGACTAACGAGACAGTTGTTCTAAACTTTTATGAAGAGCTGATAACCAGGTTTGGAGTTCCTTAATCAATAGTTTTAGATAATGCACTTGCTTTTATAGGAACTAAGATATCCGAGTGGGCTATTATAAATGGTGTTTATCTGAATACATTTTCTAACTATTATCCTCAAGGAAATGGGCAAGTTGAGTCCACTAATAAGAATCTTCTCAGGATTATCAAGAGGATTATGGAAGGTAATCAAAGAGCTTGGCATACCAAGTTGAAATCAGCCTTGTGGGATGATAGAATTACACCAAAAAGATTAACAAGATTATCACCATACATGCTTGTGTATGGAAAAGAGGCAAGACTACCTATTTCACTTGAACTTCTAGCCCTTGATCTAGTCAACTAACTTGACATGATTGAAGAAGAGCCTATGACAACAAGATTGGCTTAGTTGATTGAACTGGAGGAGATTAGAGTTGAAGGAATGAATAATATTGAGCAACATCAAGCTCAAGTGAAGAGGTCATTTGATAAGAAAGCGTCTCCAAAAGTATTTCAAGAAGGAGATGTAGTGTTGAAGTGGGATGAACTTAAAAGCAAACCTGGAAAGCACTCCAAGTTTGATGCATTTTGGACTGGGCCTTACATTATAACTGGGCATAAACAACATAATGCCTTCCAATTATCTAAGTTGGATGGTGAAGTGGAGCCAATCCCAATGAATGGAATTCACCTCAAGCATTGCTTTTGAGGTATGATCTAAATCTATTAATATTTGAGTAGATTCTAGATGTTCAAATAAGTGTTGTTGCACAGTTAGTTAGTTTACTTTGATTTTTGCTAGGGGGAAATAAGGTAAACCTTGTTGTTAACTCACTATGGTTCAATCAAGTAAACATCTCTCATTCATAACATGGAATGGGGATTCAATGTCATGAATAACACATGTTTAATCAATGGAATTATAATAAGTTGCAGCAAAGTATCAAACAGTTACAACAGTATGAATGAACTATGTACCAAGTTATGAGTCAAAAATATGCATAAATAGACTCCATACCCAATGGATAAGCAAGGAAACTAGCCTTATTTGTTTAGCAGGAAAACACCCCTAAGAGATTGCCAGAAATGTTACTAATTTTTTGCTTCCCACACAAATTAGTGAAGTTTTAAGGGGAAATTATTTGCTGGGGTATCATAAATTTTGATGTTTAGACATCCAATGAATCTTTGTTTTTGGAATGAAAGAGTTTTTCTAGAATTGATTTATCAAAATCATTCAAACAGTTTTAAATTGAACTCTTGAGCAGTCCTAACAAAGCAACAAACATGTTTCATTTGGAAAACAAACATTTCGAGTATGTTATGTAAAACTGAGTTATTTTTCTGCAATGTTTGTCATTGCTGATTATCATAAAAGAATTGCAATTCTAGAGCAAATTATGCTGAAAATATTACTTCATTTTGATTACAAAACATGTGCTTAGAACAAATTTATAGTTATTTCAGATTATGTAATTGAGAACAAGTTCAAATGGAGACAAGTCATTACATATTTTGAAGTAACTAATATATTAAAAGCCATTGTTTATGTAACCCCACACAAGCCATGGGTATGACTAAGTTGATTTAATTCAACAATAAGAATAAATCATACACCTAAAGATCAACTAAAAGAAGAAAGAAACATAAGAGGAAGGTCGTGTCTATCACTGCCTTAAGGGTTGATTCTCCAGCTTGATCTTCAGTGTCTTTAGCTCCTTTGCTCCTGAATTCCAGAACCTGTAGTTGATTGTAAATATTTGTTAGAACTCAGGGCATGAGATCCAATTACATGCTTATCAATAGATATATGATTTATAGTTATTATCAAATTGAATCAACTAAGTCATTATCTCAGAGATAAATGAAAAGTGCCAGATCAAATCACCAAAAACTATCAGATCCACTATTTTTCTAACTTGTTTGCTTCATGTGCAGATACATCTCAAATTTTGTTATTATTTCATTTGTTTTCAACATGAGTGGTGCAAAATGTGGCTCCCACAAGGGTTGAGCCTAGCTCATAATAATGGCACAAGCACAGTATGAAGGAAAAGCAATCAAAGTCATCTATGCATCTTTTCAAAGATAGTGAACAAACATACATATTGAGTTCACAAAGCAATCATTAAGGGAAATCGCAATTCCATGAAGGCATCATCAGAGAATTCAATAAGTATTGCTTACATATCTGAAACAACAATAACAAATCTTATTTTTGTTAAAATGTTTCATGTGTGTTATATTTGCAAAGCATTATGTGGGGAACACTTATTTCATCAAAAGAATCTTTGAATGTATAAGGGCAGCCATAAAAGGTTTTCAGCAAAGATATTATTTATTCATTAAAGCAATCATGTCAAATACTCAAAGCAATTGATAATCTACACATACAATGTGTTAGTACAAAGAATGATTGCCATCTACAAGAATAATCATGAAGGGTGTCACTTCATCAAAGTCTTGGAATAATTAAAGAATGATTTAGATAATTCAGACACTGTGAGAGGGTAGCTTGAAGGCCAATCACTATAACCAAAGCTCTTGCAAAAAGAAAATGAAATGGCCACATGGATATTCATTATTTTATTCATTTTCAGAAACAAATGCATTTTTGAGAATAGCATGGAAGCATATGGAGAAACCCTCAAAATTCCTTCAAGGAAACAAAAAAAAGAAGGAAAATAACATAGTGCTAGCATGTGGAACAACATGGTAAACCCTTAGGAACAATACAAAAAGGTTCGAATGGAGCAATTTTTAATAGAAATAAAGAAAAATTTGCAGCTCGGTAGGGTTTTCGATGGCAACCTATATGAAACCAGAAGCTGAAATGTTCACAATGAAAATTTATCAACAAACCCTAGTTGCGCCATTTAAGCATGAAATTTCTAGAAAAACACATAAGTGAAGTTTGAATGAGATAAGAAAGATTCTCATGGTGGCCTACCTCAAGAGAGCATGAAAATACATATAAATTTATCTTTCATTTGTAGACAAATGAAAATAAATGTGCAGGCCCTGCCCTACTCATAAGAAGTAAATGCACAGAGATAAATATTATTTGATTCTTTTGTTCATTTCCAGGCAGATTAATGAAGGAAATTAGTTTTTAAAACTTACCCAAATTCCTGTATGAAATAAACTCTTCAAAACCCAGAGTCTTACTCATTATTCAAGCTTCCAAAGGCTACGTACAGAAGTGTCTATAACAGCTAGATAAAGAAGATAACACAGAAAATGAAACCATCAGAAAAAGCAAGAGAGGCCACAGCTTGAAAACTCCAAAATGACTTCAAAAAATGAAGAAAGTTCATCAAATTCGTGGCATTAAAGAGATTACCACATTTTTCCTTCAAAATCTCCAAAGATTCTTCAAAAAATGACATAAGTTACTGAGATTTCCAATTCAAAACTCAGCCAAGGGTTTCATGGTGGCGGTGCCTCCCTCAAAGCAGCAAAGAGAATAAAATTCAAATGAATGTTTAACATTCATTTTAGGGTTTGATAACCCTAGAAGGTCGATGGAGGAGAGGCATTTTTGCCTTAAGTTTAAGTTTTTATTAAAAACTTTATTCACTTATGTTGGGTCGTGGCATATCTCTATGCCTTATGTTTTATTTTTGAATGGTTTTTAAATATCTCATAAGACTTAATCAATATAAGTCTTTTTATGTTTGATTAAGACTCTTCTTATTTTGCATTTGAAATTCAAATGTAAAACTTTATTTTAAGTGATAATTATAAATCGTTTCTAATAAATGTTTTTGATTCAAGTAAAAATAGGTTTTGAAGGGACCCGAAACCCTTTACAATAAAAAACAAGGTTGTAGAAAGGACAACCTGCAGCTAGCCAAAAACCAACTCCCAAATAAGACTCGTCAAGATTTACATTTAGAACCACTCTTGTGAGAACGGAGAGTCATGTCAAAAGAAGGCCTAGAGGATTTAGCTTTCTTGCCCTTAACAGTGATCCAACCTTCTTCCACTTGCATAGCCTTACCATGCCACGCCAGCTCACAATTTTCTTGAAGATGAATGCCTGCAGCCAAATTCTTAGGGGCTTCATCTTTATTCCTTTGCGCGGACAAAGACTTATCAGAAAAGCCGCCAGGTGTGGAAGTCGAAGTGCTATCACCATAAATGGTAGACTGAGACCTAGTCACTTGCTCATTAGGGGTAGCCTTAACAACCCCACCATTTGAGACATCCAGAGGGGGGGTCCCAAGACCCTGTGATTCAGAAGCAACCACCTCAGAAAAACTCCTATTTTGATCAACTTTTTTCTCAACCGTATAATGTTGTTGAGAAGCACCTTTCCACCAAGTAGTCATCTTTGCTTTTTTCTCAAATCCACATTGTGCAACAACATGTCCAGTTTTGAAACATCTTCTACACCCTAAGGGAATCCCTTCATAATCCAAAGATTGGACCCAAGAACCTTTAGAAGATTTAAGTAACATCTCAGCAGGAAACCCTTTTGAAACATCAATTTCAACCAGTAAGCGAGCAAAGGTGGAATGAAGAATTTCTGAAGATTCATCATCCACCAACAAAAAATCACCAAGGGTTTCACCCACCTCCTCCAGAAGAGAGTCATTATTATTGAATGCAAAGTAAAATATCATATGATGTAACTTTCAAATGATGAATTTGAGGGGAATAATAGATCCTTAAAGTTTTTCTTAAATCTTGGAAATGGTTGGAGAATTCAATGCCAATATGTGGAGCGAAATCAGGGATTTTGAAGCACGTAATTGGGAGTTTTACTTCAGTTAAGGATTCCAATTGATGGAGCTTCATTCAAGGAGCACTTTGAGGCATATAAGTCCTTGATTCATTCAGTTAAATCCCTATTTTGGAGGGGTTTTCAGTTGCATAGGACCAAAGAAGTTGTTTTGAGATTGATAACTCTTTATGTATTCTTGGAGGAATTATTTTTCAATTACATGTCTAATTTGAGGGAGGGGAAGGACCACATCATTTCTTGGAGCCAGAATTTAAAATTTGAATTTTTGGAGCCTTTTTCTATAAATCTTCTTTTCTCTCTTTTCTTTCAAGAGTTCTCAGTTTGGTGGATGCTGTGGCAGATTATTCATTCTTTGTAACTCATTTTCTTATGAGTTCTATAGATTTGTAATGCAAGTATCTCCTGTTTTTCAATAAAAGCTTGTTTCCTCAATCATTCTAAGTTTTTCAGTGTTGTCTATGATTTATATGATAAGATATTGTGTTTCCCTTTATTTTATCAGAGTCCTTCAATATTAAATGCAAAGATTGACATGCTATAGTGTAGGTCTATGAATGCATTTTCAATCTGTTGGATCAAAAATTGTGAAGGCATTATTGTTTTCCTTTTTATGAACATCAAAAAATTCAAAGCCTTTCATAAGAATCATTTTTTCAAGCATGTGAAGTTGAGTTGTGAAATAGTTGTAGACACCTAAATTTGGACACTTAATTTATCCAAATTTATCCATTTTCATCTAAACATCCCTTTATCTGCATTAATTAAGTAATATCACTATTATTTAATTAATACCTCTAAAGTTCTTCTAATCCCTAAGGTATTTAGTTAAATAATTAAATATCTTCCCCCTTTCATCAAATGAATTAAATAAATTTCTCATGTGTTACATCCCCCATCATTTAAATGACATTTATTTAATTCCTTATATGTCACATCCTCCATCATTTTTATCTAATCCTAATCCATCTTCTAATCTCATCATTGGAGATGTACACATGCATAATCCTTGATTAGGATGTGTCACATCCTCCAACTTTTGCAAGTTGGACTCTAATATCTCGTAGCCACCTAACCCTCTTCTAATCCTTTATTAACTAACCTAATCAATCTCCCAAGGATTTTTAATTCCTTTTATCTTTCCAAGGAATATTAAATTCCTTTTTCTCTTCCCCGTGTGATATTTGACTTATCACATCAAGTCACATGTGGACTCTTCCCCATGTGATCTTTGACTTGTCATATCAAATCACATGTGAACTCTTCCCCATGGAATCTTTGACTTGTCACATCAAGTCACATGTGACAAGTACTTACCTTTTTAGGCACCTTGTCTTATCCAAGGTACTTTCTACCTCTCCTTTTGGAACCTTGTCTTATCCACAAGATTCCCCAATCATGTGAATTTTAAATTCACTTTTTATTCCTCCAAGCAATCTTCTCATCCCCCAAAATACTTGCAAGGTACTTGTCCTTCCTCCACATCATGTACCCTCTTTCCACACATCACCATTTCTAAGCCATCTCACATTCCACATGTCAAGATGTGAGGGCTTGTGAGTTCTCAACTCACCATAGCCCTTCATCTTGGCCTTGTTGGTTTAATCTCAACCGAGAATTCAACTTCTTTTATAAATACCCCCTCTTTTCTCTCATTTAGGGGGTTGATCATTGTGCTAACCAAAGTCTTGCAGTTTTTTTATTTGAGTCCACACTTAGCATTTGCATCTATTATCACACAATTCCAACCATCTTGCATCCTTATCTATTTTCCATCAAAGAAGCATACAACATCACAAATCAAGGGCCAACCAAAGAACAACTCGATAAAGTGAAATTTTTCATTTTGTTTTGTTAAGCTAATCATTTGCCCAATCTTGAGGTGTAGGGTGTTAATCTTTGTTTTCTTGCACTCTTTTGTTTGCTACTCGTTTTCTAACATATATTTTCACCTGTTCACAATAGTATGGTTTCATTTGTTGAGTCATCTTGTGAGATAGTCAAGCAAATTCAAATCAATTTTTCAGTTGGTGAATCACCTCATAGTTTAGTTTTTTTCAATTTTTGCATCATCCTTCTTACCTTTTCCTCTATCAAAAGTCATAGTGTTTAAAGAAATATTCAAAGGGAGCCAACCCATAATCTGGAGGTCTACCCTCATTATAGGATACCCATAGCCTGAGAGAAGTTCCATGTTGCATGGGATTTGAGAGTTTTCAGCTTATCTTCGGGTGCAAATCCCTGTGTTAACAATAGTATCATAAGTATGGGCTACCACTCTATTAGAGGGAGCCTTAGATTGCATGAATTTTGCGTAAATATCTTGTGTATCACTTTCAATAGGAACCCCATGAATATAATTAATCCTTTTAGGAGAAGGACTAGCCAGAGTCACATAAATAAATGGTCTCTTAGGCATTTGAGGAGAGGCAAAGACTACGATTACATCTACGGATTCATCATGACTTATAAAGACATTATTTGAAGAAACATGTTGAACATCTATCCTTGGGGGATCCGATGTGACAAAAGATTCACCATTCACTAATGCATCATCTTTAGAATAGAGTGCATTGGAATGAAGAGAAGGTAGAGTAAGATTAAGAAAAGTATCAAATATTTCATCTTCTTGCAATAAAATATGTTTTGAGACAAGGGAGCTTTCATGAGAAGGGTCAAAGATACAATGTGACATAGGAAAAGCCAAGTCACCATCACATGCATGGAATGGAACACCACTAACACTTTGAATAAAACTAGAAATTGAGCTGATAAGAGAAGATACTAAATGCGTTTTGAAAATAATAAGATAAATATAGGCAATAATGCATAAACAAGTCAGCTAAAGGTGGGATTATTATTTCTACTTTGATGACATGGAATGGGGTTTGGGGTAGCGCCCAAAAAAATAATTTAGAAGGGGAAATATTTTATTTGTTTTTTTAGTGTTCATGTTAGGTTCACTAAAATTTAGAGGAGGAAATTTGCTACCCTCAATTCTCAAGATAAACAGTCTTCAATGAGCAAATGGTCCTCAACTACCTCAAGGAATGAAGCTTAGGTGATGGGATAAAATGGCGAGAGTTTCAAAAATAGAAAGAGTAAGTCATAAAGGTTTTTGAGATAGACTGACAAGCGCTCGGCCAAGGATGATAGTGCGACACGCTAGCATCTCGTACAAACTAAAACCCAATACTATCACAAAAAACAACAAAATGACTACTTCTATTCTGATTGCTAAGAACTCTTGAAATGCACCTAAAAATAATAGAGTATAACAAAAGCTAAAGCAATGCAAACTAAATGAAATGCAAGTGATAAAACGAGAGAAGAAGGAGAAGAAAATGCTCACAAGAAACTGAGAAATGAGGCCTTCAACAAAGAAGTATCTCCAACACCTACACATGTAAGACCAAGAGAAAATGTTGGAGTTGTTTAGGGGCTTGCCTCAATCAAACCCTTGTTTTGGTGTTTACACCTCCACGAATAGCCAAATAGATAGATAGATAAATAGATAAATAGATGAGATAGAAAAATGAATAGACAAGGGATGTGATAAATCCCAAGATGCTCAAAGACAAAAGAAAGATAGATATTACCAACAAGGCCTGAGGAAGCCAAAGAGAGAGATAGAAAAGGTCATGAGAGCTAAGAGAGTTGCAAATACAGTTGTGAGAACTTGAGACCGTTGTAGCAAGCTATAGAGAGTTGTGCAAGCTTGATAGAAAGAGATTGAGAAAGAGAAAAGAGAGTGAGAAAGAATATCCAAAAAGGAAAGACCTAGAGAGATCAATAGAAGTGAAAAGATAGGTTTTAAAGAGAGAAGAGGAGGGAAAAGAAAGTTCTTGAGCTATTACAAACTATCTCGAGCCGTTTCCACTTCAACCAAGGTGGATGACAAGTGGCAAGACACTCAAAAATGATCGTTTAAACGTTAAAATATCACGAGACGCTAGTGCGATGCATGAACGTTTCTATGGCGCACTAGTTTCCAGACAAATCATGCTAGAAAATGGTGGTAATGAGGAAAACACAACATTAACACATAGTTGATACAAGAAGGTAGCTACTAAAAAGGGGTCTTGAGCATCTTCAGGGGAAAAAGGTTGATGCAAGGGCTAAGATGAACCTACACAATACTAAGGGAGTGGACACTAAAGTGAATACAAAAGTGTAGGTGAAATTACAAGGGTATGCAATTTTTGACACTACAGGTATGAAGATTTAATTTGGGTGTGCATGTCTTGCACGAGGGGTTAAAATGTGAAATTTCCAAAATCTGACGATCTGGGTTTGCTTAGAGTGACCTAATCTACAAAACCCATATTTTAGTTTTTCATCCCTACTTTTTAGGAAAATTGCTATTTTTAGAAATTTTCCAAAAATAGTAACTTTTCTGGGTTTTTCTGGGTTTCTTTCGAAATGGATAATAGTAAAAAAATTTCTGCCAAGGTCCAAACTGATTTTGATTGGCTCAAAATACTTCCATATCAGGTTGGTGCAGTCAGAATCTCAAAAAGATCAGTTTTGCCTTAGTGGGTCTATTCTGCTTTTTCAGAAGCATATCAGGAGCTCCAAGGTCATCAATGGAGGTCAGTCAGCTGCCAGGCGTCAGATTCAACACTCAAGCATTGAGCAGAAGGTGAGTTGGTGAGCAAGCATGAAGAATGAGGAAAGAAGGTGAAAACTGTGAAAATTTGACTAAGTCTGCTTGAAATGGGTGCCCCAGGAGAGAATAGGTGCTCATCTTTTTAGGGCATAAAATGATAAAATTAGGGTTTGATCTTCCAATCAAATTTGTTCAGAATCCTTCCAGCTCCACAGCGAGTCCGACAGTGCAGTCAACAGACCATCCAATCACCCAGAATTCCAGATCAAAGCTGACGGTACAAAATGAAGGTTTGAATCTGAAGATAAAATCTAATGAAATTTTTTCTAAGTTTGGAGCAAATGGATGCCCCTAAAGGAGAAAGGCGCCCATGTTTTTGAGTGTCCAAATAGATGAATTTTCCAGTAAAGCTTCCAAGATGACTTCTTCAGAATTGATCGGGCTTTCCAGCGAGATCTTCAGCACGTCAAATGGAGTTGGTAGTCGCCAGATGTAGCAGGTAGAACAAAGGTTCCAACGAGAGCCAGAGTCAAGAGCAAGAAGAAAATACTGGAAAATTTTCTAAGTCTAGTGAAGTTGGGCCCCCCAGCTTGCCAGGGGTGCCCAAGCTTTTGGAGTATCAAATTTAACTTTTTGATGAAGTTACTCCTAGAGGAGCCCTCTCAAAATCCTCTCAGCTTCGTAACAAGTTCAGCCGTCAGCCAATCTGAGCTTTGGATCACCATATCAAGTAGGATCATCTGTAGAAGAGGAATTGATGAGGAAACTGGAAATATTCTAAGTCTGCTTAAGTTGGGCACCCCTGGAGAGAAAGGGTGCCCAAGGTTTTGAAGCTTGAGATGATAGAATTTGCAGATACAACATCTAAGATCACCTCATCGGTTTCAGTCAAGCTATCCAATGAAGCTGTCAGCCAGTCAGTTGGATCAATGTAGCTCCCAGAGTCAAGATTTCATCAGAAGATCAAAGGGAAAAGGAATAACTTGAAAATCATAAAAATGGCTAACTCTGGACAAAATGGGTGCCCCTGGAGGAAATAGGCTCCCATGAATTTGAAGGTCAAAATGAAGTTTTTAGTCAGAAGTACCTCCAAGGTGATCTTCTTAGAGTCAGTTAGGCTATGCGACGAATCATCTAGCTCGATCATCAGATCAATCTAGAGTCCAGAGATCGAGGTCAAAGTAGGAGGTCAAAATTTAGCAAAGTTGAAAGTTTCCAAAAATGACTAACTCTGAAGAAAGTTGGTGCCCCTAGCCAAGAAGGGCACCCAACTTACAATGCCTTAGTGAAATTTTCAAAATTTTCATAAGTTTCAATAGTTGCAAGATGAAGAGAATGTCCAAGTTCATCGAACTAGCTAATTTTAGGGTTTTGAAGATTAAAGCAGACCTATTTCAAACCCTGAGTCTATTTAAGACATCTCTTTCATTCAAAACTCATCATTCTTGCAGGTGGCATCCAAAGGAGAAGAGTGGAGTAGCAAATTTGAAGTTATATTTCATGATTCAAGAACTCAAGTTTGTTGATTCTTCATCAATTTTTTAGACTAGCAGCATAAGACCTTGCTTTTTCATGCTTTCTCATCCAGAAGATCAAATTTTTGAAGAAGGCCAAGATTTTCAATTTTCAACCTTCTGGGTCTTATCATCTAATTCTTCTAAAGAATTTTTCAAGAAATTCATCAAGTTGCAGCAGTTGCTCTTTATTTGCATGTCATTGAAATCCTCATTATATTCAAATTTTGATCATCTGGGTCCTCTCAAATTAGTCTTCTGAAGGAAACCCATATCACAACTTTTTTCAAGCAAATTTCAAATATTAGGGTTTGCTACTTTTTCCATCAACCATCAGTGTTTTTCAAATCTTATCAACTAGGTTCACTCCAAATTGTATTTTGAACAAAACCTAGGTGCCAGCTTTTTTAGTGAAAATTTGAAGAAATTAGGGTTTGCTACTTTTTTAGCCTAAATTCAAAATTTTCAAAAATGGACAATCTAGGTTGTCTTGTAACAAAATGTTGAGCAAAACCCATATCTCAAAAAAAAATTTCAAAAATTTGTTTGTTGGAGGAAGAAAAACCAGCATTCTAAAAATAGTAAGTTGCCCAAAACTTGTCTGAACCTAGATGAGTTTACAGTCATTCTTCAAAGTTTTCAAAATGGAATACACTCCCAATGATTTCAAGACCAAATCAACCCTCTACCATGATTTCATCAAAACAGTTGAGACAAACTTGCATCACATCAAGCCGATGTCTGATCTACGTGCTTTGGAGAGCGCAGGCAACACTTCAATCAGAAACTTGGGACACTTTGGACTCCTCGCAACAGTGTCTATTCCTATTTCAGTTTAGATTCTCGAGTTCGTAATTGCTTGCATCAAGCATTACAATCCGGCTAAAGGGAGATTCAATCAGTTGATGGCAAATTGATTGCAGTATGAAACCTGATATAATTGAGAAATGCTTTTCCATTCCTCCTTGGCCTAAAGGTGTCACGATCTCAAAGGATGAATGTGAAAGTATGTGGGAAATGCACAAGGACAAGTACAGTAAGAAGATTGCACAAAGGTGGATGAAGGAAAAACATAAGACTCTGCCAAGTTAGATTTCCATGATGTCAGCAAAGCTTGAGAAAGCGACCAATGAGGCTGAAGATTTCCTGAGATCAATTGCAGATGGAGAGGATATCTTAGAAAAGCGCAACTTTACTATTGATGGTATAGATGCACCAAATCAAGACACAATTTTAAGCTTTCTAGCAGATGTGATCGAAATCTAAAGTTGCTTTCTTCCAGCTTTCTTTCTATTCTCGAAATAATTCTTATCCATTCTTTGAGAAGAGAAAGAAGATAAATTGTAATAGTTGGCATTTCCTGCTTTCTTAGGTGTTAGATGTTATCTTCTTTCTAGATTTAGAAATAAAGCTTGCTTGCTGAGCAAGCCCTTGATTGTGAAAGCAAGGAGATTTTAGGGTTCCCTACTCCTCTGCTTGCCTATAAATAAGAGCCTTTGCTCATTAGTTTTCTTTAGCCATGCTAGTGATAACAAAACGCTAAGCCTAAGTGCCTTCTATTTGTTATTCAGTGTTGTTCAATTGTGTATATGATAGCGAATTGTTGAGTCTCTTTTAGCCAACAAGTAGTAGTTGTAATTGTTGTTCTCTTTGTGTAAGAACAAGATTGCAAGCCTCTTTAGCTGCAATTTCTTGTTATGTGCATGTGTTTAGTGTAATCTTTGTTCTAGAAGTTTGAGAAATAAAATCATGAGCCTCCTTTGCCTTGGTATAACGTCTCAGATTTCCATTTATTGTGTTATGCTTTTATGAACGTAATTTCAGCTTACATTGAAAGTAAGTAGGTGTATGTTGGGAAAGAGTTTATTGAAGCACTTTGTCAGAGAATCAACTTTGTTCATTTCTAATTCTCTTGCTCTGCGTATTACTTGAGATATTAGAAATGTCTTGAGCTTAAGTTAGTCGCAGTTGGAATTCTTAATCAAAAAATCTTAGCTACGTCGTTTGTGTTTTATAAACCTTGTGCTCTAGTTGAAACACAAAAAGATAGGCGAATTAGTTTTAATTTACTTTCTTTCACACCATCAGCAAGAGGGAGCTTCCCCTCCTAATTTGAAGAGTATTTTTACTATGCATAGTTGTCCATTTCAAATTCACATTCCAGAGGTGCGAATTTAAACACCAACAAAAAGTGTAGGTGAAATTGCAAGGGTATGCAATTTTCAACATTACAGGTATGAAGATTTATTTATTTGAGATAAGTCTTGATATCTAGAGGTTTATGCATGTACCTCTGGACTAGGGGAATGATTCAACTTTTTGATGTTGCACATGAATATCAATTCCTAACAATGATGCCACACTCATCTACAACATGGTCATAAAATATTTGTTCATCTTCATATTGGTTATCTTCTTATTTTGAGTAGACATGACATGGTGTGAGGAATTCCCTCCATGACAAAGATAAATATATTTGTTGTATTTGTCTTGCTAGAAAAAATATAGAGATTCATTAAATACAACTAATAAGTAAATCACTCTTTGGATATAGTGTATAATGATTTGTGCAAACTTATGGTAGTAAATCACAATAATTCTTGGTACTTTCAAGGTTTTTAGATGATTGAACTAATATAATTTAGTTATATTTCTTGACTTAGAAAGATTAATAATTTACAAAATTTGAGGAATTTTGCATCCTAGTTGAATGATCAATTGATTTCCCTCTCAAAGCCACCTACTTAGATCAAGGAATAATTCACTAGCAATGAGTTATTAGATTGTTTGAAGGAACATGGGATTAAAAGATAGCTAACCACTTCATATAGGCCTAAACAAGATGGTATTGAAGAGAAGTATTGTTGTGCCACCATGTAAATGGTACAAATTATCCATAAACCTCAAGGGTAATAACCCTAGAGGTGCATCAACAACAGATTCTCAAGAGTTTATTTTCTTATAGTAGTATTAAAAATTTAGCAAAAAGAAATTAATTAATAAAAATAAGATACACACAAAATATAATTAACACATGACATAGATATTCAACTAGAGAAAATATAAATGGGAGTAAAAATCCAATAGGTTATGCTAATACATGAAGATTATCATTTAAATGATTTTAATGGAGTTGTTTTACAATTCTAGTATACTCCTTTTCCTCCACTCAATGCTCATTATTCTCAAGAAACGTGCACCTTTTTTATCCTCTTCAAACTAGTCATAATAGTGGATTTTCTTGAATAATTTACTCTTCTTCCACTCAGAACTTTCTTATTAACCTCTAAATAATGGTACTAAGTATAATGACCACCAATAATAAAACTAACCCTTCCTTTCTTGGTTTTCATTTCATGTTTTCAGTAACAAATGACACACAACTACCTTCTATTCCTATCAAATGTGTAACAACTCATTAAAAGATGTAAAGACACTTTATTTTGGTCATTTTAAATGATTTAAAGTATAATAAATAATTTTAAATTATATAACTATCGTTAAATTACCATGTTGCACTACTAGTAAGAGATGGTGTAATAACTCTTGATATAATAATAATAAAAAAGACTAAAGGATCCAAAAAATGACTATGAGATTAATGCACCCTATGGAAATTAGTTCATTCCTAAATTATATAAAATAATTATTAAAATGTGTCATAATGATAAAAATATCAATTGTAATAGTCCCATCATCAATAGACACCCCCATCTTTCAATCATCATAACTTTCATGTGCCTGCTCAAAATGAAGTATTTTTTTAAATAATACCATATTTCAAAAATGAATCTTAATATACAATTTTTTCCAATTTAAACTAGCACTTGTGTGGTTTTCAACCTTACCATCAATCCATTACCCATGTCCAATCCATGAGCTACCACCACTAGGGTGTTTCCCATGTTCCACCCTCCCACCACCAAGAGCCATGTCCTCTCTCCAATGTAGTTTTCAAAGACGTATTACAAGTCTTTGGGCCCATAAGTTAGCCATACAGAGGTATTTTTAGTGCAAATTTTTTAAATGAGGCATATTTTCATGTTCTCCAAAATGGTGCAACTTTATTTGTATTTGACACTCTAATTTTTCATAGCATGAGTTTTCTCATAGGTTTTACTATATAATTCTCATTTTTAGACCTTTAGAAGATTATATCTTATGTAAATGAAATCCTTTTTGGGCCCCTTTTTTTAATTATTTATTTTCTATGTACTTCACATCATTCTCTCTCCTTATCATTTGTATTTAAACTATACTTTCAATATTTTTGCCACTTTTGGCCTCTACAAAATATTATAAATCTAGTTTTTGCATTATAAAACACGTTAATCATAAAAGTGCCAAATATTTTCATTGATGGGGCTCATTTGAATAATTAGTTATAGGGAAGTTTCACATTTGTTCTCGTATTTTTCTCTACATTCTCATATTTAGTTTTTTAAACTATGGATCAATTATTAATTTCTTTGCTTACACCATACAACTATTATGAATATAAATCTAAACTACTAATCATGTTAAAGAGTAATGAATTATTCAAAGTAACTATGGGTATAGAGATAAGTCCCATTGTATATGCAAATAAAATTAAATGGTTTAACAAATGTGATGGGGCCTATGGTTTGTTATGTTTGTCTATGTCTCTAGACCTATTTTATTTTAAGCCCTTAGATTCTCCCAATCAAATTTAGACTAAGTTGGCTAGTTTTTTTAAGATTAAGATGTAATGAGAGTTCATTGGTTGACAAATAAACTCATTATTTGATTCCTAGTGGCTTTGGCACCATTTATGATTTATTCACCAAAATGAAATCATTGATATTGTAGTTAAAACAATGTAGAATTGAAAAATAAGACACTCAATTGATCCTTAGCATTCTCTCCAAACTTAGTTATAACTATTCAGTATTTGTTTCTACCTTCTATGCTACAAAGTTTGTAGCTCACACTGCCATCTTTAGATGAATTCACCAATTCTCTCACTAGGGAGTAAGATAAGCTAATCTAGATGGGTACTCTCAAATCCTCTTAGTCACATACCATGGTTGCTAATGAAGACACAAAATAAAAAAATGATTAGGAAATACGGATCTAAGGAAAAAACAAGGATAAGGAGATAATGGATTAGAAACCTATTTCCTTTGAAGCAACTTCAGAGACCTCATCTTCTAAATCCAACAAGCCCAAGAAAATGTGAAACGTGTCTATTAAAAAAGGCCTAGTAATGATGAACATAAGTTTTTGAAGAAAAAAATTGCTCACTTGAAACATTCCAATTAAGAATAACATTAGTGTTCTTGAGAGTCAATGAAACAAAGTTCTTCACATGATGGATTTTCTAAGGAAAAACATAATAGCAAGGAAAAATAAAAGGGAAAGGACCTTGTACCAATTAAATCTTCACCACCTACTTGGATTCCTTATTTGAGTCCTTTGCACTATGTGGCTTTATCTTAGGGTGATTTCACATCTTTGGAGCCTTGTACTAAAATAACTATTTTGATGGGTGACAACACTTATTGAGGTGTGTGGGAGAGAGTATATTCACGTGAAAGGAAAAAAAAACATTTTAGGATCTTACTTGTGTACTTTTATTATCAATTAATATTCTATCACTTTATCATATCACTCACATTAGTTTAGGAAAGTGGGTTGAGTTCCCTCTTAGTCTAGTGGTTGTTAGTGAGGTGTATAGTGCTTCTATAGTTGTAGCGGGGATAGAAGATCATTTTTGAATTTATTTATTTTCTCACTTTGTTCCTAATGCTCCTTTAATAGTTCTACTAACTCATTCTAATGAAGTGAGAAAGTTATGGAATGGCCAATTTGGCCATCTTAACTATCACTAGTACTGGTAGTAGCTTAGCTAATAGGGAATGGTTATAGGGTTTCCTTTTGTTCACTTTTTTGAAATTATTTCCCAAGGCTACATCTTTGGTAATCATAGATCAAAAATAGTTTTTACAAAGTTAAGGTATGGAGAGGCTCACAAATTCTAGAGTTAATTCATAGTTATTTAGTTAGTTTATTTCCATATCTTTACTTCAATATGACAAGATATGTTTTAAAATTTATTAATAAATTTTCTAGGTATACTTGGGAGTACTTTCTATGATTGAACTCTAAGGTCTTTGAGTTATTTTGAGACTCCAAATATTTTGTAGAGAAATAATCAAGGAAATCTATTGATATTTTGTATATGGACAATAATGGTGAGTATGCCAACCATTTTTTAGTATCTTTGTATTTTAGAGAATATATTGATTTATAATTCATAGTTTGATGCAATCCTCAATAAAATAGTGTGGTAGAATGTAAGAAAAAATCTTTGAAGAAAATAGTGAATTACATGACACATTCAATATCTCTTACACCTCAATATTGGGTGGAAGCCAATGTTAACTATGCTTGTTATATTAAAATATGTGATCTCATTAAGCCTTAAATGGATTCACTTGTTTCAAAGCTTAGAGTAGTCAAAAAATAATAGTTAATAACTTAAGAATTTTTGGCTTATCCATATGGGCCCACATTCTTATAGATAAATGTAAGGCCACAGATTCATAGAGTAGGCCTTGAACATTTATAGATTATTTAGATGATGTTAAGGGCTATTGACTCATCCACCCTATCACACATGAGGTGTTAATTAAGGGGGGTACTCACTTTGAGGATGACCCTCTAAGTTCAAACATTAACACTTCTCATCCTTCTATATTCACATTGGAGTCAATTGGGCTTGATGATAGTACTTGTGAGGATTCAAATCCACCTAAGTAGATTCCTAATGATGATAATATTATTCCTCTACTTTGGATGTTGAGAGTGATGATGAGGATTCACCCTCTCCATCTTTTAATCATCATTCAAAGGTTAAGGAATATCTTAATTTTTTGACTTTAGGTTCACTTTGTGCTTGATAAACACTATAGGTTGTACGTGATTGGGTTGGGGATCCATCAAACACCAAGTGAACACATTCATATTTTTAACAACTTCCATATGTTTAAATTTCTTCTACCTCTAATCTATAGTTTAAATTTCTTCTAGCATTCTTGATTAGGACAAAACCATGCATGAGTATAATTTCTTATGTAGACTCTTAAAATCTTATTCCACAAATTTTAACCTAACATCATCACACTTCCATCAATCCCAATCATTAATCCACACCATTTCTTTACTGATTGAAATAAATTTATTTAATTAATTGCCCCATCTTTCCTCTTGTCATTAATTGAATGAATTATATATATTTAATTAATTAAACTAGCCCCCTTCACCAATTAATGATATCATATTTAATTAATTTCCTTAACCTTCCTCCATCCCTAATTAATTAAATAAAAAGATCAATTAATTAGGCTAATGTGCATTCCTCTTCTTACTTTCTTACTTTAAAACTAAAAAAAATCATTTTCATTTCACCACAAAAGTGTTGGAGTTGATAGTGAACCCCACAACTCCCAAAAATCACTTGCAACCAAAACACCTATCACATTTGAAGAGAAAAATCTATTAATATGCTCATGCAACCTTGAGAATAAATTATCCAAAAAAACAATTGGTTGTGCAATGAATTAACCTGAATAAGATTATAATGAAGGTGAATGCTTATAAAAGCATTAAAAAGAAAACCCTAGATGAGGATTTGATTAGAATGTGACAAGTTTCTTAATCGCATGCAATGAGGCAACTTAATCTATATTTAGTCCAATCTAATAAATAAAAAAGCACTCCTAAGTTTAGCTTAAGTGAATAAAGTAATAAGGGACTTAATAATTAATTAATGATTAATTAATTATCAAGTGATGTCCTAATTACCCTCCTTAAGATCAACTTAGGGAGAAGCAAAAAAACTCTGATGAAGAATGCAATGATGGATGCATGTATGGGTATTGACTACAAGATATGATGAGGTACCCATGTACAAACAAATGAAATCTCTCATAACCAGAGAAAAGGAGAAAACCACATGGGAAAATTCCTCTCCAAATGAGATAAAAGGAAATGACTGCACTAGTGAAAGGAAGATAGGAGGAACCAATGTGACCCCCCAAGGACTGCTTTTGTCACACAAGTATAATAGATGTCCGAGCACAATAAGAGAGAGAAAAAGAGGATATGAATCCCCCCATAAAGAAAGAGCTCTTGTGCCAATGATGAACACCTAAAGACATAATACGATCCACTACCTGCAAACAACATTTATCCCCTTAAGAAGAAACAAATCCACTGATGATTGGAGAAACCAATCCAAAAAGATTGGTGAATCAAGAATCCAAATCCAAATGATGCGTGCCTCTAAAAAGTGCTCAAATATCCACATGTTGGAAAGAGATGATGTCAATCCAATATCTTGTGAAGATTGATGGAGAACAAGGTACAAAGGAAATGAATATGGCGAGCTAACAATAATGATGCGGTTTCCAATAAAGAGGATATGAATGTCCTCAAAGTAATCCTCTAAATATGCAATATGAGACTCTACAAACAAGGATGATTATGTTTGCAAGATATGAATCCCAAGTAGCTATGTCTAGAAGAAGATGGATGTCTTGCTATATTGAACCAATATGGGCCAAAGATGTGGCGATGCCAAGATGATCAAGAACAACAAGAGATGATGATATAGTCTCAATCTGAAGAGTGCGAACATGAAGATAAGTCTTTGAACCATCAGAATAATGAATAACTATGATATGCTCAAGATCCTCTAAAGTATCATCATCAAAGGGTATATAATATGCATTTGCAAGAGGGATGAGATAATCTACAGTAGGATCCTCCAAGGGTATGGAGAGATATGAGGGTCTCCATGGATCTCCCAAAGTCAAGTCCAAAGTGTGTAGGGACAATCAATGTCTGATACAATACACATAGTGTCAAGACCAACACTAGAACATATAAACCCTATAACATTATCATCGATAATACCCCATGTTGAATAAATCCCTCATGTTTTTGGTGTAGGTATGAGTCCATAAAGATAAGGTAAAAGATCAAGGCATTTGAGATGTGTTAGAATACCATTTTGTCGAGACTCATAATTATTCTTTACTAGGATGACCACAAAAGGATGAACAAAAAAACACATGATACTTCCTCAAATGATAAAATCAAAGACTAAAAAACTTAGTACATGTATAAAGTAGATCAAATGAAGTCGTCTCATGCAAACATATCCTTTCCAAGTGTCAAGGCATTCAAATAATTGATAAAAATGTGAAATCACAAAAAAACTAAATAAAATGTACCTAGGTTAAATTCTAGAAAAAGTGCATGAATTGATCTAAAGAGCTATGAAATACCTTTCCAATGTCATTGGAATCACAAAAAATAAATATAGAGGCAAAAAGTTACGAGCTCAGAAGCAAAAAATGAAGATTTGACTTTGACGAAGCATAAAATAAACCAACAACAAAATATAATGATGAGATCTACACCACTAGAAATTATATGGAACTAGCTTTTCGACGATATCTCGTTTGCCCGATTTTGACACCATATGCCCAAGTTATGCCGAAAAAGAAAAAAATGCTCCTTTAGAGAAAAAGAGGGCTTGGAGGGGTTGTACAACCACCATACAATTGAGGTACTTTTGACATCAATGAAATATTCTTAGAATATTCCCTTGGTCACCAAAATTAATTGATCTACTTGAAAATGTGATTTTTCCAAAATATGCTTGTATTGAGAAGGAATATTTTTTCAAGCATCAAACATAAGTGACCTGTTGATGTGTCATTTTGGGGTTGGAATTTGATGATCATCGAGAGGTGTGATTATGTCGCCGGTTGGTGTGGAGGGTCATCAACAACTTGATATATCCATTGGCCAGTGTGTAGGGGAGCTATCAGAAAGTGGTTGTCGCTGGGGAAGCCATGTGGTCGGTGAGAGTGATGGGAGGTCACCAACTATTATTGTTGAAGCCATGAATGGTATATTTTACTTGTTGTCAACACTATTGCAATTGTTGACGCCATTGAAAGCAACCGTTATAGTACCCTAATAAACCCCATTGTATGTTATTAAATACGCCATCATACACATTGCAGGCATAAGCAGGGTACAAACCCCTATCTTTTTTATATGTTTTTTTTTAATAATTTTTTGAGATTTTTTTAAAAAATAGAATGAAAAAAATACCTGCGAACCTTTTTTTAATAGGGGCACATAGACCTAGGTAGTATAGTTGTATGAATTTATCTAGGATTTGTGCAACCCCTAAACAAATTTTCTTTTTTGCAACAGTTCAAATTTGAGTGATTCAACAGGCATTCCTTAGGTTTTTGGCTATTTTGGATTCAACAGTAATGCCCATTTCATCCTAGGATGAGTTGATTTTCCCTCAAGGCTAGATCTCTTAGAATTTGGATAGAAAGTCACAAATCTGGTGTTCTAATACCATGTTGGAGTTAATAGTGAACCCCACAACTCTCAAAAATCATCTGCAACCAAAAAACCTATCACATTTGAAGAGAAAACACCATTGATATGCTCATGCAAGCTTGAGAAGAAATGATCCAAAAAAGAAAATGATTGTGCAATGAATTAATCTAAATGAGATTACAATGAAGGTGAATGCTTACAAAAGCATAAAAAAGTAAACCTTAGATGAGGATTTTATTACATTTTGACAAGTGTCTTAATCTCATGCAATGTGACAACTTGACCTATATTTGGTCCAATCAAATAAATAAAAAGGCACTCCTAATCTTAGCTTAAGTGAATAAAGTATTAAGGGATTTAGGTGAATAAAGTAATAAGGGATTTAATAATTAATTAATGATTAATTTATTATCAAGTGATGTCCTAATTACTCTAGCAGAAAGTATAAAAAATGGACTTTGCATCTTGACCTTTCATTCATCCACCACATGGTTCAATCTCCCTCACACACTTTCATTCTCCTTGATCCTCCACTTGCTTCCATATCATTTCCCCATACAAGCTAAGGTAATCCTAGCCCTCCATCAACTTAATTTAATCATATCCCCCACTTGCATCCTTCTCATCCCTCCTCACATGCAAAAAAAACCCTTGCAATCAAATCTAAAATATGATCTCAACCATCCATATCTTGAGCTAAAAATATATATAAACCCTCATTTTAATACACCATTGTAGAATTTCTTCAAAGATGATAAGCCCATACTACCAAATTTAGAATCTCTTGTAAGAAACATATATTCCATACCTATCAATCCTTTATCCATATCAAAGAGCTCATCTATGAAACACAAAAGTATAATACTTGGATTTATTTGAGTATTTATGTATTGATTTCCTTCTTTTTTTTTTTTAGAAGTGTAATGTCAAGTTTAGAGTTGGAGTTGTTTTACATGAAATTTCCTTGTTTCTTCTATGTATTTTTGTGTTTAGGTCTTTGTTAGGACCTACACTTGGCATATTATCCACTTTTCTAAGTGAAGAAAACTTGTTTGGTGCATGATGATATATTAAAAAAAGTTATAAAAAATGAGTTTGTGGATACATTCAAGGTATGATTGGTTATAAAGGGATTCCACAAGTTCCTACTATTGATTACCTTGAGACCTTTGTGCTAGTTGTAAAAATGAACTCTATCTAAATCACACTTGTTATCACTATAACACATTACTGGGAGATTCACCAAATGGATATGAAGAGTGAATATCCTCATGAAGACCTTGAATAAGAGATTAACATGGAGAAATATTATGGTTACTCTTTCTTGGTTTGAAAAATTATGAAATCTATTGATTACCTAAAATAGGCCCATTGGGCTTGGTATGCCAAGATGGATTCATTCCTTCTCATAATTGGATTCTCATTTTCATTTAGATCTAAGCATCTACACTCTACAATAGGATAATCCTCTCCTAATTCTAGTTCTATACGTTGATGATGTATTGATTATAAGGATTAAGTTCATCCATTTTAGCATTAATAACTATCCTTCAAGATAGGTTTTTAATGATTGACTTGGAATTTCTACACTATTTTCTTATAATTGAGCTATCTTAGTTTACTTATGAGATCACCATTTCATAGTCCAAATATAGTCTTGATTTTCTCTCTTGGTTTCATATGGATTATAATTGTAATCCTACTCCAACTCCCTTTCTTTCTAGAGTCAAAGTTGAGGATCTTCAACTTTGGTTGATGGCACCTTACATTGACAACTTGTTGAGAGCCTCATTTATCTAACTCATACAAGGTTGCATATTTCATAGGGTATGGGAATGACCTCTTAATTTATACAGGATTCCAATGGTCTATACTAGAAGGTAATTGATCATATTCTATTATATTTAGGGCACTCATAATTTAGGGATTCACTATGTAGTAGGCAATAGTATTGAATAAGGACTTGTGGAGTATATAGATTTAGAATAGGCATGTAATTCCCATGATCATAAGTCCACTCCAAGTTATAGCTTCTTGAGTCTTTATTGCTGGTTGAACAAGAAGAAACCTATTAGAGCTTTATCTTCCACTAATTCCAAGTATCAAGTGATGTTAATGTCACCATTGAGGCTATTTGGCTTCAACATATTCTGACTAAGTTTGGTATCTAGTTCAAACAATCATCAACAATAGTTTTTGATAGCCATATCGATTCATAGAACTTAGTCCACCATAAATATACAAAGAATGTAGAGGTTCACATGCACTACATTCAAAATTTTATCCATGGAAAAGTCATTGTTTTTATACTAGACTTGAATTCTGAGTAGATTATCAACATCTTCTCTAAACCCTTCACAAAAAAACAAGTTTCTTCATTTATAAGATTTCTTGGGGTGCAAGAGGTTATTTCTTTGTAGGGTTACTTAGTCCTTCCTTTGTCTCTCTAATTTGGGGGATCTTTTCTTTTTCATTTTGGCATGATGTTTTTTTCTCTCTTCTTTGGGGGGATTATTCTCTTGGGAGATCTATTTGTATGTCTGATAATAGTTTTGTACCAAATCTAACAATTTATGTATGTGTGTGTGTGTGTAAATATCATTATCCTTATTCTATTTGTAATCCCACATATGTAGTTATATGATGGTTGTTCATAATTGACTTCCCTAATGTATTTAAAACTCTCTCAAGCAACAATAAATTTGCTATCCACGTTTCAATAAACTTAAGGTTTCACCTATAATTTTGACCTTTTTTAGTTCTAAACCTCTGGTGCAAATCTAATCTTGTGATTCTCATAACTTTTGTGCATGCAATAATTTTTTATGTGATTTATATAGTACAATTATAAATTTGGTGGTGTTGAAGAACATCATTGGATCTTTCCTGACAATGAAGAATCCTCTAAACTTCTTCAATTATCGTCATATAATTTTAATAAATTTGGAAGACAACAAGTAACACATAGAATTGATAATGGCACAATTGTGATACCTTTACTAAGTTATTAAGACTTGATTTGCTCTAGAGTATGATGTAGTGGATGTTAAAGTGACCTAGTACAAGAACTAGGTTTTAACATTTATTGGTGCAAGTAATTAGTTGATGACACAATTGATACAAAATATTAAGAGTTGGGTGCCAAGAGATCCTTATGTAATATAAATGTATAATATTTTTCTTGTCATGTCCTATACATGTCATAGGTGCATATTTGAAAGTTTTGATATGAAATTTAGTGAGTAATGACTAGTTGAGACTATGCAATTTATTGAGTAATGACTAGTTGAGACTAAGTTGGCTTGGTCTTGTGTTTAGTTAAAAAAATAGAGAAAGTAGGGCCAATACTACACCTATGAATTTGAACTAGGTCAAGACTACACATATTGCCATGAAAATATTACAAAGATTAGTAATCTAAAATTTGGAATTATTATAAGCAAGACTAATATTCAATTTTTGAAAGTCAATGAGTTAAGGGCCAATTGGAGTGTCAAATTAGTGAAAATTATGTGCTAGGGAAATGTTCTTATGACTCTTGGACTCAAAGTGGTGCAAAACAAAGGGTAAAAGTTCAAGGGAATGCACTTTTCACTCTTACATTCACAATGTTTAATTCCCGTTGAGAATGATAATGGTATTAGTACCTTAAAAGGCTAAAATTGACAAATAGGTCTACAAAAGTATAATGAAAAAAACAATGAGCATAAGTGCAACTCCAACAAACACAAAGACAATAAAAATAACCATTAAAGAGAAAGAATGTGAAAATAAATCATATCCTCTTATGCCTCACATGTCTCATCATATCTATGAGCCTTTTCATTAAATCTTGAAGAATAAACAATTTGAGCAAAATAAATAATCCTTTACATGAAAAACATTGTGAAGCAAAACTTTCGATTGTTGGAAAAGATCAAACATCTCTCTATATAATGGTGAGATTAACATACCCATACCATTTCTTATTTAATTTTGTGCCCATATAAGTGGAATGGCTTAATGTAGTAACATTTTGACAAATGACATACTCTTGTGCTAGGCTTAGTTCATGGTTTGATCCCTATCCATTCTAATTTCACACCCATTTGTACTTAGTTCCAAGCATTTATCTTTGACCTTAGGATAATTACTTTATCCCCCTAGTTCATTTTTGTGTTACTTAGAATTGACTTGGTTCAAACCTAGGTGCATGAGAATAACCCCAAAATTTAAATTCCAACTTTCTTGCCCTTTTCTACTAGTTGTTATGAGCCAACTTGGCACATGTTGTGTGATATATTATCATGTCATGATATATAAGACATTCAACATGTATTTTATTCATCATTTAAAAGAATAGAAGATTGAGGAGGATAAAAAGAATAATTTAGAGCACCCTTTAATTTATAAAGGGGAAAAATAATTATATCTTCATACTGGTGAAAGTTGTCTTCAAAATTTCTCATTACCATTGATTCATCCAACCAGACCTAAGAGAACACACTCGCTTATCAAGTCAATAATCTCTTTAATGTTGCCCTAGATGCCACATTGACAAATTTAGATATCAAGAAAACAAAGCCAAGTGAATCTTTAGGCACTTATTTTGTTAGATCATTCGAGCATGGTACATATCAATTCCATGCCATAGATTAAGTTTGCAACAATTAAAATCAAATTCATTGGGCTTAGGATTGAACTATGGGTATTTATGAGATAATATAGGTTTTGAGAATCATTAGACCAAGAAAGCTATTTTTAGATGGTGGTGAATTGATTCGACACACCTTTAACATCATTTTCATTTTTCCTTTATTGGTTCTAGAGCTAAGCCCCTTAATCGTCTCATTTATTTTAGTTCAATTATCTTTCTAACTTTTTAATTTTTTTTAATTCTTATCTAAAATAATTAGTCAATTAATTACATTTATTTACCTTGGATTTGGCAAAAAAAGATCTCTACACTCTAAAAAAATCAAGGTTGATCTTCATATTTAACATGTAAATAATATTTTTTAAAATTTATCTATTTTATCTATCATATAGAAGTAAAGGTAATCACCATGAAAAAAAAACTAAGATAGAGTAGATATCACTTGGAGAAGAAAGAGCCTCATAGCTTATTTAAGAACTAGAGGAGAAAAAAAAACAAGAAAAGAAAGAATAAGTATTTTGCAGAATTGAAATACATGAATCAAATAAATACTTTATTTCTAATCAAATTATACAAATATTTAAACACAATTTCATTACAAAATTTATTTAAAAAATTCAAAAATTCAAAAAAAAACATTCAAATAACAAAAATCAGATACATGAAAAAGATAAAATAAGTGGACAAAGTCCAAAACCTTCTATTCAATGCGACTCGATAAGCGCACTAAGATTGTCCCGAGAACGCGCGCCTCTCATAAATCAATGGCCACGGCCACTTTGTCCCAAACTCAAGATGGCAACCATATTATCTCCGTGCTAAGTCACGGAGATTCCATACGTGCGGCAATGGCCTCGTCTTTAACTCTGAACAATGATAATGCCGCCATGGCAGCTGACCAGGCTCTTCTCGCAACCCCACGTATACATGTCTTTGCCAGCTATACTTGACACTCTGGAAGACAACGGATAAAATTGTATCTCACAAGACAAATTATTCTGTGAACCCTTATTCATGAATATCTTGTGCCCGCTTATATTTGTTTACTTATAGATGTAGATCAATTTACACAGCAGAGGAAAATATCGTCATTACTCTTTTTTTCCCGTTTGTCCGTTTGATTTTTTTCAATGGGGGGTGGCGCTTCAAAAAACTCTGGACATCCAGGAGGAAATGAGGAAAACCTTGAGAATGCGGGAGGGCAATTGTATGTGTCTCTGCAAATGGATTGCATTAAGCTCAACGGAGAGCTAGTCCCACACGTCTACGGTTCGGTTCCCCTTATTGGCCTCTGGGATCCCTCTAAAGCTGTAAGCATGCTTGTTAATTTACTCTGCATTTTGCCTTCAATTCACTCAAGTTCATGTGCTGGTTAGTCACCCTTAATATAACCGTTTTTGACATCAACAAAATTTAAGATAGTCTTTAAATAAATTTAGTGTGTATTTTGTTAAATTGTGAATTTTCCCTGGGAAACCTAGGCGTGGATGTCGTTTGGAGGGTGTTCTTTTTTCAAACAAGTTCATGTGCCTGTTGGTCACCTTACAGTAGAACGTTTTGGACCGCAACAATTTCTTTCTATTTAACATTTATTTTTCTAGATTGTGAATTTCCCCTGGGTACCTTCGGCTTAGATGTCATTTTAATTGGTGGTTTCTTGTTTAAGCAAATAATTATCGGCTTACAAGGTCACAACTAGCAAGTTGGATGCCGTGTTTTATACAATTTCAATTATGTCTTGAAAGCTTTTCTACATAAACTGCACAGAAGCTATTAAGCTTTTTTTGTCATGTGAAAATCTTTCATTAAAAACTTTGCTATGTTTATTTGGAGATTTGCACCTTGAGCTTTGATGCTTTACAACTTGAGAGCATCTATTTAACAGACAGCTTTGCTGTGTATTTATATAGTAGAACAGTTATGGACCTTATAGGTGAGTTTTCGCATAACTGTAGTGTTAATTTTTGTAAATTGTGAATTTCCCTTGCGTACCTTAGGCTTGGATGTCATCCAGAGGGCTATTTTATTATAACAGAGAATTACAGGACATGCAGTCCCGCATCTAGTGAGTTGGACTCTGTATGTTGTACATTTTTTCAATAATGTTTGGAAATAAACTGGTTAGAAGCTATTTAGATTTTTTTTGTCATGCAAAAATCTTCATCGAAAATATTTTTATGTGTCCTGGATATTTGAAGCTTGAGCTGTGATGCTATACAACTTGAGAGCATCCATTTAATAAATAACTTTGCTGTTTATTTATATGGTTGAATTTTTATTCCTAAAGTCTTTCCATGTTGTACCAACTTTGTACAATCTTTAATTTGAAATAGAAATTTCCAAGTTTGTCTCGAATTTTTTTTTAACTTCGTTTAGCCCAACTTTATTTTAATTGAATTTGTGCAAATGCATCCTTTAAAATTAATTTTTGTTCATAGCTTCATACTATTGATAAAATCTTGAATTGCAAACATCAGTTTAGGGTTTGGATTAATTTCTTTATTCTTAGATAGAATTTAGTTTATGCTTATATGATGATTAATGAATCAGATGTAAATGTAGACATATTGTTAATGGCAAAATAGATTATGCTTTCTAGTGTACTTTGAATTATTCTTGGTTGCTGGTTGGTTAGTACTTAGTACTGGATGGATACTACACATGGTATTATAGCACATTTCTCACTCTTCTGGTTTTTGGGCTGTGAATGATACTGCTTGAAAGTTGAGAGCAATGTTTGTTTTTTGCTTGATGGCCTGCTGTAGTGGAGTTGACCTCTTACACTTGTGTGTTTTGTGTGGGTAGAATGGCTGGCAGTAGTTATGATAGATATAATCCTACAGCTGTACCTGAGAATATCCCAGTTGTAAACCTGCTCAGGCATAGATTTGTGAGGGCCCTTTGTAGTTAACAGAGATTTTGTGCAATAAGTTAGCCCTTAGAGTGGAACCTTGGGTTCAAATGTTGAGCAGGAATTTGCCTGTGCTAGATCTCAATGATCTGAAAGGAGTTTTAGAGAGGATAGATCCAGGAGTCTTCATGCTACTTTCTGGAGATATAAAATGCTTGGTCTAGATGCCCCTAGGAGTTGTAAGACTCAACACGGTTAAGATGAGAAGTACAATTATGAATATAGTAGATTTGTGCTATTTTGTTTTATTGTCTTACGATCTTCTGTTAGTGATGAACTATTCAGAATTAAAAATGGGTGATATAGACTGCTTTTCAAATTTGTGGACTCTCTGGACAATAATAGTAAGTATGTTAATATTCATTGTGTTTGTAGACCTCTGTTCCTTGGATTAATTTCATAATGCAATTAAAGTGTTGTTTTAGGTATGGATGTTGGATGTAAATAGTAATTCTGTTGGAGGGTAATGAAGGTCCTTCGTTGCAGGGTGCCTTGTTTGCAGGATTTTGCTTATGTTTTTGCAGAAGGGTCACCTGGGTTATGACCAAAGTGATAAATCGATTTCTCTGCTGACGCTATACTAATAATTAAGCCTAAATTTAAAGCTCTTCACAAAATTACCACACCTGAGTTGTGTGAGTTGAGGATAGAAGCGCAGAAGTTGATAGGAAAGTTGAGACTTTGCAAAGGTTGCAGACAACTAAACAAGATGGCAGTGAAGAATAGAAATCCCCTGTTGCAGATAGGCAAGTTCTTTGACTAAATGAGGAATGCCAATGTTTTTGAAAAGAGATCTGAGATATAGGTATCATTAATTAGGAATTAAGGAAGAAGGCGTTCCAAAGATAATTTTTAAGGCTTGGTGTGAGCATTATTGGTTTGCAATTGTAATATTTGAGCAAACAAATTCCCTGTTGTGTGCATGTGCTTGATGAACATCAAGTTCAGTAAGTACTTATATTAGTTTGTGTAGGTGTCTTGGGTGACAGTATGGTATATTTTAGAGGTGAGGAAGAGCACTAAGAGCATTTGAGACTAGTTTGCATTTTCTGAGCGAACATCAACTGTTTGCTAAGCTTTCTAAGTGCACATTCTTTCAGTGAGAAGTTTACTGCTTGCGTCAGATCATGTTTGGCAAAGGTGTTGTGGTTGATCCTACAATGGTTGGAAGTTAAAATCACTTCCCCTGAAAATGCAAAAGACATTTGAAGTTTTGCGGGTCTACCTGGCTATTTCTGGTGTTTTATTTATGGATTGCTTTACAAATCCTATCACTGTTCTTTACACACAAAGGTATATAGACTGAAAGTTCTGATGCAGCTTTTTCAAAAGATAACAGTACTATTGCTATCTGCTCAATTCTGGAAATATCTGACATGGATAGTTATTTTATGGCATGTGTTTATGCAGCCTTAAAGGGACTTGGTAGAGAGTTTATGTAAGAAAGCAGAATGATTGCTTATGATTTCCAAAACTTAAAATACCATGAGATGAATTACAAAAATCATGACCTGGAGCTGGTAAAAATAGTTTATGCCTTAACTAGCTATGGCACGTGTGTCTTTTTGGCCAAAAGATTGATCTAACTTTAGATCATCAAAGTTTGAAGTATATCTTTACTCAGCCAACATTAAATTAAAGGCAAGTTGGTGGATAGAGTTTTTGAGTAATATGACATTGAAATTGAATCCATTAAGAGTAGAGGAGATTAAAGTAATGAAATGCTTTGGGTAGAAGACCCCTGAGTGTGCACAATTGGTGCTTTGCAGTTGAGTCCAAGAGTTAAATTTTGATATAAGTAAGTAAAATCTTTTTGGCACAGTGGCATGAATGAAACAAAGTGTGATGGATACACATTACAAGAAATTGACCATATATGTTTCCAATTCAATAACACATGTTTCAAAGGATGGACGCTATGAATTGCTTTGGCTGGAATGTAATATCCCCAATGGGACCTGCCCTAAAATTCTGATTTCCAACTTCTGATTTCTTCCCTAATTTTCAGCTTTTTTGTTTTCTGCTCAAAACCCTAGATTCTGATCTGATTTTCTGATTGCAATCAAACAAGGACAGTGAACACAAAAGCAACTAAATGATCCAATAACAAAGCAATTACAAATCCTTATGATTTTATCTTCAAACATGAACTTGTCCAACCAATCATATCATCAATTTGCAAGTATAAACATGGAACCAAAATCTGATTTTCTGAATTGAACAACTGTTGCTATAAATCAGAATTCTGAATTTTGCAAGTTATATTCAAAACATAGGCCAATCAGGTCCAAAAATATATCAGATCCCTGCTGTTACCAATCAGACGTAATAGTAGGCTGACACATGCCAAAAACAATAGCAAAATGACCTTAGAAAATGATAGGAAAGATCTCCAAGGGCTTCACTCCTACTAGGGCTTGAAACCCTAGGTCTTCAATCCTCAAAACACAATGGAAATCCACTCCCAAGAATGTGCTCAGGTCTGAATTGTATGCTGCTCCAAAGAATGATGTTAAATTTGCCACAAAAGCCAAAAAACATCCATGAACATCTCTCCCAAAGGTGGCTCTCAAGAATAGGGTTAAACCCTAGGCAAATTGTCAACAATCCACCAAGAGAAATCACCTCCAGTGACAGGCGAATCAGGCCTGCTCCTCTGCTACTCCAGATCTGCAACTAAATCATGCACAAGGACCGCCAAAGTCACCTCCAATGCTGATCGCTCCACCTCCAATGAGTGGCGCTACAAACAATGACAATTCCCAATCCAATGATGATCAATCCACACCCAAGGATTGCCTCTAAGAATGATCTCCAAATTTGATTTGCAATCTGCTCCTCTCCACCAAATGATGCCAATGAAGTACAAGTAGACCTCTGTTATGAAGTCTTCCCAAGATGAGATTGGGTTTTTGTCCAACTCACCCTTTATTCACAAGGGTTTTTGTCCTTGGAATAAGCTTGTATTTTATACATGAAATTCGCCTTCTACTCATGCTGGCCAACCAAGGTAAAGTTCTATTATTTTTTATTATTTCTTTCTCCCAAAGAGGCCAACCCTGGCAGATTAGATACCTTTTATTAATTGATTTCCTCTCTAAAGAGGTCCGACCCAACTTAGCATCCTTAATTTATTAATGATCTTCACTAGGCTGACCACAAGGCTTGTATTTTCTTTATTAAAATTTGTTTTCCCTCCTCTAATAGGCCGACTAGCCTCTAGAAATCTTGGCACCCAATCTGTCTTCTATATTTTCCAAGTTCCATTTGTCCAACAAAAATCCCTAAGTGTGAAAATCGCCTCCCAAACCTTCTTCTGTGTCTACTCCGAAAAAGGGAATATTACATGGAAGCTTGTAGAACACCCTATGCTGCACATCCTAACATAAAATAAGCTGAATGCTGATATCAGGCAATTATTTGATTATCCTATAACAAAATACAAAATAGCCTAATTGATGATGTTTAAAAGTCATCACATGAAGGAAGATTGTAGACATCCAGCAGGATTGTTGTATTGTTATAAATTTATAACATCATTGGGTGGAAATTGGATGCGGTTTCATTTGGATTTCACCATATGATGCCTTTGATGTAGCAACCACACAACTCTGTTTTGGTAATTGTTGACAAATTAACGACAGTGACACATTTTATTACCGCAAAAACCACTATGAATTAGATGACATTGTAGATCTTTGTTCATTAGAATGCCAAAGTGTGTGGAATAGTGATTCATTGTGTACATCAATATATTGGATGACTGTTCAAGCGATTTTATGAACACAAGTGAACTTTATTACTCACCTTGACATTGATGCAAAAGCATATATTTAATCAATTCGTAGAATTTATATTCCATTAGTATGTCATGGACTAGCAAAGTTTCTCAAAGAAATACTTGTTATCATTGAAATTTGCACATAATAACAATTGCCATAGTTTGTTGAAGTTTGACAATTGGGTAGTCATTGAACCTAATATGATGAATGAGATAAAGGAATGAGTTGCAATGGAAAGTAGAGATTAAAATAAACCAAAGAGTTATGCTAACTCCTATAGAGTGGATAGAAGTAATCAATTAGGAGATAGAGTCTCCTTGAGTACTAGGCCACAACAGAGTTCTATAAGACATGGTGGAGTATTTATGCTTTCCCCTTTGATGTGTTTGAAAGCTTTAGCCTATTTGCTTACTGTCTTGGTTTATAACTTTGTTTATCTAAAAAGCATAATGTATTCCATGTTTTTATGTTGAGACATTATATACCAGAGGCATTATATTTTCTGGAATTGACAACTTACAAAAGTTGGATTAGGGAGTGTTACAAGTGAATTTGGTGCAAATCCTATTTTCTTGAATGTTATGTCTCAAATAACAAATTATGAACTCGTTAAGGCCCAATGGGTCAATATAGTTGTGGCTCAATCACATGGGAGAATGTTGAGCAGATGATGCAAGAATATTTAAATCTCTTTATATAACATTTTTGAGATGAATTTTCTTTAAGCGGTGTAGTATGTAGTGCTCCATGTAGTACTAATAAAGACATTTGAAATAATTTTGAATCGCATTAGTTGTATAATAGTAACTATATCTCAATCATGACAGTGATGGGAATTTATATGGTTTGTGTATGGCAAATGAATGCAAACATCATTTTTTGGCTTGATAGTGCAAGCTTCATGTTAAGTGTGATAGCATGGTCCTCACTTTTGGCGCTTTGGTACAATGGCACAAGTTTTGTGAACAAGTGCTTTGCCACAAGTTTTGTTATGATGCATGTTTTAGTGAATGCCTCAACTAGTGCAAATTGTGTTTAGTGCTTTGACATAAGACATGCAATTGGGGCTTTGAAGCAAAATTGATCTTGGATATAGGTTTGGTGAAGTTCCTGAGGGCTTGCTTATTAACATGACATATGTGACATTAATTGTGGTAGCATAGTTCTCACCTTTGGTGCTTTGTCACCATGGTGCAAGGTTTATGAACAAGCACTTTGTCACAAATGTTTAGTGAAAGCCTCATGTGGTGCAAGTTGTGTGTAATGTCCCCTATCCTAATTTTCCCTAGAATTCACCTATTGATCACAAATTGCAACAAATTAAGGTTAGGGTTTCCACCTTATTCAATAAATCTCTTTAATGATGTTCTTGTATTGAATCCTGCATTCACCACACGAACAACATTCGCAAATATGTATATATGCTTATTAGGGTTAGACAATTGCATCACATTCATAGATTATCAATAATGCAACATATTAGGAAATTGGAAGAAGGGACATGATGGGTCTGCCTGAAGCCATGTGCCAAGCCTAACAGGGTGTATACCACAACCCTCCCCCTTGGTGACTTGTACCTGCTTTCCCCATCAATGTCTCAACCCCTAAAGACACTTGCCATCCTGTGGGATTGGGCAGAGGTTGCAAGTGGGCTTTCTGGGCTCCTACCACTTCACCCCTAGCCCTTCTTTCTTGAGGAATTGGGTGGAGGTCGCAAGTGGGCTTCTGGCCCCTACCACTCCACCCTTGGCCATTCCCACAGGGGGTGGGTTTCAGACAGTCAACATAATTCTGATTCAATCATAAGAATTCTTTTTTTTTATTAACTTATAGGCAATATGCATATATAGATAAACAATTACTTGCAGGATTTACACATTTAGTATTCTTTTACTATGCAGGATCATATCTATATAGATGTAAGATAATAGATAGCAGAAACACACCTGAATATAGGATAGATCTGATATACTCTTGATTGTATATATATATCTGACAATAGCAGTCTGTTGTGGTACATGGGTCTGATTCTCTTGTCTTTCTGATTTGTATGTTTCTTCTCTTTAATCGATGGTGTATCTTCCTAGGATTTGATTGTTCTTATTTCTTCGCACTCAAAAGATATCGTTAGTGTAGCTCAACAGATAAGAATCTATTATCCATAATTATATTAAAGCATCATAATTATTTATGATGCTCAATAATTGCTGCAAGCATCATTATTACATCTACCTAATTGATTTACAATAATTACATTTGCCTGAATATATACATATGTAGGTACATATTTATTTATATACATATACATCTATAGATTTATAATCATATTCAAACTTACTTCCCAATATATAATTACTGATACCTTCAATCTGCTTTCCCAATTATATAATATTCCTTCTTGGATGCATATATCGCTTCTAGATCTGTATATCTTATCTTTAAATCACATATTATGTCTCTGTTGTTGATCCTCCTAAAATCATACTTGTATTTCTGTCATCAGTTACTGTTCATATGTCTGCCTTTAAACCTGATTGTGTCCAGTTTCCCTGAAAATGTAGATATCATTTGATGCCTTCTTCCTTATTCTGAATTCCTTATCCTTCCCCCCTCTCTTATCCAAAACACAATTATCATTTATATCTTCATGTCCCAATGGGGATACATACTTCTTCACTATGATGCCCTTATGAGGTGACATACCCCTTTGTTTGCCAAATTGATCGCTGCTTTTTCCTTTAACAAAACTGAGCACAGAATCTGCCCTCAAACCCTCATCGCCGCTTTTGCAAATCATGTCTTAAATGAATCACTATTATTTGTAAAGGCAGTGCTCCCTTATAAAGTCTTTTTTCTAATTATAATGGATCTCTGCCTTAATTGCTGCCATTTATATATTATGTTTTTCCTATTTTATATTTATAGATTTATATTAGTTATATATATATGTTTTATATTATAATAATATTATAATATCAAATACTTATTTTGTTAATATTTGTATATTTATATTTGACAATTATAATTATAATATTATCTTATGATAATTATAATTATAATTATATTAAATTGCTAATATTTCTTTTTTTTTATTTTTGTTATTTATTTTATTTCTTTATTTGTATTTCCATGTTTGTTTGTTTTTATACTTTAGTGTTGCAATCCAAGCTGATTGCTGTCTTGTCACGTAGTTTCTTAAATACCCTTCAATCCATTTGTTCACTATCTCCGTTTGCCCATCTGTTTGAGGATGGTAGCTCGTACTAGGGGTCAATTCGGTGTGAGCCAAACGAAAGAGTTCTTGCCAAAATAAGTTGATAAAACTGCTGTCCCTATCACTCACAATATTTCTTGGGAAACCATGCAATCTAAATACTTCCTTGAAAAACAAATCTGCAACTTGTGGTGCCTTAAATTTTTGAAGTAATGGCAAAAAAGTGAGCGTACTTAGTGAGCCTATCCACCACAACATAAATGCAATCTTTACCTTGTGCCCTTGGCAGTCCCGTGATGAAATCCATCGAGATGCTTTCCCATTTTTGGTTGGGAATGGGTAAGAGCTGCAACAAGCCAGCTGGTGATACATGCTCCGTTTTATTTTGTTGACATACCAAGCACTCCCTTACATGTTGCAATACATCATTCTTCAATCCCTTCCATGTAAAATGCTCTCTTACTTTTTTGTATGTCTTATAGAATCTTGGATGACCAGCAAGCGGAGTATCATGATAGGCTTTAACAATCTTGTCCTTGACTCTAGAGTGAGGTGCAAGGTAGACCCGATCTTTGTAGAGAATGAGCTCCTCAACCACCCAGTACCTGTTATCAACTATTTTTCCCTCCAAAATGTCATTAGCAAATGAATCCTTAGCATATTCCACTGTAATGTCGATTCTCCAATCAGTTGATATATCAGTCATAGCACAAAGATAGGGCTTCCTAGAAAGAGCATCAACTACCACATTATTCTTGCCCTTTACATACTCAATATCAAAATCATAAGCTTGAAGTTTGCTTACCCATTTCTGCTGTCTATTGTTCAAGTCTTGCTAATTTAGGAAGTACGTCATCTGTCTTCACCACAAATTTCCCACAGACCAAATATTGTCTGAATTTCGCAAGAGCATGCATAATAGCTAACATCTCCTTGTCATAAATAGAGAAATCCCTCTCCGGTTTGGTGAGTTTTCTACTCTCGTAAGCAATGGGATGTCTGTTTTGCATTAAACAACTCCAATACCTTCGCTTGACGCATCACACTCAAGCACAAAAGGAGATGGAAAATCGGGAATGGCCAAAACGGGACACGAACTCATTACCTCCTTGAGTTTGTCAAATGCCTATTGGGTTGTAGGGCTCCATGAGAAAGCTCCTTTCTTTGTCAAGTTGGTTAACGGTGTGTTGTGACCTTTTCACACATCGCCCCATTGCAAATGGGGACCCCCTGTTTTCGCTTTTTGCCTCGGCGTCGCAACTGCTTATCACTTGTCTTTTTACAAAGAGGTCATCATTTTGAGAGTTTCAAGTTAGTCTTCTGAGAGTCATCCGAGCCAAGTCAATAATCCATGCTTGAATCAGTGCCTAAACGTCATGGAAGTGCTCAGAAGGCCCGGGAGACGAGGATTGCCTGTGCTTTCGGTCAATTCCGACACTTCCTATTTTTTAGGGAATCTGCTTTTTTGCTTTTTCGTTTTTTCATTTTTGGCATTTTTGGACCAAATGGGGTTCCCTATTTTTTAGGGATTTTGCTTTTTCTATTTTTAGAAAGTCAACCCTAGTCAACAAGTCAACTTTCTATCTTTAGATCCAAAAATAATCAAAAAATCACTTGAAAAATCAAAGAGAAAATAAAAAAAATCATTGAAAAATCTGGAAAAGCAAGCAAAAAAGCATGAAAAATCAGTCAAAATCATTGAAAAATTAAATTGAAAGCATCAAAAATTAGTCCAAAAATCAGTTAGATCTGAGCAAAAATCACTAAAAAAAAAATCACTCAAAAGAGTATGAAATTCATAAAAATCTGGCTAAGTCTGAAGAATTCGCCACCATGAAGCTAGCCCTTGAAAAGAGGGACGAAGGAAGGAATGTCTGGAAGCAAGGAAAGTCCGCCATGCGACAAGGAAGGATGGCATGGACTATCTAAAGTCCGCCTAACTTCAAGGGGAAGATGTCAAGCCTCCTTTGAAGTCCGCCTTGGCATGTCTAAGACCTTCTAAAGTCCGCCCCACTTGTCCAAGATGCTAAGAAAGTCCGCCCTGACTTTGGCAAAAGGTTAAAGAAGACCGCCTAGACTTAGAGGAGGTTGGAAGGTGGTCTTTGAAGTCCGCCATACTTTGGCAAATAGGTTGGAAAGTCCGCCTAGGCATGTGGGAGAGAAAAAATTTGAAAATTTCACTAAGTGTTGGGTGCCTAAAAGGAAAATCCGAAAATTTTCTTAAGTTTAGAAGGCTTAAAGAGTGGAAAATCAAAAATTTGGTTAAGTATTATGACATTTCCAAGAGGTAAAGTGTTAAGGTAAGTGCCAAAAGGTTTGGAAGTCCGCCATGTTCAAGGAGAAATGTCTAAGACTTAGAGAAGTCCGCCCTCACCTTGTCCAAGCACTTGGAAAGTCCGCCATGGTCTATGAAGGGAGAAAATTACAATTTTTGCTAAGTGTTTGGTGCCTAGTCAAGAGAAATTCGAAAATTTGCCTAAGTATAGAGGCCTAAAGGATGAAAATTGAAAATTTTGGCTAAGTGTTATGACGTTTTCAAGAGGAAAAGTGTTAAGAGTTTGAAAGGAGAGTGCTAAAGAAAGTTCGCTATGGTATGTGGAAGCTGGAAGAGACCTGAGGAAGTCCGCCTAGGCCAAGGCAAAGGGAATAAAATGAAGATCGCCTAGCATAAAAATGGAATAGGAATTTGAAAATCGCCTAAAGTTTGGATGTCTAGAGGAAAAGTTGGCCAAGTATACAGAGAAAGGATGCACAAAGCAAAGAAAAAGGAGAGCTCGTCCTTGGCCAGAAGGGATCAAATTTGTCAAGCGTCAAGGAAATTCGCCTAAGAAAGACATCCAGACAAAGACTGTGCCTAAAAAAATTCGTTCGAGCCAGAGGAAAAATTGACTTTGGCAGAAGAAAATAAGCTCAGTGCAATAAAAAATTCGCCATGGCAGGGAAAAATAAGGATCTAGCATAACATTTATCGACGAAATGCCTAAAATTTTGGCTTGGCTAGACAAAATTGGGAATAAAATTGGAAAATAAACTTTTAGCCAAAGAAAATGAAGAGAAAATTGAAATAGCCATGGGTCCAAGACGAACGGGTTGGAATAAATTAAAATATTTTAATATTTTAATAATTTATTTCCAATACTTAGAAATATAAAATGCCTCGGTCAAAATAATGGATGGAAAGGCAAGTCTGCCCAAGGATGGATGTCCAAGACAAGTGCAAAGTCCACCTGGAGAAGTGTCCAAGACAGTCCAAAATCCGCCCTCAAGCATGATGGAAAATTTCTAAGGCATGAAGTGCCTAGAGGGGAGATGGATTGCAAACACATATGAAAGTCCGACCTTGCTCAATGGGTGGACGGCACAAGAAAGTCGGACTTTGCCCAAGCACATCATGTCCAAACCTTTACAAAGTCCGACTTTGCTTGGAGAAGGTATGTCCGAACATCCATAAGATCCGCTAAGTACAATGGCAAACATGATGGAAAGTCCGACCTAGACCAAGAAAAGAAATGTCAAAGTGTTGAGAAAGTTCGCCCCAATTTAAGAGAAAAGATGGTAAGCACTAGAGAAAGTTCGACTTCTCCCCAGAGATGTTTGTCCAAAGTGGCTTGAAGTCCGACTTAGGCCGAGAGAGAAAACGTCCAAGCTCATGTGAAGTCCGCCCAAGGAGAGGATGAGAAAATTGGCTAAAACTCAAAAAATTGGCTAAGTGTTGATACCTTGGGGAGAAGAATTCACTAAGTGTTGGACAGAAAACAGGAAGGATGAAGAGGAGTAAAGAGGAAATGAATAAAATCCTTGTCCAGAGATGGAATTTGTCCTACATAGCACAAGCCAAATTCAAAATTGAAGGCAAATCCACAGGCAAAGTTCGTTCGAGCATGGAGATGGCCAAAATCTTGGCTAAGTGTTGAATGGTCCAAATGAAGGTGTTACAAAATGAACCTGAATAGCCAAAATTTGGCTAAGTCTGGGAAATACTTCACAGATGAAATTCCAATTTGGCTAAGTGTTGAATGGTCCAAATGAAGGTGTTACAAAATGAACCTGAATAGCCAAAATTTGGCTAAGTCTGGGAAATACTTCACAGAGGAAATTCCAATTTCCTCCATTGTGGCGAAAGCACAAAGGCATTCTTCTCCAAATTCTAGGCACTTGAAAGAAGAAATTAGGACAACTTCTTGAGGGATTTCATCTCCTGAAGAATTAAAAACAAGCTTCCAATCAGAATCAGATGGTGACAAGAAGAGTGTTCCAAACACATCTCCATACTTAGACAATTTCTCGACACAAATTGGAGAATTCAGAGAGGAAATCCAAAGGAATAACATCAACCCAGTTCAAGCAGGAGGAATTTCAAAGCATCCAACTTCAAGCCCAGATACCCAAGGGGAGACTTCCAGACCTCAAAGATTCCAGTACAGGTGAGAAGAAGAAATCAAAGTCTCAAAAGGAATCCAAGATCAAAGCTAGGAAGGAACAAGCGCAAAGGACAGAGTCATCGGCAAGGAAAATATTCTAAGGCAAGCACGTGGAAGAAAAACGAAGCAACCAAGGAAGGCATCCAACACGCTAAGGTGGCGCCTCGTCATCTTCCAACCAATCAAATTGTTCGAAATCAACATGCACCAACTTTCTATTTTATTGTTGATTTATATTTAGCAAAAAGGACAAGTGTCCTCGAATGTAATTTTCTCATTGGTCGAGAAGGAGTTGGTTGTGACAAACCCTAATTAGTGTTTTATTTTGTAATCTCGGCTGTTGATTTGAAATCAATCTTGGCCATTGAATTGTAATTGGGGAGCCTATAAATTGAGCTCGCCCCTCATTTGTAAAGTGTGGAGACAGTATATGAGATTGTTGCATTGAGATTATTTTCGATAATAAAAGCTCTTACACATGATTTGCTTTGAATAACTTTTATTGGCAAATAGTAAGCGAGGTTGCATATCTTCTTCCGCCATAGATTAGAGTTAGAATTAGATTAAGTAGAATTTGCTTCAAAGTTGGTTAAGTGAACGAGAGATTGATTGTATAGATTCAATGGTGAAATATTGCTCATACTTTCTTCGAATGGATGATTTGCATTCGATGCGTAAAGTTAGCCTGAGCTTGTAATTGTGGACGCCTAACTTCGGTCTCATTCGAGGCTTGAAAATCATTATCACACCCCTTAAAGATTGCACCCACTTTGCGTATGTTGTCCAGCAAGAGGCGAAACAAAGTGTGGTTTATCCCTTTCACCGAATCTTTACTGTCTCTTAAGTTCTTAGGCGTAGAATAGATCTCCTAAACCCTTATCCTTTTGCTATTTTTTTTGAGATCCACATTGAAGGTCCTAATTGAAGAAGCTTTCTAATGATAAATCCGCCTAAGTCCCAAACTTGTGAAGATTTCTTTAACGTAAGTCCCCTTGTGTATTACTAGCAAATCACAACGCCCATTGAGCTTATCCACACGTCAAGACCTGACAAAAGAAACCTTGGAATCGCCATATGATCTTCTCGCAATCTTAGCATACGCAGTGGTTTTTCAAGAGAGGATAGAGTGTCTTTGGACATTTTATTCTGTGTGTTCGGTGGATGATAAAACGTACACCAACACGGTGCTGCAAGTTGAGAGAAGCCCTTCACGAACCTTCTGTAGTAGCTACAAAGACCCACAAATCCTCTTAACTGTGTTAAGTTCTTGGGGTAGCCCACTCCTGTATTGCCTTGATCTTCTCTTCATCCACACTCACCCCTTGGGCATTGATCTTGTTGCCCAAATATAGGATCTCTGTCAACCCAAATTCACATTTCGACATCTTGGCATAGAATGAGTTCTTCTCAAGGATGTCGAGCATCTCCTTTATATGCTTCAAATGTTCTTCTCATGTCCTACTGTAAATCAAGATGTCATCAAAGAAAACCAATACAAATTTCCTTAACTGAAGAATGAATACCTGATTCATGCATGATTGGAAAGTAGCGGGGTCATTGGTTAACCCAAACGACATCACCAAGAATTCATAATGTCCATAGTGGCACCTGAAAGCTACCTTTTGAACATCCTCATCTCTAACTCTAATTTGATGGTAGCTTGAACGCAAATCAATCTTGGAGAAGTACACGGCTCCGTGTAGTTCATCTATTAGTTCATCGATCCTGGGAATAGGATAGCAGTTCTTGATTGTCTTCTTGTTGAGAGCTCTATAGTCTATACACATCCTGAGTGTTCCATCCTTCTTTTTGACCAACACCACCGATGAAGCAAAGGGGCTCGAGCTTGGACGTATAAACCCCATATCCAATAGTTCCTTGATTTCCTTCTCGATTTCCTCCTTGTATATCCATGGATTACAATAAGGAGTGGTGATCATTGGTTTGGCCCCTTCTTCAAGTTCGATCACATGTTGAAAACTTCTATTTGGTGGCAATCTTGCTGGAATCTCTCGAAAAACCTTGCACTTCTTATCCAAGATAGCTTGAATGTCATTGGGAAAAGCTCTTTCCTCCTTTGGGATTTTGGTATCTGTAATGAGGCATTCTGCTGCCCATGCCACCTAATCCTTGCTGAAAGATCACTCCATTCTTTTGGCCGAAACCACCATAGGCCCGTTCCTGGAAAGGCCCTTAAGCACAACCTCCTTATCCTCATGCTTGAATTTCAGCTCCATGGTTTGGTAGTTGGTGGTGTCAGCTCCTAGTGAATGAAGCCATTGTACCCCTAGAACCATGTCCGTGTCACCGACATCAACCGCATAGAAATCCTCTTTCATCTTGTGTCCACCCAATGTTAGCTCCATTTGTTGAATTCGTTTTGTGCAAGGAAGGATGTTTCCTCCAGTTGCCAAGACATCAAACCCTTTGAAGTCCTCTATTGCTAAACGCAACTTAGCCACTCTTCTCTTGTCGATGAAGTTATGTGTAGCCCCACTATCGATTAGTACTGTCACTCTTTGCCCCCGAAGAACTCCCCTCACCCGTAGAGAATGATATCGAGGTGTTCCTAAAAGTGTTGCTAAGGCGCTTCCTGCTGGTCTTTCTTCTATTACGAGCTCTTGTGGATTCCCAGGAATGTCCTCTTCATTGATCCCTTCTTCAGTGTCTGCTTCATCATCGGATACTACTTCAATATAATAGACTTGTCCTCTCCCTCGACACCTGTGTTGATTATTCCACTTTTCATTGGAATAGTAGCACAAGCCCTTTTTGTGTAATTTATTCCTTGACATACCATGTGGACCTATAGGAGGGGTCTTAGGTGGTGGATTTTCCTTAATGAAAGGCTTCTTTGGCTTCCCTACTGGTGCGTTCTTGATAGTGGCCTTCCCTTTCTTAGTGGAGTCTTCAAGATTCAAGGCTTTCCAAATGGCATCTTCCAAAGTTGTTGGCTCCAAAGCCCTCACCAAGCCACAGAAGGAGTTGGATAGGCCTTCGATGAAGAAGAAAGTGAGCCTCTTATCTGATACATTAGACACCATTATTGCAAGTCTTTGAAATTCTGAAACATATTCATCCAGAGTGCCTGTTTACTTTAATCTGGTTAGTTCTTGAAAGTAGGCTTCCAAATCTTTTCTGTCAAACCTCTCCACCAATTTTTGCGTGAAGTCTGCATATGAATTGACTTGCCCAAATCCTTGGGTCACGATACCATGGTGCCACCATTCATGTGCTAAATCCTCTAAATGCAGAATGGAAAATTTGATAGCTTCTTCTTCAGTCATGGGGCTGAGGGCAAAGTATGTGTCCAGCTTTTGTATCCATGATTGTGCTGTCATCTTCCCTGAGCCATCGAAAGTTGACAGTGAGAGCTTGCTGATCTTATGCTGGAGATCCCTATTTCCACGATGTTGTCTCTCATCACTCCGTCTAGCATTGTAAAACTAATCAAAAGAGATTGCAGCTTGTGTGTTCTCATCCAAATCCAAGTATTCACACATAATGCTAGTATAGCTGCGTTGCTCTTCTCCTTCTTTCTAGCCCTCTATTTTAGGCAAAAATCTTGGTTGAGGATGCTTGGAGGTGTGGCCATTTGAAGCTCTGCTTTGTTCGCCTCCTGAACATTCTGAATGCCCTCCTTCATCATTGTTGGATCCTGATTTGATGTTGTTGACTGTAGTAGTGAGTGATTGTATTGCTTGCAGCAATGCCTGATTTGTCTGGTCCTGTTGTTTCATGAAATTTTCCAATTTATCATTCTGGTCTTTGTCTCCCATTTTCTCCTTACCTCTGCCTCCTATCCCCTAAGCAGCTTTGGACTTCTTTCTTTCACGCTCTATAGCACGTAGGTCTCATTGGCTCAATTGCATACGAATTCATCCACAGGCTGGCAAGCCTTATGGCTTTGATACCAATGTAAGAATTTAAACACAGTCTGATAGAAAAAATTAACCAAGAATACTAAAATAACATAGGTAGCTTTTCCTAGAAATATAATATCAGATCTGGAATATTTCATTCAGTTCCACCGTTACAAACAATGCTTATTAGAGTGATTGGCAGTACATTCGCTATAAGATAAAATGAAACCTGAAGCAAGATATGCGTCACCCTTTCAGTGGTGCCGTATCAACAATCAACATTGCCAACTCCTTGCGAACTTCGGCAGTGGAACAATGAAAGTTTGGTGATGCGAAAAGAATGAAGGAGCTCTGGCGTCACTCGTAGATCTGCCTCTACTTGCTGGATGAATGTCACTTCCGACTGAGTCCCATCTTTGGTAGAGGGGTCATGGTGAATGGCGTCGACGTTACTTGCTGATGATCTTGGCACTCGTATCCTCTTGGTTCGGTGTTGGAGATACGCCCAGATTGTCTGTCCACAGTAGATGCCCAAGCTCTCGTGCGGATCGCTTGGCCAAAGTCGTGAGGCTCGGCCACAGCGATGGAAGTCGCCTCTTTTGTAATCCCGAGCGAACACTAGATGATTGATAGCAAAGTCTGAACCAAATGTCGAAGCCCGAATAACCTGTATGAATTGATTCTAAGTGAGCATCGATAAAAGGCTATGATGAAATGGAGAATGACGATGGATGAGATTATAACACGAATTTATCTAGGTGCAGCTACACCCACCTGAATGATCCTCCTAGAGCGAACTACGTCCTCCCTGTTCTGAAGGCCAGACCGAGTCCAAATTCGTGATACCGAAAGGAGAAGCTAGAACTTATATTTATACTAAGTCTAACCGCCAACCAAAGGAGTCAGCCTGAAACAAAATAAATGAAAAATGAAAATCAAATCCTAAATGGCGCCTCCAAGAATCGGCCCAACACATTTTTTAAATTTATTCGTTTAGTGTTGAAAAACACTATTTTTTTTCAAAATTCTCCCGCCACTGCTCAATTGGAAATTTCGGTAACATTGCAGGTCATGTCATACAATACTTCTTTCCACAATTTTGCAAAGATTAACTAACTGCTCTGATACTAGAATGATCCATAATGAAGTTCAGATCCCAACAGTGCCATGGAAAAATAATGGTATAACATTTGCACACCCCAAGGAATGTAAGAAAGTGACATGAACAAGAGGTACATATGCACTCACATTGTTCTGTTTTGAACTCACAACTTATCCATAGTGGATGTGGACCGCTGATCAAAGAGTTGGCTACAAGTGTTCGCACATGGACAAAAAACATACAACATGGAATCCTCTATGTTGGCTGGGCCATTATTACAAGCTGACAAATTTGTTCTTCCCAATTGCAGATAATTACTGTGATAAATTATTGCATGTATATACATGCAAGTTACATATTCTTAAAGGTGTATTGGGCTTGTATATGCCCATGACTTGCTGTATACCCGAAGACACAAGCATGACAACAAAGTACTTCAAGGGGAACATCTTTCAAACCGAAACAAATCTAAAACATTATGAATCGACATTGACATTTGACTCTGGCATCAACAGCTGACTGCAACTATCCAAGCATTCTCTTCTCTCCAAGATGGTGTGATAATGTGGATTTTTTCAGTCAAAATGATCCGCTTCAAAAACGAGATCAAGCTCTTATAAGATGCTTTTAATGACAAGGAGGTTGTGCATTGCAGTCAATCCACTAATCATTCTCTCTCCTGTGGTTGCTGTCACTCTGTTTGGGTGAGCCAACTCCACATGTTCTCTTCCACCATGGAACTCAAGGAAATCTGGATTGTGCTTGACCCTGATGATGAGCTATACCTTTTTTGCTTATGTCAGTATACAAGCCTATATGACATTTATAATTAGCTGATGCTTTCAACCTCAAATAGGCCAATTAATAAGGTTCTGACAACCTATGAGCACTTCTAAAAGTGTTGGGAGAAAATATTGCCTCATCCTTACATTGCAAATGCAGGAAATTTAAAAGAGGTTATAGATTTGATGTTGCAATTTGACATTGCAAAGTAAATCCTCATGTGGAGGATGGAAGGAGTCCAAGCCTGCTGGAGAAGTCTATAAATACAACCTTACCATTTTGTAATTGCAAGTGTTTGTCTTCCAACACAGATCCCATAAGAACTTATATCTGGAAGAGGAATAGCTTAGGTTTTAATTCTTCTCCCACAATGTTTTTGCTGAACTATACATTCAGATGCCTGAAAATGATAAGGAGGTGACTGTTATATTGGATGAGGAAACCAGGGATACTGACATCCCCTTATCACTATGTATTGCTGCTCCTTCTCAAGAGGATGTGAACAACACTGTTGATGGTGCAAAAACTGTATGATTACTCTCCATGGCCACTATGTGTTCCGTCATCTTTCCAACAGACTAAGATCTCTGAAAGTGCAGCTTCTTAGGGTTTCAAAAATTCAATTCTGCTGATTTTGATCACCAAATCAGCCTACTATCCCCTTGCTCTTATATCATTGCATGACTTCCAGAATTTCCAGCCCTCAAAGGATGGACCCTATTTCTATACTTTTCCATCCTCTCATGAGGATTGGCCCAAAGTGAAATCTTGTGAATCGTCCTTACCCGCTGATGCATTTCTCCTACTCTTTGCAAAGGGGCACTAACAAAACACCATGATAAGCAGCCTGTTAGCCCATCTTCTCTTCTGAGACAACTATCCATCTGGCCCTTATTAACAGCAGTGACATTCTCACAAGCTTAAGGAGATTAATGAAGGCCTGGAACAAGTACCAAGCTCGCAAATTAGGACAATTGCAAGTTACTGATCCAAAATTTGCAAGAAATTAAAAATAATTAGAGGGGCATAATCATTTGCTTGCATAAACAAGAGGAAGTTTTATGTATTTTGAGACATTGCTATTAGACTGTTCACAATGGATCTGATGCTGAATAGCATATTCTGAACACTGATCGAATTAATAGAGAAAATATCTTTCAGAAACAACACCAATGACAACATAGTTCAGTGTACTCCATCTCTAAATAAGTTTCAACATTCACTAATCAATGGAGCATGATTCATGGCAGCCATGGGAACATTCCATATACATAGATGCAGAATCAGCAGAGCTGTTTGCCTGCTGCTCAAGCTACTGGTAAAATACATTGCAGCAATTCTTGAAACACTAGCTGAGGACTCTTCATCCAAGTCTTTTTTGCTTATAAACAATTCTATCTTTGATATAATCTTTTGCTTCAGGACAAAGTTTAAAATGTCTTAAGTCACCCTTTGCTTGCTTTGGCACATCTTTTGGTGATCTTTTGTTGTCTTGGTTGCCTCATTCAGGGCTTTGTAATCATCCCCCACATGGTTCTACTTGGACAGGGTTTTTGTACTTGTACCTGTAACAATCTAATATAATATTTTTTCGTTATTAAAAAAAAGCATGTTTGAGGAATCACTTTTTCATGATTTATGTACATTTATATAATTTCTTTCTTTCCTTTTTGCATTCTCTTATTCCTCCTATAGTATCAACCTGTTCCATTAATGCTAGCTTATGACATTTCATGTCTATATTTTACTAATCAATATGCATATTTTAATTTTGTTGTAATGCTTCTAATGAGGGAATTGGTTGTTTTGGTCTTCGGTGTTTTGCCCAATAGCTAGCTATGGAGAGGGAAGCAACATCTAGATGGGAAATCAGTTTTGTGGTTCCTCCAAATCATGGTAATAAAATTGCACTTGGTGTTTTACATTAGATTATATAACAAAAAAAGAGTAACTTCTATTACTTAAAAATTGTGGAAATTCACAGAAAAAATGCATCTGACATGTCCTTTTGTGAGCATAGCAGTGGTGCTAAAACTGTCTTGGTATTTTTTGTGTATGTAGTGTAATTAAAATACTCTATTTGTTGCAATGAATTTGATCATGTGGTAAAGAGTAATGAAAGCCACAAGGCACTGGTTGGTTTTATGTTGAATTAAAAAGATTGTGAAAATAATTCCATTTAAAAGCAGAAGTAAATAAAAATTATAGATTTGAACCAGTGTTGTTTTATCTTTGAGTAAGAGGCAAGCTAGCTTCATTTCTTTTTATACTCTTAACATGATACTATTTTTTACTGTTGAACTAATAGTATTTTTTTTGAAGAGTGTTCGGATAATATTTCTATTAACATAGCAATTAGCAGTAATTCTATGTATTTGATTGTAATGTGGTATATCATGATCTGTGTTGCATTTCTTTAAAATACTCTATTTGTTGCAATGAATTTGATCATGTGGTAAAGAATAATGAAGGCCACAAGGCACTGGTTGGTTTTATGTTGAATTAAAAAGATTGTGAAAATAATTCCATTTAAAAGCAGAAGTAAATAAAAATTATAGATTTGAAACGGTGTTGTTTTATCTTTGAGTAAGAGGCAAGCTAGCTTCATTTCTTTTTATACTCTTAACATGATACTGGTTTTTACTGTTGAACTAATAGTATTTTTTTGAAGAGTGCTCTGATAATATTTCTATTAACATAGCAATTAACAGTAATTCTATGTATTTGATTGTAATATGGTAGATCATGATCTGTGTTGCATTTCTTTTCATTTATACATTAATTGTGGAAAATAAAGTTAGAAAGTTGTCACATTTTAATCCTACAGATACTTATTATCTGGTTAGTGTTTATTTTGTAGAAACCCTAGAATTCAAGTTTCTGCTCAAGCCAAAGCATAGCGGTGTTCCATGCATTATTGAAGAGGGTTCAAATCGTCTCCTTACTGGAGGAGCTCTTCAAGGTGATGCTCGATTGGCATCATTCCGATTCACAGAAAGAGATGTGAAATTAGAGTATCGTGTGTACATTAATGCGGACCGAGTTTCTCCAGTTGATCTTGCAGCTAGTTGGAGAGCTTACCAGGAAAACCGACTGCCTTCTGTTGTGCGTGGTATACCAGATGTGAGCATAAATCCCATTGATACGACATGCTTGGAGGTATGATTTGTCTTTTACTTGCGCCTGAAAGGATGGAAGTCACTAAATGGGATTGTTGTTTTTCAAAACTTTAGTAAGGGAAATGAAATAGTTGGCATCATGTGCATCACAGTCTTAGCTGCTGGTTGTAGGTTTGGTCAATTTTTTCTTCTTCCAGAAGTAGCACTTCATTGTAGGATAGGGACTTGGCAATGGGCTGTCCAGAATATAATTGGGAGGTTGATTGCTTCTCAAAATTAGTTTGTTATAGGATGTTTTCGGTTGCCCAAAATAACTGTTGTTTGTGGGTGGTTATAATGCAAATGGCATGTCAGATTTTGCTAAATTGCATGTGTCTGGAGCTTGACTTTGAGTTGATGAGTCTCAGGATTCTAAAGCATGTCCAAAATTTCCCCAGTGACTATTTTCTCAGTATGTAGTCCTCTATATTTCATTTTCAATCCCAGTTACTATGATGGAGTTAATTCTTAATGCTATCTGTGTAGCTGGTCAATTTTTTCTTCTTCCAGAAGTAGCACTTCATTGTAGGATAGGGACATGGCAATGGGATGTCCAGAATAAAAATGGGAGGTTGATTGCTTCTCAAAATTAGTTTGTTATAGAATGTTTTCAGTTGCCCAAAATAACTGTTGTTTGTGGGTGGTTATAATGCAAATGGCATGTCAGCTTTTGCTAAATTGCACATGTCTGGAGCTTGACTTGACTTGATGAGTCTCAGGATTCTAAAGCATGTCCAAAATTTCCCCAGTGACTATTTTCTCAGTACGTAGTCCTCTATATTTCATTTTCAATCCCAGTTACTATGATGGAGTTAATTCTTAATGCTATCTGTGTAGCTGGGTAGATATTATATGGATATGCGTAACAAATATTTTCATGCACACATTTTATGGTAGTATTATTGAGAAGTTTTTCCTTGGGATCCACTTCCAAATATTTAAATTTATATTCTATATGTTCTTATATTTACATGATATCTAAGCTTACCTTTTCTAATGTTGTTCTACAAAGTAGAACTATTACAGTCAACTGCTCTATTCAGCACTTTTGTGAAGCTCCCCTGTAGAAATAGCAACCAACTAATATGTGTATTAATATATGGTGAGAATAAGCCTTTGACAATAAACAAAATTGAAGCATCATAAATCAAATTGTTATAGATATTTTCATTTGCTGGTCTGAAAAAAATCATTACTAGAAAATGTTTCTTCTAGGACCCTTAATGTTAATTGGAACAGTTACATTACAAGAGAGGATTAATCATCACAAATGGATGATGAGAGATGTCAATTTGAAAATTTGAACAAACAAATTTAGTTATTGTATGTAACATGCCCATTGTTCTACATAGTAAAATTTTCTATGTTTTACCCACAAGTGAATAGTTTATGCATCTAACCCTTAAGAGCAATGAAATTTTTCTTTTCCTTTGAATAATAAATGCACATTTGAAACATATCTCAAACTTTTCCATTGCATACAAAAGAATTCCTCTCATTAATTGAAATAATGATGATACATAATTTCCATATGAAATTTCATATTTACAATTCTCATAGAGATGAATATAGTTACAAACATAGCTTAAACAAGTTTACAAAATATATAAATTACAAATGGTCCAGGAAGTCCCCCTCAAATCTTGGCCACCAACTGATGAGGAGAAGCATCACTCAAACGCTTTTTTGCCAACCATGGACTTATTGCGGTCCCCCGCACATTTACCTAACTAGTAAGGTGGCCCTACCCTTTGACGAAGAGATTGGTTTGGTAACCTCATAACAATAGCCTTTTTTGAGCTTGGTGTTGTGTCCTATACGCTTCTAGAACTGACATACAGTGGCCAACCCCCTACGTGTATATACATCTTGACCTAGTACGTAATCACGGATCATAGTGAAACTGACAGTGTAAACAATGGCAACTTACACTACTTTGGCCAAAATATTCATCACCCAAAACTTAGAATGGACGTTTCTTATTCATACACCTTCCTAGCTCAATTTGGTTAATGACCATTCATACTCTATACCTAGGTTACCCCCTTTTCCATGGATTAGACAAACCCCAGGAATAACTCACATAACAACTCATAAACAAAATGACTTAACTACCAAGGTGATTCTAGCAACTTCTTACTCTTGCTAAATACATCTAGTTTAGACATCCTACATATATTGATGACAACTATGTATAGTATAAATACGTTGCACTCATATAAACTCCCATATATAGGGTACATAAAAACATAACTACTAATATAGGTCCTACAACATAATGCACCAACCAAGAAACATGCAATCACAAACAATCTCCTCAACATATTTGAAAGCATTCTTTTCCGACATAATAACAAATCTAATTTTCTTTTCCAACATAAACAACAAAGGTATAGAAACTAGCATGCTTGTATAATGCTCCAATTGATTAAACTCCTTCCTAGTTCAAATCCTCAAGCTTGCTCGATACCTCCTTCAAGATCAACTTGATTACCCTCTTCTAACTTCTCTCTAATTCTCACAATAATCACAAATACGAAATAGCAAAACAATTCTCAACTCACAAGCTCCCAACTCACTAACTCAGAAATCACAGCAAAATAACATCAAGATAATTAGAATAATAAGTGTAGCAATTGGTAGAATGAGCACCTCTATTTATACTAATTTGTGAGCAACCGAAGGCTACAAACAAGTTAGTATTTCTGCCACCTTTCTAACCTCATGCAACGACTCATTAGTCTAGCTCATAGGTTTGCAACACATCATAGTCCTCACCGTTAAATGGCTGAGTCGACTTGATAGATGGAACAACAAGCTCAAAACAAGTTTCCTATTTCAAATTCCTTCACAAATTGATGCCAAGTTTCCACTTGATTGAGTCTCACAACTAATATCAAGCTTATGTGAATTCAACAAACTTCTTAAGCAATGCATACTCTACAGATTGGCACCACCTTCCAAAGTTGGCACCACATATTCCAGCTCTGGATTGACTCTTTCAAATGGTTTGCAAACTGTTTTTAACTTCCTTTTGAATGCTTAACACAATAGCATACTCATACCTGCTTTTTTTTTGAGTTGACTAAGTCTTCAAAACACTTTATGCACTAGAAGATATATATAACTTAAGGCTGCACCTTGCATAATATATGCGCTTCACTTTACCAACACTATTTACTTTAAGATAGCGCTATTTACTGCGCTTAGCATTAACACACACACACACATATATGTATGTATGTATGTATGTATGTATGTTTGTATGTATTTGTATATATATATATTATATATATATATATATATATATATTATATGTATTATATATATTTGTATGTATATATATATATGTATATATATATATATGTATGTATATATATATATGTATATATATACATATATCTATATCAATACATATTAATATATATTTATCTTATAAAGTTTATCAAATACATTTAATTGTTGAATAATAACCACATGTATAAATATATAAATAATATTACTACGTATATATATATGTGTGTGTGTGTGTGTGACTATATTACTTAACACACACACACACATATACTACATATACATAATACCACTTCCGATATCATTATAAAAACACTCATAATCATAAACATCGATTGACATATTCATGGAATATATATATATATATATATATATATATATATATATATATGTACTTGTTACCTTTAGTCCAATCGGCATTCCCATGCATATGGGTAATCCATCCATGAGCATGCGTAGGTATGTCTACCTATGTATACTCGGGTATGTATTCACTCACATGTATAATACATATATATACATTTTATGCACATATCACATCGATACAACAATACGCACACAAGGAAAGACTGTCACATGACATCAAGACTTATTCACAATCCTCAATCACAACTTTCACATCTAACCCAAAGATTACTTACCTTTTTCCCAAAATTGAATTGACTCACTAAGACCAACTAGGACGTGAGTGTGTGAATGCTCAGTTAGGCTCGTTAAGGGTTACCAGACCAAATTCTTCTCTTGAGTTATACTTCCCCTTTCTTTTGGAGGTTGGAACTTGTTCCCGCACTCAACTTAGCTGAAGACAACATAATCATATGCATCATACATTTCATAGTTAGAATCATTATAAAATATCAAATTGCATCAATCACTTATTTATCATTTTTCCATTCAACATTCATAAAACATATTCATATAAAGATTCATAAAACACATTCATTTATTCAAGTAATTTAACCAAAACAGGTGATAGTAAATAGGTAATATTGCTCGGGGTGTAACATTGGACATGATCAAAACCAAATAGCACCGTTATCACTTTATTAGTGTTGGCTTTGGTGTACATAATGAAGTCAAAAGTGTGCCATTTGGTTTGGGCTGATATGCAGTTGCAATTAGTCAAAATGTAGAGAAATTGAGAAATGAAAGGAGTGATAACAATTAAAACAAATCAATTTTATAAGAATTTCTGATATTCTTCTTGATCTTTATCCCAAGAATGATTTCTTTTTGAAAGAATACAAGTTTTGGAAAGGCAACCATTGTTCTCAAAATTTGTTGATTTTTAAGGATTTAGTTTGTTGTTCCATGGAGTTTCGGTGATGGTGGATGGATGGGTACAGGTTTTGAGGGATAGAGGAACTATGGACCCAAATTTGGGGATGGTGCTTGGTGGCACAAATATAGGAATTTGGGATGTAGGACTCAGTGGGGTGGGGGGTGTGTGTGTGTTTAGGGGAAATGCAGCTTGCAGGGGTTTGAGAGCAGCACCTCTTGTGGTATTTGGTGGCAGTGCCCCTATTGCGTTGCCTGTCACAATACAAGGTGGGGTTGGTGGAATTTTGAGGGGGGGGGATGCATGCTGGTGGAACTATGGAATTTACAAGCCAAGTTGAAAATTGTGATCAATTGTAAAGATGCCAACTATTTGTTGATATTGGTATCTCTAGTTTTAGTAGACAACATTGAAAAAAATGTTTGCTTATAGCTTCAAATTAGACAATGGCATACTTCATTGTGATGGATGAATAGATAAATAAATGAATAAAAGACACATGGCATTGTTTTGATTCTATTTTTAATTTTTATGTAATGTGCATGGGATTACTTTGTGTTGAGTTATTATTGGTGGTTGTCTACAAAATGTTTGGGTGCTTGTTGGTAACTAACATATCCATTGTGGCCAATTCTATATGTTCATCTTTTGGCATCTATTGAAGGAGCTCCCTTTGATTATCTATGTTTTCAATTGCCCATGTGTTTTAGAATATAACCATTAAAAATGTTTGTAATGAAGAATAATGCCATTTCTAGATAATTATTGATTTGACTTTGTGCTATTGATTTGAATGGAGTTATCATGAATTCTATACTTTGGTGTCTAATATTTTTTTTGTTAAAAATTGGAGCAAACAAGAGAAGAATAGCGAGCATAGAGTCAATTGAGCTAGTCATTAGCGAGGATGAATTCATGAGCAAAAATGGATTCATTGAGGGTGCAAATATAGGGAAGGTCCCAATGGTGCAAATTAGGAGAAGCTAGGATGTAGGAGTGGTTATTATGACCCTAGCCCAAGTGAAGGGATCCTCCCCTTCACTTGCAATTTGGATAGGGAAGGCCCCAAATACATGTTTGAGGAGACCAGATCTAAGAGAAACTCAACCAACAACCCACCTGTGAAATTAGGAAATGGAGGAAAATGGCTTGAGGCTAGGGAACCACTTCAAAGGCAAACTACTAGCTTATGAAAATGGACATTGATGGTTCCCTAATTGTGGATGACCTTGACTTATTTTCTTGAGAGACTATCATTGGCAGATTTACAATTATGGCCCAAGTCATTCATGCCCCTCCTCAAATTGAAGAATACTGATTTGACAATAGCTTCAAGGGCATTTGTTTCTTACCTTGGGGAATTTTTATGGAATGGTTTGATTCATTGTCAAATAGAGGCAGAATTGTGAATGGTGGACTTTGGTTTTTTTCGAACACTAGGTTAAATCTCTATAGTTGGGATCCCATTTTGAATCTACCAAAATGTCATTCCAATGTTGGTCTAGGCCTAGATATATGGGTCATTGCTAATCCTACTAGAGCCTTGAAATCTTAGTAAAGGTTGGATCTTTGACTTGATAAGCTTTAGAGTAAGTGAAAACAAGATCTTATCATAACATATGCCTATATTTGTGTAATAATGGATCTTTTTTAAACCCCTATTAGCTTCATTGTGTCTAAACTTGAAGCTTGGGACATGGACTTAGAGATTGGATTACAAAAATTTCCTTTTTGGTATTTTAAGTGCCAAAAAATGTGTTATACCAACAATCATTGTCTCAATAATGCTATATGGAAACATTTGCCTACAAAGCTTGTTTGGAGACCAAAAAATTTTAAATGTTGGTTCTAATCTTTTTGACAATCATCTCCCCTACCCTTGAACTTGTGGCCTAGGAGCAATCTGTGGCGTTGGCTTCAAATCACATCCATACCACAGAGTCTATCCACATTCATCTTAAACATTGGGATTACCATATGATCTTACTTGCAATCTTAGCATACAAGGTAATTTTTCAAGAGGGGATAGAGCGTCTTGGACACTTTATTCTAGAATGTTTGTTGTGTCATAAAACACGCATCAACAAATCCTTTGTTCACTTATTTTAAAAAATGATTCTTTTGTTGATTCACCATGATATATTATTGCCTTTCATTTGGGTGGAAAATGTCGAAGCTATGAACTCATAGGGTAGTTATTTTTAGTTTGAAGTTATTGTAGGATATGAAAACCCAAAAGTTTGTTAGAGTGGAGTATAATTATTGATTGGTCAAGGCGTTGACCAAGCGAAGGTGAATAAAATGCATGAAAAGTAGCTAGTTTCCTTCTAGAAATTGACATCAACAATTATGCAAGATGATGTAGGGGACAAACAAGTTAAACCAACAAAGGTGAAAATAATTCATGAAAAGTAGTTAGTTTCCTTATGGAAATTGACATTAACAATTATGCAAGAAGATGTAGAGGACAAACAAGTTAGACCAAAACAAGCGGGCAACATGGTGTGGAATGAATCTATATAATGTTTGGTGTTAAACTTGACAAGATTTCTTTCTGATATTCTGAATTGCAAAATATTTGGCAACGTGAACAAGTAGTTGAATGTGTAAATGGAGACAATGTTATGAGGATAACAATTTCAAGTGAGAGGATGCAAATTGATATTGGATTTCATGATGGTTTTAGATGATCACTTTGTTAGAATTTTTGGTTGCTCAGTTGTTTTTTCTAGGTACAAAAAATTGGTAGAAACATGGATACTATAGTTAGTTTTTCTAAATTTAGGATACTATATTAGCTTTTCTAAACTTAGAATGCTATATTTAGCTTTCTAAAATTTAGGATACTATATTTAGTGCTAGTTTCCCTAAATTTAGGTGCCAAGTTTCTGGGTTATATGTAACCTTGTGATGTCCATCATTTGTATTTATAATTTTTCCAGAATAATAAAAATTAGTTTTTCAACAACTACAGAATTCTGATTTCAGTTTTATTGTATTATTTTTTTGTACTTTTAAGTTTGTTTATGTATGTTAAAGCACCCATAATTGCAGGTTTTATTGAAGGTTAAGCTATCCAAATCCTAGAGTGTGTTGTACCCCTATGAAACTTAGTGTTCGTGCCTCTTGTTGTTAGTGTTTTGTTAATCGATCCTCAAATTCATAAGCCAATTTGTTCAAACTCATGGTCCTTCCAATTAGTTTGCAGAAGTTTGTCTTGTCATACTCTTTTCTATTAATGATTTTGCAAGGAAAACATGATCACCTCGAGCTCAAGTAAGGAATAAAGAATGATGATGTTCAAGAATGGATCGAAGAAGAAGGAAATTCCTATGTTCCACCAACTTTTTGGGATGGGGATGGTAGAGGTCATTTTTAGGGAATGACTATTAAAAAAATAGGGAATTTCAAATATTCATATGATAACATTGGAAAGGCATTCATCATATACATTATAGAACATTAATATATGACATTAGAGTTGAATTGAGATTTCACATTGTTAATGTTTATTTTACAGCTTCAGTCGTATTCTTCTAGCCTATCGATTGTTCTTGATTGAATAAATTAAATAATAGCAAATGAGGCTATTTAATTTATAAACTTCAAAAGGCACGATTTTTATTAATGAAGAGTCACATTTTATGAGGCCGACCTCTCACTCCTTTAGGTGTGATTATCTATGAAGAGACTTCATTGGTGGCCGACTTCTTAATTAGTAAATGTTATATTACTTGTTAAGGCCGACTTGAAGATAATTGAAAAGGCACGTCTCATTCTCCACTCATGTATATATACTTGTTGAGTTTCATTCATTGATCATCAAGTTAAGTTCAATATCATTTCTGGATGTGCGAGTTCTCTTAAGGTAGTCGAGTTTACCATTGAAGAAGGTTTTTATCCTATTGCAGACTATGCTCTTCATCAGATTGTCTTAGTCTGTTGCATCAGACTGTTGTGCTTGTATTAGGCTCTCATATTGGCCTGAATTGTAAAAGGAGACTTCTTTATTGATTCAATAATATAAGAGATATTATTGGCTGGGTTTTTCTCCCTCAAGAGGAGGGTTTTCCCAGGGCATCTGCTGTGTATTGTGTTGTTTTTTGAATTAATTTCTGTGCATTCAAATCTGTTCATTAAAATTTAACATGGTATCAGAGTGGGTTTGAGAAGATCGTGATCAGATTTGATTCTACAGCGATACTCTATTTTGTTTGTCATAATTATTTGTCTATCTCTACCTCAATCAAGATGGTGAACGAATTGAAGATCGAGGATAGACTCAAGAGAGCATCCAACTATACTTCATGGAGGTTTAGAATCATGCTCACATTGGAAGAGAATGATTTGGCTGAGTTTGTGGAGACCAAAGTTCCCAAACCTGAAGAAAAAGAAGAGAAGTTGCAATGGAGGAAGAAAGACATCAAGGCGAAGAAGTTGTTGGTTGATTCCGTCAAAGACCATATTGTTCCGATTGTCTCCAAGTTGAAGACTACAAGGGAGATGTTCAAGACATTAGAGGAGATGTACGAAATCAACAACGCCAGTCGGGCTCTTGCATTGAAGCAACAACTACACCATGTGAAGATGGCGAAAGGAGAAACAATGATTGCCTACTTCATGAGGATCTCGGAGTTGAGAGATCAGCTCTCTACAATTGGTCATGTGGTTGATGATAAAGATCTAACGATGCTTTCTCTCAATGGTCTTACATTATCATGGGAGTCCTATATTCAAGGAATTAGTGCAAGATCCAAACTTCCGAAGTTCGATCGCTTGAGGGCCGATTGCATTCAAGAAGAGTCAAGATTGGTGGCTAGAGGCGTTGGTCAAAGTTCGTCTAATGAAGATATTCATGTTCTCACCTCCCAAGCTTCGAAGAACAAGGGAAAAGATGGAAAGAAAGGATTCTTCAAGAGGAATCGAGATAAGGGAAATGATGGTGCTCCCCCTTCCAAGAAAAAGAGAGACTTGTCCAAGATCCAATGCTTTAGGTGTGATAAGTTTGGCCACTTTGTTAAGCATTGTCCAACTAGACCTAAGCAACAAGCCACCATTGCAGATGTTGATGATGCTTCTCTGTAGAAGGATACATGTGAATACTTATTCTACTTGGCATTGTCAAGCAATGTACCTATTGACACCAACACTTCGCTAATCGACAGTGGTGCTTCACGACACATCATGGGGTTCAAGGAGCACTTATCAAGCTTGGTGGAGAGAGATTCATCCGAACAAGTCATCATTGGAGATGATGCTAGCTACTCCGTGAAAGGGATTGGGACCTCTACACTTCATTTGGATTCCAGAATCACACTTCAATTGAGCAATGTTCTTTATGTTCCAGGAATCAAGCATAATCTCATTTCAATTTCAGCCTTCAAAGATAAAGGATATCAAGTTGCCTTCTTCAAAGGCAAAGTTCTAGCGTGGATGGAGAATTCTATCTTCAAGGATGCTCAAGTAATTGGAGTTAGACATGAAAGTCTTTACAGGCTTTGCACTCGTCCTCTATGAGCGTTGGTCCATGATTCTTCAAGTCTATGTGATCTTTGGCATCAGAGATTGGCTCACCTACACTTCCGAGCCTTACCTATCATGGAGAAGATGGTGTCAGGTCTTCCTAAGTTCAATCAGGAGCATGAAGGAACTTGCAAAGATTGTGCATTAGGTAAGAATATAAAAGCTCCTTTCCATAGTAGAGAAAATAGATCTAAGTGCATTTTAGACCTTATTCATTTTGATTTATGTGGACCTATGTCTGTTTTGTCTTTGAGTGGATTCTTGTATTATGTTTTGTTTATTGATGACCACTCTAGAAAGACTTGGATTTATTTTTTGAAAACTAAAGAGTCTGAGGAAGTGTTAGGATGGTTTAAGGAGTTCAAAGCTTTGGTAGAGAATCTTTCTGGTAAAAGAATAAAGGTCCTCAGATCAGATAATGGGGGAGAATACACCTCTGGCAGCTTTAGGGATTTTTGTATTGATGCAGGGATTAAGAGGGAGTTTTGTGTCCCCTATAATCGTCAACAGAATGGTGTTGCAGAAAGAAAGAACAGGACGATCGTGGAAGCAACGAAGGCCATGATCCATGATCAAGATTTGCAAACCTTCTTATGGGCAGAAGCTTCCAGGACAGCTGTATATGTTCAGAACAAAAGTCCTCACAAGGTCTTGGAGAATATGACTCTGGAAGAAGCCTTTACAGGAAAGAAGCCTGAAGTCAGTCATTTGAGGATCTTTGGATGTCCTGTCTATGTTCATGTTCCCAAGGAAAAGAGAACAAAGTTGGAGCCTTCCGGCAAGAAGGGAATATTTGTTGGCTATAGTGAGACATCAAAAGCCTATAGGATATACATTCTAGGACAAAAGTTGATCGAGATTAGTAGGGATGTCACATCCGAGGAAGATGTTGCATTCAGGAGATCTAGGGGCATTCATATGGAGATCGATAATGAAGGGTGTCCTCAGGATATGGAAGTTGACCATACTCTTGAGATTCAGAGGGAGACTTCAGAACCAAAAGAAGATATTGATCCTGTTGAACCCTTGGAACCTACTGATGGGCCTACTGACATTGTTATTGGGAGAAAGAGACCCCTATGGGCCAGGCGTACTATGCAAGAGGCTGAAAGTTTTGTAACTCCTAGAGGCACATTCAGAGAAAGTAAAAGGCCACATAAGTTCTCCAGTTATGTTTCCTTAATGAGTCAGATTATTGAATCCGAGCCTACCTGTGTTGAGGAAGCATCTAGTCAACAGGTTTGGAGAGATGCTATGGCAGAGGAGTACCAATCAATTCTCAAGAATGATGTTTGGGACATTGTTCCTAGACTTGAGGGCAAGTATGTGGTATCTTCAAAATGGCTCTTCAAGATCAAGCATGCTGCAGATGGGAGCATTGAGAAGTACAAGGCAAGATTTGTGGCTCGTTGGTTTTCTCAGAAAGAGGGAGTTGATTACGAAGAAACATTTGCTCCTATTGCTCGCTATACTTCTGTCAGAACCATCATTGCTATTGCTGCATCTAGAGGATGGAAGATTCACCAAATGGATGTGAAGACAATGTTTCTGAATGGTGTGATTGAGGAAGAAGTTTATACCGAGCAACTTGATGGATTTGAGGTTCATGGGAAGGAGTCTCATGTTTGCAAACTGAAGAAGGTCCTGTATGGTCTTAAGTAGGCTCCTCATTCATGGTACGAAAGGATTGATCGTTACCTGTCAAGTTTGGGCTTCTTGAAGAATGATGCTGACTCTAATCTCTACTTGAAGGTAATGAATGGTGATGCATTAATTTTGGTCTTATATGTTGATGACTTGATTCTTACTAGAGAAGATCACCTGATTCTCGAGTGTAAGAAGGAGTTGACTTCTGAATTTGAGATGAAGGACCTTGGGCTCGTGCATTACTTTCTTGGATTAGAAGTCTGGCAGAAACCAGATGAGACGATTCTAAGTCAAGGAAAGTACACCATTGATATACTTAAGAGTTTTGGTATGATGGATTGCAAATCCATGTCTACACCTGTGGAGACCAACCTACATAAATTGAAGGAAGCTGCAGCTAGCTCAGACTTGGTGGATACAACATTGTACAGACAACTGATTGGGTCCTTGATGTATCTAGTTAACACTAGACGAGATATCTGTTATGCTGTGAGTGCACTTAGTTAGTTCATGTGTGAGCCGAGATAGATACATCTTGTTGCAGCTAAACATATCTTGAGATACTTGTGTGGCACAGTTGGATATGGGTTGAGGTATTCTTCAGATGCAGACTTGGAGCTACATGGTTATACTGATTCTGATTGGGTTGTGTGTGTCACAGATCGGTAGAGTACCTCTGGTTGTTGCTTCAGTTTGGGTTCTGCTATGATATCCTGGTGCAGTAGGCATCAGTCATCTGTAGCATTGAGTACAGCAGAGACAGAGTATATTGCAGCTTGTATGGCAGCTCGGGAAGCAGTGTGGCTTTGTAAGCTCCTTGCAGGATTGTTTGGACAATCAATGGAGCCTACTATCATTTATTGTGATAATTAGAGTTGCGTGAAGCTTTCTGTCAATCCTGTGTTCCATGACAAAACCAAGCATGTTGAGATCAAGTACCACTATATTAGAGATATGGTACTGCGGAAGGCTATATAGTTGAGGTATATCAGCACTAATGAGCAGACGACAAACATTCTCACCAAGCCTCTCTCGAATGAAGTTTGTGTACTTCGAGATAAGCTTGGTGGAGAATCCAGCCTTAACGAGAAAGAGTCTCAGTATCAGTGAGCCTGTTAATGAGTTCTTCTCTGCGAGAGAAGTTCAAGGTGAAATCCCTTGTTTAATGAGTTCTTCTCTGTGGAGAAGTTCGAGGTGAAATCCCTTGTTAATGCATTTCTCTTTGAGATTTGAGGTGAGAGCCCTTGTTTCCACCCTCTGAGAGAGTCATGGTGGATGTCATGTGTGAGACTCCATGACATATTTTGTACTTGTGTTTCACCCTCTGGGAGAGCCATGATAAAAGTCATGTTGAGGTGACAACATCATGCAAGTGATGAACACTTGTACACACCATAGTATGGTTGTAGCCATTATGGTTGATATCGTGTTGAGGCGATATCTAATATTACGATGAGGTGATATTCTTTTGTTCACTTATGGTTGTAAGCCATAGTGATAGACAGCACGATGAGGTGATTTGTCTTGTGCAGCTGGAAGTATACTCCCTAGTTGAGAGGGAGTGTTAATGTTTATATTACAGCTTCAGTCGTATTCTTCCAGCCTATCGATTGTTCTTGATTGAATAAATTAAATAATAGCAAATGAGGCTATTTAATTTATAAACTTCAAAAGGCACGATTTTTATTAATGAAGAGTCACATTTTATGAGGCCGAGCTCTCACTCCTCTAGGCGCGATTATCTATGAAGAGACTTCATTGGTGGCCGACTTCTTAATTAGTAAATGTTATATTACTTGTTATGGCCGACTTGAAGATAATTGAAAAGGCACATCTCATTCTCCACTCATGTATATATACTTGTTGAGTTTCATTCATTGATCATCAAGTTAAGTTCGATATCATTTCTGGATGTGCGAGTTCTCTTAAGGCAGTCAAGTTTACCATTGAAGAAGGTGTTTATCCTATTGCAGACTGTGCTCTTCATCAGATTGTCTTAGTCTGTTGCATCAGACTGTTGTGCTTGTATTAGGCTCTCATATTGGCCTGAATTGTAAAAGGAGACTTCTTTATTGATTCAATAATATAAGAGATATTATTGGCTGGGTTTTTCTCCCTCAAGAGGAGGGTTTTCCCAGGGTATCTGCTGTGTATTGTGTTGTTTTTTGAATTAATTTCTGTGCATTCAAATCTGTTCATTAAAATTTAACACACATGAGAGTTGACAAATGAACTAAAAAAATTCAATTGCTTTTATTGTCGACATGTATATATATTGTTTAAAAAATACAACAAAGTGCCCAAAGGCTGCAAGTGTCAATTACAAAATGATAAAAACATAGAAAATATGCTGCTGCCTCTAATAAACATTTGCTATAATTGCATCAAAATGGGAGTCTAAGTCTAAGTATAAGTCATTGCTGCTATGAGGGACTAACTCATCCAATGGAATCCCAATCCCTCTTGTGTCTCCTCCTCATCAACCTATGTGGCATCTTTGGTATCAACATCCCAATGTGTGGTTGGAGTTTGAAGATACTTAGGACTTTGTCGATCTTTAAATGACAAGGCACTATGCACAATCAATGACTTATCCAATTGTCAAGAGGTAAGCCTATTCCTTTTGATTTACTCTATGAAGTTGTAAGAGGGGTCAAGGGGGCAAAGCTAGGGGTTTGTGGGCAGAAACCCTAGTGGGGTTGAGGGGTAGTGCCCCGTCATGGGATTACAGGGGTAGTTCCCTTGGCATGCTCCCTATTGCGATATAGGGCAGGGTCAAGGGATGGAGCCCTTGCCACCAAGCCCAAATTAAAGCCTTTGAGACCACACAAACCTTCAAGGCGTATGCCATTTTTTCGTAATTTTATCACTTTTAAGATAATAATGTAGTTTTGATCTTCTCTTCTCACAGCTGTTCTCCTTCTTTGTTTTCTTCTTCACAATATTGAAAATGGAAAAATGAGTTTTTTTTAGTTGTTAGTTTGGCTTTTTAGGTTTAAGGTTGGTGTAAAGGGTTGTGGGAGTGCTTGTGGGCTCTCTATCCCTATGTTTTTTAGTTTTGTGTGTTCTTTTTTAAATTGCATTTAATGTTGATTGTGTTGTAGGGGATGGTTAGCTATGTTTCCTTTTTTCCTTTTAATTTGAAAGTAGGTGCGGGTGGGGAGGTTTCCTACCCATCCCTACGTCTCCGAAAGGTCCCCCTATAGATGACTTGTTCAAATTATGTAGAGGTTAGAAACTATTTCAGTCATCTTTCAGAGAGAAGATTAAGAAAAGGTGCTTTAGTCCCCAAGGAAAAATAGCAAATAGATTGTAAAAGCATGCCAAGGCATACAAAGGGTCTTAAGACAAGTATAATCTACACCTATGTTTGAAGGACTTAAATTGAAATAAGGCATACTTTTGAAGTAGCAATGCCACCTATAAACTCCACCAAAGACTTAGTAACATGGAAAAGAGTATAGTAAACTTTGGCCAAGCAAGAAAAACAAGTGAGGCACACATTCCTCTTGGTTCTGCCTTTGAAAACCACACTAGAACTTAAGGTAAAGTTGGCAAAGACTTAGGTAATCCACGCCAAGGGTTTAAGGGCAGTTTTCTGAGTTAAGCACACTTATGAGAGGGTTGAATCATGATGAAACTCCACCGCATCTTCATAAATGATGGAAATCAACTTATGAAAGTGCACCAACATTGAAGGGAGAGCTTTCAAGTTTTATGAAACACACTTTGTAATGGTTTTAGCCAATCAAATTCCCACCAAACATCAACAAATAGGGCTTTTGTATTAGTGATGTGCACCCAACTCATAACATGGCAAAATGGTCATGAAAGTGGTCAGCAAGGTGATAAAAGGTGGTCAAGGTAGAGGCACCATCATGTCCTAGTCCCAAAATAGGTCTCCTCTCTCTTTGGTGGGAAGAGTGTTTCTCAACACTAGTTCTGAATTTCAAAAAACTTAAATAAAAATTAAATAATAATATAAATTTGAATTATTAAAAATAATATTTAAATTTAATACTGGTCTGAGCCGACCCTGTTTTGGAAGGCTTATTGTATGATACTAATACTAGTTATGTTTTGCTGAATCATCATTACGGAATTTGGACAAACGGTCATGGCGATTTGCTAGGGACGTCAACCCCTATAAATCCTCATCAGGTTTGGGATGAAAACCTCATCCTGCTTCTTTCGAGATTTCAGCTATTATTCGCAATTCATTAGAACCTAACTCTATGCACTGCATTTTCAGATATGAATCAAAGAAGAGCAGAGTCGGGGGGGCTGCGATAGCATTTCCATTGTTTCAGGTTGCACCAGATTGACGGGTGCTGGTCAAAGAGGGGTGTGATCAACGTTTGGTGGCCAAGCCCCAAGCTTTGGCCACACACTCATTTCCTTTTAACATCTTGAGCGTCTATAGGCTGTGAAGGAGTATAACCATCATCATCGTGAGTGAAATCATAAGTCCTTAATCAAGCGATGGCAGTTGGTACTTGTTTGGCTATTCATACACCCCTGAAACTATCAAGAAGTGTAAGGTGTTTCGAGAGACCCCTTTTGGATTACCACTTGATAGAGAATTCCAACATGTGATTGAGCTTGAGGAGGGAGCCAAGCCTGTCATTACCACTCTCTATCGGCATCCTAGGATGTACAAGGAGGAAATTGAGAAGGCAATCAATGAACTATTGGACATAGGGCACATCTATCCGAGCTCTAGCCCTTTTGCTTCATCTGTAGTGTTGGTGAAGAAGAAGGATGGGACGTTGAGGATGTGCATTGACTATAGAGCATTCAACAAGAAGACAATCAAGAACCGCTACCCCATTCCTAGGATTGATGAGTTGATAGACGAGCTCCATGGTGCAGTATATTTCTCCAAGATTGATTTGCACTCGGGATATCACCAAATCAGAGTGAGGGAGGAGGATGTGCATAAGACAACTTTTAAGTGTCACTATGGGCACTATGAGTTCTTGGTCTTGCCATTTGGGTTGACCAATGCACGCGCCACCTTCCAATCTTGTATGAATCATGTATTCATTCTACAATTGAGGAAATTTGTTTTGGTTTTCTTTGATGACATCTTGATCTATAGTAGGACATGGGAGGATCACTTGAAGCATATAGAGGAGGTGCTTGACATGCGTCATTCAATTTATGCCAAGATGTCAAAATTTGAGTTTGGGATGACTAAGATTCTGTATTTGGGGCATAAAATTAGTGCTCAAGGGGTTAGCATCGATGAGGAGAAAATCAAGACAATTCATGATTGGTCTAGACCCAAGAACTTGTCATAGTTGAGAGGATTTGTGGGTCTATGCAGCTATTATAGGAGGTTTGTGAGAGGGTTTTCACAATTTGCAGCTCCATTGACCAACTTAATGAAGAAATGAGCTTTCTCTTGGAGCCCTACAACACAACAAGCTTTTGATAAGCTTAAGGAGGTAATGAGCTCATGTCTTGTTTTGGCTATTCCAAATTTTTCACTTCCTTTTCTACTTGAGTGTGATGCTTCAAGAGAGGGCATTGGAGCAGTCTTGATGGAGAACAAACATCCTATAGCATATGAGAGTAGGAATCTCAAGGATTCAGAGAAGGTCTTCTCTATTTATGACAAGGAGATGCTAGCTATCATGCATGCCCTTGCCAAATTTAGACAGTACTTGGTTTGTGGCAAATTTGTGGTGAAAACAGATCATAACAGCCTCAAGTTCTTTCTCAATCAGCGTGATTTGAATGATAGATAGCAAAAATGGGTAAGCAAACTCCAAGCCTATGATTTTGATATTGAGTATGTGAAGGGAAAGATCAATGTGGTGGCTAATGCACTCTCTAGGAAGCCTTATTTTTGCTCTGTCTGATATATCTGCTGATTGGAAGGTTGCCATAATAGCTGAATATGCCAAAGATTCTATTGCTTCCGATATTTTAGATGGGAAAATGCTTGATGATAGATACAAGGTAGTTGAAGATCTCATCCTCTACAAAGACTGTGTATATCTTGTACCAAAATCCAAGGTTAAGGAGAGGATAATGAGAGCTTGTCATGACACACCTCTTGTTGGTCATCCGGGGTCTACAAGACATACAGACAAATAAGGGAGCGTTTCTCATGGAAAGGGCTGAAGAATGATGTATTGCAGCATGTTAGAGAGTGTTTGGTGTGCCAACAAAACAAGATTGAGCATGTCTTTCTAGCTGGTTTGTTGCAGCCCCTACCCATTCCAAATCAGAAATGGGAAAGCATCTCCATGGACTTCATTACAAGGTTTTCTAAGGTGCAAGGTAAGGACTTTATTAATGTGGTGGTTGATAGGCTTACAAAATATGCTCACTTTCATGCCATTTCTTTAGAATTTAAGGCCCCACAAGTTGCTGATCTGTTGTTTAGAGAAATATTTAAATTTCATGGGTTGCCCAAGAACATTGTGAGTGACAGGGACAATAGGTTTATCAGTTTATTTTGGCAAGAACTTTTTCGTCTAACTCACACGAAATTGACTCCAAGCACTAGCTACCATCCACAAACAGATGGGAAAACGAAAATCATGAACAAGTGGATTGAGGGCTACCTAAGGAACTATATCACAGGGCAGCAAATAGCTTGGACAAAATGGTTGCATTTGGGGGAGTTTTGCTACAACACCATGCATCATATGTCTATTGGTATGTCTCCCTTCAAGGCTCTTTAGGGTTATGATGCTACCTAATTGATGGATTTGATTCTTACTGATAGTAGAGTTCCTAGAGCTAAGGATGTTGTACAACAAAGTATGGATATCTTGCATTCTCTTAAGAAAAATGTGTAGCAAGCTCAGAACCAGTAGAAGATGTATGCAGATCGGCACAAGATAGAGAGAGTTTTTGAGATTGATGATATGGTTGCGGCCTTATAGACAATCTACCCTCAAGGGAAATGGTGCAAAAAAGTTGAATCCAAGATTCTATGGCCCCTACCGGTTCGTAAAGAGGATTGGGGAGGTTGCATATGAGCTCAAATTACCTCAGGGCAACAAAATTCATAACATTTTTTATGTGTCATGCCTAAAAAGGGCACTTGGACAACAGATTGCACCTTCAGTAGAGGTGCCTCCTTTTGATGACGAAGGCAAATTGATACTTGAGCCCAAGAGGGTGTTGCATGTGAGGGAGAAAGGGCTGCGAAACAAGCTCATTCCATAATACTTGGTGAAATGGAAGAACCTTTCGATTGAAGACACAACATGGGAGGGGGTTGAGATCTTTGAGCATCTGAATCTAAAGTTGCTTGAGGGAAAGCAACATCCAGGTGGGGAGGATTGTCATGTCCCCATCCCAAAATAGGTCTCCTCTCTTTGGCGGGAAGAGAGTTTCTCAACACTAGTTCTAAATTTCAAAAAACTTAAATAAAAATTAAATAATAATATAAATTTGAATTATTAAAAATAATATTTAAATTTAATATTGGTATGAGTCGACTTGTTTTGGGAGGCTTATTGTTTGATATTAATATTAGTTCTGTTTTGCTGAATTATCATCACAAAATTTGGACAAACAGTCGTGGCGATTTGCTAGGGACATCAACCCCTACAGATCCTCATCAGGTTTGGGACGAAAACACCATCCTTTTGTGATTTCAGCTCTTCTTCGCAATTCATCAGAACCTAACTCTACACACTGCACTTTCGGATACAAATCAAAGTGTGAATGGTAGAGAAATAAACATTCTACTATTAACATGAAAAAAGGTTACATAATAAAGAGGTTACATATAATACTGTAGATATTAAATATCTACCTACCTACAGACTACTGTAGAAACAGTAGTAAACAAGCAAACAAAACAAAATAACATTGACCATTAACAATAATAATAATATTCTAACACCCTCCCTTAATGGTCAATCCGTCAACAACACCAAGTTGCCCCCTGAATTTGACAAACTTATCCGGGCTCAGAGACTTGTTGAGAATATCTGCAGTTTGATCCGTTGTTGGAACATACTGCAACTGAACTGATCTGCCTTCTACCAGCTTGCGGATGTAGTGACAATGAAGCTCGACATGCTTGGTACGTTCATGGAAGACTAGATTTTTGGCCAGTTTGAGCACCCCTTGATTATCAGTGTACAAGGGTGAAGGAACTACTTGTGACATGTGCATGTCAGAAAGCATCCTGCGGAGCCAAACTGTCTCACATGCTGCTTTAACTATTCCTCGATATTCAGCTTCAGTCGAGGAAAGAGTCACTGCCTATTGCTTCTTGCTGGTCCATGTTACAACACCTGTACCCAAACTGAATACAACCCATAAGTAGATTTTCTATCATCCACTGAACCTGCCCAATCTGAGTCTATAAAACCAATCAGCTTTGGATCCTTGCATCTGCCATACAGAATGCCATAATCTAAAGTGCCCTTAACATATCTCAGCACTCGCTTCGTTGCAATCCAATGATCATCTTTTGGAGTTGTCATGAAGTGAGAAATGTAGCTCACTGCAAAACTGATGTCAGGTCTAGTGGCAGTGAGGTAGATGAGACTGCCCACTAGTTGCCTGAATGTCGTTTCATTGACCGAAGGTGAATCAAAATTGGCTGACAACTTCAGCCCCTTCTCCATAAGTGTGGAGGCAGGTTTGCAGTTCTGCATCTGAAATTTGTCAAGTAGACTTCTGGCATATTTAGATTGAGAGATAAAGATGCTACCAGCGGTTTGCCAAACTTCAATACCCAAACAATAATGGAGAAGCCCCAGATCTGTCATGTCAAAGGCCTGATACAAATCTTGTTTGATTGCCGCAATCAAATGTGCTGAACTACCAGTAATGATCAAGTCATCAACATAGACAACAAGAAAGAGAATATCATCACCAGAGTGTTTGAAATACAAATTAGTGTCAGAAGGGTTGCGCTGAAAACCATGATCAACCAAGTACTGATCAATCTTGATATACCATGCACGGGGAGCCTGTTTCAGTCCATAGAGTGCTTTGACCAGTCTACAAACCTGATGTTCTTTTCCGGCAACCTTGAAACCAGGGGGCTGTGTCATGTAGACTTCTTGCAACTCACCGTTGAGGAAGGCACTCTTGACGTCCATCTGATGAGCTGTCCATCCAAATTGAGTTGCAATAGCGAGAAGAAGACGAATTGTGCTCATCTTGGCAGTAGGAGCAAAAGTCTCTTCGTAATCAATGCCCTCCCGCTGTGTGAATCCCCGAACAACCAACCTGGCCTTGTATTTATCCAATGTTCCATCGGCATGATACTTGACCTTATAAACCCATTTGCAGCTGATAGGTTTCTTCCCAAGAGGAAGATTAGAAAGAACCCAAGTGTGATTCTTCAAAAGACTATGATATTTTGTTTGCATAGCCTTTTCCCACTCTGGAATTCCTTTAGCCTCTGAGTATGTATGAGGCTCATAGATGCTATGGATGTTGGCCATAAGAGCAACATTGACTGTGTTGGGTTGCTTGCTCTTTCTATGAATTGATCTGCCCTCAATGAGTTCATCATCATGAAGATCGCCAATAGTCTTGGCCCACCACTTAGGCCAACGAGTAGAAGTACCAACATCTGGAATAGGAGAAACATCGCCTGGGATGTTTGGAACAAAGTCATTGGGATGTGAGTCTTGAGGAAAATCAGGTGGTGCTATATCATGATCAGTTGACTCCTCATCTTTAGAGTTAGAATGCTCTAAAGCCCTCCCATCAGGGGAACCAAGAGGAAGACGAACACCCTCATCAGGAACCTTCATAGGCTGATCCGCAGGACTGGTAGTAGGAACAAATGGACCAGTAGTCTCATCAATCACAACATCATCACTGAATATGAGACGATCCGCCTCCACATCAATCAACCTGTATGCCTTGTGATTGTCGCTGTAACCAGTAAACATAAGTGTCTGGGTCTTGGAGTCCAACTTGGCACGCTTAGTGTCTGGAATCCATACATGAGCTGTAGAACCAAAGACTTTCAGATGGCCCACCTTAGGCTTATGTCCTGACCAGGCTTCTTCTGGAGTCATCTTCTTAACGACTTGTGTAGGTGACCGATTCAGGAGGTAGACTGCAGTGTAAACTGCTTCAGCCCAGTATTTCTTAGGTACATTTCTGTACTGCAACATAGAACGAGCGATTTCAGCAATGGTGCGATTTCTACGTTCAACGACACCATTTTGCTGAGGGGTGTATGGTGTAGTGAGTTGGCGCTTAATGCTGTGTGTAGCACAAGAAAAAGAGAAGTCAGCTGAACAAAATTCCCTCCCATTATTTGACCTTAGAGTGACAATCTGAGAACTTGATTCTTTCTCAACTAAGGCCTTATACTGCTGAAATGTACTAAACACATCTGATTTATGTTTAAGAAAATACACCCACATTTTCTGAATGAAATCATCAACAAATAATAAAATGTACCTAGACCCAGTAACAAATGGAGTGTTCATTGGTCCACATACATCAGCGTGAACCAGTTGAAGTACCTTGGAGGCTCGGCAAGAATCACCATCCGAGAACGGTGTCCGATGCTGCTTGCCAGCTTGATAGGGTCCACAAACTCCATGATTTTGAGTTTGGATCTCAGGTAGACCAGCAACCAAACCCTCCCGAGACAATTGAGAGAGGTAGTGCACATTCAAGTGCCAATAACGCTGATGCCAATGTTTGCTGATGGTTGTACTCCTAGCTGCCAGAGCGTGCTCCTGAGAATCACCGGAATCAGCAAGTCTGTACAGACCATGATCCTCAAGTCCCATAGTGATTGTAGTACGAGTCTCTCGATCAATGATGCTGCAAGTGGAGGAATTGAAAACAACATCCAATTGGGGAGAATGCCTCATGATCTGACTGACTGAGAGAAGGTTATGTGCCATGCCTGGAACATAGTAGACATCAAGAAAGAGTAAATTTTTTCCTCCCGAGTGAATCTGGACAGTTGCCTTACCAGCAACTGTGTACTCTTCGCCTCCTTTAAAAATGACAGAATCAGAGAATGGTTCGAATTTTGTGAACCAATCCCAACGATGAGTAAAATGCCGTGAAGCCCCGAAATCAATATACCAGGCAGAAGATTATACTAGATCTGTTGTTCTCTTGGCCATAAACGCATAGAATGCAAACTGTTTCTGCTCAGTGTGCTTGGCGACATTTGCCTTTTGTTGAGACCCTCCCTGCTTCATTTGTTTAGAAGCCAAACAAACGCAACAGTCAGCCTTCATGTGATCGTATTTATGGCAATAATTGCACTGAACGTTCTTCTTCTTCTTGCTGTCCTGAGAAGAACTAGAGCCTTTCGGCTGAGAAGATTGAGCCTTCCCTTTATTCTTAGCAGAAGATTTGGCAAAGAACGCTTGCTCTGTGGAAGTGGAATTGGTACTACTTCCAAACTGCTATCTCTAGCGATCCTGCTGTAGAAGCTTGTTACGCAAGTTTGGAAACTTCAAGTCAACGTTTGTTGAAGTAATATTGAGCGTCTCAATGAAATGTTCATACGACTTTGGAAAACTCTTCAAAGTAATGACAACCATGTCCTCTTCCTCCATTGTGCGACCAATCACCTCCAACTAATCACGAATATCCTTAATCTTCGTTAGATGTTCTTGTAAGGATATTTTCTCATCCATCATGATGGAAAAGAGCATGTTTTTGAGAAAGAATGCTCTGCTCTTGTCGGAGGTTTCATGAAGGGCCTTCAGATGATCCCAGATTTCCATAGTAGTTTTGCCAGCCGGTACCTAATGTAGCTGCTCATCTGTGACTGAGAGTTTGATAAGCATGACGGCTTCGTGGTTGTGTTAATCCCATTTGTCATGGTCCTTTCCGACTACAGTGGGACGAGTTGACTTCCCCAAAACGACCTGATCGAGACACCGATATTCAAAGATCGTAATCATGCGCTGTTTCTAGGTGTTGTAATTCTTCCCGTTGAACTTCTAGCTGCTTTTGAGCATAATGTTCGTCAGAGATGCATCATGTACCTCGAGGTCAAATTGGTGAGGACAAAATAATTTACAGAAAACAAAAATAGGTTCCAGAAAATTTTGATGACACAAATTTCGAGGCATGGAAAACAAGGTACCCAGAAAAATCTAATGATGACCTAGTTGATATCTCGCAAAACCCTCAGAGAATTTGAGATCAAAATTTTTTTTCGACTTGATCTGAGGGTTCAAAACCCTAGTCGAATTCAGAAAAACCCTAGGCGGCCATTAAAAGAACCAAAAAATGCAGAAAAATGGTGAAAATTGCGGCTTGCAAGATCATAAAACACGTTCAGGAGGTGTAGAACCAAGTCGCGACCAGATAAAGAGTAAAAATCGTGCCCAAAGATGCAGAAAAGACACAAAACTCTCCAAAAAGTTGTGCGGGCTGAGAAAGATGCAAAAACGCATCAAAAATTTCGTTTAGAAATGTGGGTTAAAGAAGCAAAAACGTGCACAGGAGCTAGGGCAAGAGACGTCGAGCTGAAACAGAGGCAAAACGCCCAGAAACAAGCTTCAGATCGCGCCCAAGAAGAGCCAAAAAAAGTGGCCAGAAGGAAAATACAAATCGCGTTGAGAGAACACGCCATTTCTAGGGGTCGCGCGGGCCAAAGCAGGTAAAAAAAGAACGCGAAAACTCGTTTCAGGAGGTCGTGCGACTCTTCAGAAAATACCAAGGTCGCACGGGATGCAGACACGAAACGCTAGCAGGAAAAAATCTAACAGAGGGCGCCCAAAATTTTTTAGAAAATAATTTTTTTCCAAAAAAAAACCCTTGATTTTCCCTGTAAATCAAAACGCGATTTTTCTCTTGCACAAAGCCCTACCAGAAACCCTAGTTTTGCTCTGATACCATGTGAATGGTAGAGAAATAAACATTCTACTATTAACATGAAAAAATGTTACATAATAAAGAGGTTACATATAATACTGTAGATATTAAATATCTACCTACCTACAGACTACTGTAGAAACAGTAGTAAACAAGCAAATAAAACAAAATAACATTGACCATTAACAATAATAATAATATTCTAACACAAAGAAGAGTAGAGTCGGGGGGCGGCGGGGTGAGGGGCGGGAGGAACGGCATGCTGGGATAGCATTTTGAAGTGTCCCACCCCAAATGGAATGATCTCTATTGTGATTTTGCTTGATATTTTAAGCGATCTTAGCAATTTGACACATTGTCATTTTGTCAAATAGATGGGATGAAAACTGAACTGAATATTTCAAATGTTTGATGTTTGCATTTCTCAAATGATAAACTCAGAAATAGTTACATTATACTTCCATTGCTTCATGCTAATAAATATGCATTACATTCATACTGGTTTGAACAGACTAAGCACAACTAGGATTGCATTTTCAGGTCTTTGAAGACTGTTTGGAATTATTATTTACAACTGTTATATGGTAATGAGACTCAGAAATAAACAGCAATAAACTACATTCAGATTTCAGACTGATAATACTCAGAAACAACAGTATTACAGAGGGAAGGAATACAAGGTTGGACAGCAGTTTGACAATCAGATATAATACTCAGCCTGAAGCTAACAGAGCACTATTTGTTGCTTTCTGAGTGATTTACATGCAATGAAATACAAGAGGAAACATTGCTCAGACCTGGGAATGAAAATAGCAACACCAATACTGTCTGAACAGCTTCAACTAAGCCCAGAACAATAGTATATCGGTTGCAACAACACACAGAACAAAGCATTAGCAGTAATCCCAGCTTAGAAGACCACCGCCCCTTGTGAAAAGTTGTAAATGAAGACACAAAATGCCAATATAGCTTCACATAACAGAATAATATTGTAGCGACACTGTTCATGTCACTGTAGTAGCAGATTAATACTTATGATTTTGCAATAATAAACTCAGGCATAAATAAGAATATTATTCAAAACCCTTGCCTGGCAAACACTTGATAATTTCTTGGAAAACTCTGTAATCTCGTTTGTCAATGATAAATTAAACTCAGATTTTCTGATTAAATCTTTAAACCTTTATTTTGAATCCTTTCCTATAAATCGATGAAGCACAAGCACAATCCCTGAAATGGAATTGTCTGCAAGCTCGCTTGGGAGATCTCACTCTTGAACCAAGCTATTCTTCTTGAGGGATTTCGTCCTCAAAAAGCTTGAGATTTTCACTACCAGCAAACCCTAGCTGAAACTCTTCACCAAATTCTCTCAAAACAAGAATAATAATCATGAATGAATAAAATGAGCTTCAAATGCCCTTTTATAATTCTCTACTTCACTTCAAATTCACATTTAACTTTTATTTCATTCAATTTACTTTTAATTTCAGTGCACAAGTTTATAATATAAAGTATGCTTTAAATGTCACTTATATCTCCCCTTTTAAAATGACACTTTAACTTATATTATACACTTTAAAATCACTTATCCCCTTTATAATAAAGACCCCTTTTAAAATATTCTAATAACACATAAAGTTAAATTATTTAATTTAACTTTATTATTTGACGTTATTAATACTAAATGCATAGGACCAATATTAACCAATATAACTCCAGGATATAGTTATGCCACCATGCCAAAAATAGAAAGTATGAGCAACACATCTGAGTGACTTACTAAAAATAGTAAGTGTGCATCAAAGTCTCCTGAATGGCCTTCGGAAGGTGCACCACAAATAAACTGGAACACTGAGTTGAAGAATACTGAAATAAGCACCAAAGAGTCTGCTAAAGAGCCAAAGATTACCCACAGAAGGGTCCCCTAAACACCCTATTAGCCTACGGGGACCAGTTGGTAGACTAACCACTGCATCTGACCACTGCCTAGGAAAATGAATCATTATACATCTTCATTGTTTCAGGTTGCACCAGATCGATGGGTGCTGGTCAAAGAGGGGTGCAATCAACGTTTGGTGGCCGAGCCCCAAGCTATGGCCACACACTCATTTCCTTTTAACATCCTGAGTGTCTACAGGCTGCGAAGTAGCATAAGCATCATCATTGGGAGTGAAATCAGAAGTCCTTAATCCAGCGATGACAGTTGGTACTTGTTTGGCGATTCATACATCCTTGAAACTATCAATGTATAGCGACGAGTCTGTAATGGTGTTGTGACAGCGAGATCATTTTTTGTATTGTCATTGGTGCGGATCTTGCATTTGTGTACTCAGACGATCAGACCCTCCTTGCATCCACCTGGATATTTGTGTTCATGAGATCTGTAACAGGAGTATCTTTGGGTGCACGACTATTATAGTGTATCGCTGTTAGCAATTGTTTTCCTGTAACTTGGTGCTGAATAAAGGTCTGTTAGTCATTGTTATCGACTTGCTGTTTGTATGCAGAACTGTGTTCATTCCATACCTGTTACTATTCACTACTCTGTCATTGTTTATGGTCATCTATTGGCTCAGTTCCAGATTCGTGGTTAGCAGATTTCTGTTATTATTCCCTATTAGTGCGTGGTTCTTTACAAACTTTTGTGTGGTTGTAGCCAAACAAATTTGCAGTAAGTTAGGTGAATCCGGTTTGCACACAAAAAGTTTAAAACTCATAAAGTGGGTACACTTTTACAGTGGCAAAGCCTGTCTAATCTTCTTCTCGGCTCACAACATGGCAACGTGGTTATCAAAGCATGCTTGATATGAAGGTAAAAAATGGACTTAAAATGTGGTGCATCTTATGATGGTTCCAGCCATTCAAAATTCTGCCCAGAAAGTCATAAATAGGCCAATTGTTAAGTGATTTCTGCCAGCCTGTCAAAGGGACATCAAAAACATGTATGATTAAATTTTAAGTGGCAAAAGCCACCAAACGTCCCCCCTAGCAGCTAGAAAGTGGGCTGTTTTTCTCCCAAAAATCAAGGCAAGTTCACATGTGCTGTTCACAACTTCACAGCAAAAACAAGGCCGATTCTTCTTATTTTTGCAGGTATTTGAGGATATTTTGAGACCATGTTTAAGGGTTGGCAAGGTTTGCAATAGCTTTTGAAGAGTCATTGGCAGGATTCCTTCCAAATCTTTCTTACTTGTCTTTTCTTAGCAGCTGTCATCTTTGTCCAAGCAGACTGATTGATCAAATCCAGTGCCCTAAAACCCTAGAATTTCCAAAAGATAGTTCTCAGTCCATCCAGAAGGAGATGACAGATTTGTAGAGGAATAGCAAGAAATTTTCAGGTGTAGCACATCATTTATTTTCATTTCTACAACAGAGAACTGCCAATAGTGAAGTTGTATAAGTTAATCTACCTAGCCACATGAATACTCCAGAAGGAGATGACAGAATCATAGAGGAATATCAAGAAATTTTCAGGTGTAGCACATCATTTATTTTCATTTCTAAATACCTACAACAGAGAACTGCCAATAGTGAAGTTGCATAAGTTACTCTACTTAGCCACATGAATACCCCACCTTATGAAGAATGTGAATGGCAAGGTCAAAGGAAGCTTTTCAGTGCTTCAGAGTCACAGGATTTCAAATTAGAGTATTGGCATGTCAACATGCTGGGATATCAAAAAACTCAACATGGTTAGGGTTTTGGGTTTTCTTCAGAAGATCCAGAGGGTTCAGTAGTTTCAAGTCAAAAGTTGCTTTAGTTTTTCACAAAGTTCTTTCAAGTGCAGATGACTATTTTTAATGGTGGATATATTAGGTAGATGCCAACTTCAGCAGTGGCTATTTCCAGGTGATGGAAAAGAGCCTATTTAAGGATTTTATTTTATAGTAATTGTGTTAGGATTAGTTTGTTTTAAAGTGGTTTTATTTTCACTTTTTTGCAGATAGAGATAGGATAATTTTACAATGATACTTTTTAGGAATATTTAATTATTATTTTTAAATCCCTGAAAGCGACCTTTATGAGCTTATAAATAAGTGCTTGGAACACATAAATTGTGAACGATAGTTGAAGCCAGACTTACGTTGTAGATATTGCTATTGTATTATTTAGTTGAAGTTATTGTGTTATCCAATGATTGCATGTTTGTAATTTCATCAAGTAAATTGAAAGGAGACTGCATTTAGTTGAGCTTGTATTGGTGAGATTATTCTTTCTAAATTGTAGCTTTGAATGCAATTTAGTTTTTTTTTTAATATGAAGCCATTTAATGTTTAATTTATTTAATATCTCCTATTGATATGAGTATTGATCTTTTCTTTAGCCAGTAGTAAGCATTCCTTTGTTTTTTGTCCAATATATTTTTGTCACAATTGAATACTAGTCTCTTCTTTAGCTTGTAGTAAGCATTCTGTCCAATATATCTGTGCTGTAGCCAAATAGTGGTCTTTGCTTTAGCCAATAGGAGGTTGAATTTATTCATTTGTGCTCGAATTATTTTAGCTTATATATAAAAATCTTGTTGCAGGGTTTGATTGTCAATAGTTTGACGCTTGCATTTGGGGCAAAACATTGTCAATTAGTAATTTACATTTATGCAAAATCCCCAATTGAAATCTTGTAGAATTTGCAAACTTGTGAACATTGTCTATAGTTAGATCTCAAGGAGTTTTCCCCTACAATTTGAAGAACAGTTCTACTATATGTGCTGTTCTGTTTGTGTAATTGTCTCTCAAGAGACAAATAAAAATGGTAATAGCTTTTGACGACTATACTAGGGAATAAGATACAACAAGCTGAGCTTGAAGTAGAAGACCTTATCAACTTTGATTAAAGTCTTTTCATCCTTGTTGATAAGGTATACATCAAATCATGCAGGAAGGTGTCATGCCCCTGCCATGATCAAATTGCAACACTAAAATGCCCATTTGGCAGCACTGGGTCTATTTCAGAAATGAGACATTTATTACATTCATACATTTACTCAAGATGGCCGACTATGAAAGAGAAATGTATTATATATTGTTTACTGGATGACCCATACTTTGGCCCCCTCTTAGTACTATATAAATATGTATTAATCCAGCCAACCCATACTTTCATGCTAGCCGACCATATCTTGGCACCTAAGTAAAAGGAAAATATGTGTATGTATTAATCGACCAAGAATGAAATAAAAATGAGTAAGAGTGGTATGAAGAATTAAAGAGCAGCGATTAATGTGAATAAGGTGCAGCGGTAATGTTAAAACTAAAAGAAGGGCAGCGATTATCTTTGATAATATGCAGCGATTTAATAAAGGCAACAGTCAAGACTTTAGGCAGTGATTCATTTACTAAGGAGTAGCAACTATAATTAGTCTTTAACGAAGCACTCTTTCCTTAACAAAAGGACATCTCTTTTCAAAGAGATGTGCCCCATCATTGAAATGTGAGGATATATAGGAACGTGGGGACATTTGGGGGAAGGTATCAATTGAGATGAATATGAGATGAAGAAGATCAAAAAATAGAAATCTGCATTCAAAAAAGTAGTAGCTATTAATACAATAAGTGATTGGTATGCATTTGATTGTATATGCATTTAATGTATAATCTTGATAGCATATAAATATATATAGCTAATCTCATAATGACTAATATGCAATAAGGAGAGATATGTTATGTCTAAATTAGTAAATAAGGGAAATAGTGAATTTATTTATATTATTATAATCTACATTGAAAGATCCCCAACCCAAATCTGATCTGATTTTCTAAGTTTTGTCTTTTCAAAGTCTTTGACCAGCGAATAGGAAGGTTTTGGTTTTGCGTTTTTCTGATTTTTTTGTGTGTTTTTGTTGAATGTTGAATTATGCGACAATATTGCAAACTAGAAAGAAGGAAATTGCTGCTAAAACTTAAATAAATCATACAATTTAATAGAAAGCAATAATGATGAATTTATTGGCTCAAATGTTATTGTACATACCACAAATCTGCATATAACAATCTGATATAAACTTGAACAGCAAAGACAAACCCTTTTCAACTTCTTCCTAGCTTCACAAATTTGCCCTAGGGTCTGATATGAATTTCCAGCTAATTGAATATGCAAATCAGAGCCACTAATTGGTATGAAACACTTCGTAGCACCTAGGGTTTGAAGCTTGTGATCTTGAAACGATGCAGCAAGCTGAGGTATGGTATAAAATGAGTTTCCAAGGCCTTGAGAAGGCCTATACTGCTTATGGATTCCCATGATTTGTTGCAATATGCTGATATAATACTGCTGCAAACTTAGATCTTAAAGATATATACCTGAAACTCATCCAATAAAGCCCAAATAAAGACCCAAGGTAGGCCCACCCCAAAGGTGAACTGGGTTCTCGTCCAATTCACGATAGCCCTTGAAAGTTTTCGTTCCCAAAAGGCTGAAACAATGCTAAAACCCTTCTCTAAAGCTCAACTTGCAAATTGCCTTTGTCAAAATGAGAATAAAATGCTCAAAAAGGAGCCCATCACATTGCTTTATAACCTCCATGAGCTTTTTTTAATAAAAAGCAATAAAATAATCCTACTTGAGGGTCTTTCCTCATCAAAAGAAGGGGCCACTTTTTAAAAACAACTTGAGTTGCTAGGATGGGGGCACTTTTCACTATTCACCTTATGATTTTTCATTTACTATTCACCTTTTACTATTCCATTAGAGCAAACCTTAATATTTTCACTTTAGCCCTAGATTCATAATTGAACTCCACATTGAAAGGCTCATAAGGCTCCCAACTAACTCCACAGCCCTTGGTTGGGTCCTCTAACCAGTCTGCTGACCTACAAGAACCCTAATAGTAGGCCCACCTTCGCTACGAATTGAGCTGTCTATGGAAGGGACATTACATACATCCTTTTATTTAATCAATCATGTGTAGGGTTGGCAAGGAAATATGAAGGGTGATATAGGTTCTCTCAATGTAAGTACACCACCCTAAGTTGGATGGAATTGTCTTGGTTGGATGTTCCTGCCACTTGGGGCTAGGGGGGTATGAGCACATGTCATGTCCCTTATCCTAATTTTCCCTAGAATTCACCTATTGATCACAAATTATAACAAATTAGGGTTAGGGTTTTCACCTTATCAATAAATATCTCTTTAATGATGTAATCTTGAATTGAATCCTGCATTCACCACATGAACAACATTCACAAATATGTATATATGCTTGTTAGGATTAGTCAATTGCATCACATTCATAAATTATCGATATTGCAACATATTAGGAAATTGGGAGAAGGGACATGGTTCGCCAGAAGCCATATGCCAAGCCTAAGAGGGTGTATACCACAGCCCTCCCCCTTGGCGACATGTACCTACTTTCCCCATCAATGTCTCAACCCCTAAAGACACTTTCCATGTCGTGGGATTGGGCGGAGGTCACAAATGGGCTTTTTGGGCTCCTACCACTTCACCCAAGGCCCTTCCTTTTTGAAGAATTGGGTGGAGGTCACAAGTGGGCTTCTAGCCCCTACCACTTCACCCTTGGCCCTTTCCATAGTAATTTTGATCCAATCATAAGACACTTGCCATCCTGTGGGATTGGGCAGAGGTTGCAAGTGGGCTTTTTGGGCTCCTACCACTTCACCCCAGGCCCTTCCTTCTTGAGGAATTGGGTGGAGGTTGCAAATGGGCTTTTGGCCCCTACCACTTCACCCCTGGCCCTTCCCACAGGGTGGGTTTCAGATAGTCAACGTAATTCTGATCCAATCATAAGAAATCCTTTTGTATTAACTTATAAGCAATATGCATATATAGGTAAACTATTACTTGCAGAAATTACACACTCAATATTCCTTTATTATGTAGGATCATATCTATATAGACGTAACATAATAAATAGCAGAAATACACTTGAATCTATCAATCGATTTGATAATAGTAAGTGGTGGTGATGAACTGGACTGATTCTCTCTTACTCTTGGTATGCATCTTTTTCTCCTTAATCGATCTGTTCTTAACACTCAGAAGATATCGTTATTGTAGATCAAACAATTAAGAATCTATTATCCATACTTATACTAAGGCATCATAATTACTTATAAGGTTCAATAATTGCTGTGAACATCATTAGTGCATTATTGTATAGAATATATATATATAGATAAATAACTAGTTCTAATTAATTTCAATATTTCATATGAACATGTTGTTGGAAATGTTGTCATTGATGTCAAAGTTGAAAAGACAAAGATGTCATTCATGCAAAAATCATGTCAAGAAGGGTTTCAGCATATTATCAGTAATGTATAGATGATGCAGTCTCTTCTGGGAACATGTTTGCAGATGCTTTGTTGCAGCATCTAAACCCCTGGCTTTCTAGTCCATAGTCAGAGCTATCCAAGATTACTTTGGTTTGTATATAGCAGGCATAAAGTCTATATAAATGTAATCCAGATAAGCTGTAGTGTAATGTTGGATGACTTGCCGCATATGGAACATAAATAGAGTGCAAAAGGCACAATGCCATAATGGATGGTAAACAAGCAGATCACTAATACTTACTTCAGCATCTTCAGTGCAACTCACGGCATTTCCTAAGAGAAAGATTAATTAATCATGAAGAGATGTGACTGTGATGGAAGATACAATAATGTTACTAAACAAGTGATAAAGCAGCATGAACAGATTGCTAATGTTTGAAGAAGCACGACTTTTATGAGATGATGCAATTTCAGATTTAATAAAATAGAACAAAATCATTGAAAGACAAAACTCAATTCTTCAGATTAAACATAGCAATTAGAGTGAGTTGAATAAAGACAAAAGGAAAAAGACAATTAGAGTTGAATAAAGACAAAATGAAAAAGACAAAATGAAAAAGACAAAAAAAGAAAAAGACATGTCAGAAAAGACAAAGTGTTTAAAAGGCATCGATGTATTAAAGAAAGCAACGTTTCACTTCAAAGGATATGAATAAGGGATGCCACCCTTAACGTGGAGGTATGAGAACATATAAAAAGAGTGTGAAAGAGAAGTGGCTGTGTGTGCAATGTGTACGTGGGAAGAAAAGTTTATATCACCCAAACACGAGCAGGTGAAAAGAAGGAAAAACGTATCATTTATGTGTAAAGAATTATGGATTTTAATGAATATCATCTGTGATAGAAAAAGGAAGTAATCAGAGTTCGAGCAGGAGGACGTGAAAATGAACATCAATCAGTTTTAACAGCAGATGTATAAGCAGATATGAGCAGCAATAAAGGTTAAGACAACAATGACAAATTAATTAGTAAAGGTTAAGGCTGCAGTGATAAAGTAATGAGTAGAGATTTAAGTACAATATAAAATCAGTTGAATTTGAGCAGATTTAAAAAGGGCAATAAAGTGAATAAGTTTTTCAATGTATTATCTTTAAGTATTAAAGCAAACCTAGAACAGATCTACACCAAGGGTTATTGTTGCAGATTGTGTGAAGGGTGAATATATGTGTTGAATAATAATACAAGCAGACTTAAAAGAAGTCTATGAGCAGATGTGAGACTTCAATACTGATTTACAAGCAGACTTGAGGCAGAATTAAAGTGGAATTGAAGGAAGACATTAGTGTAATGCTATAAAGTGATTTGTGAAAGAGAATATATATGGTGCATCATTTAAAAGCAGATTGGTGAATAAGAATAAATAAAGATTTGGGAAGAAGAATATGATGCAGATTTGGTGAAGTAGATGGTATCATCATGAAGTAAATCATTAATGTAAAAAAGGAGAGTTGTGAACAAGATACATTTTGATATCATTCAAGGAGGATAATTTCAAGAAGATTGTAATGTCCATCATCCGATGAGGAAGCAACATTGAAGGTGGAGTATTATTCTTGAAGCTTATCATTTTGCTAAGTTGGTGCTTGGCAAGTGGGGGTTGGTGCCTCCAGTAGGTTGGTGCCTACAAACATTAGGGGTTGGTGGTCCTTGTAGGTTGGTGCCTACTAAACCACAAAATTGATGATTCAAGTAGGTTGGTGCCTACAATCTTTGTAATTTCATATAAAAACATAAAGTACAATTATTGGTGTCAACTTGATCATATTGTGCCTTATTGCATAGTTGATATTGTGTTGAAGTTTAAAAGTTGATAAAGTTGAGAGGGTAGAAGTTTGTTGATATACTGATTCACATCCTCCCCCCAGCGCGCCCCCTCTTAATATATCTTTGTGCTCTTCACATGTATGGGTTATACTATATATAAATATATATGCAGATGTATTCCTGTATATCATTCCTTGATTGCAGATCTAATTCATCCCTTCACATACATCAGACTTTATTTATTTCTATGTCTCTGTTTGTTGTTCCTTTATCTCCATTTATTTCATTACTTATTCTGAGTGCACCTGATTATCCCCCCTTGTTTACTCCACTATTGGTAATTCAATACGCTATAGAAGTAAACTAGAAACACAATATCATTGAGTATGTAAAAGCATTCACATAATAGAACAGATGTATATGAAGCATTGCAGTCTTTATTCATGTACTTGCAGTATTACATTATCATATCAACATATTCCCCCCAACTACAAACCACACAACAATATAAATAGTTAACCGGCGTCGGTTGAGAACACCAACCGTCGGCAACTGTCAAGTACCAACTAATCCTGAGGACTAATCCCTCGAGTACTAACTAATCCCGAGGACTAATCCAACTTTTACTTTAAACTGTGCATTTATTATTTAAACTATTATTATCTATTCCCAGTACGATCGACTACAACATTTATTTAATTAGTACGATCGATTACAATATAATTATTTATTAACATGGCCATCTACATTATCCCTCCCTACAAAGTAGTCGTCTTCCAGACGACTGAAAACAAAAAATGCCAACTCGTAGTTTTCCTGTAATTGATTCTCCCTCTATGCTGAAAGTCGTTGTGCATCGGCCACCTGGGTATCCTTCTCTATCAATTGACCCAATACTCTGTCCCTCTCTGCCAACTTCTCCTCAAGAGCTGCCATTCTCGTTTGTTCTATGATGGTTGGTTGTATTGCAATTTGGCAATTCCAATAAATTTGATGGGGGTCTGGGGGCAACGACCCCAGGGGGGTCGAGGGGCAGCGCCCCTCGCAGGGGTTTGGGGGCAGCGCCCCTCGCGGGGTTCGGGGGTGTTGACGAAGCCGAAAAATATAGATTTTGCATTGTTTTTCTTAGACTTTACTTTCTCTCGATCAATGAATGGTACAACCTCTTGCTGCTTGCTACATATGGCTTCTCTCTCCTACTTAGTCTGTACACCTTGAGGGATCAAAAACTGCCGTACGGCCTGGGCCTGGGAATGCCGTACGACCTGGGAGACCTCTGGCAGTGAATGCCTTATGGATTGACAAGATGCTAGATGCCATACAATGTGAATAATTATTGAATGTCGTACGATTTGAATAACTATTGAATGCCGTACGATTGGAAAAGGTGCTAGATGCCGTACGTTGTAAAAATTGTTTGGATGTCGTACGACTAGAATCCTTTGAGAATGTCGTACGATTTGAAATCCCTGGGAGTGCCGTACGATTTCAAGTGTTATGTGGCTGCCGTACGATTTCAAATGTCTGAGGCTGCCGTACGACTTAAAGAGTTTGGGGTTGCCGTACGACTTCAAGAGTTGGAGGCTGTCGTACGACTTCAAAACTTTGAAGATACTGTACGACTTGAAATATCTGAGGATGTCGTACAACTTGAGCTTTTCTCCTGTTTTCCTCCTCTGTGCTTAGTTGTTCATGTTGCCGTACGTCCCTCCTTCTGATTTTGATGCCATACGGACTTCTCCTATTTCCTTCTATGTTCGCCCAAGTTAGCTCGCCTCTAAAAGGCCATATGCTTGAAGTTCTTGCCTTTGTGCTTCTCCAAACTCTATTTAACTTGATCGCGTTCTCTCTTAGCCACCCAATTTTGCCAATGGCCATGATTTTTATTTTAATTCTCTTTATTTTAATATTTGTTCTCTCTTTAATTTTTTCTTCTTCTCTTTTATCGATCTCCAATATTTTATTTTCTCGTTCTTTTTGTCCAATATTTTCATTTTTTGAAATTTTTAATTCATCTACTTTATTTTTTCTATTTTTTCCAACTTCCAACTTGTCCTTTATTTTTTCAAAATTTTCATTTTTTTCTCCATTATTTTCTCCTTTGCTATTTTTTCATTTTTTTCATTTTTTGGCTCCATTACAATTTTTCCATCCCGTACCTGTTCAGATTTGTGGGCTGGCATATCCGGTTTTGGTATTCTTTCTTTGTACTCTCCGTACTCGGCCGAAAGTATTTGGCTAGGCATACCTTGTTTCTCATCTTCCTTGATTTCTCTGATCTGTAGCATGTTACATGCTCGCTGGAACACTTCATAATCTTCCATCTACCAATGAAATAAGCCATTTAGTGAGCTTGTCTCGTCCTCCGAACAACTCCCGAGTTCAAGTACGCCTTCGGTGTTCGGTTCCACAGCTTTCCTTCCTTCGTCCACATCCGACTACCTCCATCCGATTCAGATCCGGAGGAAGCCAATTCTTCGCTCACGGCCCGGTTCTTCAAGTCGATGACGTACTTCTGCCCGTTGTTCTCCATCAAGAGTGTGTTCCTATTCCAATTATGATTTGCCTTTGCGGCTATTAGCCATCCTCTCCCAAGTAGTGCATCGTACGCTTTCCTCCGTAATGGGATGACGACAAAATTTAGCAAAAATTGTTGTGTCCTGATCGTCACCTTCTGCACCATCAGTGTTCCCAACGGCTTGATACCATGTTGATCAGCGCCAACCAATTGGAATGTCGGCGGCCAAAGTGTAGGCTTCCCAAGACTCTTCCATGTGTCTTCAGGTAGTACGTTGACTCCCGATCCTCCGTCAACGATAGTATTTGTCAAGATATTCCCTCTGATCTCCATATGCACGACCGCTGGCATCTTCCCGATGTTCGCTGTGAGCAATACTGGGTCGATTGTTTGTTCACCGTACGGTGGCGATTCTGGTATCAATTCTTGCCTTCGTTCCTCCAATCGCGGTTGCTTGCCATCCCCGACGACGTTTGTGATCGCTAGTCCCAACTGCGGCATAGTCTAGAGAAGGTCACTTACTTTGATCGGTATGGTGGTCTGCAATACTTGCCGTATGATGTTGGTTTCCGCCTCCGATTGCCGAGAGGTTCCTGGCTTCTCCAGAGGTACTTTGTTTTCCTTTGCCGTTGCCAGTTCCACTTCCGTTTTTGCTTCCTTCATCCTTTGTTTCTCCGTATGTGGATCTGGGTATGTGGCCTTTTTTGCTTGTGCTCTGGTGATCGCCAGTACCTCTTGTTCTTCTACTTCCAGCATGTGGATACCCTTTTGCTTAGGGCATTCGTTATCTTCATGATCACCTGGTCCACACCACTTACACAATCTCCCTCCCGAACCTTGACCGTTCTGGTAGTCCTTGGCAAAGTGGCCCCATTCGTTGCACTTCCTGCATTGGATCATGGGCCTTCCTTTTGCATCGTACTGTATCATGTTTCTCGAACTTCTGTTGCTTCGGTAACCTCCAGGGGATGCATTGCTATTGTACTGGGGCTTTGGTGATATGTTCGGCGGTGTTGACGGCTCTCCATGAGTGAAGAGTACTTGTGCACTTCTGGCTTTTAAGTTGTATGGGCATTCCTTGACGGAATGTTCCATCACTTGGAAGATATCATAGAATAAGTTCTTGGGATAGTTCGCCTTCGTGTGACCTTCCGCATTGCAGTCCGTACACCACAGTTCCCTGGCTTCTCTCGTACTCTCCTTGTCGGCCTTCAATTCTTTCATCGTTTGCATCATATCTTTCCTGAGTGCTTGTACAGTCTTGGATTCACCGTCGCTGTTGTCCGTACTCTCCTCGTCGTCTGTCTTCTTTTTCCCTCGGGAGGATGTTTTATTTTCACTTTCTATGTCCATTGCTTGATTGTATGCTTCGGTGTACGACGAAGGAGGTACGAATTTCATTTTCTTTCTTAATGACGGAAGCAAGCCCTCGATGAACCATCTTTTCTTCAACCTATCGGCCGGCTGTGCCTCCAATTTCCCCAACAAATCTTTGAGTCTTCGGTTGTAGGTCCGCACACTCGTGCTTTCCTTGCTTGGTATTGTATATCTCCGCAACAATCTCGCTATCATCCCGCAGGAGTTTGAACTCCTCTTGAAATGCTTTCTTCAATAATCTCCATGTAGCTTTGTGTGCTTGATCTAATTCAGAGTACCAATCAATGGCACTCTGTTTGAGTGTCGCTGGAAATGCTTTCAGCCATTGGTCGAGATCATCCTGTCCGCTGGCTATCCAGATAGTTTCACACGTCTTACAGTGTCGTACTGGATCTTCTGACCCATTCCCCATAAACTTCGGCAGCTTCTACCGCTCCGGAGTAGACATCTTTCCCCGCTGTCCTCCTTGTGTGTTGGACCCGAGTAGACTGGTTTCCCCACTACGTTCCGGTGCGTCACTTGCACTCTCGGCCATGTACGAGTCACTCCCACGTCTTCCTTCGGCGTCCTTGACACCTTGAGTCTCCTGGGGTTCCCTTCGGTACTCTCTCCGCCTTGGGGTATTGGGCTCAGATCTTCCACTTGTCAATCGTTTGTCATCGTCCGATAAGGACAACTCCTGAAAACGTCTTATGCTACTACTTAATTCATTGTTGTTCTCATAAGGATCATACCTTCCTACGTACGGGGTGCCGAAGGGTCTTCGTCCCTCCCTTCCACCAAACTTTGATGTGCTCTTTCAATGGATGTGTCTATTCTTGTCAGATTTTCATATGTTCTTTTAATGCTCTGATTTATTTCAATTAAATCTTCATCCAATTCCTTACCGGCTTGTGTCATGTCCCCTTCTAGTTGACATCTCTCAGAGCACAGGATTAGCCTATTATGCGACCCTCGTAGGCTGATAGGTTGGATAGAGGGTCATGTTGGAGTTTGGCTCAGTCTCAGTTGGCAGTTTGTGATCAGTTGGCTTTCGTTCGGGCTCGTTCGGACACTTCTAGCCTGAGTTGCTATTTTTAGCAGTATTCAGCACTCAGCGTGGGACCCCTGCTATTTTTAGCAGTATGGATGGATTACGTGCAGAATCACTTCCTCAGTCGACAGCTTCAGACGGCTCGAGCATCGGGTTAATATTGAAAGAGATATTAATATTTAATTGATTTAATTAAATATTAATTATTTTGGAGCATATGTTATAAAGTTATAATATTTAATATATTATAACTTAAGTGATCTGATGAAGGGGTCGCCCATCATGGAAGGGGCCAATTGGCAATTATATTTTATTATAAAAATTACCTCTGAGACTATTGAAATATTAAAAGAATAAGAAGTCGAATTATTAAATGATCCCTATTATTGTGGAATTCGCACTTCTCAAGAATATATGGTATTTGCATTGGAAATCGAGCCATTATGATTATTGTGAATTGAAAATTGATCAAGTTTGACCAGAGCACGGAAGCCAAGGGTTTCAGTCTTGAAAGCATTGGGGAACGAGCCATCTCCAGTGAGAGCGATTTAGAGGGTGTGAAATATCATCCGATTTATTGCCAGGCAGAGGGATTTCTTCACTCAGAAGAAATTGCAGAGCATATAGAGATTATTTACCGTCAGAGTTTTTGTTGGGGTTTCTTCCAGAAAACAAATATCCATCAAGGCGCATCATATTATAGAGTCTGAACATTGATTGAAGGAAGCCGTACTATCTGTACTTGCTGGTCTGACAGGGCCGTACCACTTGCAGCAGGCTGTAACTTCTCTCCATCAAGCTGTCCTTGAATTCTATGCAAATCGCCTATCATCTGGAACATTGGTCTTCATTCATTAAGGCGCCTCAGCATCTGGATCATATCAGGAGCACCAGACGGAGGGGAAAACAGCTATTCATCTCAGCCGTACCATTGCAAGAAGATCATTTATTGCTGCAGAAAAACCAGGTTTTTATCAAATAAAGTGTTGCCTTTTTGATTGCATGCAACTGGATCTTTATTGTAATCATCTCAGAAGATTAAATATTAGTCAAGCATCAGTATTTGCAATAGATTCTTGTATTTCCGGAGATGTATGAATTTATCTAGATTTTATATTATTTTATTGCAAAATCACATTCTTCATATTTTATGCAAAAACCACAAAAAAATCAAAATACACCAAAAACAAACAAAACAGTCAGATTTGAGAAACAGGGAAAACAAGGGGTTTCTACAGCTTGCTTCAGTCTTCTTCGCCGGTTTTCTTGTTCTTGCAGCCTGAGTGATCGCCGAACCTTTTCTTCTTGAGTCTCGTGCTCGTCAGGTACTCGATTCTTGTCTTTGTTCGGCCGTACGGGCATTTAAAATATGTTCAGGCGATCATTGCTGACTACCGGATGTACGTCTCCAACTCGTGTCTCGTTCTTCTTCTTCTCGTTTAGTTCGTTCTTTGTAGCGCTGCAGTATTTGCTGCCTTCGGCGTTCTCGATCTTCTTCTCGAAGGTCTTGCAGAATAATGAAATGACGGGCCAGCAATCTGGGCATACGATTCAGGAGGTGATTCACCTCGTCGTTCACTTCCAATCTATCCCAGATAACTTCCTCAGGGATCTCCTGTATGTGGGATTCCCTACGTACGTGATCTCGTAAAGATATCTTCCACAGATTGACAAGATCTTCAGTCAATAGGTGTTCCCGTTCCTCATTAGCATTTATAGGTTCTTTCGTCGGTTGACCCATTACATTGCCATGACGAGTGATGCCCTAGTCCGCTCAGGCAACGGCGCCAAATGTTTACTCCACTATTGGTAATTCAATACGCTATAGAAGTAAACTAGAAACACAATATCATTGAGTATGTAAAAGCATTCACAAAACAAAACAGATGTATATGAAGCATTGTAGTCTTTATTCATGTACTTGCAATATTACATTATCATATCAACATACTCCCCGCGACTACAACCCACACAACAATATAAATAGTTAACCGGCGTCGGTTGAGAACACCAACCGTCTACAACTGTCAAGTACCGACTAATCCCGAGGACTAATCCCCCGAGTACTAACTAATCCCCAGGACTAATCCAACTTTTACTTTAAACTGTGCATGTATTATTTAAACTATTATTATCTATTCCCAATACGACTGACTACAACATTTATTTAATTAGTACGGTCAATTACAAATTTTCAATATAATTATTTATTAACATGGCCATCTACACCTCTTTTTGATCTCTATTTTGCTGTTCTTTTATATCTATTTATTTAGCAAGGGACACATCCCTTTTTTTTATTTGCATCACTTACAAGGGATGCACCCCTTTATTAATTGCTTCTCTTGACTAATTATAACCTTTTCCTCTTTATAATTAATTGCTGACTTTAACATAATATTTCCTCACTTATGAATCGTTGCATAATTATTACTTGCTGAGTAATACAATTTCTCCTTTCCTTAAGGTATTCGCTGCCCTTTATGAATCGTTTCCTTAATATTTCAACCAATATGAATTACTGCCTTTTTCAATGTGATTGCCGCTTTTCTTGGTCTGAGATTAATCGCTGATTGGTATTTTGTCCTTATTCTTAATTTGTCCTATTCTCCACCCAGTGTTGCCTTTGTCTTTTATTGGCTTTTGGTTAATTGCTGCCTTTAACATGTATATCATTTTATGCCTATATATTTTCTGTTAATATATTATTATTTACTATTATATTTATAAATTTAATTTATTGTTAACATTTATTTTATATTTATATTGTAATTTATTGTATTGATAAATTTATTTACATTTCAAATTCCAGGGACATGATATTCCACCCCACCCGAGATTGCTTGCACTCGAGCAATCACAACTAGGACTTGTAATCTTTTGGTATTGCTCCTTGTGGTGTAATTGGTTTCTGTTGTTGTGCCTTGCTACAATGATGTCCCTGAATGAGTAGTTATTAGTATATTTGTCTACAAATAGGGTTAATTCTACCTTTTAAGTATCGGAGCAACTCTCAACAACAAACCAAGAGTTGGGAATTGACAAAATTTGTTACTTACGATAAGTTTCTCTCATTTTATTACCGCAAAGATACAAACTCTTTATTTCTCTTTGTTGAAATGTAAGATCATTATGGATTGCGTGAATATTAAGATCTTACTCCTTTGTGTTGAGTCACTTTTGTATTTGTGTAAAGGTTTTGGGTGTTTTGAATGATAATTTCCCTTAGGCAAGGTATGTTTTTTTTCAAACAAGTTTTGAGGCAAGTTTGTTTATAATGAGGAACCTATAGTGTTTTAGTCAAACATTGGTTATTCCTATAAGTACTTAAGTACAATTTTATGGGATTGATCAAGTCAATTCAAAATATGCACAATAGTTTAGTATTCCTAGTAAGTAATAGGGCTTAAATTTATAGTTTTACGGTTTACCCTATTATTCCATTCGTGTTCTATCCTTTAATTCAATTGGAGTTTATCACTCTTCTTTGTCATATCTCCATGTTTGGTGCTAAATTTATTTTCACATCTTGGGAAAGGTACTATTTTATCTTACAATATCAATTTATCCCAAAGTTTGAAAGGTGAGAATGATCCTGGGATTTGTGGGTTATGGGCCCATAATGTAACTCAACATAAGCTCATGTAGCTTGATTTGTATCAAGTTTTATGAATGTAGAGCTACTCAAGAAAAAGTTCAAGAGAAAAAGACCCTTAGATGGAATGATCTATTCTAGATATTACATATAGGAGTAATTTTGGTCCACAAGGTAGAGCTCACTAGATCCATTTTGGAGGTTACAAGGTGGTATGGACTTGATTGCACAAACTACTCTTTATTAGAATAATTGTGTTGTTGCCTTGATAATTTTGATTGTTTGATTTCTTGATGAGTGATGATTTCTTGATTTCTTGAGGGATAGATGAGTGATGAGTACTTATTGATTGTTAATGAATTGGTCCATTCATTTCTTGAAGGAATTACCATCTTTCATAGTTACCCTTGATAAAAATACTTTACTTCCAAGTTGATTGTTAGATTTATTTCCTATTGATGGTTTCTTAAGGAGATGGTCCCCCCTTTTTATAATTTATTGTTGAGGGAGTCATAGTCTTCATGTTTGAAGGGTCACAACTTTTCATATTTTCACACATCTTCACTATCTTTGCGAACCTAATTACTTAAGGTTCTATCCTCAATGGGACCCTTCAAATGAAAGCAAAGATGAAATGCTCTCCCTTTTATATCACAAATTTGAGGGAGTCACTCTTTTCACTTCAATAGTTACAACTCTTCATTATTGCATTTGGATGCTAATAATAATTCAGTTTTAGATAAGTTAATTTGTTAGTGCTTCTCACTCTAGAAGCATTTTGATAACAAGTTTTAACACTTCCATAAATTTTAAGCATAGAGTAATAATAAGAACACATCTCGTTGAAGATACATGAAGCAACACATAGATACATGTGATACCTAAAGTATAAATACGAAGCACAAATACACGAAGTCACAAAGCATACATATAAATACATTTAAGTCTTAAATTATACACTTAAATACGTAAGTTGCATGAATACACGTATACACATGAGTGCACGCAAGTCACAAAGAATGTAATTTGCAAAGGATACACTTGAAGTCACAAAGTATATGAAAGGTATACACATAGTCGCATGAATACATGTAGGTCACAAAGTATACACATGAATTTAAGTCACAAAGTATACACTTGGATACACATAAGTCACAAAGTATATACTTGAATATATGTAAGTCACAAAGCACACTCATGGGTACACGTAAGTTATGAAGTATTGTCATGAATACACGTAAGTCATGAAGTATACATATGGATACATGTAAGTCACAAAGTATTCACATGAATACACGTACGTTGCAAAGTATACGACTTGAATACACGCAAGTTATAAGGTATACACTTGAATTCACATAAGTCACAAAGTATGCACTTGAATACACGTAAGTCACAAGGTATACACTTGAATACACGTAAGCCACAATGTATACGTACGCAAGTTATAAAGTATACACTTGAATACAAAGTATGCAAAGTATTCGCATGAATACACGTTAAGCATGAAGCATACACAAGAAGCATGAAGCATACATGTGAATACATGTAATACATGAAGCATACATAGGAAACATGGAGCATACACTTGAATACACATAATCCATGAAGTATATACATGAAGCATGAAGCATACACGTAATACATGAAGTATACATAGGAAGCATGAAGCATACATGTGAATACATGTAATACGTGAAGTATACACAAGATGGCAGGAAAGATGCTCTGATACCACTTGTAATGTCCCTTATCCTAATTTTCCGTAGAATTCGCCTATTGATCACAAATTAGAACAAATTAGGGTTATAGTTTTCACCTTATCAATAAATATCTCTTTCATGATGTAATCTTGAATTGAATCCTGCATTCACCTCATGAACAACTTTCACAAATATGTATGTATGCTTTGTAGGATTAGACAATTGCATCACATTCATAGATTATCAATAATGCAACATATTAGGAAATTGGGATTAGGGACATGATGGGTCCGCCCGAAGCCATATGCCAAGCCCAAGAGGGTGTATACTACAATGCTCCCCATTGGCGACTTGTACCTGCTTTCCCCATCAACGTCTCAACCCCTAAAGACACTTGCCATCTTGTGGGATTGGGTTGAGGTCGCAAGTGGGCTTTTTGGGCTCCTTGGGCTCCTACCACTTCACCTCAGATTCCCTACCACTTCACCTCAGGTCCTTCCTTCTTGGGGAATTGGGTGGAGGTCGCAAGTGGGCTTTTGGCCCCTACCACTTCACCCCTAGCCCTTCCCACATGGTGGGTTTCAGACAGCCAATGCAATTCTGATCCAATCATAAGAAATCCTTTTGTATTAACTTATAAGCAATATGCATATATAGGTAAACAATTACTTGCAGAAATTAGACACTCAATATTCCTTTATTATGCAGGATCATATCTATATAGATGTAAGATAATAAATAGTTGAAATACACCTGAATAGATCAATCGATATGATAATAGTAAGTGGTGGTGATGAACTGGACTGATTCTCTCTTACTCTTGGTATGTATCTTTTTCTCCTTAATCGATCTGTTCTTAACACTCAGAAGATATCGTTCTTGTAGATCAAACAATTGAGAATCTATTATCCATACTTATACTAAGGCATCATGATTACTTATAAGGTTCAATAATTGCCGCAAGCATCATTATTGCATTATTGTATAGAATATACATATATAGATATATAACTAGTTCTAATTAATTTCAATACTTCATATGAACATGTATGGGATATATATATATACACGGCTCATGTATTAAACTAAATGCAGATGTATTCCTGCATATCATTCCTTGATTGCAGATTAATTCATCCCTTCACATACGTCAGACTTTATTTATTTCTATGTCTCCATTTATCCTGAGCGCACCTGAGTATTCCCCCTTTTGGATCTCTATTTTTCTGTTCTTATATATCTATTTATTTAGCAAGGGACACATCCCTTTATTTTATTTGCATCACTTACAAGGGATGCACCCCTTTATTAATTGCTGCTCTTGACTAATTATAACCTTTGCCTCTTTATAATTAATCGCTGACTTTAACATAATATTTCCTCACTTATGAATTGTTGGATTCTTATTACTTTCTGAGTAATACCAATTTCTCCTCTCCTTAAGGTATTCGCTGCCCTTTATGAATTGTTTCCTTAATATTTCAACCAATATGAATCGCCACCTTTTTATTGGTTAATTGCTGCCTTTTTCAATGTGATTGCTGCTTTTCTTGGTCTGAGATTAATCGCTGATTGGTATTTTGTCCTTATTCTTAATTTGTCCTATTCTCCACCCAGTGCTGCCTGTCTTCTATTGACTTTTGGTTAATTGCTTCCTTAACATGTATATCATTTTATGTCTATATATTTTATGTTAATATATTATTTACTATTATATTTATAAATTTAATTTATTGTTAATATTTATTTTATATTTATATTGTTATTTATTGTATTTATAAATTTATTTACATATCAAATTTCGGGGACATGACAGCACGCCCTTGGGCTTAATTGAGATGAATAGTTTATAGGTTCTCACAATGTAAGTACACCACCCTAAGTTGGATGGAATTGTCTTGGTTGGATGTTCTTGCCACTTGGGGCCAGGGGGGGCTATGAGCACACCCTTGGGCTTAATTGTGATGAATAGTTTTTCTGGTGCCCTATCATGCGTTTCTCTCCAATTGTTTGGTGAAAAGATCTTTCCCAATTTGGAATTGACGCTACTGTATAATGCTGTTCCAGCTGCTCTACAAATCAATTTGCCAGAGAAAAAAGGAATGCTTTTTAGTTCAATATGATCCTTGGATGCAATTGGCCACAAAAAACCATGAGTCTTGTTCTTTGATCTCTAGATCGAAGGTTTTTCATCCTTGAATTGATAGATGTGCTTTGCTTGTTATAGCCACCCACTCTAAGTCTGAAAATATGTAAAATGAGCATCGAACAAATCCTTTATTGTTGGTTGATCTCTATTTATTTATTGGTATGCTCCAAATCCTAGACACCTAGTCTTAGTGTCAAATAATAAAGAACAGTTTTATTTGATGACACTAATATCACTTAATAATCAAATACCACATAACATTATGCTAGTATAACAGATTAAATTGCCCAAGTAGCCAATAAACCTTTACCTCTTATCAATAAATCAACCATAGCTAGAGAATCACTCGCGAAAAAGACGAGATAAAACATTATGAAAATTGACTCACACTTGGATCCAACAATAGGCTGCTTGGCTTGGTTCTGTCCTCGTAGCCCTCCATAAAGCCCAAAGAAATAGGAACAAGTTTTCCCTTGGGCAGTTATAACAGGCATGTACACTAAATTTTTTCCAAGATCTCAACAGTAAATGAGTCCCCTTAGGCTAAATCCTCCACAAGGAGACTAATGGTGAGGGCCTTGCCTCCAACAGACCCCCAAATTTAGGAAGTGCCCCTAAAATATAGGAAATTGTTCAAAACTAAAAACATACCAGGGACAAATGAGCGGAACCTATCATTACTAGTATATACTTGTCTAGCCTTCCATAGCCCATAAAAAGCATATAGATGGGCTTGTGGGTCCCACACATGTTGACATCCCCTGCATCTGCTTTTGCTGAAAACTTGATGGAGCTCTCAACAAAGGCAGTGTTTTGCTGGAGACTTGAAAATTACAAAATAAGGGCTCTTGCCATTGTGATCGACATGATATACTTTGTCTTGGTCATTAGTTTCTAAGTTGACAAGAAGACTTTCAATCTACATTTGCAAGCATAAAAAGTTACAATTCATACAGTTTCCCTCCTAACAATAGGAATTTGTGTATGCACTACAACTTTTCTTTCTAGCTTCATTTCAAGTAAAGGAAAATAGCCTTTAGTATCCTTTTAAACTGGAAGCACAACAGCAAGATTTCCTTTTTTTATGAATGACACACAAATTACTTTTAGGAATTTTTGAGACTGTGTTCAACTTTAATATATTCCAGTTTTCTCTGATGATTGCAAGTGAACCATTTATAGTTATACTGTTATAGTGTTTGGCATTTTGAAGAGCATGCTTTAAAGTTTATACTTTATAAAATCAGGTCACTTGATTTTTTCAATAATCTTTTTGTGTGTTTTGTTTATCTTTGTAGAATGCTTCTGCAGCGAGCCTGGAACTTAACTTGGAAGACTATGAGGTCCCACCTCCTGCCTTGTGTGCTAATTCAGGTGCATACTATGCAGCAAATACAGCTGAGAATCCAAGATCATTGCGTAATGGAGGCAATTTTTCAAGCTCTTGTCATGCGAACAGCACTAAATCTTTTATGAGCAAGGCACTCAGTGTGAATGTGGCAGACAGTTCAATAATATCTGAAGTATGCTCCTATAATTTAGACATTGTAGAATTTTTATCATGCAAAGTAACTCTCATGTAATTCTTTATTTTCTACAGCATTGATACTCATACTCAATTTTTGATGTTGGACTTTATCTGCTTAATCAAGCAGGTTTCTCTTATGAAGTCCTCATGTAATTGTTTGTCTTCCAGATGTTTATAAGCTATAGTAGACATGATTTTTCCACTGTCCATGAAGATGATTTAGATTTCTTTTGGAATAAACTTTGAAGCATTTTTGTGTCTGATATATAGTCTGTTCATAGAAGACATCATATATAAGCTGTTTATTGGATAGAGAAGTGAGGAGTTGAATGCCATGTATTGAGGGGAATTCCAGATTCTATAAATTGTGCACAAGGATAAGAGATGAGGAACAAACTTGCACTGGTGAGGAGGGTCCTTAAATGATAAGTTCTGCTGAAAGATATAGGGAACCCATGGGGTATATTATGTGGAATTAGGAAAGTTAAAATTTGAAGGAATATATTACATGCACAAGTTGTGAAGAGGAGATTTCAGGCTGGAAATTCACAAGTTTTTGGGCCCCTTAACCAATATATTTTTTTTCCAGTAATTCCAGTAAACTTCCTGATTAAATTGATTGATGGCATTAAATCTTCTCTTGTTGAAGTCTTATAAATGATGATCTAGCTAATTGTATATAATCCTATTGAGAAATGCTTTTCTGATTAAGATCATATTAAAAACAGTTTAAAAACTTATGACATAATGAAATATATAATTTGATGAAGATAAATTCTACCGATTAATGAATAATTCAGGCTTGATAATAATGTAAACACTAGCGTTATGTATTGCTGCTTAGTATCTATTAAATTTCTATTTGCAAGAAAGTTATCCTAGATTAAAGAAATGTTCACCTGCTTATGCATCTTTGTTAAATGTTGTCATTCGTTATATCTGAAAAGAAAATAAAATGTAACAGTAATAATATTTAATATATCTAATTTTTTTGTCAACTATGTTTCAAAGTATGAGTTGTTTTGGAGGAAACATTATTGAAAACAATAAGTCTATGAAACAGATATTTAGTGCATATATTTATAGCTTTTTATAATCTATATCGTAATTTTATGTTAAGAGTAAAAATACCTGTGCTTGTATTAAATGGTTTCACTTGTTACAGGGATCAGAGGTTCTACCACCAGATTTGGAAGAAATGCAGGCAGTTTCAGGTGTGGAGTCCAAATCTGTCGGTACACATTTAAGCCTTCACAAACAGGACACTCCTCGAGGATTTTATGTGGACAGGGGGGTGACTAGCTCCCCAAGGCTTAACTGTTCTGGAAGTAATCTTAAGGTTGGTTCCTGAACATCGCATTGAACATCCAAATTCCAAATGTTTAATTTTTTGCAGATTTTCTTATGTAGCTTCCATAAAATTCATGATTTCAAGTCTACAGACACAGATTTCCCCATTTTATACTCATAGAAGATTTAATTGCACAAATTATGTTCCCTTTTAACTATATTAATCTAATGTTTTCTGTGTCTTTAATATTTAGAAAGCTTTTCCGGCAGCATCTGGAGCTGTTGCAGCAGCTGCAGTTGCAGATCACATGCATGGACCAAAGGAGGATGGTCAATTGGCTATTGTCTTGGTATTTTTTTGTTCTCCTTAAACTGCATACAATTCTTTACTGGAATAAGAAAAATGTTGCTTTCTCTCGCCAAAGGATTTCACAGGAGGATTTGAATCTTCATGCCACATAATTTTTATTTTACTATCCTTATTGATGTTAGTACAAAATATTTGGCCCTGGATTATATATTGTTTTATAGCTAAAAACTCTTATAAAAGCAATTCATTTAGTCATGTTCATTTTTTTTTTCCTTCTATATAAGTTGCTGAACATTGAGGTTAGATTCCTCTTTGTTAATTGAGCAACATTTTGTAGCATAGATGATTGCATGAAATGTGAATACAATTCTTCCACTTCTTAACATAAGATATAGACATATGCTTCAAAATGGGCGCTCTGAAATATCAGCTCGGAGTAGTAGGCACAATTATTTGATTCAGTGGAAAATTCTTAGCAGAATGCTGTTATCTGAGGTTCAAAGAATCAGGCTTCTTTATTAGCTGCCACAATGAATACCTTTGAAAGGAAATTGTGAGGTTTTGTTAAGATCTTGATCAGATAATTTTAAGAGACTGGGAAGATTATGGGAACCAAGATATTTTTGGATAGATTAAATATGTTCGCACATGGTAAAGTGGCAGTGTACATCTGAACTCAAAATTTCACTTTGAGACCTTGCTATATTTATAAAAATATTGTTGGTTTGTGTAATGATTTTGCTATATCTATATCTATGAAGTTTGTAAACATCATTTTTGGCACACATGTTTATTGCTCTAGGTTGGCCTACCTGCACGAGGAAAGACATTCACTGCAGCAAAGCTTACCAGATACCTTCGATGGCTAGGCCATGAGACAAAGCACTTCAATGTTGGAAAGGTACATGTATATTAATTTAATATAAAATGTGCTGGCTTCATTTTGATGCAATTCATTGTTGTTTTTTGGAAAATTTAATTACTGTCCACTATTTGGTATTTGGATGATACTGCTCATCTGTTTTTGTAATTTTTTTTGACAGTATCGTCGCCTTAAACTTGGATTAAATCAGGTAATTTATCCACTCCTATCAAACAATTCTTTTGTTAAAATATTTATGCACCTTATATTCATTATAATCTCTCTTTATGCTGATTTGTTACTTTGTTTCAAACAACCACTGACAGTATTTGAATTTACAGTTCTACAAGCATTGACAAAGCATAAATCAGTATACAATGATGTTACTATCATTGAAAATCCCTACCTTATACATTGAGAGAAAATAACTACAAGAGAAAAAATTACAACTCTTTAATTTGAATAACATTTGCATGTGGAAACGTTCATTGGTCTACCCTGTTATACATTTGCCTTGTATGAATAAAATTATTCTTATCTATGCCACCCCAGAATGTTGAAGTGGAAATTGATAGTAACCAAGCTCTTTTAGTGATTAGTTATATCCTGATAAATTTGTAAGTTTTTCACCTCTTTTGTATGAAAAATTGTATGCAAAGTTTGTAATTACATTAATTAACCTGGAATTTTCTAGTTATAAAAGGCTTAGAGGTTACGAGTTTGAATAGGATAAAGAGACCTTGCAAATTGTGCTTAATACTATTCACAATTTGATCTGCTAAAATTTAATAAAATCTATTAGGGATCCGCTTTTATCATATTGTATATAAAATTTAAATAGTTGAGACACTCATTTTAAGGAATACATTGTCATATGTTATACGGTCCTTTTATTTTTCATTATTTAAATTTGACATGGAAGCTGCCAACAGACAATAATCTTTTATGAAAAAAAATTCACTTTCAATCTGCTTTATTGATGTTATATGCTCCATTTCATTGTTAATGATCCGAATTTGACCTGGAAGCTATGTACAGATGGTAATCCTTTATAAATATAAGTTTATTTCAATCTATTTTTTTCCTTTTTGAAACTCTCTGATAGGATTCTCACTAGTTGGGTTTATAAACTCTAGTCTGCAGAATTTTTTCGGCCTGACAACCAAGAAGGTGTGGATGCACGAAATGAGGTACTTATTATGTTTTCTTATTTTCATTTTTTGGTTCTTGTAATGGAAGTTAAGCCTTCTTTCTGTTCTATTACTAATTGTTGTCTTAAATTGTATATTCGTCACTAGGACAATTTAAGTGAACTATTATCTATTTTGAAATATATGTCATGAGAAGAGCTGATTTTGCAACGTCAACTCAAGAAAACACAATTTATATTACCAACGACTGACTAGAGAAGACTGTGGCTGAACTTACCATTCTTAGCATTATATATCAGGTGGCAGCATTGGCAATGGAAGATATGATTGCCTGGATGCAAGAAGGTGGTCAGGTATCTGTGTTACAATACTGTAAAAAGTCATCACGAATGATCTTTATATCTGTGGTTTGAAAGTTCATCTCTGTTCTTTTTGTTCATAGGTGGGCATCTTTGATGCAACAAATAGTACCAGACAGCACCGCAACATGCTCATGAAAATGGCAGAAGGAAGGTGCAAGGTATTTCCAGAAACAGTAGAGAACTTGTTAATAGCTTTGAATATGATGTTATATGTTGATAACATAAGTATAACAGCTGATTGCAGCAAACAGGAGGCCTTATCTAACAAGAAGTTTGGAGAAATGAATTAATTCTAGCGATTAGTTATATTTGTTGATTTAGTAAATAATGAGATGACTTCTAAGTTGCCGGTTCGGGTTCGGGGTTCGGTTCGCCTGTTCGGCAAAAATTTTTGGGGGGTGGGTTCGGTTCGTTAGTACAAATTACAAAAACATGTAAAAATATATATATATGCAGCCTAGAAGCATGAATTAGGATTAGAATATCACATAACATCATATAAACAACAAAACCACCATAAACTTGAATGTCATTTAAAACATGCATGATAAATATTCATTGTTCAAACTTCAAGTTCAATATTACAACACTCTTAAAGTTTTAATCATCCATATCAATGTCAACATTGACATTAGATGAAGTAGGAAGACCAGATGAGTCACAAGTAGTGCCAATGGCACCATCACTAGCACTAGTATTGTGCACATGCTCCTATTGGATATCCGACTCCTCATATGCAATATGTTGGGAACTGCAAGCATCCAAGTCAGTATCCTCTGGCACTATATCCCACAGCTTTGTCTCCCCTTCCTTGTAGTCAGGTTGTTTGTGTGAAAGGAGACGCAAGTTGGAATGCACATATACTAAGTTCTCCGCTTTATTGAGTGGATGAAAGAATATGTGCTCCAATTCCTCTCAGATGCGGATGAACTAGCAACCTATGAAGACAAAGTAAACATTTACAAAATTATAAATGAAATTATGAAACTTTTAAAACTAAAATATGAAAATTTATTAAACTTGTGATAAAATTTTGATTGCAAGGGGCTGCAAATTTTGGAAGTATTGTCCATGGAAGTACCACCAACTATGAGCATCCTTTAAGAACCTATCACGGGTGGCATCAACATCTAGATGATTTGAGTGCACAAAATCAGTGAATTCATTCGTGACTACACTTCGCAAATCTTGATCAAGGAAGAGTCTCACAAATGCTGCCTTGTACCCTTCAGCCACTTCTAAATCTCTATATGGAGGAAGCCTTCCTGGCTGTGAAAGAAGCTGATTGCTGTAGTATTTTGGAGTCAATGCAAAGGCAAGAAGGTGTAATGGAGTTGTCATTTTGTTCCATCTTTCTTCAACAATTGTTTGCACTTGTTTGAAGAAAGTCTCTTTAGGGTCTTGCTCTCTTGCATTTATAGTGCACTTGATCTTCTTAAGCATTGAGTCTATACCATCATATATCTCTCCAATGCATGGCTTGTCCATGTCAGTATAGCGAATCATACTCAAAACGGGCTTGGTGAAGCTAAGGAGATACTCCACACAATCCCACCATGAGTCATCTAATATCATGCTCTTAATTCTTGTTGCTCTTTCAGTGCTGCTTTGCCTCCATATAGACCAATTGGTGCTAATCACCATGCTAGAAAGTGCTTGCCTAACTTTCACAAGTTGTCTCAAGACGATTGTATTAGAGGCAAAGCGGGTCTCTGCAACCTATTGCAAATTAAAAAAATAATTAAAATTTAAAAATAAACTTTAAAGAAGAATTTCAATTAGAGTGCACAATTAAATTATGAAAATCAGAAAATGACAAATGTAAATATTACTTCACTTACCTTCAATAGCTCCAATTTTGAAAATGATCTAAAAATCCCTTGAGACAAGTGGTGGTTGGTGACGAATATCTGAATGTCCTCAGCCTCGGTATACAATTGTTTGATCCATGCAATTTTATTCCCAATCTTTTGCAGCATAAGATTGAGTGAATGGACCGCACAAGGTGTCCAAAAGATATGTGAATATCTTTCCTCAACCAACAACCCTGCAACTCTACAATTCTTTGCGGTGTCCGTTACAACTTGAACAACGTTGTGGACTCCCATTTGCTCAATGGCTGCAATGAGAATATTAGCAATAAATTGTCCATCTTTTACTTGCCCCTCACAATCCACGGCTTTCAAAAACATTGCCCCTTTAGGGGACACCGCTATGACATTGATCAAAAGCCAATTTTTTGAGTCCTTCCAACCATCTGAAACAATGGACACACCTGTCTCAACCCATGAATCTCTTATAGGCTTTAATGCATCTTCAACCAACTCAACCTCCTTTTCCAATAAAGTGCTACGCACCTTTTCATAACCCAGGCCCTTGTACCCTTTTGGAGCTTCATTAACTGCTCTCAACATGTCTTTCCAATATGGAGAATGAACAACATTAAAAGATAATCCATTAGCATATATGCATCTTGCTACACATTGGTCGGCAAGGTCTCTACTCTCATTTTAAAATGCAACTTCCAAAGGCCCCTTTGCTCTCTTGTTTGCAAAAGGTTGTGCACTTTGAGCTTGAAGATTCGGAGTGGCCATAAATGGGTGGTCTTCTACCACAATATTGGGATTGGGATTAGATGGGGGCTGCATTCCCTTTGATTTTTTTTTTAACAAAGGGTGATTTCCTTTTTGGGCTTCCCGTTGATCTGCTGCTTCTTGCTCCATAATGTATTTTGCAACTGTCTCAGGTGGAATAGGGGCATCTTTTTTTCCAGGGCAATGCGAGATGCCTTTTCCACTTATGCCACACAAATGTGCTTTCACCCTATGGTATGAACTAGAATATGTAACTTCACACCCATTGCATTTCCTAACATAACCACCACCACCTGGAATCTGTCTTATCATTTCAACATACTTCCATAGAGGAGAATTTGCACTTGTTTTGAATTTTTGGTTTGGTTTAGCTATAGAGCCGGAGGTAGAACCCATTGACATTGTGATTCCTATGGCAATTTGTTTTGCAAACAACACATTCAAAATTTGAATGAAAACAAAATATAATAAATTTTTAAAACCTAGCTCTTTTGAATCTTGCACAATGCATACATTCATAGAAGAATAAAAAAAGAAAAGAAAAGAAAAGTTTCTGTTTGTAAAATAGAAAAAAGAATGAAAAAACTCAAAAAAAAAGAGAAAGACTTACCTCTCTGCAAAAATATTCTTCAACAATCTTTGTGGCAGCCAATGAACACTTGCAAATCTGTAGGAATGGCAATGCAATCGTTTGTAGAAGCTTCAATGATCAATATTCAACTCCTTTTGTCAATCCAACAAGCAAAAATAAGAACTCAGCCTCTTGGAATGAAAATGCTTGTTTGCAAAACAAATGAATAAAAATGATGTAGTTTAGGTGTTTAAAGTGTTTTAGAGGTCACTTTTAGGGTTCCCTTGGGCGTGGGTCAAAGTCAAATTGGAGAAATTATTAAAAAAATGCAAAAAAAACGCTTTTTGGGTGCCCAAACCCGTGGGTTCTCCTTGGGTTTGCCTGGGTTCAACCTGGGTTCTGCTCAAGTTTGCCCAAGTTCTTCATCGGTGAACCAGGCCTAAAAAAAACAGACCCTGGTCGAACCCACAGAGAGACCGGACCAGGACCCAAACCAGACGCTAACCCGGACCAAGACCCAGCCCAGAACCCAGCGAACCAGCTACTTAGGATAACTTTATTAACAGAAGAGAGCCTTGCTCTTATAGAATTAACAAACCCTACAAATTAGGGAGTAGAAGTAGTTAACTAAACGTTAAATGTGTAATGAGCCTAGCCCAAGCTGACTCAAAAACTCCTCTTTGCTGCCTTTGGAATTATGTCAAACACTTCATATGCAAACTTGCAGCTTGCTGGTCTGAGTTATCAGTCTGATATAAATGCTTGAAGATGATATCAAAGTACTCTAAATGCTTGGAAATCAAAACTACAATGCATAAACTATATCCTAGATGTATCAATGACTTAATTTCATCATTTACAATGCTCATATATGATTTCTACATGTGAAGTATCCACCTACAACCAACTGGTAATTTTAACAAACAGTTGGTATGCAACCTATATGCTGATAAAAACATCTACAGCCATTGATATTATGTCAAATAGTTGGCATACATCTTCATATCACATTCAAATGAACATTAAAACCATGTAAGACTTCCGAAAGATGACGTCTTGTTGAAATGCAATCATCTACACTAGATATCATAAGAATGCCAAGACTCTTGGCTTACATTTATGGATGCAATTGCAATGCCAAATCTGATATACAAAATAATCATCTACAGCTGCAACACTATCAATTCTATGTGCAATACTAAATCTGACTTTAATGTTCACCTACAGCAGTATGCTACACACATGAAATGACCAATACAACTAATGCCATAGATTGCTGATTAAGACAGCAAGGAACACAACAATGAAATGATGTATCTTGGCATTACATTCATGAATGATAGGTCTGATATGGAATGACATTTACAACAGCACTCTATAATGATATGCAACTATGAAAATACACCTAAAAACCTGGTATATGAAGTTGCCTTAGAGAGTAGATAAATTGCAGTGCAACTCCACAGAAAATAACATCCTCAAGTGCCCAAATCGTGGCTCTCTAGCTGCCGCCCCTGTTTTGATAAAAATAATTTATATAAAATTAATCTCCACTCCTATGCCTTCCAACATGCATCAAATATCATCACTAAGCCCTCATGAGATGTGCGCACAAGCTAGGAAGTCAAATCGAACCAAGGAGAGAGAGCTATGATCAAAATTGTGATGTCAACATGCTGGCAATGCAAAATGTCTTCAACAATGACTCCAATCGAATTATACCAAAAACTTGGCCAAAGGCCACAAAGTTTTTACAATGAAGCACAAGTAGAAAGTTTGAAGTAACTTCCTCCCAGCTGCAATAATTCAAGTGATATTTCACACCCTCAAAATTGCTCACCAATTGAGAGTTTTCGTTCTCAATGGCCAAAGACAACTGCAGAAACCCTAGGCTCCACAATGCACATCAACAACAAACATCAACATCAACAACAAATCTGCCTGATGAGAATGAGGCCCATGATGTTCATTTATACTTTTTTCCTCAAGAGGTCGGCCCAACAAGAATAATATAAAATTCATCTTCTAGAAGCTTGACATAATAATATTTTAATATTGCACTTTATAATAATAAAATATAATCTCAATAATAAAGTGCAACATAACATTATAATATAAAATTAAGGTTTCCATAAATAGAAATATCCATGGTGATAGTAGGAAAACCTTCATGAAGTCATGAAATGGGCCAACCAATCAACTGGGTATCTGCCAAACGACCCTCTAATCAAGCCCCATTAGCCTACGAGGATCAGGAATAGGCTAATTCCTCCAACCGCCAACGCTCATGGAAAAGGGGACATTACAAAATGGACAATAAACAAATAGTTAACAGAAACAAACTAAAGCTAAAGACTAAGTTAACTACAAGTTAACTTACGACTAACTAAAGACTAAACAAAGCTAAGATGACCATTAATATTACATTTAATATTTAATACCCTGCCCTAATGGTCATCGTACAAACAAAAACTAAGTCTACCCATATTGTGTTGGTCATCAAAATGCATAGTGTGCAAACTCCTTCTGTTCAGTTTTATCCGCTACGTGAGCACTTTGTTGAGATGCTTTCTGGTTGGACTTCTCATCAGCCAACCGTTTTTCGCAATACCTTCGTATATGACCAATCTTCCCACAATTGTGGCAAGTAAAAGACTTCTTGGAGCCCTCCTTTGAATTGCCTCGTCCTTTCTGCTGAGTGGACTTTCCTTTGCCAATGTCCTTGGCAGTAAATGCTTGTTCAACACTAGGAGACTCATTGCTGCTCCGAAGCTGCTTGCTCCACCTATCCAGCTGCAAAAGCTTGTTGCATAGCTCATCAAACTTCAAGTCAACATTGGTGGATGTAATGTTGAGTGTTTCGATGAAGTGCTCGTAGGAACATGGTAGACTCTTCAAAGTGATCACCACATCCTCCTCTTCCATCTTACGACCAATGGCCCCCAATTGATTGTGAATATTTTTGATTTTCATCAAGTGCTCCTGTAAAGACACTTGGTCATCCTTCATAATAAAGAAAAGCATATTCTTCAAAAAGAAAGCCCTACCCCTTGTCCGAGGTCTCATGAAGATCTTTCAAATGCTTCTAGATCTCCACAACAAATTTACCAAATGGTATTTCTGGTAACATCTCATCGGTGACAGATAATTTTAGAAGCATAACTGCCTCCCTATTTTCTCCATCATACTTGTCCTGATCCTTCCCAACAACAGTGGGACGAACTTTTGTACCTAGAACAAGTGTATCCAAACATTGGTACTCAAAGATGGTAAGCATCCTCTGCTTCCACGTGTTGTAATTCTTTCCATTGAACCTCTACGAACTTTCCAACATAACATTTGACAAAGATGCCATCCCTCCCATTTTCCAAAGCACGAAAAACGAGGTAACTCTTTGATCAGTTGGCAAAACACTCCGATTTTTCAAAAATCATTTGAAAAAGAAGAGGCTCATAAACTTAAAGATTTTTGAGAAAAACCCTCAAAAACTTTGAAAGATTTTTAAAATTGTGTAAATTTTTTAAGAAAAATTTCAAAACTCTAAAAATTTTATTTTCCCATAATATTTGTCAAAACTAGCTAATTTTTTTTTTTTTTTCCTTCAAACTGCCATGAAAAACCACCTCGAACCAGAAAGTAGGTCACCTTGAAAAATGCAGACCCTTGAAACACTAAACAACAGACAAAACACTGAATCTGAGATCGACAGAAACACGTGCACTGCAGATAGAAGACATCGTTTTTGGAAAATTGATGCTCAAAAAACATGCGCATTTAGAGAGAAGCAATCTCACATAGAGACACATCAATGTGTCACTATAAGTAGAGATATCTCAGAGATTTTCTAGAATGCTAACTCCAGAGAACAAACGTGATTTATCACCACGGTTGCTTGAAGACAACCACATAGAGAGAGAGAGACCCAGACAGAAAGAAGAAGGCACAGACGAAGATTACAGATGCCACGTAGATTTCCCACGTCTCATATGCCAAGCACCACGTACGTGAGAAAACTCACATAGAAAAACGCGACTCTAGAAAAACACAAGATAACAACAAACAAAGTCCGCACGATTTTTTCTGTCTGGGAAACTTTGTGGACACTTCGACGCCTTGGGAAGAACCGCGATCACATTCTCAGAAATCCCGAGCACTCCTCCAAAGCAAGGGACAAGCCAAAAGGTGAGAAAAACTCCAATGTGAGGGCCAAAACACTCCTACTACACACAGGGTAAATTAAACACGAGGGGCGCACACTAAGCCAAGAATAAAGATGTGAGAAGGAGAGGTCGCGCGCAGAGAAATACACCCAGAAGAATTCAATACGCACTCAGAAATCACGTTGTGCGGGAGAGTCAAAGGTCGCGTGCAGAGAGGAAGACGACGAACCACAAAAAAACACACCAAAAAACCATGGAATGCTTAGACATAGCCGCACAAGCAAAAAGAAACCCGCGTCGGCAAGAGCGGACAGAAATAAAGGTCGCGATTTAAGCAAAACACAGGTGTGGAAACCAGAAACCCTCATGCGATTTCCTCATATCCATCGCACAAAAGAAACGTGCTGAGAAAGGGCATGATTTGCCGTTAAAAAATCCACGAATTCCCTCTTCAAAAAATAATGCGATTTTTCAATCTTGAAACCCTCAATCTTTGCTCAAAAAAAAATCTTGAATTTTTCCTAACTCTTTCAAAAAATTTTCTTCAAAAGATTCTTCGAAAAAAATCTGCTAATACTGCCTAGGTTCAGCCTGTGCTCTGATACCATGTTGATTTAGTAAATAATGAGATATCTTTATTAATAGAAGAGCCTTGCTCTTATAGAATTAACAAACCCTACAAATTAGGGAGTAGAAGTAGTTACCTGAAAGAGTTAACTAAACGTTAAATGGACAATAAACAAACAGTTAACTGAAACAAACTAAAGATAAAGACTAAGTTAACTACAAGTTAACTTATGACTAACTAAAGACTAAATAAAGTTAAGATGACCATTAATATTACATTTAATATTTAATAATATTTGGTCTATAAGTCTTCACCAACCATTTTAGGAGCATGCTAAAATATGTTAGGAATGATTAATTTCTTACAATAATTATTTTTATCATATTATGTCTAGCAAATTGACATTTTCTGGTACAATTTTGTAAGAATTCTAGTCTAGTTTATTTTTCAATCTTTTACATTTTCAGTGAGGGACCTTACTAGCGACCACTCTTTTTTTTAGGTCCACTTCATTTGTCTTTCACTAATTGCTTATTTTTTCTGCATCCACCCTTCCCATGTTTTTTTGTTTGGTAAAAAAGAACCTCATCATATTAGATAGAAATCGAAGTGTACATATTCGACTGTGCCAGGACTGAAAGCTATTAGTCCAAGCCTAAGAAATATAGAGAAAATTATACATACTAGAAATCATTGGGACAAATCAGAATCCAGAATCTTTCTCAGATCCTCTCGAAGCTTGTTCGACCACCATTGAGGGGGCTAACCATAACAAATTAGGTTGTAATTGTCAAAAGCTCAATTGGCTAGTCCATCCACTAAGAAAATAGGATATATCTCCTTCCTACCAAAGTCAGAAATCATCCCTCCTGAATGAGGAAGTTTGTCTTTAAATGAGAGTGAGAGTGAGAGTGCATACAAATTATGAATGAGTTAAAGACCTAAGTCACCAATGTCGTTTGTTTTTCTAACCGATTGTTTTTTCATGTTTCTATTTGTTTTCTTAATTTTTTATTTTGACATACTTGTGAATTAGATTGTTGGGACTCCTGAATTTCAGCAAGACATGTGACACAAGACTTTTAAACTTATGGTTTTGAGGCAAGACTGCAGACTTGTTAATCGTGACTCGGCTTGCATCCAGTTATATATATATATATATATATATATATATATATATATATATATATATATATATCAGAGAGAGAGAGAGAGAGAGAGAGAGAGAGAGAGAGAGAGAGAGTTTTCAACCTTTATATAATGAGGACTGGTGAGGGAGCGGTTTTTAAGTTAGGCCTTATTGTTTAAGACCACGGCTTCACAGCCTCGGTGGTTAATAAAGCCTATTAGGTTACTGTTTCACCTTTCTATGGGGAACGGTTTTTAAGTTAGGCCTTATTGTTTAAGACCATGGCTTCACAGCCTCGGTGGTTAATAAAGCCTATTAGGTTACTGTTTCACCTTTCTATGGGAATCTGATAGTGGCATATTTTTTGTTAGGAATTATTATGTTGGTTCAACTAATTAAATAATTACTTGAGTTGTTAGTGAGATTGAATTAATTAATAATTATTATTTAATCCTATTTGTTAGTCATTGTTAATTGTTAGAATATCCTATGAAATGGTTGGACGTAGATAGAATGGGAGGATAAATTTATGGGAGATGAAGCTTAAATATGGGGTTTGTTGAAATGTGCATACTATAAAGTAGGAGCGCAACAGCCCATCAAAGACTGTATGAATACATCTCTCTTATCAATAATGTTAAAAAATTGTATTGAGTACTTGAATGTGGGTATTGTTCATTGTTAACTCTAACCAAATCCAACATTTTTCACCTATTCATCCTAGCATAAGATATTTTGAACACCAGAAAACGAGAATGTCAATTGATAGGTTAATTTCATTTTTAATGTATTTCAGGATGCAATTCTTTATTCTAACTAGGCTTTATGAGTGCTTCCTACATGCATAACCTGACCACAACATTAAACTCACATCGTTTATTATGTTGGGTCAAATGATCATAATTATTTGTGTATTCTGGTAAGATTTGAATTGTATGGGGTGAATTGTGCAAGTATTTCTTCTTGGTGTTGTCTTTTTGTGAATGGCTTTGATTCAGGTATTTTAGTGGGCAATAAATGTTGGCAATGATAAAAATTAAAATCATCCTTTTACATGTGGATGTTCCAGATAATATTTTTGGAGACAATCTGCAATGATGAAGCTATTCTTGAGCGTAACATTCTTCTTAAAATCCAACAAAGCCCTGACTATTCAGATGTGTAAGTTGGAATCCCATTTTTTTGGCTGTTTCCTAGAGCCTTACAGTGAGGTATGCTGCATTTAAATCTACTGTGTACATTTTCTACCATTGTCATTGGATTACCATAAATTTTGAAATTTGGTAAGGCATTCCTTGCAGGACAGACTTTGAAGCAGGTGTACAAGACTTTAAAACCCGGCTAACTAATTATGAGAAGGTTTACTTCTTAACATTTTAATTCAGAAATTTTTTGCAAGTCTTAATGTCTATATGGTGCTAGCACCTGCCAAAATTCTCAAAGAAGTATTCCAAAATCTACTTTCCCTCTGAATATCAGGTCTATGAACCAGTTGAAGAGGGCTCTTACATAAAAATGATTGATATGGTCAGCGGCCAAGGAGGACAGATACAGGTACATACATGTCTTAACCTCATAGATCTCTTTGTAGATCTTAAACTCTTTCTGTTGACTGCAACTTGTAGCTGTCAATATGACAAGACTTGACACATAAAAAGTCAGATAAATGGGTGGGTACCATATAGAGCTGTGGCCTTGTATATATTCTACTTTGAGAGGAAGAAAAGTTGGGTGCTGTCCCAACTCCCAAGAATGGGACTTGTCATATGATACTTAGCATCAAAATTTCTTGGTACCGTAGTAGTTACAGGGTTTGCTGAGTTCTAAGGTGGGGCAGGGCAAATGAGGTGAGTGAATCTCCATGCCAAGAATGTCACTAGATCCACCATATACCATAATTATAGGACCCTCTGAATCCAGAGGAGACATACACCAAATGAGGCCTGCAGACTTGCTTATGAATCTCAGCGAGTTTCTGACAAACTTGCTGAGTTTTGCAGACTTGTCAGGAATTGTGAGTCGTAATGGTCAGACTTAGCTGGCCAATATTCCCAGAGAAATCCCCCCCAAAAAACAAGTGACCAGATTTGGATTTTACCAAAGTAACCAAATTTTGAATTATTTAGGACACTCGAGGGGTATTCTTTCTTCAAGTAATATCTGTTTCATTCTCATTCAGTGAGGGATTAATACTGCTTTATTGCCTTGATGTCTGCATTTTCTTAAGGATTTGAATCTTGAATAAAAGTGATAAAATTATTAAAATCGGCATGTGCCATGCAAGTCTGTATGGGCTCAAAGGCATTGATTTGGGCTTGGTGGTGGGGGCCCCTCGACCCTGCCCCATATTGCCATAGGGAACACATTATTTGGGTACTATTCCCAAATCCTGTGAGGGGTGCTGCCCCTTGACCTTGCTAGGGGCTGCCACCTGCAGACTCTCATTCTGGTTTTAACAAACAAAAGATAAAAATTGCTGGGACTGCTTATGAATTTTTAAATTTCTCAAGCTTTTACTGATTAATTCCCAAGAAATTGAATTATGATTATACTTTTGATTTGCCAATTCAATTCTGATCTCAAGTAATGCTACTATGGCTGCAACAATATGGAGGACCTATTTGAGATATGAGTGTAGAACACCATAGAGCTAGTGATGCTAGGTTGAGTGATATAGATCCTGTCAACCATGCCACCATTTGGGTTGCGACAAAATCTAAATTTGGTAATGCACTATGACCCAAGAGTTTGTGCAATACATTCTCAAGAATAATAGGGCTTCCTTATTGCTATCCTAATTGGACAGAATGGGGTTACTTTCAACAACTAGCACATTGGTGTCACACAACCTTACTTCGTTGCACCAAATGTAGATTGATTCACAAAGTCACTTGATCATATGGTGACATAGGTAATGTTGTATAGCTGTGTGCCCTGCCATGCTATGACACATCAAAACTATAAGGGTATAGAGCAGGCTTGACTTCTTGACTTAGCTCCTCTATGGCCTATGCATTAGCATGAGACACTACAATTACCTTTGCACAACTCTAAGATAAGTATTCAATTCAAGAATAACATTTCATTCTTGTTAACATTTTAATTTGTCATTTTCAAGACAACTCAAACTAGAACAATGTGAGGGAATCCTATCTTCAAATTTGTAGGGAGGAAATCCTCTCTTCAAATTTGTAGGGGAATTGCCTTGATCTAATCTTCTCCTCAAATATAAATAAACTAGATTGTTACTTATACACACTTTATCTTTTGGGGGTTTCGCATGTAAACAAAATGCTTGAAAACAATCTAGACCTATCTTTTTGATCTCAAAGGTAGGGCCACAGATTGAAAGTTCTTAGATCGCCAAGACGAGTACAATGGTACTTTCCATATGCGGATTCTACATCTTGGGAGCACTCCACACCATAGTTTGAAGACTCGAACTTGGCAGCCCAAAATTTTGGCTCGGACTTGATGTAGTCAGCAAGATAGAAATAAATAAAGAAATAAATAATTGTGTTAAAATGTAATTAAGTCCCCGACTGTTGGTTGGTTGTACTTGGTAGTTGTCGACGGTTGGTGTCCTTAATCGATGTCGGCTGGTTGTATATTGTATGTTTGCATTTGTAGTTGGGGACCACACACATTCTATATTTTGTACTTATTGGCCTATCTGATGAATGAAGAATACGATACATATATTTTGTGCATTGTTTGAGTAATTGATATGTTTTATTACTGCTGTTATATATTTCCGTTTACTTTGTGTTAATCGGTGAAGTAGCATTTGTGAGTAAACATTTGGTGCTGTTGCTGATACGAACCCTGGTGATCCACAACACATAGATGAGAATCACGACAATGTAATGGGATAGCCAATCGAAGAACTGTGCAAGAAAACAAAGAAAGAGAGGATGTGTTGACAAAAGACTTGATAAATCTGTGGGACATTTTGCTAAAGGAACATGTATGGAGGTGTTGATGTGATTTTTTGTGACCGCACCAATCAGCAGAACAAAGTATCCGAAGGCTACTCCATTCTCTCTTGATCAAAGTATTCTGTACGCTAAGATTGCGAGAGAGATCATACGTTCAACTCCAAGGTTCCGATAATGCAATGGAATACCCTCAGTTGGTTCGTTGTGATTTGCTGTTTTCACGAAGGGACTTACACAATTGTTCAGAATGTTTGCAGTTGACAGCAGGTTAATGATGAAAGGGATTTTTGTGTGTGATGCGAATGATTTGGCAATAAGGTACAAACTTCCTAAAAACTAACCAGAAATGCACTATTTAAATGAGTGCAGGGTTTAGAAGATTTAAATTCTAGTCTAAGTGCAAGATGTGTGGAGCTTGACTTTAGCAGACTTCAACCGGACTTTGCCTTGCCTCGCGTTGGACAACTTCAACAAAGTCAGTGCAATCTTCAAGGGAGCAGCGAAAGGTATTCAGATTACAACTCAACATGCAAATACCATTAGAACGACGCATACAAACACATGAATCACAATCGAAGTTAAGTTTGAAAAGGATTCTAGTTGACCACACAAGGAAAGCTTACCATCAACAAGCTTACTAGTGGTATGGATTAAGCGAAGCTGCTTCAATCAAACACCACAATCCACAACTAACTACTTGCATGAAAATGGAAATTACTCTAATCTAAGCTACTTGAAGTAAAAGAGATGAAAAAATCTTGCTAGTTGCTCATAACAAAAGACGAATTCACCATCAATGAAAGCTCTCTTTATTATGATAGTTTTCACAACAATCTCTTACTAAGTTCTCAAGGGAAAACTTTCCTTCTCCTTCAAACTATGGTATGCTAAGCTATCTCTCTGCTCTAACAGAATGTCTATTCTCTGATCTAATCTGATGTACAAATTGTTGGTTGAAAATTTTGTATTCTCGTGAAAGCATACAAAATTGTGGTTTCAACCACAGCACGTGAGATTAAACTCTCCTAATTAAGGGAAGGCTCCCCCTTTAACTAAATAAAACTAAATGGGTAGGACAGCAATCATTCCTCTTATTTCAGAAAAGATTATGTTCTTTTCTCTTCTCAGAAAAGAAATAGTAAAAGTTAATAAAACTTATTACAGTAGCTATGCAGTGAAATCAAGAAAGAGGAAATAAAGTTTCCTGAAAGTACAAAGACTTCTGTCACTTCCTCCGGGACGGGAAAGCAACCAATAAGCACAAAGTCTTAAAGAATGAGATCCTATCTACCCTTTTCAGAATGATTACTTAATGAAAATATACAACATAAAACAGCACAAAGTCTGTAACTACGATGTATTTTTTGATTACTCTAAATGAGAACTACTACGAGCACAAAGTCTCACAATTCTTCTCAATTTCTAATACTAACTACAAATTCAATCTTCTGTCATGTCCCCATTTTTGGCGAGCATCAGTGACCGTGAGATTGGCCTATCATGAGACCCTCGTAGGCTGACAGAGTGGTTAGAGGGTCGTTTCAGAGCTTGGCTCAGCTTCAGATTGGCAGTTTTGATCGATTGGCTTTCGTTCGGGCTCATTCGGAGACTTTTTGCAGAATTGCTATTTTTAGCAGTTCCTGGCAGGCAGTGTGGGACCACTGCTATTTTTAGCAGTATGGCTTTGGCGGCATCCGGATTCACTTCAGAGTTCGTCAGCTTCAGACGGAACAGTAATCGGATGAGTAACGGGCGAGATATTAATATTTAATTATATTAATTAAATATTAATTATTTAATGATTATAATGTAAAGTTATAATATTAAATTATAACTTAAGTTATCTGCCTTGAGGGGTGCGCCCATCATCAGGAAGGGGCCAGTTGGACATTTAAATTAATATTAAAATATTTGACGGAGACTATTGAAAATAATAAAAGAATTAAAAGTCAATATTTTAATAATCCCTATTATTAAGGAATTCGCCCTTTTGAGAAGAATAAAGGTTTTGCATTGGAAAGAGAGCCATTATTACAGTTGTTGAATCAGGAATTGATCAAGTCTTTGCCAGAGCACAGAGACCTTAGGGTTTCGTCTCGAAAACGTCGGAGAACGAGCCATCTCCTTCGAAGCAGTTCAAAGGATGTGAAATAACATCTGATTTATTGCCAGTTGAGAAATTTCTTCATGCAGGAGGAATTACAGAGCATCACAGTTGATACAAACATCAGAGATTATTGTTTTGCAGAGAGTCAGCATTATCCATCATTCAGAATACCTTCTATACATTAAGGCGCATATTCTTTGTGGTTCTGGAGACTTAGTAGAGAGGCCGTACAAAGTTATTTATTGCTGATTGCTGTAGGCCGTACCTCTGTACCTGGCCGTACTATTCAAGGGAAGCAATACTTAGGTTTTCAGAGAGTCCTTTGTCCAGAAGATCACTTGCAGGTTTGGCGCACCTTATACAGAGGTCCAGACATTAATTGAAGGAAGCCGTACAAACATTGAATGCTGTTCTGATCTGGCCGTACTTTGTACAGCAGGGCCGTACCTTCACTAAGTTGAATCATTGCATTTAAAACACATTTCTTCATAGAAGATTCCCTGAGGAGTTAAGTCAGTGCAGGCGCCTAATATCCAGAGAACTGGAAAGCTACAGAGGAAGCCGTATAATTTAATTGTTTGCTGCTGTCATTATTCTGGCCGTACTACTGTATTACCTGGCCGTACCAGCAGAAAAAGGGTGTATTCTTTACCTAAGGCAAACGCCTTACTTATTGGCCTTTGGTCTTCCATTCTGGAGGCACATACATCTCAGGAACAGTGTGCAAGCTTTGAAGATCAGGAGAAGCAGATAGTGGTGGAGCCGTACTATCATCTGGAGAATATTCATTGCTGTTTCAAAATCAGATTTTCAAATATTCATTGCTTTTTCCTTTGCATGTCACCAGAACTTCATTGTAGTCATTGCAAAAGAATAATAAATGGTCTGGTTTCAATATTCGTGTTAGGGTTTGCCATTTATGAAGATAGAACATTTTAAAAGCATTTATTTCAATTATTGCAAAAATCGCCATATTTCATTTATTGTTCAAACCCTTGAAAACGTTCAAAAAACCAAAACGTCAGAAAAGACACAAAAAACTATCAGATTCAGAGCAGAGGGAAACTGGGGTTTCTACATCTTCACATTTACAGCACAAAGATTGCAGATATTTAAATTGAATCTCTCTTTAGCAATATTCCACAATTCTCAAGTAGTTACAAAATGATGCTCCAAAATGACATAAGAACATGAAGGATGCAAAATAGGAATTCAACTCAAAGTCTGAAATTCCAACTTCTTGATATTACTTGAAAATTCACAATTATCAACTATAAAGCTCAAAGACTTTATGAGTATAAAATTCTGCAGAGTTTTCTTGCTTGCTAAAAAGATAAAAGATTACAATAGACCCCCTCAAGTATTTATAGGAGGGAGGTCTGAAGAAAAAGGTGGGAGGATCTCAACAAACTTGAGAAAATCTCTCAACCGATAACTAATTGCAATTGACTTATTCAAATTTACAATCCAAATTGTGATTTGTTTTGTAAGAAATTAAATGTAATTATATTTTTCAAAATTGCAAGAAAAGAATTCTTGCAATTGCAAAACTTGTTTTTACATATACTTTGTCGAAAGTAAAAATATATAAAACAACCTAATATTTTAATGTCTCATTCCTATCTTTGAAAGATAAGAATTTGCTGATGATCATCTGCAATTCATTTGCATCGGGGCCCAGTGTGTTCTTGGCTACTGTAACAGTCTTCAAGATTACATCAAAATATCTGATTGTTGCAAGTCTATGTTCTTCATAAGCAGTTTGCATTTTATCAAGGATTATTTGATGATTAACAAGCTTGTGAATTGAATCCATGGTAAACTGCTCTGATTCCAATTGTTGACGAAGATTTGCTGCCATTTCTGTAGTAACTAAATCAGCTGCAAGTAATTCACCTTCATGATTCAAAACTGTGCAAGGGATTTTCTCAAAACTTGAAAGAATATCCTGCTGAACTTCATCACTCATTTCTAATGTGGCCTAGATATCTTTGATAAGATCTTGAATAACTAATGACTTATTTGTCATAAGTTCTTCAAATTCTATGTATTTCTCTCTGTTTGGTAAGATTGAATTACTGCATAGAACTTGTAGCTTGGTTTGATCTATCTCATGCCAGATTTTTAAATCCTTTTCAAGTGAATTCAAACTTTTCTTGAAAGCTTCCAAAGTTTGATTCAACTTTATTTTGGCTATTCTGACATTTTTCAAAACTTGTAATGTTTTTTCAATCATTGGTATGCTTTGATCAATCAAGTGTGTTGCCCAAGAATCAACTGCTTTGGCCTTTTGTGCAATTTTCTCTAATTGCCTGACTCATTTATTAGGAGCAACTGTAGATATTGAATCAGTTGTTTCTGATGATCCAGTAATCTTTGAATAACTGAAATTAGCTGATCATTGTCCTCCTTAAGCTTCTCCTTTTTGGCTAGAAGTTCATTGTAGCTTTGTGCCAAAATTGTTACTGAACTCTAAGCATCTTGCATCATGTTAGCATGAGTCTACTTGCCTAATTCCACCCTAGTGAACCTGTAATCAGACACCTGCATCTCTTCATGTGGTTTGTCAACAAGAGGTTCTGCAATCTTAGCATATTTCATTTTATTGTTATCAATAAACACTTGCGAGACTGTTTTTGCCTTCTTTGCAACCATTGGTTTCGATTTCTTCAATTTTTGGAAATCAAAAACATCAGGAGACACTGCTTGTTTCTTTCTTTTGGGAGCAATTGAATTTAACCATGGAGGAAGATCCAAGGTTGTCACATCAGAAAAAACAACTGCAGTTTGTGTAGAAATAGACTCAGTTTGTGTTACAACAGAAATTCTAGGGGGTGCCTCAGTTTGTACAACTATATTTTGTTCAGAAGACAAATTACGACTAGGATCAGCCATGAAACAATTAAAGCTTGTTACTGATGTATCAATTTCTGGGAAAGTTATTTCTGACATGGCCAAAAAGATTGGATTTGCATCAAAAATACTCTCCAAGTTATTGGGTAAGCTTCTCATGGGTGTATTCATTATTGATGAGGATTGGTGACTAGCCCCTGGAGGTAGGATAGAAGGAACAAATACTGTGGAGAAGGAATCAACATCACTGTCGATAGGGGAGATAGGAGATATTGCTGAATTAGGTATTGGAGCTTCAATGAGAGGAGTCATTTCACTCAGAATGGTAGAGGTTTCAAGAACCTCGTCTTCTTCTTGCTGATCCAAAACTTGAATCTGCATTTTCTTAACTTCTTTCCCCTTTATTGTTTCCTTTTCCAACGGTTCCTCCACAGCTCGGCTTACCCTTAACTTAATTCTGGTACCTGAAGAGGAAGCTCCTTCTTTTGATTTGTCTCTAATTTCTGACTTTAATCCTTTAGGTCCAGCCGGATCATCTTCAGCCCTGACTCTGATTTTAATAGTCTTGACACCTATGCTTTTGAGCCAAGTGTTGGTGTTTGCCAAGACTGACTGAAACCTATCAAAAATAGAGACAGATTCCTTTTGAGACCACTGGATTGCAGGAATGGGCGCATTAGCAACCTCTTGTTCTTCATATTCAGGATCTAAAACCTGCCTATCATCAATTACACCTTCTGGAATTAAGGTCAGATTCAGATCAATAATTTGCTCCACTATGAGACTACAATAATCCATTCTATATATATCTTTTTCTGTCCGGAGGTCTGCCCAAATGTCTTCAATGCGGTGCACATGAGTGAAGGCTCTTTTAATTTTGTCTTTCATCCTTCTATAATCAAAATCCATTCTGGCCTGAAATCTCTTCAATGTTATTTCTTGAAGTTCAGTCTCCATTGCTTTGGTTCTTGAGGAAGTCGTCAAAGAATACCTCCCAATTACCAATGGATTATGTGATGAAATACTGATTCCAGCCTTGTGTTGTGTAGCTTGACGTGCATGATGTAGAAACCCTAGTTTCCCCTATTCTCCGAATCTGACAGTCTTTTGAGTCTTTTCTGACGTTTTTGGTTTTTTTTGCAATTTTTGAGTTTTTGAACAATAAATGAATGGTACGACTTTGCTAGAAATTAATGATAAATTCTATAAAATGCTAGATGGACAATATGTGTAGGAAATACAAGATAGAATGAAGGCGTTTCATCTATTATTCGTATGAGCTCAATACAACAAAGATCTGCTAACATGCAATAATGAAATAATAATTTTTATTGAAAAAAAACCTGGTAAACCAGCAACAGCTGAAGGTATAGATCTGGTATGGCTGAGACAATAAATGCCCTTCTCCCTCTGAATGGTGATTGCAGATGACTCCCAATATGCAGGCGCCTCCAGTGATGAAAGTTTGAAGCAAATCTAGAAGGCGTTTCTCAAAGGATGAAGAAACACGTCTTTTGAGCAGGTACGGCCTGACAGAATAGTACGGCCTATCAGAAACAGCATTAAAGATTGTACGGCCTCCTCAAAATCAATGTCCAAGTCTCTGTAAATGGTGCGCCTAGATGAATAGATGCTCTCTGAATGCAAACACTGAATAAACTCTGAAGATTGAATATTCTCTAAAGCTCTGTGATTTCCTCTGTCTGAAGAAACCTCTGCTGCAATAAATCAAGTGGTATTTCACACCCTCTGAATTGCTTCCAATGGAGATGGCTCGTTCCCCAAGGAATTCGAACTTGAAACCCTAAAGTCTCTTGCTCAAATCAATTTGATCAGTTCTCAAAATTCAATAATCACATAATGGCTCAATTCCCAATGCAATTGCATAATAACCCTCAAAAGTGCGATTTCCTTAAAGATAGGGTTTTCATTAAAAATTCGCACTTTTATTATTTTATTACTTTTTCCATAGTCCTCAGCCAAATTTTATAATAAAATATAATCACAAATTTGGCCCCCTTCCTGATGATGGCGCACCCCTCAAGAAGAATCACTTAAGTTATAATTTAACATTATAACTTTATATTATAATCATTAAATAATTAATATTTAATTAATGCAATTAAATATTAATATTTCTCTCGTTACTCATCCGATCACTGTTCGTCTGAAGCTGACGAACACTGAAGTGATTCTGAACGCAGCCAATCTCATACTGCTAAAAATAGCAGGGGTTCCACGCTGCCTGCCAGGAACTGCTAAAAATAGCAATTTTGCAAAAAGTCTTCGATCGAGCCCAAACGAAAGACTACTGATCAAACTCTGCTAACTGAAGCTGAGCCAAGCTCCGAAGTGACCCTCTATCCAGTATATCGGCCTACGAGGGTCGTGTGATAGGCCAACTCGTGATTCGAGATGTCATCGAAGGGGACATGATATCTCCGAAATCTTTCTTGTCCTCAAGCAACTTCAATGCCGATACGCAGACTTCCTCGCCTCCCATGTCGATCCTCAACCGCAAATCTCCATTTCACCAGATATTCCCTCGATAGTCCTCCGACGAACTGCCTCCCTATATACCCGTGATGGACTCGTGCAATTAGAATCAACTTTCCCTCATCATCTAAGGGAGGTAGAACTGCAGATGGTACCACATGATGACCCAACGCCTTCTTGAGGCGTGATACATGAAATACGTTGTGTACCCTGCTCTCTGCTGGAAGCTCAAGCTCGTAAGCCACCTCGCCAACTCTCCTCAGGATCCTGAAAGGACTGTAATAACGTGGCTTGAGCTTCTCTGACCCACTCTTCCTAAGGGTGGACTGACAGTAGGGCTGCAGCATGAGGTAAACCATGTCACCAACCTCGAAATGCATCTTCGTCCTCTTCTGGTCTGCATAGTGTTTCTGCTGATTCTGTGCCTTGGCTATATTTTCCTTTGAGAGCCCTCATAGTGTCCCGACTCTCCGCAACCAACTTCGTACCAAGACTCGCTATCGCCAAGAGCAACCAAGTCCCCGCGACCTCATACCCGCATAACGCCATGAAGGGTGACATCCGGAATGGTCATATGGAATGTCGAATTATAGCAATACTACACAAGTGTATCCATTTGACTCCATGCCTTCGGCCGCCTCGCTATGTAGTTTCGAGGTAACCTTTCCACCCACTTGTTCACAATCGCCACCGCCCATCAATCATGCAGAAACTAGTGTTCTGAGTGAGCTCGCTCTCACAAAGTTCACCTCTGCCGGGTTACTCAGAACCGCTATCTCTCAAGGCCACGATGCCCGAGGCAACCCATGAAGTCCGAATAATTCCTCGCGAAGAAAACTCTCACTGCGGTAGCCGCGGTAGCGGGTGGACGGAAGAAGTGGGCATACTTCGTAAGCCGATCCACAACTACATAAATGCAATCTCGCCCCTGGGCTTTAGGCAAGCCTGTAATAAAGTCCATCGACAGGCATTCCCACTTCCTGTCAGGAATCGGAAGTGGCTGCAATAAACCTGCCGGGTACGTGTTCTCCTGCTTGTTCTGCTGACAAACAGGGCACTCACGCACATACTGAAGAACATCGGCCTTGAGTCCTTTCCAGGTGAATCTCTCCCGAATCTGCCTGTAGGTTTTGAAGTATCCAGGATGTCCTGCTGTAGGCATGTCATGAAAGGCTCGCATAACAATGTTCTTCACCTCTGAACCGGGAATCAGAAATATCCTATGCTTGTAAATGATCAAGTCATTCACAAGTGTATACTTGGTATCAACTGCTGATCCCTCAACAATACTGGAGGCCCAACTATTCTTGGCATACTCTGCCACTATCATATGCCTCCAATCCTCCGAGATATGAACCATAGTGCTCAAGTACGGTCTACGTGAAAGTGCATCCGCCACTACGTTCTGTGTACCTTTGATATATGAAATATCAAAGTCATAAGCCTGCAACTTACTGACCCATTCTGCTGCTGTCATTAAGATCTCGCTGCCCTAAAAAGTGTCTCAACTGTTGTGATCAGTTTTAATACAGAATTTGCTGCCAACAAGATACTGCCTGAATTTTGCTAAGGCATGCATAATCGCGAGCATCTCCTTATCATATATGCTATACAATCTCTCGGGTCCCCTGAGCTTGCGGCTCGTACACAATCGGGTGCTTGTCCTGCATAAGCACTGCACCAATGCCCTCACCTGATGCATCACATTGAAGCTCAAACGGCTTCGTAAAGTCGGGTAGTGCCAAAACAGGGCATGTGGTCATCAACTCCTTGAACTTCATAAAACACTCCTGTCCACAGAAGTCCAAACAAATGGCCCCTTCTTCATTAAATCTGTCATCGGGGCTGCATGTCGTGAATAACCATTCACGAACCTACGGTAGAATCCACACAATCCGAGAAACCCTTTCAACAGGTGTCAGGTTTGTGGGCCAATCAATAATGGCGCGGATCTTTTCAGGATCCATGCGCACTCCATCTGCACTGATAATATGACCAAGATATAGCAATTCGGTCATTCCCAAGTCACACTTGGATTCCTTGGCGTACAAGGACTCCCTCTCCAAGATACTCAACACTGTCTCCAAATGAGCCAAGTGCTCCTGCCATGTCCTACTATATATGAGAATATCATCGAAGAATACCAAACGAACCTCCTCAGCTGTGAATGAAAAACCCGGTTCATCGTGGACTGAAATGTAGCCGGCGCATTAGTGAGCCCAAATGGCATCACTACGAACTCAAAGTGCCCACAATGACATCTGAAGGCCGTCTTCTCTATGTCCTGCTCACGGACTCTGATCTGATGATAACCCGACCGTAAATCAATTTTAGTGAAGTAACATGCCCCATGGAGCTCATCAATAAGCTCGTCAATCCTCGGTATCGGGTATCTATTCTTGATTGTCCTCTTATTCAGGACCCTGTAATCAATGCACATACGTAACGTTCCATCCTTCTTCTTCACCAATACAACAGAAGAAGCGAACGGTGATTTGCTTGGTCGAATGTGACCCATAGCAAGTAACTCCTTTATTGTCTTCTCGATCTCATCCTTTAATCTTTTAGGATGCCTGTAAGGAGTTATCATAACGGGTTTCGCACCCTCCTCGAGCTCAATGATGTGCTCTATGCCTCTGTCTGGAGGTCTACCTGGCGGAATATCACTGAACACCTTGTCATGCTTGATTCTCAACTTCTGAATGTCCGGATGATACTCTGTCTTTTGCTGTCCCTCCTGTATAGGTGCTAAATGACACTCGGCAGCCCACTCTACCATGTCATGACGCATGAGCCGCTCCATTCGGCGAAAAGAAATTGTTTTAAGGTCGCTGTCCCGAATTGCCTTAAGTATGTGAGTCTTCCCGTCGACCTCAAAACGAATCTCCATGTTCTTGAGATGAAGTGTGACCTCCTCCAATGAATGTAACCACTTCATTCCCAAGACCAAATCAATGTCCCCCATATTAACAACATAATAATCTGCCTTGAACTCATAGTTGTTCAAGCGTAAAGGGAGATCCTTAATCATGCGTTCGCATCTCAAAGTATATCCATCTGCCACTTTGACTCTGATGCCCTCGAACTCCTCAGTGATGAGTCCACGTTTCTCAACGAACCTAGCATCTATGAAATTATGCGTGGCTCCTGTATCCAATAGGGTAATGACCCTCTGACCTGCTAATACACCACGAAGCCGGAAAGAACCCTCCTGCTGAATGCTAGATAAACGGGCCTCCTGTACCTGAAGCTCGGGCTCTGTCTCTGCTCTAGGCTCTGGAGCCTCTGACTCTGAATCATCTGAATGCTCTGGCTGTTCGGAATTTTCTAATTCGGAGTCCTCATAATACGCCCACATCACACGATTTTCCTTGCCCTTAGGTCTTAGAGGACAATCGTGATTGGCATCATATGGTCCCTTGTAGTAGAAGCAAAGCTTCTTCCTGCGAAGGTCATTAAGGGCCTCACGATCCAAAGGTGGGAATGCTGATTTACCTTTCGAATCGTTTTTAAAGTCTGATTTTTCTTTGTTATAATCAGATTTATCCTTATTTTTATTCAAGCCCTTGTTATCCCTGAATGATGAAGAACCTCTGGAGTTGAATCTACTCGACGGTGCTGTTAACTCCATGTTCCGTGCTTTCTTCATCGCCTCCTGTAATGACGGAGGATCGAAGGCTTTGATCCAGCCTCTCAGTGGCTCGGTCAAACCCTCCATGAAGAGTACTACCAATCTCCTCTCTGATATGCTCGTAACCATGACGGATAGCCTTCAAAGTCAATGTATATAAGACTCTGTGACCGCCACTCGGGCCTCAACTGCATAAGTCTCAAGTAGGTTTCCTCGGATCTTTCCTGCCAAACCTCTCAAATCCACCCATCTACCTAACTCCTGGTATGTAGTGATCCTGTCATGCTGTAAAGTCACCATGCCGTGGTGCCACCAGTCGTAAGCCACTCCCTCGAGGTGCAGTGTAGCGTATCTAATAGCGTCTCTCTCAGCCATCGGACACAAAGTGAGGAATGTATCAAGCTTTCTAATCCAAGCTTGGGCTGTCATCTTCCCACTACCATCGAACATCGCTAAGTTAAGCCTGTTAGTTGCATGTTTGAGCTCGTTATTCTCATTGCTAGCCCCTAACTCAGTTTCGAGCCTCGTTGTGTTCTCTCAGGTGATAAAACGGCCAAAAGTGATCCGGGTTTCTCCCGGGATCAGTAGGAGGTATCAACTCCCACTCCTCGTTCGCTGCCATAAGGTTATCAAGAACAACTTTCAGGTTCTCACTGTATAGCCTCACTCTGCCTCGTCATGGGAAAGTAGGCCTAGTAGGCCTTCGCCGCCCGGGTGGACACCGGCCCTAGGAGCTCTCCTGCGGACTCCTCGCCTCTCACTCCTGGGCTATCGCCACGATGTGTGACGGGTCTCCTGAGTACTCCACCTCAGAGGCTACACCGGCTAACTGCTGCAATACCTCAGTCGACTGTCGTTGACCTGCACGTAGATCTCTGAGTGCATGCAAGACCTTTGCATCATCCTGATCTCTGTTATTCTGTGGGATCTCTGTCCTAGGTATATCTGTCCTCTCAGCCCTGTCATTCCTGTCAGCCATTTTTTCTGGCTGTCTGCTCAAACTACTATCAAGGCTCGTCTGCGAGTATAGTACCTGTATGTATCAAATCCTCTGGCTAATATGATGGCTAAACCCTCAGGATGGCAGGATTTAGCTCTGATACCACTGTAGAAACCCTAGTTTCCCCTGATACTGATTCTGACTGAGTTTTTAGGTTTTTCTGACGTTTTTGGTTTTTTTGCAATTTTTGAGTTTTTGATGCAATAAATGAATGGTACGATTTGCTTGTAAAATAATAATAAATTCCATAAAAATGCTAGATGGCCAATATGCTTAGGAAATACAAGATAGAATGAAGGCGTTTCATCTATTATTCATCTGGTATCAATACAATCAAGATCTGCTAACATGCAATAATGAAATAATAAATTTTATTGTAAAAACCTGGTAAACCAGCAACAGATGAAGGTACAGATTTTGTACGGCTGCAATAATGATTTTCTTCTCCTTCTGTCTGGTAATCTCCAACGCCTTCTGGAACCCCAATGCCCTTATTGATGCAATCTGGAAGTCTGGAAGAAAGGCGTTTCACTTGAAGATGAAAGTACGGCCCAAGGACAGGAAGTACGGCCTGCTGCAAGGTACGGCCTGTCAGAAAACAGCAACAAAATGTACGGCCTCCTCTGTAATCAATGTCCAAGCCTCTAGAAATGGTGCGCGTAGATGAATGGATACTTTCTGAATGTAAACACTGAATAAACTCTGAAGATTTGATATTCTCTGAAGCTCTGTGATTTCCTCTGCCTGAAGAAACCTCTGCTGCAATAAATCAAGTGGTATTTCACACCCTCTGAATTGCTTCAAGTGGAGATGGCTCATTCCCCAAGGAATTCAAACTTGAAACCCTAAAGTCTCTTGCTCAGATCAATTTGATCAGTTTCTCAAAATCAATAAATCTCATAATCGCACAATTCCCAAGGCAAATGCACTATATGGCTGAAAAGTGCGATTTCCTTAAGAATAGGGTTTCAATTAATATTTGACTTTTTAATTCTTTTAATTCTCCATAGTCTTCAGTCAAATATTTTAATATAATTTTAAATGCCAAATTGGCCCCCTTTCCTGATGATGGGCGACCCCTTAATGAAATCACTTAAGTTATAATTTAATATTATAACTTTATATTATAATCATCAATAATTAATATTTAATTAATATAATTAAATATTAATATCTTCCTCGTTACTCATCCGATGACTGATCTGTCTGAAGCTGACGAACTCTGAAGTGATTCCGAATACTGCCAAAGCCATACTGCTAAAAATAGCAGGGGTCCCACGCTGCCTGCCAGGAACTGCTAAAAATAGCAACTCTGCAAAATGTCTCCGATTGAGCCCAAACGAAAGACTACTGATCAAACTCTGCTAACTGAAGCTGAGCCAAGCTCCGAAGTGACCCTCTATCCAGTCTATCAGCCTACGAGGGTCGTGTAATAGGCCAATCTTGTACTCCGAGAGATGTCACTGAGAAGGGGACATGACAACTTACAAAAGAAGTAGACCTAAAAGAGCTAATGTACATACAATGTAAAGGAACACTTTGTTAATCGAGCCTAGTAACGAACTACTGAAGCTATTGTGATTTTCTGCAACCCCAAAAACCTGGAGAGTGAGGACACCCAACAGTGGCAACATAATGTTAATGTCTATCAAGGACAATCACAAATTTATTGGCTGAAAAATCCACATATTAAATCTTTAAACTCTTCTTTCATTATTATCTCTTCTGCTAGCCATTTGGTACCCACTATGCCAATAGTGTTTTGTGCGGTCATAATCTATTCAAGGGGACACACACTCCCCTTTATTCTTTATTTTCTTCCCATAAATTGAGGCTTTTTCCTCTCTCAGTTACAAATGTCTGTCCCCTACAACTTTCAGTTTTTTATTACATTCCCTTTCTCATCAACCTTTTCACCAACAAAATAGTGGGAGAACAAGCTATCAGCCCTAGTCACCCTGTATGCCCATCACTCTCCCCTGAATCCAGTGGTAACTCTCTCCAAAGGAAAGAGTCAACTCTCCCTATTGATCTGGTCAATATTAATGATTGTTTGGGACTGCTAGCTGCCATTGACACTAAACAAGTCGAAACCAATAACCTGCAAATGTGTCTCTATCTTAGTCTTTTACATTTAGGATCAGAAAGATAATTAGTGAATTCTGGGGTGCCTCACTCCTCGCTATGAATGCCTTTATTTGTTGAGGCAAAATTTTATATGCCTCCCAAGTAGAATATAAACCATTGTGGAAATCCTCTGTACAAAGAAATGAGGGCATCATCTGGCTTATGCAGTGCAACTCAATTGCCACGATATTGCTGTGTGCTTTGCTGCCTGGCCCTGTGCATTTCCTCAAATGACTAATACTGTTGGTCAGGAGACCTTGTACCCTCATCAGTCATTTCAAGGAGTGACTATTGGACAAACATATTGCACTGTGAACATGGGCAAGGCACATGAATGACTTTGGGTGCTCTCCCAATAAGTGACATCGTGTTTGAAGACCATGCCCCTTTTTGGGAGATATGCTGCTTTATCCTTTGTTACAAAATACTGAAAAAAATTTAACTCAAAACATTTTAGTTACGTCATGATTTTATATAGTATCTGTATATTTTATCTTTTGCTGTTGTCTATCATTAAATGCTTATTGTCATTAGTTTAGTCACTTAGTTTAGTTTAATATCAATAATCTGACTTAAACGTCATGATTTTATATAGTATCTGTATATTTTATTTTTTGCTGTTGTCTATCATTAAATGCTTATTGTCATTAGTTTAGTCACTTAGTTTAGTTTAATATCAATAATCTGACTTAATCATGCATTGTACTTAGTAATCTCTGCATTTGTTTTGATCATCTTTTGAAAATACTTTGTTCTTCACCTAGTGGCTTTGCCATGGAAGCTTCCATGGTTTTCATAATATTATATAAATATCAATACAATTAACTTTTATCCAAAAGAGTAGGATGTTTCTTTCCCTGCATATATTTTCTATGTTTTCCTTGTTTTTGTTCTATTCACAGATTTTACAGAGAATAAGTTTCATTATTATGCCAAATCATTTCTACATATAATTCATTTAATAAAAATCACACTGTTGTACTCATCAAGCTGATAATGATTAAACTATTCTAGAAAAGAACCTATGTCATGCATAAAATAGAGTGCATCTTCATTCAAGTTTACAAGTACTTGGATGTTAGATAAATTTGCAACTCCTTTTAATATTTATTTAAACATGCTCCAAGAGTTTTTGCTTCTTATTTAACTTGACTAATAGGATGAAACTACACCATTTTTCTCTGCAGGCACAAGTTGCTATATGATAAGTTTAGGAGATTCATGGAGCTCAAAAACCATTGATCTCTACCTCCATCAAAAGTAACTATTACACACCTTTTTGGCATTTATTATATTCAACTTTTGTGTTGATAAGTCAATTACACATTTTCATGCAATATTTGCTTTCTTGTAGAATTGTTATTTTCAGTGGTATTATCAGTGTTTCTTTATCGATTAGAAATAGGATAAATGGCTTATTTTTTCGGTTTATAGGAATCTATGGCATTGGACTTTTACAGAACCATTTTGAGAAAAATGATTGCCAAAAAATATTTGTACAATTTTGTTCCTTTTTCTCATTAACCAAGCTAATGAACCGAAAGTTAGTTTGAGATTAAAGGAAAATGTTATGGTTGAAATTCTGATCAAGGAAAGCTCTTTTCTTCTCCATTTCCCTTTGTACTTTTAAGGTCAAGGTCTTTTAAATTTTCACAAATTCATCAAGTTCATAATTACGCTCCTGCTTTTTTAGGAAAATATTTTTATCTTGGGTTTTATCTTATTAGTTAGCTCTTAACAAAGTTGTAATATTTTATTTTGTCTATCTGGATTTATTTTTGAGTTTCCACCCATTACTGTAGATTGTTTTACAGATGAAAAGGAGACATGATTTCTAGTTAAGTTGATATGCAAGTCATACAACTTAGAGTAGGGAAGGACTAGTCAAACATAACTCCAGGATTCTTATATATAATGTATATGTATAAGTATCCATGTTTATGTGTACTTATTTTACAAATTTTCTTCCATGACACCTTTGATTACTCCAATAGTTTCTGCTTCACATTGTTTCTTGGGACACTGTCTTACTAAGAAGATGATAGCCCCTCCATATTTCTCTAAAAACCAAGGATGTAGGTCCATAAGAAAGATCATTTCAGAATGAGGTGAGGGAGATTGCCAATTATCACATTGTGTTGCATTTATGCCAGTGGGCTTCCTTTCAACCTTTCTAGATCACCATACTAACGAGAAATGGTTAGGCAATTAATGAGGCATCCATAAGGTATACAAGTCCTAATTATGAAAAGGTACACACTAGCTTAATGGCCAAGGAATATTTTTTGTTGTAAACTCTTCACTCCAGCTAATTAGGGATTCATGGGTTGAAATGAGAGTGTCCATATTTTATGGATGGAAAGACTGCAAAAATAGGCCCTTGATTAATAACATTGCATGTGCCCTACAGGGGCAATATTGTTGAAGGTAGTTGATTGTGAGGGTCAAGAATGGAAATTTCATTGCTATCAGCTTGATAGAGTCAATTGAGATTGTGGGGCCTCATAATGTTGTCCAAGTCTTAACTTAGTTACAACATGTTGGCGTTTCAATTCGCGCCTTTGGTGTGCGGATTGGAAACGGGCAACTATGCATAGTTAGACTGCTCTTCAAATTAGGAGGGGAAGCTCCCTCTTTTGCTGATTATGCATAAAAGAAAAAATAAATTAAATTCCAATCTTTTTATCTCAGCTGAGAGCACAAGGTTTATAAAACTCTTTGCGTTGCAGCTAAGGTTTTCTCTGGTTTCGTAACTTCAACTACAACTAGGCCTAAACTTATAACCCTTCTATCTCCTCGAGTAAATTTAGAGCAAGAGGATTTAGAAGTAATGGGGAATGATTTTGGTTTACACAAAACTTAGACAAACTTGTTTCCAAAACACATCTGAAGGCTCATTGCTATTTCAGATGTACGCTGAAATGAAGTTTATGAAAGCAAAACACCGAACGATAAATTTGATCTCAGAATTCCCTCAAAGGCTCATTGCTCTTTTGAGGTGTAGGCTGGAATAAAGATTATAAAAACAATAACATGAAACGATAAACTTGATCTCAAAATTCCCTCAAAGGCTCATTGCTCTTTTGAGGTGTAGATTGAAATAAAGATTATAAAACAACAATATTGAAAGATCTTGAGATTTTGGATCAAAGCAAGGGTGGGCATATGATTTATTTCCTCAAACTCAATTGATGATTACACGTTTTGGGACAGCAAATTGTATGAAGAAGACAAACATACAACATATGATCAACCAAAATACACTGAACTAAGTTAACAGATATTGACTTTAGCAAAGCTTGAAGGCACTAAGGCTCAACAATTTTGTATACTAATAACGGTTAAAATACAATAAGCAAGGTTGCTTTTGTTTATAGACAAACATAGGAGTAGGGAACTTTAAAGTCTCCTTGTGTTAACAATTAGTTCTTGCTAATTAGCAAGACTTATTCCTATGTCTAAACAAAGGTAACTAACAGTTAACTAGAAAGACTACCTTAGTTAACTGATTCTAAAACGATAACTAACTCCAACTGTACAAGAGGTGTCTCCAAAGATAGACATGCATGAAAGGTGGACAGTTAGTTAACTTGGAAAAGGCGTCAAGTTTAACTGTTGTTTTAAATGCTATCTTTGGAAAAGGTGGCACGTCCCAATTGGTAGTTCACTCTTTGTCAGCAATTTGAGCAATCAAGTCCTCTAAGAAGCTGTTAATTGCCTATGCATCTAGACAATTGATACTCTTTTGAATGATGTCATGCCTCTGCAACATCACTTCACCATTCGTAATCTAATTCTGAAAATCTCTTCTGCTTTCAGCTGCTTCGTCAAACTTTGCTGACATGGCTGCAACTTGACTCAACTTGTAGTCAACAGGGTCATCGTTGAAAATACTACGGATGAGGTCTTGAAATTCTGTCTGTACTGCAGCGAGCTCAATGTATTCACCATCTTCACGCTGGTATTGGCAAGGAATAGATGTCACCAATGTTCTTATGAACCTAAGAGCACTTGCCACCTTTTGTCTGCACTCAACCAATTCTACAGAGATTGTATTGTAAGCTTTTACCTTGTAGACAAGTTGTTCTTTCCAAGTGAAAAGCTTCCACTTGTTCTCCTATGTAGTGACTGAATCATATGCCATTCTCAAGTCTGAAATGGTGATCTCATCTCGAGGCTTCCTCTCTGCTATGCTCTGCTTTGATTCCTGGATTTTTGAGTGAAGGTCATGGGCATTGTACCTTAATTGGTACAACTCTGCAAGTATGAACCAACCCTTGGTGACAAACTCCTCCACCCAGTCTCTCAGGTGTTTCCCATAAACAACCAATTGACTTAGTTGATTTTGTTTTGCAGGTAATTCTAGCATTTGTGGAAGCAAGGCGGTGACATGTGAAGTACCGTGAAGGAGGTTGGAGATGTATTGCCGCAACTGCTGATTTTCAGTCTTGAGGGCTGCCTTGTCTTCACCATCTTTGACCACTCTTTCTTTCAAGCTAACTGCTGCAACCTCAAAGAGATTTACATGAACTTCTTGTGTGCTTCTACCAAGGTTGGCTTTGACCAATGTGAAATCATCAGCCTCAACCTCATTGGTGTTCTTGTCAACTGGTGGTGTGGCAATTTCAATGACTACCTTGTTTACAACGTTCTTCTCCACATATACTTGCTTCTTGAGTTTCTTGTCAGATTTGTCTTGGTAGACATTGTCAAACTCAGCAAAGTCCAACTAGTAAGAAGGCTTTCTTCTCTTCCTACCCAAGATGTTTTCAAGCCAAGACGATGAATCTTAGCTAACTTCACTAGTAGAATTAGTTCTCGTCTCGTCAACTCCTGACGAGTGAGTTGGTGTGGAGATGTCATGAACTGGCGAATTAGGCTCCAAGTCAATATGAATTGGAGACTGCTGCGGTGGTGACGGAATAGAAGGCTCTGCTTCTACTTCTAGCACTGCTTCCACTGTATCTGTGGCTGTATCCATTTGTTTTTCTTGCTGATTTTTTTCAGCAACTTTCATCTTTTCCTTCGAATGTCCTGACATTTTGTTGTTCTTCGAACCCTCTGGACGATGAATCATTGCTTTCACCTTGGGTTTCCACGTAGAAGTGGAAGGTAGTGTGGTGGTAAACGGTGGTGGCTTTGTAATTGGAGTGACTACCTTTCGTGTCCTCTTGCTATCTAGGAATAGCCTGCTGTGCCCTACAACCTGTTGTGACCTTTTTCACACATCGCCCCATTCAAGATGGGGACCCCTAATTTTTGCTCCATTCTGGTCTTTTTGGCTTTGGTTTTTGGTCTCTCTCTCTCTGTCTGTCTCTTTTCTGATGGTCTACTTTCTGGGGTTGCGCCTGTCAGTGAATTTAAGTGTGGATTTGGCCAAGTCTGAAATTAGGGTTTGAGTCTTTCCAGCCAATTTGAAGTCAAACGAGGTGAATAACTTGAAATTTGAGCTTAACGTTCTTGTCAGTATGCTGCCAGCAGGCTTCCGACAAATTTTCATCAGATTCTGAGGTACTTACTATCTTTAGTAAGTGTGAGATTACAGGCGATTCGTCAACATTTTTGAGATTCCAATCGTCATACTGCATTTGGAACATATCAGGCTACTCATGTGCAAAATTTGAGTGAAAACGGACAACTTACTATTTTTAGCAGTCTGGCTTCCGGCACGAATTTCAGGGTCCAGATGCAGAGATTTTCTTTGCATGTCTGGATATTCCTTCTGGGTTTTCAAGACCTTCGCGATGATGTAACATGCAAGCCGAGATGACCACTTTCAGGATTCACCTTCCGAGGCTATTTTTAGGGTTTGCATGTCGGGTTTCTTTTGCATGTCGGGTGATTCCTGATGGGTTTTTCGAGAGCTTCGCGATGGTGTAACATGCAAACGAGGATTCTCACTCAGTAAGGAACTTGCTATTTTTAGCGGTGTGTCCCGGCACCGCCTCCCGCAGTTCAGAATCACGAGCTGATCGCAGTGCCACAGAAACGAAGGCAAACAGAGTTCATTTGATACGCATGCAAAGAAAATTAGGGTTTCCAGCTTCGGAGCCTAAAAATAGGCGTAAAAAGTCAGAATTTTCAAAAACCGTTGTAAACCACCGCGATCAGCGTCCTTCAAGCTATCTGCTGGTGAAATTTCAAGTCAAACGGAGCACTTACTATTTATAGTAAGTCAATTTGGAAACAGGCTAAAATAGTAAATCAACTGATGCATTGATGTCGACAGATAGGCCACGTGGTGAGGAGCGCCCCATTAAAATTTCAAGTCGATCAGAACAGTGGAGCTATTAGAAACAAGAGGTTACTATTTATAGTAAACCACCTTCAGAAACATGCTAAAAATAGCAGGGTGACTAAAAATGGCAGTGTCGACAGGACAACGAGGTCATAAGGATGCAGTGTGCAAAATTTCAAGTCGTTCTGAGCTTCTGAGATGCAAAATTCAGAGGGCTTACTATAAATAGTAAAGCATGGCAAGTCAAGACAAAAATAAAGCAAAGTCGAGCTGGTCAACAAGTTTCGTCCTCCTACATGGGCAAAATGCGCCCAAAAGCTGCCATGTGAAGACAAAATACCAAGGGCGTTGGAAAATGTTTCATCCCTCAGTATATGCAAAATGCGCCCATCCTCCTCTATGTCTCAAATGCGCCCAAAGTTGAGATGTGAAAGGTGAATAAAGGTAGTAAATAAGGTAAAGGTGGGTGAAAATTCTCTTCTAGGCGTGGTGAAAGCTTGATGAATGCTAGGTGTGGATTTGAATATTCCTCTCAAGTGTGTTACATGCGCCAAGGGTGATGGGAGTCATAAGGTGTTAGAAAATTTGCTAAGGCGTGGTGAAGTGGTGTGTGTTGGAAAATATTTTAAGATGATGGAAATAAATTGTTAAGGCGTAATTTTAAAATTCTTCTAAGTATGCTAGGCGCCCTCACGAAAATTTTCTGAGTATTTTCACAGGCAAAGTGGATCGAGCTAGATATAAAATTTTTAAGGCAAAATTTTCCAAAGAGATGATTTCAAAAATTTCTAAGGCACAAAATATTTTCTCCCTTAGAAAAATGCTTAAGTCTCGAGAGGTGATGGAATTTTTCTTGAAGCACAGATGGGCCGCCAAAGATGAAGTTAGTGAAAGCCAGCTGCACGGGTTGATATAAATTTTTTCCAAGTCAGAGCAACACAGGATACTCACAGATATGAAGAATGAATTTAAATTTGATGAAGAATAATTTTCTAAGGTTCAAAATTCAGAGAAATAAAATGAACCCGTTCGTTGGGCACCCATGAATTCGACGCGTTCTGGAGAAAATTTCCTTCTGGGTATCGAAGATTGCTAATGAGGAGTTGATTTTAAGGTCTTCCGCAGCTTGCCGAGGATTCTGGGATAAAGATTTTAAATGGGCACCAGGTTGATGAATTTCCTAAGGGAAATTTGAAAATTTTCTAAGGCAAAATGAAGAAAATGTGTTTTCAAGGTAAGATTCTCCAGACGATGGATTTGAAAGGAACTGCCTAGGTGAATTTGCTTCAATCCTTCGTGAAGATAGTTTTCTTATGAATAAAATCGAGGTTATCAGAGCTCCAGCAGGTGAAATGAATTTCCCAAAGATGAAGTTTATCTAAGGCATGAACTTGAACACAAAGTTGGCGATGAACGCTTGAAAGTTGGAGCGTGAGGATCAGGTGAGTGAGTTAAGTTTATATCATGAAGTATTCTAATACCCTTCCCCTTGCTTGTTTTGCAGGAGGAACGTCGAGGCCAAACGATGATGACTTAGTGTGATGACTTGAAGTGGAAGCACGATGAAGATGAGTTTCAATCTCGAAGGAGGAAAATTTGCAAGAAAATGGCTAAGTGTTAAGACTTAGTATAACTCAAAGTGACGAAGATGAAGACCCTCAAGTGGAAGAAATCAAAGAACAACGCCAAGAAAGAAGATCGAAATAGTGTGAACGCGTCTACAAATGGATCTTCTAGAAGGATGATGGTGGACATTATGGCGCATTTATTACCCCACTCTCCTCTGTGGCGGTTTTTAGGGCAATATTATTTAGGGCTGAGGTGGCACGATTCTGGCCACTCTATTGATTGTAACCCTAGCCGTCTTTTGGGACTTGGCTAGCTATATAAAGGGGGAGTCCCCCTCATTTGTAAGGCATTAGATTATTAGAATTAGATTAGACATTGGAGTAGTAGACATTGAGAGAGCATTAGAGCTAGATAGTGTAGCATTTTTGCATCATTTGGAGAAGAGAGAAAGTTTTCCCTTTGAAAACTTTTGAGGAGATTGTTGTGTAACACATTTTATGATAATAGATCTTTTCATTGATGATGGAATTCGTCTTGTCATGAAATGCTAGCAAGGTTTCTTCTTCCTTTCGTATCCAAGTAGATTAAATTCATGCAAGTAGCTTACTTAGGTGTGTGGTGTTTTATTGAGATAGCTTCGCTTTATTCCATACCACTAGCGGCTTGTTGATGATAAGTCTGCCTTGTGTGGTCAACTAGACATTACATTGAGTTTAACTTCGGTTGTGATTTATATGCTTATATGCGTCGTTGTGATGGTGTATGCATGTTAAGTCATAACTTGAACATCTTTCGCTATTTCCCTTGAAGATTGCACCGATTTTGCTGAGGCTGTCCGACGGAGGCTAGGTGAAATCCGGTTGAAGTCTATTGAAACGAAACCCACATATCCTGCATTTAGAATAGAATATAAATTTCTTAGGCCTTATACCCTTTACTTTCCGCACATTTCCGGTTAGAATTAGGAAACTTGCCACCTGCCAAATCATTTGAATCACACGAAAGCCCTTAGTCTACGTTGTTGTTAGTCAGTCGAACAATTGTGTAAGTCCCCTTGACATACCAGAATATCACATCGAGCCAACCGAGCCTATTCGCACTCAAGGAACCTTGGAGTTGAAAGCATGATCTTACTCGCAATCTTAGCATGCTGAATACTTTGTTCAAGAGAGGATAGAGCGTCCGTTGGGAGACTTTATTCTGTGTTGGTGCGGTCTCAAAAACCACGTCAACACAACCTTGCTTGTCCTTTCCTCAATGGAGGTGCTCTCTTTGGCATACCAATCAATGGATCGAAGTGGCTACGAGTCAATTTGATCTTTGAAATATGTGGGAAGTGTGACTTCACCATCATCATCTGATAAACCTTCCATATCCTCTGATAAGAAATCAACGATCTGTGGAAGAGTGAATTTGCTGTAATTGCGCCTCCGTACTTCGAACTCGTCTTCACAGCTAAACCAATAATCCTCCATGGTAGGTTTATGTGATGAATTGCTACCAAGGCGAGTTGCCAAAAGACCCCAAGGGTCATATGACCACATTTGTATGAGAAACTTAAGATTAAGCTTCGTCATTTCGTTGCTCATTGACTTGGCATCAGCTGCTGATCTGCACCTGTATATACCCATCTCAAAAGGAAAGTGTATTGTCCCCATTTTAGCCCTTACGCTCTTTGTGGACTGATAGCCTATATCCAGAAATCCGTAGGTTGATCAAAAGTGCAAATTAGGGTTTCCTATTTTATAGGAGATTTTAGTTGAGCTTTTGATGGCTTGTATGTAGGAGTTTGGCAATGAGCTTTATGGAGCTTTATGGGTTTTTGGAGAGCTTTAGGGTGTGGTAACATTCATTTCATTGAAATGACATGCATTTCTATCTGGTACCTTGTATGCAGGAAAGGTTTTTGGGTTTTTGTGGGTTTTCGGAGATCTCTAAGGGGGTGTAACATGCATCTAATTTTGTTAACCTTTCTAGGCACTTACTATTTATAGTAAGTCATGATTACTGCTCAGTTGGTGTTCAAATGAAGTCTTGCAAACTTACTATTTATAGCAATTTGCTATTTTTGGCAGTGCCATCCTAGCAGCAGCTCAGTCATCTTCAGTCATCTTTCTATTTCGGGTAGTGAGGCAATATAGTTTTGGCATTGGCTTCTCTCTCTCTCTTGGAGCTAAGTTTCAATACTTGTCAATTTTCAGTTGTGGCTTTTGGACCCCATGTCTAGTCAAATGACTTTAAGTTGTTTTTAAAAGGGGGCCTTCAAGTGGACGTCCAAGTGAGGAAATTAATACCTTCATTAATGTTTTAAAATGCTCTTTAAGTTGGACGCCAATGAGGGAGATATTGAAGTACTTTTAATATTTTAAAATTGCATTGTGGAGATGGGCGTCTCTTTGAGGAAGCTGAAGAGTTTTCTTTGTGGATGTTACAAGTTGATTTATTTGCCCATTGAAGCTTATTTAATAATGCCTTGCTCCTTCATTCTTATCTTTTGGAAATTATGATAATGTTATGCTGCTGAATTGAATTCAGAGCTGCTTCGAGGAGATCCCTCCTGGCACCTTTACTTCGCCATTCTTCGGGCTTGAAACGATAGCTTCCTAGATGGCATTTTGAAGATTGTGCTTCACTCAAGAGTGTGGATAGAGCTGAATTCTGATTTTATAAACAAATTGCTGCTGTATAGTCTGTTTATTTCTGTTGATGAACTACATGGCTGAAGTGAACTTCCGATGATAGCTTCGCCAATGATTTTTATCTCGTTCTGGGTATTGGCTCAAGCTGTTCTATTGTGCAGGGCGCCCAGTTGTGCAAGGTTTCAAATTTTAATACTGAGTCTTAATTTTTATAGAAGAGGTCGACCCTTCTTGGAGGCCGTACCACTTTTGTACTATTGCATTAGGTTTTGTGCCAAGTCTCTGTTGCTATTTTGGCACAGTTTGCTGGTTGGAGTATGGACGCCTAGGCTATTGGCTTCATTTGACTATTGTTTGAAGTCAATCGAAGCTGAATTGAAGAAGTTGTGTCCATTTTGGTGAATTCTTATCTTGCTGGTCTGATTTTCTGTGTTTACTGTTTCTAATCAGATCAGATATAATTCAGTTTAATGCTATATTTTCTGTTCTATAGCATATTGTATTAGTTAGGGATTATTCTCTAACATATTGAGGTTTCTTGATGATATATCTTAACATTATTGTGCAGCTGAAATTATCATTGTAAAGTTGGTTTAGTAGTACTAACAACTATTTATATTTTTGCACTTTAATATTTTGAAATTACTCCCACTGAAGAAGTGGTGGAGTTTATATTTTACTTTCAGCACTTGTTGTTTAAATTTCCCCCACTAAATAAGTGGAAGTGTGGATCATGGCTGGCTTGCCGCCTTATAAATTATAATAAATTCGCTCCTGCTGAATAAGTGGTAGAGCTTTATGGTCGATTATCCGCCTACTCTTTGTATTTACTTTCATTTATGGTCGGTTAGCCGCCTAGCAACTATGTATTTCATTTCCAGTTTGCTAACGATCCCCGACACGTATACTCTCACCTCGCCCACATTGGGATCTTGGTGATCAAAAGTTGAAGGGTTACTATTTTTGCTAGTTATCATTTGGAGTTAACGCTAATAAGTGGTGTATTGTGCTGATAAAATCCGGAAAAAATTAAGGGGGAATATTACAAAAAGTTGGCAGCAGACTTGCGTTTATTATGCAGAAAGGTGTGGACTTCATGCGATTACCGTAGAAACTCCATGAATACCACCTTATCTGATGGATAACGGGGTAACATGGCTGGATTGCCTGAGAAACCATATACACGAATGTAGGTAAGTGTGGGTCATTGGATGAACCAATCGGCCCAACCTGCCATTGCCACTCTAGCTTTTGGTGAAATGTGTATATATAACTCGTGATCAAGATCCCGCACTGTGTGCATCAGGAACAGGTCATTTACCCACTTGAAGTGCCGTTTTGACAGTGAAAATTCAAGTTGCAAGAAATGCTCATGAACTGGCTGCACACCTAGAGCTCCAACGGTATTCAACCCTCTAAACTGGCCTTGAAAGGCTATCAGATATATGAGGTATGAAACCATATGGAATTTGTGGGCTTTGAAGAATCCTGTCATCTGGTTGTGAAGAGTGTCGTTGATCAAAGCAGGCTAGTCGTAGTGTTCGTTGTTGTTGACAAGTTGTGACATGATGTAATATGTCCATGGCTGAAACTTGTGCGCTTCTGCTTGACCTGTGACATGGTTGAGTAGAGTAATCATGATAGCATACTCATCCCTGAATTCTCCATGTGCAATGTTCTTTGGCAAATTATTTTGTTTCTCTTTGCGCCACCTTTCGGCCATTCTTTTCTGACATTGTTCCTTTCTTGTGTTAAATTCCTTTTTGCATGCTTCAACTGACACAAACAAGTTGTTTGCACATGGTGGAATAGCAAGACACCTTTCAATGTCCTTTGGCTTGAGGTTGCAAATTGTTCGCCCATCTACTGACTGAATTTCCTATGAAGTGGGGTTGTAATTCTTTACACAAGTGATTACAAATTCGATATTTTGTGTCGAGATGGGGAAAGAGGCTGCCTCAAGTAACCTAGATTGCTCAATATTTTGCATTGTGATGCCATCTATGCCTTCTAGCTTGTCCAAATCAGCTACTATGTGTGCTCGATGTAAATTGGTTTTAGCTGTTTTTAGGAAATCATGAGGCAAGACTGATTTGGTCTTGAATTCAACTTGAGAGAACCGCATACTAAAAATCTGGAAGAATGACTATGCACTCGACTATGCTTGAACAACTTTTTCTATAGAGGCTAAAAATAGCTTCCCCAAGAGGAAGTTTTTTGAAAAATTCTAAGACGTGGGTTTTGTTGAGAATGCCCCAAAATGTTAGATTTAAAAAAAAAATGACTTTTTCTTGGACATGCAACAACTCCTTAGAGGCAGAGGCAACGAGGCAAATTTTTCCCAGAGAAATTTTGAGACACGGGTATTGTAGGTGCCTCTATGCTAAGCAAACCTAGAATGTCAGTTTTTGAAAATGGTGATTTTTTCAGAAACCCTAAAAATTGGAGGCAGCGGGGTAATTTTTTTGAAAAATTCTGGCATGTGGGTTTTGTGGCCAATTTAGTGCTGAATGAACCTACAAGGTTAGACTTGTGAAAAAAGGGAGTTTGCTTGAACATGCAAGAAAACCTAAGACAAAAATAGAAGAAATTGTGGGAAGAATTTTCAATCTTGGAGAAGATTGAAAAAGAAGATGTTGTACCCCAAGATTAAAATTTTTGTTACACTTAGACATTTTGAAGAAATGAGTAAAAGTCTTGTCAAAACAGTCAAAAAGGTCAAAATTTGGGTGTGCATGTCTTGCATGAGGGGTTAAAACGCAAAATTTTCAAATTCTGACGATATGGGTCTGCTAAGAGCAGCTTAACCTACAAAACCCAGATCTCATTTTTTCATCCCTAAATTTTAGGAAAACTGCTAATTTTAGAAACGTTTTCGGTTTTTCGGGTTTCTTTCAAACGATACCGCAAAATTTTCTAAAAATAGAAAAATTTCTAAAAATAGAAAAATTTCTAAAATAGAAAAGAAAGTTGGTCCGACAGGGTCTGAACTGATTTTGATTGGCTCAAAATGTGTCCGTGCGGTGCAGTCAGAATCTTAAAATAATCAGTTTTGCCCTACTGGGTCTATTCTGCTTTTGAAGTGTATCTGGAGCTCCGAGGTCATCAATGGAGGTCATCCGACTGCCAGGTATCAATTTCAGCACTTAAACTTCCAGCAGAAGGTAAAAAGACGAACATGCACGAGGAACGAGGAAGAAAGTTGAAAAATCGTGAAAATTTTCTAACACTGTTGAGTTTGGGCCCCCTGTTGAAGAAAGGCGCCCATCTTTTTAGGGCATCAGATGAGTGAATTAGGGTTTGGACCTCCAATGGAAGTTGCTCAGTTTTCAGTCAGCTTCGCGATGGATATCCCCGTCCGAGCATCCGACAATCCAGTCTCCGGCAAAATCTAGTCAAAGTGGAAGGTATAGAATGAAGATCTGAAACTCGAAGAAGAAGGTTAAATGAATAAATTGAAATTTTTTCTAAGTCTGGAGAAACTGGGTGCCCCTGTTGAAGAAAGGCGCCCAAATTTTCAAGGCTTCAAACAGATGAACTTGCAGTCAAGGTTATAATGAGATGTCTTCAGAATGCAACAGGCTTTCCAGTGAGCTATTCAGCATGACAAACGGAGCTCGCAATCATCAGATTCAAAGAGCTGAATAGAGGGTCCGATGAGAGTTGAAAAGAGAAATCTGAAAGCAAAGGTGAAAAAATCAAAAAATAAACTAAGTGTTGGTAAAGTGGGCGCCCCCAGTCAAGATAGGCGCCCAACCTTTTGAGGGGTAAAAATTCACTTTTTGGCAAAATCTCTTCCAGAAGTCCCCTCCTCATTCTTCGTCAGCTTCGCGATGAGCACAACCATCAGTCAATCCGACGCCCGGTACGTTAGATTCAGAGAAATCATCTGTAGAAGAGGAGTTAATGAAGAACTTGGAAATCAGAAAAATGGCTAACACTGATAAAGTTGAGCGCCCCTAGAAAGAAAAGCCTCCCTTGATAAATTGTCATTTTTGATGTTTGTTGCCTTGTAGCATCTTCTGCTTTTGATCCTCGTTTGCCAGTGCTCGATGAATTTGTTGAACTAGCTTGACGATTCGTTGGAAAGCTTGCAGAATTTTGAAGAAGACGATTGGTTTTGCAAGTCTTAACAATTGCATTTGGCCTCTTGAATTCATGGGCACCCCTGGCTAGCAGGGGTGCTTTTGGCTTCAATGTTATCAATTTTTTGTGATTTTCAATGTAATGTCCCCTTCTCAATCCTGATCTTCTCAGTGACCGTTGGCCTTTTCTGGAAACCCGAAGGCTTGTCGGAAGGTAAAATTAGGGTTTCCTATTTTGAGGATGTCTTTGCTCGGAGTTGGTAGATTCAATGGCGGATTCTTTCTGGGTTTTCAGCGAGCTTCGCAATGGTATGTTCACTTCGGCATTCAGAGCATTTTCTGGAATTTACTATTTTTAGTAAATTCTATTTTTGGCAGTATTCCTGTTGAGTTCGGCATGGGTGACTCTCTGACTCAGTTTGATCTGTTGACTTGCTCTTGTATGGTTTCGGGGCCCATTTGGAGAGATAAGTTGTAATAATTAATTAAAGTCACGTTTTAATATTATATTATAACGTTGACCCCCTTGGCCTAGTCTGATGACTTCAAGTTGTTTTGAAAAGTGGTCTTGAGGGTGGCGCCTTCATAAAGGATTATTTCTTATTTTTCTAAAGTCAAACCAAGCTCTAAAGTGGATGCCATGATTAAAATATTGAATTTAATTAAAATGGTCAATATTGAATTTGAAGGAAAAGGACGCCATTTCATGAAGGGAATTAGGGTTTTGACTTAAAGAAGAGTTTAGGGTTTCGAGAAGTCAACAGGAGATTATAAAAGGGAGACTTGGTTCATCATTTGGGATCTTTTTGCCTATGCTATCGTTATGCTGCCGGTTTGGCTCTGGAACTGCTTCGAGGAATGAAGGCCTCCTAGCTCGGGCATCGCTTCTTGTTTGCAAGACAACAACTAGTGGTGATTTAGTCTAGTTTTGTGAATTCATTGGATTTTGTGCATTGTAACCTGCATTTGTCTAGTTAGCTTCAGATTTTGCATGTTAGAAGTTTCTGGTTTTTGGCATTCGAGCTACAGCAGATTTGATATTTTATTCATAATTCCAAAAAGACAAAACAATTCATTGTGGGTATTGGCTATTTCCTTCCACCTTGGCTAGGCGCCCTTGCATGCTAGTTTGTAGATTTTTTGAGAAGCATCTGAATTTTATAAAGAAGAATCGCCCTGTGCTGGGCCGTACCATCTGTTTCTTCTTGGGAATTGTGCATTAAATAATGTTCACCTTTTAAGTTGGCTTTTTGTTGTTAGTTTGAGCGCCCTTTTGATGGTATTGGTTTGCATTTAGTTTCATGTTATTTGAGTTGGTATTAAGGGAGTTACGAGCTATTAAGAAAATCCATATGCAGCTGGTTATACATGAAAATACAGGACTGTCATAACAGTTGCAGATTTCTACATCTTCATACTTGGACGGGTATTGAGAAGTTCTCAAAGATTTTTGCAGTAGCTTCATCGGGAATTGCTTCAGCGGGAAAGAGGTTGGATCTAGTGGTGCTCTTCATTTTTAGCTTTATTCATCAGCAAAGCAAATTCTTTGATATTGTTGCAAAAACTGTTATAAGCTGATTCGCATTGTTAAGCAAGATTTCATCATCTTAAATTGTAAGCTGGCAGTAGTACTGACAGCCATATCGATTCTTGCTTTATCAGATTGTAATAGTCCTCTTACTTTCAGCAGTTGATATTGTTTTAATTGATCTCCGCCCTATGGTAGCTACTATCCCATTCTGGGTTAGCAAGCACATTCTGGGTGTTGAGCAGTTTCATCTTTCAGCATTTCTTTCAAGCATTGTTATTGTAATCACTCCGTCATATGGTCGCCCCTCACTCCGCATTGGATTGGGTAGCACATACTTGACGTCGAGTTCCCTTTCCAGCATTTAGAGTAGAAGACCCTCTGACCAATGCTCGCCATCATCGGCGCCATACTGGTTAGAGTTACAGCATAAGCAGTTTGATTTCGATCCTCTGACCAATGCTCGCCATCATCGGCGCCATTCTGGTTAGAGTTGTTTTCAGTACGTTTGGGGTTCGCTTCTAACATTAACGGGTACTTGGTTGTAATGTTGTAATCTGATAATTGAAAAATCGAAAAAATTGGCTCGGAATATTTCATTCAACTTCTTAGCAATTCACATTCACCATTGTGATTGCTTTCATCACTTCACGTGCACGAGTATTGAAAAGTTGACTAAGATGCTGATTGCAAAGGCATCTACCTTGTGATAAGGCGTCCTTTTTCCAAACATAGTTTATTTTTTGCATTTTTCAGCTTTTGAAATCCCCCTTCGTCGTTGAGCATTTTTCGAGCATCTTTCGCCATAGACACTTCTGTGCAGTGTCTAAAGTTTATTTTTTGACACTTGGTACTGGCCATCTACCATTGATGACCTTAGAGGTCCTAACTTTTCTCTTGAAAAAGTGAAATAGATCCATCAGAGCAAAACTGACTTTTTGATGATTCTGACTTGACCAATGTGATTGTGACGAAGAATTAACCTATCAAAATCATTTTGAGTCATTTATGGAAAGATCCTATTTTTAGGGTTTTTCTAAAAATAGGGGCCTGAAACCCTAATTTTAAAATTTTCAAAATTTTGCAAGTATCTTCTTGACAATAAACCCACAAAAACCATATGCTTCGTTTGTCGTTTAGAAATTTCTAAGAATAGACAATTGCTATTTTCAGAGACTTTGACTTTTGTTGGCTTTTGACGACAAATTTACAAGATTTTGACCATTTTAATCAAAATGCCTTATTGAAGCAAAAAAATTATTTTGGGTACAACACAACACTAAAAAATTGCATAGTTGTAGGGTTATTGGTTGAGGTGAGCTATGGACACATATTTTGGATACTATGTGCCATCCACTCACTTAACTTGATGATGTAGAAATTTGGCACATAGATTAAGTGTATAAATGAAATCTACATTGAAGTTGAGGAGATTTAGATGTTTGTGACTAATTGTCATATGTCTTTAACGCATTTTCAAGTTCTTCAATTTGGAGTTGTTGAAGGTAAGTTCATGAAATTTCAATATTTTATTTTGATCTTCTTCAATTTTACTATTAAAACTTGTGTCAACATTTTTTAATATATAAAATTTTATTTCACTTCTTACGCCATCTACTTTTAAAGTTGTTTTAGTTTTCTTTAACACCATATTATGTTGTGAAGATTTGACTCATCTCACAGAAAGTCTTGAGATGACTTGGAAAGGAGTGAAAAATCATTGAGCACCATGGTAATTAGCAATCTTTGGGGTGAGTGGAGGTGGGCTAATACAAAGAAGGCCCAAAATGTCAAAGCATTAAACCTTGATAATGATTGGTGTGCTCTTGTGGAATATTTGTTGAGTTTCACCAAGTCCTTCATGGGTATAATAGCAAGTAAGGAGAAAGATCCCTCAAAAACTTTTTTCAATTTGGTGCAAAAAATTGTAGTTGAATGGCTGAACAAGATAACCCATCCCTCGCATCTTCTAACTTTTGCTTTGACCCTCAAGTATTATAGCACAAGATAATTTCTTTGTCTAGGAGGATGCCACCATGTAGAGATGAAGTTAGTGAAAGGTACAAGGCAACATTAATTAGAAATTTTCTTGAAGAGCACTTAGTTATATTGAGGGAGGGGGGGGGTGGTGAATTAGTATAACAAAGATCTTTTACTTTTCAAAACTTAAACAATCACAATAGTAATACTCAACAACTTAATCGTCCACAACAATAAGACACATGCAAGATCTAGCAATAAGGAAAACAAGACGAACACATGATTTACGTGGAAACCCTTGTGGGAGAAAACCACGGCAAAATATTGCTTATATAGATCTTCTTGTAGGCACCAACCTACTTCATTTACAAAGCTTCTTCGTAGACACCAACTCACAGAAGACATCAATCCTCACAATTGAGCACCAACTCAGCAAGAGACACTAATCTCTTCTAATGAGAGCAACTAACCTCCTAATAAACAATATAATAATTTATTTGAGACTTATTTTTAGATCTGTCCTAATTCACCTTCATAAATCTGCTCACTGCTTCATCAAAATCTGCCTTTAGAATTTTCAAAGATCCTTCATAACTTCTGCCATAAAGCTCAGATGGATCTGTTCATATATCTGCAGAAATCTGCACTTGTGTGTCTTTCAAATCTGCTCCTTAGACAAATTATATTCAATGAATTGGTTGCCTTCAAATGGACTCCACAACCTCCTTAAATATTTTCTCCAAGGGGGGCGATTGATCAAGCAATATATACTTTCAAAATGGATTCAACCCTTCAATTTATATGCACCCTTTCACATTTAATTTGGGTGCTCCAATAGAGGTCAGCCCCTATATTTATTCCGCCGAAAATGGGGCAAACCACTTGATAGGGTTGGCCTTTTTCATTAAAAAAAAATTTGCAATTTTTATTTAATTAATGGAAGTGCCACAAGTCTAAGGGTTGTCCCTTAGCAACAATTTAATTTAATTTAATTTTTTATTCAAGACAAGGTGCCAAAGATTAGGAGGTTGGTTCAAAATATTATTTTAATTATTTTCCTTCATGCAAGGCTGCCAATCAACATCAACGAACTTGTTCCTGAACAATCTTAATGATACCATTTAAATTCTGACTTCCTTTGTCATCAATGACAACAAATTAAAATTCTAACATTTCCTTGATCGAAATATAGAGGATACAATTGTGGATCAATTTGGGAATTTTATATCGTTAGTTGATTACAACCTTCATGCTCTTCAAGACAAGTACAATGACATCCATACATGGTGGTTCCTCCATGGAGAAGGATCTGTTTATTTGCAACCTCTTGCCATCAAAGTTCTATCACATATTTGCATTTTTTAATTTTTAACTTTCTTGCTTTTATTTAGTAGCTATAATTATAAATGTTGTACTGACTATGTCTCAAACCTCAATAGATTGCAGGTTTCTCTTCAATCAAGAGGAACTAAAGAATATGGCCCTTTATCCAATTAGTTAAGCGGATTAGAAACGGACAGCAATGCATAGTTAGACTGCTCTTCAAATTAGGAGGGGAAGCTCCCTCTTCGCTGATTATGCTTAAAAAGAAATACTAAACCACTGCCAATCTTTTTATTTCTCAGCTGAGAGCACAAGGTTATAAAACACTTTGCGTTGCAGCTGAGGTTTTCTCTGGTTTCGTAACTTCAAACTACAACTAAGCCTAGATTGATAACGCTTCTAATAACTCATGTAAATTCAGAGCTTGAGAATTAGAAGTAAACGAGGAATGATTGATTTGACATAAAAGCTTAAATAAACTTGCTTCCAAAACACACCCGAAGACTCATTGTACTTATTAGATGTAAGCTGAAATAAAGATTACGAAAGCAAAACATAAGACAAAGTACTGAAATAGATTGAGACAGTAGTTCAGAGCAAGATAGGCATGAGATTTCCTTCCTCAATTTTATAACAGCAAATACACTTCTAGGACAACAAATTGTAGCAAAATAGGCATACGATATGCAATCAAACCAGATTACATAGACAAAAGTTGAACAAACACTGAATAGCAAAGTTGTAGGCAAAATAGGCTCAACAATTTGTTATCACAACAACGGTTAAAATTAAATGGGCGAGGCTGCCCTTATTTATACACAAACAAGGAGTAGGGAACCCTAAAATATCCTTGCTTTTAACAACTAGACTTGCCAACATGCAAGCTTTGTTTCTAAGACTAAACAAAAGATAACTAACAGTTAACTAACTGCTAATATCAGTTAACTAATTTAACAACAAGAAAAGCTCCAACTATACATTGATATTTCCAAAGAATAGATATGCATGAAAGAGAACAAGTTAAACTCGACAAGACATCGAGTTAATTGTTGCCTTTACTTGAGTTCTATTCTTGGAAATCTTTGCATGCTTCAATTGGTAGTTCACTCATTGGCAACTTGAGAAATCATATCCTCCAAAAAGCTGTTAATTGCCTCTTCATTAAGAACACTGATACTATCTAGAACAATGTATCGTTTTTCCAACATCTCCTCACCATCCACAATCAAACTTAGCAATTCTTTCCTCTTTTCAGTTGCTTCGTCAAATTTTGTTGACATTGCGACAACATGATTCATCTTGCAGGCAAGAGGATCACCATTAAAACTGCCACAGACAAGGTCCTGAAACTCTGTCTGCACTTCACTGAGATCAAAGTAAGTGCCATCTTCATGTCGATGCTGACAAGGGATCTGTGAAACAAAGGTGCTTACAAACTTGAGAGTATTAGCAACCTTCTGTCTATATCCAACCAATTCTACAAATATTCCTTCGTAGGTTTTTACTTTGAAGAGGTGTTGTTCTCTCCAAGCAAAAAGCTTCTTGTGTTCTTCTGTAATGACCGAACCATAAGCTGTTCTCAAGTTGGAAATAACGATCTCATCTCTTGGTTTCCTTTCTGTTATATTCTACTCAAATTCCTGAATCCCTGAGCGAAGATCATGGGTGTTATACCTCAATTGGTACATCTCTGCAAGTATAAATCTGCCCCTGGTGATGAATTCTTCTATCCAATCTCTCATATGTTTTCAGTAGATGACCAACTGACTTAGCTGGTGTTGATCTGCAGGTGACTCCAGAAGTTGTGGAAGCAACAAGGTGGCTTGTGAAATACCATGAAGGAGATTGGAAACATACTACCGCAACTGTCGAATCTCAGCCTTGAGGGCTGCCTTATCTTCTCCATCTTTGAGCATTCGTTCCTCCAGATTATCTTCCGAGATTGGCTTTGACAACTTTGAAGCCATCAATTTTAACCTCATCAACATTCTTGTCCTTCGGAGGTGTGGCAAACTCAAGGATAATGTCGCCTTTAGAATTCTTCTCCATATGAACTTGCTTTTGAAGTTTCTTTTCTGTTGTTTCTTGGTAGACGCTATCGAGTTCTACAAAGTTCAACTACTAAGAAGGCTTCCTCCTCTTCCTACCCAATAAATTCTCAAGCCAAGACGAGGAGTCTCTACTAACTTCTTTGGGAGGATAGGTTCCAACTCCAACAACTCCTGATGGATCAATAGGTGTTGAGATGTTGTGAACTGGTGAATTGCCTTTTGAGTCTATATGAATAGGAGGAGGCCTCGGAGACGGTGGAAGAACAGGAGATGAAGGCATGGCTTCAACTTGTGGTGCTGAATCGACTGGAGCTTCTAGTGCATCTATTGACTGTTCTTGTTGATTCACCTTTTCCTTTAAGCTCTTTGTTATTCTGCTAATCTTTGTATCTTCTGGAGGATTGCTCATAGCTTTCACTCTCGGTTTCGATTTAGAAGAAGAAGGTAGAGATGACTGAACTATTGGCGGCTCTGCAACTGGAATAGCTACCTTCTGTGTCTTCTTACTATTTAGGAATATTCTGCTGTTCTTGATAATTTGGTTCGTTCTTTCCTCAATTGAGGTGTTCTCTTTGGCGAACGAATCAACTTGTGAAAGTGGCCATTGCTCGACCTGATCTCGAGCATACACAGGAAATAAAACCTTCCCATCATCATTTGAAAGTCCTTCCACATCTTCTGATAAGAAATCAACCATTTGTTAAAGGGTAAGTCTACTGTAATTGTGCTTGTACATTTCAAACTCATTTTAACAATTAGTCCATAAATCTTCAATTGTGGGCACATGTGCATGATTATGACCAAGACGAGCTGCAAAGATACCACGAGGATCGTATGAATGTCTCTCCTTGAAAATCTTGAGACCAAACTTTGACATTTCATCGCTCATCAACTTAGCATCGGCTGCCGATCTACATCTATATATACTCATCTCAAATGGAAACTAAATGCAGGCTTGGGTCTATTACGCAAAAATGTGTGCACTTCATGTATTTGCCTCAAAAATTGCATGAACACGACTTGATCCGTTGGATATCTAGGAAGCATGACTGGATCACCTGAGAAGCCATATACTCTTATGTAGGAGAACGTGGGGAATTGGATAAACCAATCAGCCCACTCCGCCATTGCCAATCTGGGATCCGCTGAAATCGATATATGCAACTCATTATCAAGATCTCTCACTGAATGCATCGGGAATAGATCATTCACCTGTTTGTAATGCCGGTCAGATTTTGAAAACTCTAACTGTGGGTAATGATCATACACTTGCCGAACACCCAAAGTTCCTATGACATTCAAACCTCTAAACTTGCCTTGAAAGGCCATTAGATATACGAGGTAGGATATCATGTGGAATTCATGGACCTTGAAGAACTCTGTCATTTGATGGTGGAGACGATCACTGATCAACGTTGGCCAGTAATAGTGTTCTGCTTTGTCAACAATCTGGGAAATGATGTAAAACATTCAAGACTGGAATTTATTGGCCTCAGCTTGACTCGTGACTCGGTTGAGTAAAGTAATCATGACTGCAAATTCCTCCTTGAACTCTCTGCACCGAACATTCCCTTGGCAAAGTATTTTGCTTCTCTTTCAGCCACTTCTGAGCTAGTCTTTTCCGACACTTGTCCTTTTGTGCATACCACACCTTTTCACATTCTTCAATAGATATGATGAAATTTTCTGTCCATTGTGGTATTGCAAAACATTTCTCAATATCTTTCGGCTTGAGGTTGCAAATAATACGCCCATCTACTAATATGATTTCTCGTGAAGTTGAATTGTAATGGTTGATACAAGCAATTATGAATTCAAGGCTTTGCATCGAGATGGGAATAGAAGCTATTGCAAGTAACCCAGAATGATCAAGATTTTTGACTGCAATGTTTCCTGCGCCTTCCAAAGCATGCAAATCAAACACTAGAAGCACATGATGTAAGTCAGTTTTGAATGTTGTCAGAAAATCCTGCAGCAACATTGATTTGGTCTTGATTTTTGTTGGAGAGGATTGCATGTCGAAAAACTTGACTTTTGACTGTAAACATGCCTATGTTCGGAAAATTTCTGCACAACAGCTAAAAATAGATTGCTGTTTTTTTCTCCAAAGAAAGGCAGATTTTCGGAAAAAATGTTGAGGTTTGGGTTTTGTAAACAACTTCGTTCTGAAGAGACCCAGATCGTCTGATTTTTGAAAAAGCTGATTTTTCAAGATCATGCAAGATTTTCTTGACGAACACCTTCTTGCCTCCTTTTGTCCACTTGAAAGTGGACGTTTTCTTCATCATAGCAGATATATCTTTTGTTAGCTCTGAGAAGTCGGGCACAAATCTTCGTATGAAATTCACTTTACCAAAGAAGGAGTGTACCCAGTTTTGCTTGTTGGAAGAGACAAGTTTCTGATGGAATCAACCCGACTAGGGTCAATCCGAGTTCCTTCCTTGGAGACAATGTGGCCAAGCAACTTGCCCTCCGTCACCGCAAAGATGGACTTTTTAAGATTCAAGGAAATCTTATGATACCCGCATCTTTCAAACACTTTCACTAAGTGTCAAAAATGATCTCCCGGCTTCTTTGAGAAAGTAGTGAGGTCGTCAAGGTAGACGACAATTAATTTGTTCTTTAAATCCCCAAATGCCAAATCCATGGCTCTCTGGAATGTAGCATCGATGTTGATAAGGCCAAAGGGAATCCTTTAATAGGAAAACGTACCCCACGGGGTAGTGAATGTTGTCTTGAACTAATCTTCTGCCACTGCAATCTGATTGTACCCCAAAAAACCATCAAGTTATGACAGCATTTCCGAACCGGTGATTGTCTGCAAGGTATGTTCCATGATTGGCAAGGGATAGTTATCCTTGAGGGATGATTGGTTTAAGTTCCTGAAATCTACACAAATTTGGATTTCTCCATAGTTGCAAGACTCGCACAAAACCCGGCGAGTAGTGAAAAACTCGCGAGTTTTTCAGGCACTTGTACGCCAGAAAACTCGCCCGTACTTTCTGGAAAAACTCTACGTACTTTTGGCGAGTTTTTCTAGAAAGTACGGCGAGTTTTCCAGAAAAACCCACGCGACAGTTAGAACGCCCAAGCAGCCGCTAAAAAGCAATTTTAAGTTGTCTTTTTTCATTCACTCTCTTCTCACACTCAGCAAAAAACCTCTCCAAGGCATTGTGCACTCATTTGCAGTGATTTTGCATCCAAAAGACAAGATTTGAAGGGCATTTACATCGAATTTAGAAGGCAAATTGGATTTCCAGGTAGGGTTTCTCATTTTTCTTGTTCTTTCTTCTTTTTAAAAAAATTCTTCATTCTTGTTGGTTCTATGTTTAAAAATCATTTGATTGTAGTGTGAAAATGATTTAAATGCATTTAGATTCATCAAAACAAGATTTAGATTCATCAAAACAAGATTTTTTAATGATTTTTTCTGATTTTTTAACATATTTTGCTGATTTTTTCATTTTTTTTAAATTTTCTTTAAACCCTAGTTATTTTTTTTTGTTTTGAATGATTGAATCCTCTTTTTTGTTGAATAACATGCTTACAATCTTAGATTAGCTTAATTTTTTACTAGTTTGAAGTCATTTTCATATTTTTTACATTTTTTCACATTTTTTTGAAACCCTAGTTTTTATTTTTTATTTTTAAATCCAATTTTTTTGTTATGAAAATGTTTAGATTTAGAATCTAGTGATAGATTTTTAGTAATTTAAACTTAAAGTAATCTCTTTTGATTTAATCTAATTTAGTTTGTTTTTAAATTTTCTATCAAAAACTAACAAGTTGTGCTATGACTTTCACTTTGTGTAGGTTAATAATTAATTGATAATGGCTTCTGAACCCACTTCTGCCTCAGGCTCTGCCCCATCCGTGCCTGCGGACTTTGTAGGTAAACGTCCTCCAGGAGCTAGAGATCCTGCTTGGAAGTATGCTTATCTAGGACCCATACCTGGCACAGTATATTGCATTCCATGTAAAAAAGTATATCGTGGGGGCATCAATCGCCTCAAGTACCACCTTGCAGGCATCCCTCAACGTGATGCTAAGGAATGTCCTCATACAACAGAGGAAATAAAAAGACAAATGAATGCCATACTTTCAGCTGCAGAAGAAAAAAAAATGAAAAGAGAGATGGCAAGAGCAGCAATGCAAGCAACCATTGCCTCTTCTCAAGGTGTTCCAGTTGAGTCAGATGATGATTATGATGTTACTCAGGAGATTCAGGAGATAGTGGGCTCTCTTCGTGGCCCACGTGTGCGAAGGTCAAGGCAACCCATTGGCACCTCAACCTCCATCCCTTCATCTTCCTCTAGTAGAGCACCAGGGGCAAGGGCAGCTACAGGACCTACACCGACACGGTTGGATAGTTTTTTTGTGCCTAGAAACACAACTGGTGCACAACCTTCCTTAGAGGCGACTGGATGGAATAGGGAGGTGCATGAGCAAGCAGACATTGCTTGTGCAGATTTTTGGTATTTTAACAATATTGCTTTCAATGTGGCGAGTTCTCCTTACTGGCACAATTTGGTCACCGCATTGACAGTTGCAGGAAAAGGCTACAAGGCGCCTTCTCGCACGGACTTGAGTGGGAGGTTAGTTTATGTTATTTAATTTATGTTTTTTAAGTTTAATTTATGATGAATTTAAGCTATTTTTTTGTTTACAAATTAAAATTGTGTACTTAATTTCACTTTGTACTTGTAGGTTGCTTACTAATGCAACTGAAAGGGCAAGGGCAGCAGTAGAGGAGCAAAAAGAAAAATGGCAAAAATATGGCTGCTCTATTCTTTCTGATGGGTGGACGGATGGAAAAAACCGTACCATCATTAATTTTTTGGTTGCATGCAAAGAAGAGGTGGTGTTTTTAAAATCAGTTGATGCCTCCCACATTGTAAAAAGTGCAGAAAATTTGGCTAAGATGTTGGAGGGAGTTTGCATGGAGGTGGGGATTGCAAATGTTGTGCAAATCATAACTGATAATGCAGCAGCATATGTGGCAGCAGGAAGACTTCTCCAAGATAAACACCCCTCAATTTTTTGGACACCATGTGCAGCTCATGTCCTTGACCTTCTTTTGGAGGACATAGGAAAACTAGATTGGGTCACACCAATTGTAGAGGACACGAGGAGAATCACTAAATATATCTACAATCACCCTTGGGTTCTTCGCTTGATGAGGGAGCACACCCATTGGAAAGAATTGGTGAGGCCAGGTGTCACAAGGTTTGCAACGATCTTCTTAACGTTGCAAAGCATTCTTGGTTCTTTGACGGCTTTAAAACAAATGTTTGTGAGTAAATCATGGGATGACTCAACCTATTCAAAGAAGCCGGATGGAGATAACGTGTCAAGAATTGTGTTTGATGCTGAATTTGCAAAAAAGGCTGCAGAGATTGTGAAGGTAACTTCAATTTCAAAACTTTGAATTTGAATTCAAATTGAATAAATTTTTTGATGTCTTTCATTGTAAATTTGAAACTCTAATCTTTTTGCATTTTTATATTGTAATTTGTAGCTTTCAGAGCCCTTGGTTAGAGTGCTCCGCTTGGTGGATGGGGATAAAATCCCAATGGGATATCTTTATGAGGCCATGGATAGGGCCAAGGAGGCTATAAAAAATTATTATAAAGGGGACAGCCTCAAATTTGATCCCATTTGGGAGATTATTGACAGGAGGTGGAACCATCAACTCCACCAACCCATCCATGCAGCAGGCTACTTCTTGAACCCTCATTTCTTCCATTCAAGCACCTACTCAGATCCTACTGGAGAGGTTATGGAGGGACTCATGAAGTGCATTCAGAGAATGTCACCTAACCTTGATGCAGGAGACCTTGTTGTTAATGAAATCCAAAGTTATAGAGAAAAAAGGGGTGAACTCTTCTCTTTAGAGCTAGCAAAGAGAGCAATACACAATCAACCACCAGGTATAAATTTTGAAATTTACAAGTTACAAATATTGATAATTTGATAAAATATGTTTTCAAATTTCAACTTTTGAGTTTTGACTTTCCTTTCTAAGTTTCTAGGTTCTCTTCTAACTCTTAATTTGTTTTTTGTAGATGTTTGGTGGTCAAATTGGGGTGGAAATACCCCACATCTCCAGCAATTTGCCCTCCGTGTCTTATCGCAGCCTTGTAGCTCTTCCAATTGTGAGCGCAATTGGAGCTTGTTTGAGGCCATCCACACAAAGAAAAGGAACAAACTAGCTCAGAAACGCCTGAATGACCTTGTGTATGTGCAATATAATCTTCGGCTGCGCAAAAAACAAGTTAAGGAGATATCAGATGATCCAATTGATTTGGATGAGATAGATCCATACAATGATTGGATAGGGCAAGATGAGCAACCTCCATTGTTTTCTGACAATGAGATTTATGACTTTGAGCGACAAGCAATGGAGGACGAGGGTGGATTTGCATTCTCATTGGATGACATTGAGGATGATCCTGAGGAGGAGTCATTGGCAGTGCCAGAGCCACCGGTAGTAGCCTCTGCATCCAGGATGGAGGTTGAGGAGCCACAGCAGATGCCTACAACTACAGCCGCTCCCGTAGTGAGAACACTGAGAAATACTAGACATGGGAAGAGGAAGATGTGAATTTGTAAAAGCTGAAATATATTAATGTTGTATTTACTTTCAGTTTTACAAAAACAATTTGCTATTTTCATTTTGTTTCAAACTATTAGTATACTATCAGCGTATTGAGCATTCCACACGGGGATGCGATTTTGTATCTAATTTTCTTTCAAATCAATCAAATATAACTAGACTCAGCTTGTTTCTTCTATGTTCTCATTTTATTGACTCATTGGATGCATCTTATCATTGAATTTTGCAAAAAAAATGTGATTTTAATGAAGTTTAAGCAATTTTTTAAGTTGCCGAGTTTTTTGCCGAGTTTTTTCCGAACTTTTGCCGAGTTTTTTCCATACCGTATTTTCCGGGCTTGGCGAGTTTTTGCATTTGGCGAGTTTTGCAACTATGGATTTCTCCATTCTTCTTACACACAAAAACTATGTTTGATACTCAAGTGGAATGATGAATCCGAAAAATGATTTTAGCATCCACCATTTTCTGAATTTCTGCATAGATTGTATCTTGAATTTGCAAATTATAGTGTTGTTGCTTCTATCTGAAGGGCTTAGTATCAAGTTTCAGGGAATTTGTATGACACAATTCTTTGGGTGTGAAGACCTTCAAATCTTCGTATGACCAGGCAAAAACATCTCGATATTGCTTGAACAAAGAGATGAACCTCTCACTTTCTTTTGTAGTACAACACTTGCCCAAATTAACTAGCCGAGGCCTGTCTTCAGTACCAATGTTTACTTGATAATGTTCAGTAGAGGTCTTATCACCTGAGTTCCTTTAATCTTGGATGTATCTGTCATGCTTGTCAAATATGTTCTCCAAGGACACTAGACCCTTGGGAATTTGATTTCCTTTCAATTGGATAATACCTGAATTTGTTGCTTCAGAATCCTCTGTTATTGATTCTCTGAAGGGAGAAACACTGCCCTTAAAGAATAGTCCTTTAAAATTATCTTCCATGCCAAGAAACTCTTCAATATGATCATTGTCATCGAAGACTTGCCAGTTGTCGCAGTTGTCGGGGACAATTAGGCTATATATGAGCTCAATAGCAAATGCATTCTGATGAAAATCAGAATGTGGCATGAAAAGAGCAGTTGATACCGCAAGGGCATTTGCTCTACTATTATCTACACGGGGAATGAATTTGATGTCAAATGCTTCGAACCAGTTGATTGCATTCCACACCCTTTGTCTATAATGTCGAAGGCAATCTTTTCTTACTTGAAATTGATCTCTGATCTATTTCACGATCAGCTCTACATCACCTTCAACTCTGAGTAGTTTGATACCCATATCTCTTGCATTCTTGAGACCTAGTAAAAGCGCCTCGTATTCTGCCGTATTATTTGTGCATTCAAATTGCAAGCGGTATGCAAATGCATACAAACAACCTTTGGGAGAGATTATCACAACTCCTGCTCTTGAACCTGTAGTTGAACAATTCCCATCAAATTGCATAATCCACAACTTTGGATCTTTTGTTGACTTGTTTGCAGAACACACATCTTTCCTTTCTTCAATTATTTTTGACAACATAACATAAGTACTGTTGGTGTACGTTTTATCATCCACTGAACGCACAAAATATAATGTCCAGAGACACTCTATCCTCTCTTGAAAAACCACCGCGTATGCTAAGATTGCGAGAAGATCATATGGCGATTCCAAGGTTTCTTTCGTCAGGTCTTGACGTGTGGATAAGCTCAATGGGCATTGTGATTTGCTGGTAATACACAAAGGAACTTACGTTAAAGAAATTTTCACAAGTTTGGGACTTAGGTGGATTTATCGTTAAAAGCTTCTTCAATGGGGACTTCAATTTGGACCTCAAAAAATAGCAACAAGATAAGGGTTTAGGGGATCTATTTTACGCCTAGGAATTTAAGAGACAGTAAAGATTTGGTGAAAGGAATAACCTCGCTTTGTTTCGCCTCCCTAGGACAACTACGCAAAGTGGGTGCAATCTTCAAGGGGTGTGATAATGATTTTCAAGCCTCAAATGAGACTGAAGTTAAGCTTCCACAATTACAAGCTTAGGCTAACATTGCGCATCGAATGCAAATCATCCATTCGAAGAAAGTATGAGCAATATTTCACCATTGAATCTATACGATCAATCTCTCATTCACTTAACCAATATTCAAAAGAAAATTCTACTTAACTTAATTCTAACTCTAATCTATGGTAGAAGAAGATATGCAACCTTGCTTACTACTTGACAATAAAAGTTATTCAAAGCAAATCATGCATAAGAGCTTTTATTATCGGAAATAGTCTCAATGCAACAATCTCATATATTGTCTCCACACAAATGAAAGTGAGGGATCACCAGTTTAAATAGAGTTTCAAAAATCAAATGAAGGGCCGAGATTAAACAATATCAATGGCCAAGATTATTACAACTCAACCCTAATTAGGGTTGCCCAAAATAGCATTAGTTATCAATCGGTAAACAATCAGTAACAGGCAGTGAAGTGGCAGTTGGAGCTATCATCATGGAGAGGCGTCCCTATCTTCTTGGGCAGCATTGCGCTCGATGAATCTGGACACGACCGTGACAACCTCCTCCATCGTGACGGGCGGCAACATGCTAATCCAGAATTCAAGTCCATCCAAGTCCTCAACACATTTGGCGAAGGTGCTTTCCCAATCCGCCTGCTGCTTCACAAAATCATTCCGGATGGCCAAGAGACTCGCCACTCTTGCGAAATCCTGTCTCATAATTGGTCCAGTAGCAGAGAAGAAAACCTCCTAAACCTTACGTTTCAACCTCTCCAGTTGCATGTCGTTTTCCCAGACAATCTCACGGTCAAACACATCTGCAGCTGTCATATAAATTTTCTCCCGGATTTATTTGACTTGCTCTTCAACTCTAAGCCCGTCAGCTTTCGCCCTTTCCGGAATCTCTCTCCGTATAGTCACTGCCCAAAACCAATGGTGAAAATCATAAGCTGCTTCTGCAGCAATCACCTTTCTTTCAACTAACTCCTCCCTTGGAACGCCCTTCAGGACCCTGAGGCATGGAATGAGCCTCCCCTGAATATCTGGAAGGTTGTCCCAAGTTTCTGCCATATCAACAAGTCTGGAAAGAAAAGAAGAAGTTTGCCCGTAGGCGAGTGCCAATTTCTCCATGAACAAGGCTGCCTCAGCGCCCTCGCTTATCATCCATTCCTGAGCCTCCTTGGCTGTGACCATCCCTTGCTCCACATCCTTGGCTATTTCCTGTGAGGGATTAAGGAGAGGAGGAGCTACTGCATCACCTTGATTAAGTGGCTGGGTCAAATGCCGTATGTACTCCTTCAGGTGTTCAACTTCCTTTTTATATTCCTTCTTTTTCACCACTTCTTTCTCCAGTCTCATCTTGACAGTTGAGACAGAATTATCTAGTTCCTCCACTTCCTGGCCTTTTGTGGTTGGGCCAAGATCTATAGTGGTTATGGCGTACTCTTGAGGAGTGATCTCATCTTGTGGCTTGCCCACTGTCAGTACTGCGATGTGTATGGAACGGTTGCCAGCCTCGTCCTTCTGAATGGTAGAAAATTTCTTTGCAGGTTTCTTAATAGTAACCTGTTCTAACCTTGCCAAGAAGTCTGCAATATCATCTTCCTCTTGGGCTTCCTCTGGTGCCTGAATCTTCATCCTTTCTATCAGCCAATCCGGGATGGTAGGTTGCTCAATGCCATCTTCCTCCTAAACGTTCTCTTCATTGGGAACATCCAAGACTCCTCTGAGGGCGGAAATCATTCCCTCTTCGAAGTCATCATCTTGGACTTCCATCTCATTATCTGAACCTAATATTTCTGTGCCCGTGTGAGATGAGGGCTCATTGCTATCCAACTGAATAGGCTCATTGTTCTCTTCTTGGACTGTAGAAGCACCAATCATTTCAACCAAGGATTCCTCTGTGGTGGCCACCAGTTTATCAATATTCCGAGACGCTGTGGAGCGAGATGGTTCTCCCCTCTGTCTTTTTTGAACAGGCTCTATACTTGGAACTACTTCCTTCCTCTTCTCTCCAATCTCAACCAAATGCTGATGGGATGTGCCAGCATTGGAGGAATACGACTCCATCTCGCTCAGTAAATCATACGTGAGTGTTATTCTTTTCTATCTCATCTCTTGGACATGATGGTTGACCCACCACTGAGAATACTTGGTCACTGGTCTCATCAAGGTTGCCAAGTCTGAGTGCTCAGGCTCTGACCACTTTATGGGAGGAAGAGGTCGGCTCTCCTCGAAGCGTGGTTGGACATAATTCCCATCGTCCTGCAACTGATCAGGCACCCGACAAAGTTCAATTGCCCTCATGAAGTCTACTGGCATTCTAGACCATAATCTCCTTTTGACCTGATATTCATCAGCAGCTTTCGCCCAAAATTCCTCCAGTTCCACTCTGTGCTTGTACCTTCTCCCATCCATTGTCCGGATATGATGATGTGGGTCCAAATTGGCCTTGGACTTATAGGCTGTGAATGGGCACCGTTGGATTTCCAGCCTGGCACTCTCAGCTGCTTGCGCCGACAGACAGGATTCTAACATATTCCCGATGAAGAATGGGAATGTAACAACCGCCTTTTTAGTCGGCCTCTGGATGTTTTGATATTCTTCCAGCTGCCTCAGGACTTCAAGCAGGATCATCCAATTTGTCGAATAGATGGGCAACTTATAGGGATTTCCAGTAAATCCTTGGATCCTGACATACGTAAATTTTGGAAATTGGATGAACTAGGATCCATATTTACTGATCAAACTCTTTGCCTCATGACTCAACCTTTGATCAACTCCTCCTTGAAGTGTTCTGGTGATATACATTAAGAACACATCATGCACTCGTCTAAAATGAGATTTCTCCCTCAGTTGGAGTTGTGGGTAGCAATCATAAGGCTTGAGTTCATTTTCTCCGTTGCCAACTTTGCCTTTGCAAACTAGTCCTGGGTATTTATATGACCTGGCCAATAAGTAGACAATATACGAGCTCATGTGAAAAGACTTAGTCTCTTCCAAATTGACCAACTGCTCGTGAAGATTGTTACTTATCATTCGAGACCAGTTGAACATTTTTACGCTAGAAGTGATTTCATCTATGAAGTAATACATCCAATTTTCAAAAAATGCTCCTTGAGGGTTGCCAGCTATTCTATTTAGCATCAAGATGATGTCCCCATAATCTTCTTTAAAGTCCGTCCGGCGTGGCCTCTTAGACATCTTCTTTATTGACGTTTTAGGCTTCTCCAACCATGCCTTATTAACATTTGTGGCGCATAAGTCTGGCTGGCTGTCATATAATCCCTTGGCTTCCTCCCTGGTTTTGTAGGTGGTACGGGAATGTGTTGGGATGCCAAATATCTCCTGTATGGCTACCTCGCCTAGGTGAGCCAAAATTCTGCCGTCAGGTGCTATGATTTGCCTCTTCTGAGCATCGTAGTGGATAGCACATTCTACCATTAATTCAGCACAATCCATCGCAGGCGGGAATCCAGCTGCCTGAAATATTCCATTTCTCACCATTCGTCTGGAAATTGATGTTGGAAGTCCGTCTTGTCCATATACTCTTCTTGAATTCTATGAAGTCAACATGTCCTAGATCGGTGTCTGCAACATTTTTCCACTTTGAATTTATTTTCGACTCCCGCTGTGCGCCTTTGTTGGCGAACTTCATTGGCACCTTCTTCGATGATTCTCCCGCCGTGGTCATCAATCTGCAGTAAAAAATACTAACATTAATACAAAGACTTTTTTAAGTAATTTATTTTTGTGCCTTGTGTTCGAATATTTTACTTTCAGCTCATTAAATAATTAAACTTCTGCGAAAAAAGCATGCTGAAAGTAAATGGATCAAGCTGAAATTTTAGCCAGAACTTAACCAACACGAAAGAGATAGAAGAAGAATGGCGAATTTATTCAATTGAACTTCAAACCTCAGGAAAGAACTTCTGACTACAGATCAGATTTAAACTTTGAGGATTTAACCAAAAAGCAAGTGACAGTGCACCCCTCTTGCACAAAAATTCTACTTTCAGCAAATAAATCTGAAATATACCGAGCCAAATTTTTTCGTTTTTCAAATAATAAATTGCAACATTCAAGCCAGTGCACCCGTTAAGGTTAGAAGGATAAACCGAAACGTGCAAGAAAGTAAACTTAAGGTACAGAAGGGAACTCAACGTCAAGTATGTGCTACCCAATCCAGAGTGGAGTGAGGGGCGACCATATGACAGAGTGATTACAGAAAGTAAAGCTTGAAATGAAATGCTGAATAACGGAACTGCTCAACACCCAGAATGTGCTTGCTCCCCCGAAGGGAAAGTAGCTACCATAGGGCGGAGTTCTACAATTTCCAATTAAGACTGAAAGCAAATGTAAAGGAAATGCTGAATACTGAATCTACTCTACACCCAAAATGTGCTTGCTGACCCAAGATGGGAAAGTAGCGACCATAGGGCGGAGATCTAACAATTACAATAACTTTTAATGAATACTGAATCACAATCAGCTTTGAGCAATATATGAGAAACTGCCAGTACTACTGACAGATTACAAGAATAAGATGCCGATGCCTGCCAACTTCAATGTGACAACAATAGAACAATATTGCATCAAAGAGAGTTTACTTTAATCTTAGGAATGCATACCACAATCGAAATGATTCAAAGATCAAGCTGCTGTTTTCTGTTTCCTGTTACAAATCTGCTCCTTGAAAGATTGAACAGCAGTCCATAAACCTAATCAAATGCTCATAACCCTCTGTAAACTTGCTCAAGTGACATGATTAGCATAGCACAATATTCCTAACAATATGGCGCCTAGACTAAACTCTTAAAACAGACCCAAAATGTCTCTAATAATTAATGCACAGATTTCCATGCAAGTACATGGTACGGCCCTGCTGAAAGAATCGATCTTCTCTTAAAAATTGAATACACTTCCTAAAAATCTAAGATCTAGAACATATGGGCGCCTAGGACAAACTTATAGAATGAGGCATTACCCAGAATGAGTTTTTTTGTCTTTTTTGAGTTATGAACAAACATGCAATCTGCTGTCTAGAACAGTACAATAAGCTGGAACAATATAATGCCAATAACAGATTTCTAAAATGCAAAACTAAATACAATGAATAAACTAAGATGCACTCACAACTAGACTGAAATTCACCACTAGATGTTGTTTCTCAAACACGAAGTGATGCCCAATGGTTAGGAGGTCTTCATCCCTCGAAGTGATCCAGATTCAATCCGGCAGCATAACGGTGTATTTTCCAAGATGACCCAAATGATCCCCCAAGACTCCTCTTTATAACTTTCAATTGACTTTGCACAACCCTAAAATCAGCTTTTAGGTCAAACTCATCCTCCTCAAGTTTTGGCGTACTTCTCCTTCAAGACTTTAATAAATGACATTTTAATTAAAACACCATTCTTGATAAATGCGCCCATCATACCCTGCTTTGACTTTGCAATAATTATAATATTCTTTTTAATGAGGGCGCCACCCTTAATGACCACTTTTTAAACACAACGTTAAGTCATTAACTCTAGTGCCAAGGTCAACGTTGAAACATAATAATTAAAACGTGACTTTAATGGGAAAGACTTAACTTATTTCTCCGAGAATGCCTTGAAGCCAAAACTGATGAAGTCAACTGATCAAAACTGCAACCGGAAGTCAACCAACCTGAGCACATCTGGAACTGCCAAAAATAGAATTTACTAAAAATAGTAAATTCCAAAAAGTACTCTGAATGCTGAGACGAGCATATCACTGCGAAGCCCTCTGAAAACCCAGAAGGAATCCGCCATTAAAACTATCATCTCCGATCAATGACCTCCTCAAAATTAGGAAACCCTACTTTTAACTTCCGACTAGCCTCCGGGTTCCCAAGAAAAGGCTAACGGTCACTGAAACAGTCAGGCTTGAAAAGGGGACATTACAAAATCTTTTCCTTCCTCGAGAAAATTCTTCTTCAGCAATGAAAATTACTTCTTCCTCTGAGAAAATCGATCTTGCCTGCAGAAGGATTGATCGCCTTAGAATTTCGAGAGATTAACTTCTCTTCAGCTGTGTCCGTGAAAAAATGAGTTGCAGAAACTCATTATAATGCTGAAGAATTTGATTTGTTTTAGCAACTGCCTTCTTCTCTCTCGATCTTAATTTGTTTTCTCTTATTCAAACAGGCAAGTTTCCTTTATTTTTCAAAAAGAATCCATGTCAAGCTTATCCAGGCAAATCTCTTTGATTTTCAAAAAATTCGATTTTTGCTTAGATGTTTATCTTTAATTCTTGAATTTAAAAGAAAACATTAAATGTCTAATTAAATTCGATTTTTCCAAGTTTTAAATCATTGGCGAATTTAATTTTTGCCTATTGGACTTTATCTTTGTCCGCCGCAATTTATTTTCCTCCGATACACATCTGGCGAATTTAATTTTGTCCAAGGCTTTTAAATTTCTGAGTATTTGAAAATAAATTATTAAAATATTAAAATATTTTAATTCATTTCCAACCCGTTCGTGTTGGACCCATGGCTATTTCGATTTTTTTCCTTTTTCCCTTGGCTAAAAGTTTATTTTCCAAATTTATTTCGATTTTCGTCTAGCCAAGTCAAGATTTTAGTCGTTCCGTCGATAAATGTTGTGCTAGATCCTCATTTTCTCCTGCCATGGTGGACTTTGAATTGCGTTGGGCAAATTTTCTCATGCCAAAATCAATTTTTTCTTGTTTGGACGAATTTCTCTAGGCAAAGTTTGTGTCTGGATGTCTTCCTTAGACAAAATTCCATGATACTTGAGAAATTTTTTATCCCTTCTAGCCAAGGGCAGACTTTCTTGCCTCTTTGCCATGTGCATTTTCCTTTGTATACTTGGCCAATTTTATCAACTTTCCTCTTAGACATCCATACTTAGGCGAATTTTTTTACCTTCCTTCTCTTTCATGCTAGGCGAACTTCATTTTCCTTTGCCATGTCCCAGGCGGACTTTCCAAGGTCTTTTCCATCATTCCTCAAGGTATGGCGGACTTTCTACTAGGCTTGCCTTTCACACTTAGCCTAAATTCGTACTTCTCTTCTTTAAAATATTGAAATACTTAGCCAAATTTCAATTTTCCCTCCTTTAGGCCTCTATACTTAGGCAATTTTCGGATTTTTACCCTAGGGCACCAAACACTTAGCAAAATTTTAATTTTTTCCCTCTTGTATGCCTAGGTGGACTTCCCAAGTGTTTCGCCAAGTGAAGA